>JAJMGL010000005.1:0-600000 GCA_030568695.1 Suhomyces wounanorum
GGGGGGGGATGGGGGCCACTTCAATAGAACCGGGGGTCCTCCACACTGCTGGTACCGCCGCCCTCGATATGCTGGTACCGCCGCCCTCGATATGCTGGTACCGCCGCCCTCGATATGCTGGTACCGCCGCCCTCGACGCCGGTGGCCGCGCCCTCGGTTTTTGTGGGACACTAGTACAGATCAACAGTGCTTGAAGTTGGGGGTTTAGGGAGACTAAGTACAGGTGGTTCCATTATTTGAAGCAGGTTGTATTGATGTTTAATGTAGCTCTTTAGCTAGGTCCTGTGTGTCTTCTCTGATACGACAACCAGCATCTCTCGGGGGTTTGGTTTGTCTCTTGGAAATCTAAACCTGCTGCCCGTATTTTGCACCATAAATACTTCACCTCCCTGTGCCCTCAGAACTGGCACCTATCCCCCCAACTGTGGCACCTACTCCTACAGTCGGTGGTTCCCTCTGCCGGTCACTCTCTTCGCCGGTCGTTCTCTTCACCTTCACCGGTCGCTATCTTCACCGGTGGTTCCCTGCCCATGCCCCCGGTTCTCCCACCACAAAAATATCCTCACTCCATATTCTCCATATTCCAAAATATAATTTAATTTCATTCTCCCAACCATGGACCTTATCCACCATAGGAACCTCAGAAAATATCCTGCAATTGGTGAATTTCTGATCACATCGTCCTTGCTACATTTTTTTGTGTCCTGCTCTCTCTTCTATCCTGTTGTCTACCTCTGTTCCTCTATTTCCCCTACTCTGTTATTAATTGCTACATTTGCCGATTCGAGAGTTACATCCTCTTGTTCAATTAGCTCAATAAATAATCCCTAACTATCTCTGGACTGGTTTCTCTGGTTTCTCTGGTTTCTCAGGTTTCTCAGGTTGCTCGGATTTCTCCTTCTTCACCTTTTCTTCCTTCTCCTTCTTCTCCTTTTCTTCCTTCTCCTTCTTCTCCTTCTCCTTCCTCTCCTTTTCTTCCTTCTCCTTCTTTTCTCTCTCCTCTCGTTCCTTCTTCTCCTTCTCTTCCTTCTCCTTACGAGCCTTCTCCTCCTGCTTCTTCTTCTCCCGTATAGCCACCTCCGGTGGAATTGGAATTCCCTTCAACTTATGGTACCGGGTACTGCATGAATACCCTTCAAACGTAAAATCGTTGTCGGGATTACAATGGCATCTGTGCTTGGCCCGGAACTCCTTATTCAATGGACATTGGGTGTAAACTCCGTGGTTGTAACCGACATCCTCAAAGTAATGGATTTGGTCTTGGGGCAAGAATAAACTGGCTGCAATGGAGTGAACCGGCGCATCGCCCCATCTCTCGTAGAAAAATCCTCCAGTATTATCCAAATACTCGAAAAAGTCTCTGTATGCGTTGGATCTAAAGAAGTTAAGATCGGCAACTTCGAAATTGGACCAGAAATGACACAAGTTGTAAGTTTTACCCTTATCGTTGGAGATGAAGTCCATAAAATTATTTTCTGCAATGTATTCAGGGTGCAATTCCATAAACTTCTGGACAGTGGTCCACAAGGTGGGGATGGTTTTTTCGAACTCGTGGATGGAAATGGTGAAACCATATTTCTTGTTGTTGTCCTTCATCCACTTGAACACGTCATAGTTCAAATCACAGAACACCTTAGTATCGGGCTCCACTCTCCAGTACCAGTCGTACTCGTCGAGGGCTGGATGCTGCCAGAAAAACCCCGATTCAAACCGACACATGAAACGGTAGCTTTCCAACCCAGCATAGATCACACCTTGTTCGGCCAACTTTCTTCTGCCTTCGGCAGCCTTCTCACGGTCCACCCAGTCAGGGTAGCCCCAATGTTCGGTTCCCAACACCTCGTACTTCGCCTTACCCGATACAATGGCACTGGTCACGTCCTTGAACTCCTGGGTGAACTCCACGTCGTTGAAAAACACCCAATCGTAATTATATGCTCTGTTGAACCGGTCTTCCACACTGCGGATAGACTCGATGAGGTTGTACAAGTCGCCGTTTCTGGCCAACGTCACAAACGTGGCCCGGACTCGTTCACTGCTGGAATCTACTGCGTTTGGTCGGTGTTGATTCTCTGCGCCAATGGTGTTGGTATCGGTATTGGTATTGGCAGACGTGTCCTTGATGGGAGGCAACGACACTGGTCGACCAGGGGGCGGAACACTGGAGGGGTCCTTGGCGGTAGGAGGAACAACCAGGCTGGGGTTCTGAGCATAGTACAAATCGGAGGTAGATGTTCTCATCATCACGAAGACGACGATAATCGCCACGGCAAGCCCGACGTAACGTATCACCTGGTTTCTTCCCATGTTGATGAAGGTGAACATTCCCAGGGTGTTGTTCTTTCGTTTGCGGAAGTTTCCAAGCCCTCACGTGACTTTCCAGGGAAGTGGAGGTAGGTGCTGCAGACACTATATATAGGTCGGTGGTGGTGCCATCTTAACCCCTAGATCCAAGCCTGCACCCAGTGTAGATGTGGTGCTATTGGTAGAGGAGTTGATGGTAGGGCATCAACAGGTCGAAACTGGGGTTACACCGGTAGGTGGGTGTATTCCGAGGGGTTCGGTTCGGACAACAGTTCGGTGGACAGCGTCCACCGGATGTTACCGCCGGTCATTTGCCTAGTTATTATCGCGTTATGCACTGGCAGCCGGTATTATATGTATCTCGTGCATACAACGGGAGCAACCGGAAATGGCCATTGGGGCTGTTTTTTGCAGGTCTAGCATGGCACTATGGTGGAACCTTGCCATGGTTTTTTGGTTCCATGGTTTTCTGGTTCCATGGTATTCGGGTTCCATGGTTTTTTGGTTTTTTGGTTTTTTGGTTCCTTGGTTTTTTGGTTCCTTGGTACCTTGGTTCTATGGTTCCTTGGTTATTTGGTGTCTACTTTGGTTGCCACTGACTTCTGCGTATCGCCTGATGGAACTGTCAACGTGGCCTCCTCTGGCGGTGGGGCCTAGGGACGGATTCTGCAGCCATGTTCAAAACCAGTGATGCTAGAAGGCAATATTTTTTGCTGGGGGCTAATCTGTGGACTGTGCATGAAAGATTCGATATGCTTGGCCGTTGATGCATATCTAACACTACTTATCTCCCTGTGCCTATTGTATCTTTCATAATAACTCCAGGCGGGTCAATTATGGATAATCGATAATCCAGATTAATCCACAATCGATAATCCAGAATAATTCACAATCGAAAATCGACAATCCACAATCCATAATCTTCAATCGCTGGCTCTACGGTTGGTGCCTCCACGCGTTTTTCGAACATTGGCTTAGTTGGTAGAATCCCTCGTATTTAGTATTTTGTACTTGAACTGGCCATTGGCAGATGGGGCCATTCGCTGGCCATTTCTCGCCAGTGTGGAAGCGCATTTGCTTGTACGGAGGTGCTGTCGGATTGCGCCATCTTTCAGGAAAACGACACATTTGCACACTCGCTTGTGAACATTTAGTGCACCAACGATGTTCAGATATTCTGCTCCGCTGGACGAGGGCTCTGGTTCCGCCGGCCCAGGTGGTATTTACCTAGATGGCACTGCAGAATCAATAACGCGTCCTTAGTGCTCTGTCTATTGTCAGTTCCAAATTATAGACTCCACCACCTATTTCAAGTAATTAGGAATTCCCACCTGTGGATGAACAATGTGGTCCGTTTGTGACATGGCAGATATTTTCTTACCTGCAGAAAAACCCGCGCCTGCATGCCGCGAAGAATATTTTATTATAATTCCTTACATGGGGCGATGGCCAGGGTGCACCACCCTGGGGTGATAACTATCCTGTGGAAGGAAAGAGGTGTGTTATTGGACAACCAGGGCTAGGGCAAACGTTCATTGGCTTCCCAAAGTGGCATGGCCCTGATGCACCTATTTCTACCTTGGTATTTCCCACTGATCGTGTGACACATGCATGTATCACCGGCTTCCCCGATGCAGTGCCGGAGATGTTCGATGCATAACGATACGATGCCCTATGCATAGAAAGGTCATCAGAGCCCCATCAGTGGTATCCTTCTAGGCCCTGAGTTTCAGTTCTGTGTGGATTCACATGCACCGCAAGCTTGGTCCGTGGTGGATGCACAATAGGGGCATTCTAGATGTGTGTTTTGTTTCCACTCTTACTGCAATGAACACATCAGCACCATTTTTGTCCTCGGCATATTCACACTAAATTATATGCAATAGGCTGTAGAACATAAAATGGAGCGCTAATTAAGGCACGGACATAGTGTCATATGCATGTTGATGCCTTCTCAATGGTTTACGGTATGAATTGGCGGTATTTAGGAAATTGTTGCTGGGATATTTCCTCTGAATTCTATCGGGTGAATCCTGTGAATTATAAATTATCTGGTATCTTTCTCTATAATTATCAAGGAAAGTGATCTGCAATTACTTCGGAAATTTTATTGGCCGAGGGTATTGGCTGTAATGAATTCTGCTCCGATAAAATCAGCATTTCTGTAAATTTTTGCAAAAAAGTAGGTTTTACACAAAGCCAACCACCTCACCTTTGATACGGACGATCAATTTCAAAGTACTGCCTGTTTCGTTCCAAGGATTAGGATGATTATAATAGTTCAACATGGATGATATTCAAGTATTTCTGAGATATTCCGACTTAATTCTCAGTGTTTTTTTTTCTCTTATTCAATGAAGCATTTAACTTTGATGGTTTAGTTCCTACAAACCTTGTCTCGTATGCAAGTACCATCGTGACATGCATTGCACTAATGTACGAGATTCATATGCAATAAGCAGCTATTTTGCCAGTTAAGCATCCCTTTAACTTTCAACATTGTTGACTACTGTCAATCACCAGCAGAGGTTTCAAATTCTTTCCAGATGATCAAACTAGTCACCAGAAAAACTTAACTTCAATTCCGAAGAACTCAATAAGCAGGTGGTTCGATTTTTGTTGAAACGAATGCTCATCTAATTTAATAATTTAATTATACTTTTATGGCTCAACTCTTAGTCGCATTTTTTTCATCACTCTTCGTACTATCCTTCGGGATGGTACACTTGTCAATTTTAACAATACAGAGAAGATTAGCATTGTCCTTGCATAAAGATGACACGCTTTACAAAGAGATTTACCATTTTTTTTGCAATTGATGTGGCCAACCCACTTTGACCAATAAGATTCCTCAGATCCATTCTCCTCCTCTGAAACCCCCCTAAACCATCCTCTATTTCACGAAAAATCTGAAACATCACCTTTTATTCGAGTCGCGGGTTCGATTCTCACGCTCAAGTTTCTCACTTCAATATTTATCTTCACCAACTATGGGGAAGAAGAGGAGCAGCCTATTTCCTCAAGATGCATCTGCTTTCCTCGTGTCTTCATCTATAAACTCACTCAATCCTGAAGTTGAATCAAAGCTCTTTGGAATTTCCAACGTCGATCAATCCCCCTCTCTACAATCCCCATCTGGCGCAATAGCGGGCGATGTTTCTTCAGACAATATGACACCTAATCCCCAGAATGTCATCGATTCACTTGGAGGTAACGTCCACCACCTCAAACCATCACAAATTCAAAAGCTTATAGCAGCAAAGTATCACGGAGACCCAATCTTGCTTATTAAGCAGCTTTCAGTTGATTTGGCCCAGAAAGAATCTGAATTAGTGTTACTCCGAAAGGAGAAGTTTTACAATGAACAAAGCTTGATACGCTTGTGTAACGAGTACGGAAATTTGTCTACTTTAGAAATTCATCATAAGCTCAATGAATTCGAACATCAAAAGCAATTGGAAACTCCTCTTGATCAAGTAGATGGTGCACTAAAGGGAATGATTGACCTTGCAGTCAACGAACCAATGGTCAGCAAGAGATTTTCTATGCCCACAGAGATTCAGGCAGATGTCAACACCCCAACAGATCCACTTTCAATTTCAGGCAAGCTAGAACCTCTTAATAATTCAAGCACTGGCACCCCACATCCAATTTACAAGCAATCAAATAAAAGTTGGTTACGCAATTGGTTCAACTCAAATGAAGATTTGAGTTCTACGAATTCGGTACAATCTAACCCCAAAACAACCTCATCATACTCTAACCTATTAAGTGGTACACCGGTGTTCAATCGTCCACATTCGAGATCACACTCCTACATAAAACGGTCAGGAAATGCAAGCTTCATACTTTCGAATAAAGACCCAGTGGAACTTGAAAACATTCATTCAAGTACTTCAGCTCGTGGTAGTGTCACTCAAGAAGAAACTCCAACAGATGATATTCAAATAGATAAGTATGGATTTTTCACCGACATGGAACAAATCAGAAAAACTTCAAGAGGAAGTATAGTTGGAATGGGTATTGGTTCGAAATCAGATATTGCATCTCCAGAAATAAATACCCCGGATCCATTATCTCAATCAGATTATTCATTACAAACCCCTACCATTCCAACTCAAATATCACATTCACCCAACACGTCTTTGATTAACGTATCTGAACATAACCAAGGAAAAGTACTGGGCACTCCGACATCAATTGTCTCTAAAAGAAGCAATACCATTTCATCTCCCATCACAAACCAAGGAAATCAACCGGGAGAAACCGATATCTCTTTAGGAATTTTTGTGGGTAATAGAGATCGAAGAAAAACTATTCTTCAGCTCAAAGAAATTGGCAAGATACATGACTCCATTACTTCTCAATTGGAGCAACAATGGGATGCCTTGTTTAAAGAAATCGAAAAGGATTTTTATTCCTACGCCAAGGACGCTAGTAATGACATTGGTGTTGATCTGATGATCGGAATGAAAGCACTAAATTTGATCAAATTAGACAATTATAACGATAGAAAGGGACTTATAACGAGAAAAACTGATTATTACAATCGATTAATCAACTTGATTGCACAAATTGGGATTCCTTCAAAATATAGATTCAAACTTTGGTTGCAATTATCTGGAGCTAAGAACGCCAGAGTAAATGGTGAATATCAGGAGCTATTGACCGAGGCTAAGTTCCATGAAGAAAATGATACAGAGGATGAACTACTGGGCAAAGAAACAGTAAGCCTGTCATCAGAGAGTAGAGAACGAATCATCAAGCACAATATTCGACAGATTAAACTTGATTTACATAGAACACTTCCAAGGAATTACTATTTCAACAATTTGATAGAATTGAAACCTGGACCGAATTACTACAAATTACAAGATATTCTTTATGCGTTCGTGTCATATAGACCTGATATTGGATATCTTCAAGGAATGAACAAGATCATTGGGAATCTTCTTTTACTTTTAATCAAAGGAAATAACAACCAACTCCACGACGATTTATACAATGAGGAAGATATATTTTGGATCTTCATCGGATTAATAGAGGAAATATTGCCGAAGTATCCAAATGAAAAATCGTTATTGAATACCGGTAAGGTCCCAATATCTATGGAACTGCCCTTTTATAATTCTTTGTTATGGATCAGATTAGATCAGCTAGTTTTGAAATCATACCTTTTGGAAGTGAATTTACCAAAATTATCTGCTCATTTTTCTAACCTTAATTTTGAAATTGAAATCGTAACAATGAATTGGTGGCTAACATTGTTTATTGATCTCAGGTTCCTTGATTTGGATACTTGGTTTAAAGTATTTGACAATTTGTTAATAGGTGGTCTGAGTTTTTCTGACTCTCAAAACCTCACTAACGAAGATTCTGAACCAGGCATTGAAACCGATTCACAAACAGCCGAAGAAATAGATAAAGCGATCAAATTGATTACATTAACCATGGCAATATTAAAATGTTTGGAACCAGTATTAGTTAATCTACATGATAAGAATGCTTTATATGAGTATTTGAATAACAACAATGTGAAAATGTACAATGAGGTTGGAAATACTGGAAATATCAAATTTTCAGAACTCATGAAATACAATAACGAGTACACAAAACTCATTCGCTGGAATGATTTGAAACTTTATAGAAGCAATATCATGAAGGAGAATTTCTCGGTATGAAAAACTCATCAATATTGACATCGCATGATTGCATACTTACGAATATATTTTAACGATTAAACCCTGTATTACATTTTAACTATGAACATTGAATATGTATCCTATATATAAGTATTTGATGTTTTCACACAACATCACTGATAATTCTTGAAGCCTCACGGTAAGTCTTCAATAATTCAATGCATTTTTCACGTTCAGCTTGAATTCCCTCATCTTCCATCAACAATTCATCAAACATTGATTCATTATAAAGTTTGACCACCAAGCGGTTTTGAATATGTTGCTTGATATAATTCACCAACAAGCACATAATAGATTTTGGAACTTGATCTTGAATCATCTCTCTCACAATTCCAAAATAAGAAACAATTAATCTTCTGATTAATTCGCATTCTAGTTGCTCACGCTCTGATAACTCATTGATTGTATCATCGCTTTCGAATGAAGCATCTTCTGGTGTGTTATCACTGACACTCAAACTCTTGAAATGATCCAAGTTTGGTTGTGACGCGGAACCACCATTATTGACGAATGCACTGTTAAATTGTAATGTACCTTCTTGATGATGTGGGAACTTAAATGGAGTAGGATTCAATTGCGCTTGAGCTTGTAATTGCTGTTGGTGAATGATTGGATCTTTCCCAAAGAAGTAGTTCAAGTAAGATTCATGTTGTGAAGGGTTTTGAGTGGTTGGAAGATTTGGTGTTGATTCCGATTTAATTGAATAAGAAGTCTTGTTGGAATCACTTCTTCTCTGTTTGATTGGTCTAATTTCATCATCAACCGAATTTATGTCTTCTTCAGGATTCTTAGAAATTTCGTCTTCTTCAATTGCGGAGTCAGTTTTCTTGTTCAAAATTCTTTCACTTGCTAATCTCAATTTTCTTCTCAGTTCAAGTTCTTTTTGTTTTTGACGTTCTTCCACAACTATGCTCATTGCTTTGGCAGCTCCAACAAAATTTGGATGATTGGTATTGATATATGCTTTGTGAATTTCGATCAAAGATTCAACGTACTTGATGGTGGGACCCAATCTTTCTCTTAATAAATCACTTACGACCTCAATTAATTTTGCTTGAAGTTTAGGGTATCTGTTCAATTCCAAGCCAATGTTGGATGAACACACATTATGAACAATTTTCATAAGTTCCTCATACACCAATTCAACACATCTGTGACTTGGTTCTTCCAATAATTTAATTTGTGGCTTGACCAATAAGTCGAAGGCCAATTCAGGTACAAACAATGAAGGTCTAGGACCAGTAGAATTTCTAATGGCAGTTCTAATATCATGGATAGATAAGTTATGAGTTGGGTTGATAGCAGCTAATTGTGAACCAAAAACTTCATTATAAATGTAGTAGATTCTAGCACCTCCACATAATTCTTTGGTTGAAAGCTCATTCAAAGAAGTACCTTCTATGGATGTAACAAAACTATTTGCAAATTTAGTCATCAATGTCAAGACCATGGCCCCTCTAGCTTCCTTGGTGTTAGTCAAGGTAGATGGAATGTCTCCATAACTAGCCAACTCTTGTTCAGCTTGACCCATCAAAGTGTTTAACTTAGCCTTAATATCTGGCAATCTTTCTCTGATATGATTCATCAAGATTTTATTCAAGGTTTGCGCCAAATGACGGGTACCACACTTGCTGGACATAGTTCTATAAGCTGGGTGATTCAGGAAGAATTGTTGCTCAGCATATAAGGAATCTTCAAGTGGTTTGTGCTCAGCAATGTCTTGTTGTGATCTATTGACAATGCCGATAAACCCTAACTTCAATGGATAAACGTTTCCCTTCAAAATATCTAATGCATTAGTTCCTTGATCCATCAAATCTAATTTTGACAAAATACCAACGGTTCTTTTACCAGTTGGATCGACTTGTCTAGCTAGCTTTAAAGATTCCGAGTTGACCAAGTCAACGTTGGCAGGTGATACGGCTAAAATAATGCAATTTGGCTTGGAAATGTACTCTAAAATTAAATTTCTAGTTTGTCTTTCAATATCGGTTGGCTGATCTCCAATTGGGATTTTGGTGAGGCCTGGCAAGTCTACCAAGGTCAAATTCAAAACTTTGGTGGAGAAAATTTTCAAGTTGATTGGCAATCTGGAAATACCCTTGTTTTGACCAGCGATTCTGGATGTTTCATTTTCAATTTCTTTTCTGATGTCATTAAAGTTATAGAATCTTTTACCTGGGATGTGTAAGAATTCTCCCCATTCGGATGGTGGACTGTATCTTCCACCATTAGCATGTTTTCTCAAATGGTCTTCCAAGTTGATTTCTTGCTCATCTGAAGAAGAACCAGATGAGTTGGAGTATTGATTTCCTTTGTATGAACCATTGAGTGATGCAGTTTCCAGTTCAGGAGGGCCATTTACAATAAGAGAGTCATTTGGTTGAAGGTTGATAAGTTGTAAAACCAACGGTCTTCTAGTCACAATACCAGTTCCTCGAGGTAAGAAGTCTTTTCCAACAATGTTTTCCAAGACAGAGGATTTTCCACACGACTGGGAACCCACCACCGCCAATATAGGTAGATCAAGGTCTGCTAATTGGGTGGTAGTCACAATGTCTTGCAACTTGTTGACCACAGGGATAAGATCTTCGAACGACATGCTGGATCAAGGCTTTTCGATGAGTCGACTTGTGGAGAACGATTAAATGCTAAGTTTATGTTCAGGGACCAGGCTTTTTGAACGGTTTACAAGCGAAAAATCCAACTAGAAAGTTCTGATTTACAACAAAACGAAAATCAATGGCGAGATGGGGGGTTTTGCTGAAAAATGGCCTCTGCTTTCTCGGTGGTCGTAGTTGGAAATTACTAACCTTGTGTTGAAATTTGTACTTTGCTATAGGGCGAACACGCGCGCGGGCGGGTAAGTGCACGTGAACTAAGGGACTTGGTGGGAACTAAGTACTAGCAATAATGTGATGGCAATCGTGTAATATCCTTCTTACCGGACTGATGAAGCCAAATCAATAATGTTATTGGTGTAGGAATTGAAGTTTGATTTGCTGTGGCAAGTTTGATTTTCTGGGGGTGGTTGTAGAGTGTCGAGATGATAATCGTGAGAGTTGTGCGACTTAAAAAGGTTCGTCAATTGCCACCGAAACGGTATTAACAAGGTTTTAAGCCGAAGAGTAAACCCAAAGGAGCGTTTCGGAGTTAATGGCATCAATTGGCCAAAGATGTTTTGCCTTCGTTTGGAGAAGGAAGCAAGCACTCCCAAGCTATAACGCGTCTATCGCCCAAACACCTATAAACCCCACGATAGTGGAGGGGGTGGTATGGGCAGCGTGGTTGGTATCGTTCGAAGTGGAGGCCTGAGCGAAGAGGCTAGGCAGTTTCGAAGAGAAACAGAAACATATCCGAGCCACATTGGGAAGTTCTCAACACAATGTCAATCTCAAACAATCTCAAACAATTGTAGAACATGAAAACAAACAGTTAATACCAATATAAAATATTCACCCAGCCTGGCGGTCAGTGACTATACGGGTGAGCGATTTGCATCGAATGTGAAGTTATATAATGAAAAGTTGAGTTGGCGGCCTTCCATTAATGATGAAGTGGTTGTTTCTGAGGGTTCAAAGGGTTAAAACAGCAAAACTTCGGTGATTTCTCATACTGGAGTGCATTTTCAGAACCTAATCGATATAAGAAGAACGTCAATAATGAACTAAAATCCCCCCATACCAACACAACCTTCAATTCACAAAATAATTATGGCTATGTAATTATCAGGTACACTGTTTGGATGCAAAATTCCCTTTGTTTACTCGCTGGTTATGTGCAGGTCACCGATTTCACATTAGCCAAATGGTAATTAATTACCACTGGCGCTGAAATACTTCCGGAAAAGCTTTCGGAAAAGAAAGAGGCTTATAGAAATTATAACAAAGCAAATATGCTTTAACAGATATCGATTTCTCTTCAAAAACAACCAATACATGGAGTCTAATTCATTAACTAAATGCTACCATGACTTCCTGAAAAATCCCTCCAGAATAACAGAAATTTCACCAAATCAACCCAAAATGCACAACACCTATTCTAATCACCTCTGGAGTTAAGAATCGCCCCAAATCACCTGAGTTTTGGCACCCTACGTCGCTTGATCCTTAACAGAATTGTTACAGCCTCCCGCGCTGCCACGTGATATTTCCAAACGATATGTGTTCATTTCTTCCACTTCTTCCAACACCATAATGAAAGTATCAAGCTTCAACTGGCGAGTGGTAGTCTCATCCATTGCCTTTGTCTTCAGCTTAGCTCAGGCATTGGTTCCAACCGAATTTTCAGGATGGGAAAACACACATTACTTGCGTACCGTTGACCTCTCGAGATCCTACGTGAAGGAATCAGCACTGGTGTCTATCAAGAACGTGGATTCCAAGCCTTTGGCCGAATACTACTTCACTATCAACGATGGGTTCGATGCTGTGAACGACATTGCCGTTGTGTCCGTTACTGTTGAAGAGGGTGGCCAAGTTTTCGAAGTGGTCCATGACTTCGTCAACCCCAAGTTGTTGAGAATCAACTTGCCAATTCCCGTTGCTCCAGGCACACTGGCTGAGCTTGTGGTCACCTACCTCCATATCAATTCAGTCAAGCCATTGCCTGCCAAGATTGGCATCAACGACCAACAACAGCTCCTTGTCCAGTTGAATAAGTACCCATACACCCCATACGTCACCAAGGACTACACCTTGACCATCATAGGAATCAACAAGGGCCAAGAAATGGAGTTGGCCTTCAATGACGACATCAACTTGTCCAGTCTCCCAGAACTCAAGCCACGTGTGGAGAACAAGTCCTTGGTGTATGGCCCAGTTCTCGAAGATATCGAGCCTTTCACTATCCACCCTATGGGCTTGCATTACGACCATAACCGTGCTTTGGCCGTGGTTGAGAACTTGAACCGTTCCATCTGGTTCCCGGCCTCCCACGTCGATCAATTACCGGTCGAAGAGTACTACGAGCTTGTCCACAAGGGTGCCGAATTGAATCAAGGGTTTTCAAGACTCGATTGGATTATTGGCCGTTACGATGCCAGCAACCACTGGGCATTGTCTCAGCTCAATTTCATCGGTTCCGAGCGAAACGATTTTGATGATTACTACTACAACGATTTAGTCGGTGCAGTATCCACCCATCAAATGATTAAAAAGAGCTTGGTATTGCAACCCAGATTTCCTTTGTTCGGAAACTGGCACTACAACTTCTCCTTGGCTTGGAACTACCAATTGCCTAAATTTGTTCGTCAGGTTGCTGGTGAGGAGAGTACCTATATCGCATCCGTTCCAATCGTCAACAGCTTGATAGATGTCAGTTACAATAATGTTTACTTGTCTTTCTATTTACCTGAAAATGCTGAGTTTGTCAACGTTTCGTCACCTGTTCCATACGAATCCATTGAAATCGATAATGAATTATCGTACTTGGATGTTTCCAAGGGACATGTCAAGGTTACCCTTCATTTCAAAAATGCACTTGATGCATTTAACCAATTGGATGTGCTTTTCTTATACAAATACTCCCGTACCAATTATCTTCTTAAAATTGGAAAAATTTCTGCTTTCATTTTCACTTGTTTGGTTGGTCACTATTTGTTAGGATTAGTTGACATTAGAGTGAGCGATGAGGAGAAGAAGAATGAATAGACAATGCCCATAAGCCTAGGATATAAAATATAAAATTTCTTATTGTGTACCATGCGTAGCTTCACAGTGTATGATCCCTGACTGTACTGTGTTGCGAGTCATGTATAGTAGTGGATATTAAAATTGGAGTTTGACAGCACGAATCAGATAATTCTATAGTATGATGTTACACTTCTTGATAAACAATTTACAAGGAAATTGGTTACATGTAATTCACTTGATCTGATATTCTCGCTTTAATTCTTCAATGTGAGACTTCCTCACAATCATATCTTCTTCTTTGAGTTTGTTAGCATCAACTTGGTAGAGCAGTGCTATTATATATCTTCCCTGAAAGTTGACACCATTTAACTCCTGTGCTGCTCTTGCAGCATCATCGTAATTATTGTAGACAACAATACAAGCACCCAATTTTGCTAGATCAGTGCTTCCATCTGACATTCGCACTTGACTAATATTACCATATTTGCCCAAAAGTTCATATAGAGATGCACTGGAAGTGCTATATGGCAAGTTCTTGACCAAGACTATGGGATAATTTGCTTTTGACATACGTTGGCATTGTAATTACTGTGAAGAGAATAAATTGAGCATATTTGGGCGTGCAATGTTCAATATATTGATATATGGTATAGTTGGCACGTCTACATCACAATCAGAAAAGTAAATTTGGTTTATTATGTCACAAATGTTTATTTGCTAAGAATATGTCGTTAAAGAAATGGTTTATTTTTAGAAGATTCCAGTTTCCAGTGTTCAACAAGGAATCTCGGAAAGTGTGGAAAATCGAGAAATAGGAAGAACCCCGGATTTTAAACCGATTTGTAAAAAAATGCTCAGAAGTAGGCGGAGTCCTTGATATCGGTGATGTATTGTCTTCTATTAGACCATTGAATATAGTAGAAAAAACAACCACAAGCGAAAAGGAACACGAAGAGGTACACGTAGATGCTAGTGCCTTCATGTTCAAACTCCATGAATTTAGGGTCCTTGTTTTCACCAACACCGGGGAGAATGGATCTACCCTTGTACGACATGGAAACTATGGTGGTATCTTTAATGTACACGTTTTCAAGAGGTCTATCGTGCTTTCCGGTCTCGACGGTGCTGATTTTGTGTAGCACGTCGAAGCCTCCGATTAATTGTCCGAAAACAACGTGTCTTCCATCCAAGCCATCGAGATTTTGCACGTTTGTGATGAAGAACTGGGCCCCATTGGTGTTTGGCCCAGAATTGGCCATAGACACTCTACCAAGCTTGTTGTGCTTAAGATCGAAATTCTCATCCACAAACTTGGCCTTGTTGTAGATGGAGTAGCCGCCGGTACCCTGGCCGGTTTCGAAGTCTCCACCCTGTATCATGAAATTGTTGATGATACGATGGAGAAGACAGTCCTTGTAGCCGTAGCCGTAGGTCAGGTTGGCCAACCCGACAAAATTTTCCACTGTTCTGGGCACCACCGTACCGAACATCCCCATGACAAGATCGCCGATAATGACCTCCTTCTTTTCTTGTTTGCTGGCAATCGTGAACACCACTTTATGAGAAATCAATGGATCTTTGGACAAATATTGCACCTCTTGTTCGGACAAAGCGGGCAAAAGGTCGCTATTTTTGATGCCGGAAAAATCACCACTTGCGATAGAAGTTCCAAGGACTGGAAGAGCAGCCATAGTGGCCTGAATGAAAGTACCCAAACGCATAATAATTTGAAGTAGGTAGTGATGTGGCTATTTAAATGCGATATCCCATCACGTGGAAGGAACACATAGGTTATGTGAGAAACAGACGGAATGAGAGATGGAAACGGGCCAAAAGGGGCAAAATCGAGAGCTAGATGACAAAGGAAGAGAATGGGGTGGGGGTTCGGAGGTTGGGTTTGTGGTGGGGTTTCTTGGGGGGTGTGAATTTCGTGGAAAATAGCAGTTTCAACGCGATTTTTGCAATTTTTTTTTGCCTTTTTGGCCAGGAAAAATCGTAGAGATCGTCAATACACTCAAAAGGTGGGAAAACTAATTGTAGAACGATTGACGCGGTGTGGGAGGGCTTTGACGGTGTGGGGAACGGAGCATCGTTAGCTAGAAAAGGCTAAACTTAGAGGGGGGAGAAGTACAGTTTACAACTACCACTTTACATGTTAGGCGATACACAGTATTATGAGAACAGACTGGCAGTCTGTGGCTCCGACATATGAGTCGATTGAAATTCCAAAGGACTTATGGGCGAAGTATTACATTCTGGGAATCCAAATGGTGTAGGTGTAGCCATCAGATTATATTACATGATTGGTTGACTATAGCTAATTAATTAATTAATTAATTAGGGTGGTCATAAGCCTCCATGGGGATTCTTCTAGATTAGGAGACCTATGGAGAATGTAGATTAATCACCGGCGTAGATTCCTAGCAAGCAACTGAATCAGTTACTACTATTAAGAACAAAAATCCAGAAATTTGATCACCTATGGCCTAGGCAGTTGGATACCAGAGTTTAATGGGACGGTGCACACACGACCACTATCCACAGGTCACGTGACCGTCTTTCATGTGACCCAGCTCACTAGATATTGCCACCGGAAATACAAAGTTGACATCCACCACCATGAACGGAATCTCAGTAGACATCAACCACTTGAAGAAGGGAGAGGTCAATCTCGGTACGTCCATCATGGCCGTGACCTTCAAGGACGGAGTCATTTTGGGCGCCGATTCCAGAACCACCACCGGCACCTACATCGCCAACAGAGTCACCGACAAGTTGACCCAAATCCACGATACAATTTACTGCTGCAGATCGGGCTCTGCTGCTGACACCCAGGCGGTGGCCGATATGGTCAAGTACTACATGCAAATGTACGCCGCCCAATTGCCTTACGGGGTCAAGCCCACCACGGAAGTGGCGGCCAATGTGTTCCAGGAAATGTGCTACAACAACAAGGAACAGCTAACTGCCGGGATCATTTGCGCCGGCTACGACGACAAGAACAAGGGCAGCGTGTATTCCATCCCCATTGGCGGGTCCATACATAAGCAAGACTATGCCATTGCCGGGCTGGGGTCCACGTTCATCTATGGGTGGTGCGACGACCACTACAAGCCCAACATGGAGCAGGACGAATGTGTGGAGTTTATGAAGACGGCATTGAGCGAGGCCATCAAGTGGGATGGCTCGTCGGGGGGTGTGATCCGGATGGTGGTGTTGACGGCCAAGGGCGTGGAGCGCAAGGTGTTCTTCCCTGACGAGTACCAGAAGTGAGGCCCCAGCGGCCCTCGATAGCAGAGCAATACAACATCAGCAATAAACAACATCGATAGTTTGAGCCAATGGTGCTAATGGTGCCAATGGTGCCAATGGTGCCAATGGTGCCATGGCGTGTAGTGGAGAGACGGTGGCCCGTAGAGGCCACAATCTCATGAATGGCAGTTTAGCGATGCCCATCCAATTATTACATCATATTTTGTGTTATTTACAGTTATTGGTACGCTATATCAGTTGGCAATGTTGGATCAGGAAGAATAACTGAAATCACACAAAAATTTGATATTATCGCGTCACGTGACCTTAAATCACGTGACCAGATTAATTTCCATTCCTGGCCAGATTCAGTACCCTAGTCTCGCTCGGCCCACCTTGGCACCACCTTGGGGCCATCTGTGGGGTCCTGTCCATGTCTTGACTCATCACCTATCCTGTCACCACGTGAGTCACCCTTTCCACCTATAACCGAATTTAGTAGAGAAATTTCCTCCCTGCAATATATAAACCCCGTTTACCCCAACATTCAGCTGGCAGTTGCGAAACGTCGGCATAAAATTTTTCACCTCGATCTCTGTGAAGCACCACATCCACATCAGTTACAGTAACGTCATTCTTCTGCAATGTCCATCGACGCTTCCAAACTTACCATCACCAGAACCACCGAGCCCAAGGAGGTGTTGCCCAAGGAGTCCCTTGTGTTCGGAAAGACTTTCACCGACCACATGTTGGAGATCGAGTGGACCGAAGAGGCTGGATGGGGCGCACCTTCAATCAGCCCTTACCACAACTTGAGCCTAGACCCCGCCACCTGTGTGTTCCACTACTCGTTCGAGCTCTTCGAGGGCATGAAGGCCTACCGTGACGTCAACGGCAAGATCAGAACGTTCAGACCCGACATGAACATGGCCAGAATGAACCGTTCGGCCAACAGAGCCTCGTTGCCCGAATTCGACGGCGAACAGCTCATGAAGTGTATCGACGAGTTCTTGAAGGTGGATGAACGGTTCATTCCCGAAGGAAAGGGCTACTCCCTCTATTTGCGCCCGACATTGATCGGTACCACCAGCAGTTTGGGCGTGGCTAAGCCTAACAAGGCTTTGTTGTTTGTCATCGCTTCTCCAGTGGGCCCTTACTATTCCACCGGTTTCAAGCCTGTGACCCTCCAAGCCACCGACTACGCAGTCAGAGCATGGCCAGGAGGTGTTGGTGAGTACAAGTTGGGTGCCAACTACGTCTCCTGTATCCAACCTCAATCCAGAGCTGCCACCATGGGCCATTCCCAAAACTTGTGGTTGTTCGGCCCAGAGGGTTATGTTACCGAAGTGGGTGCGATGAACTTCTTCATTGTGTTCGAAAAGGACGGCAAGAAAGAATTGGCCACCTCTCCTTTGGATGGTACCATTTTGCCTGGTGTCACCAGAGACTCTACCCTTGCATTGGCCAGAGCCAGATTGGACTCCAATTGGGAAGTCAACGAGCGTAAGATAACCATCCACGAGATCAAGGACAGAGCTGCCAAGGGCGAGGTTGTGGAGGCTTTTGGAACCGGTACCGCAGCCATTGTTTCCTCCATCATGAACATCGAGTTCCACGGTGAAAACATCGCCATTCCTGTGAAGAACGACTCTGCCGGTGAATTGACCAAGCAAGTGGGTGAATGGATCGCAGAAATCCAATACGGCAATGTTGAATTCAAGGACTGGTCCAGGGTTGTTGCCTGAGGTATATGGGATGATTTAATAGATGATAATATGAATTAAACGATTGATATTGATTTCCGAGACCCTAGAATTCAGTGTAATATGGTGGAATAGGAATGGAATGAAATGGATGGCTAGAAGTTTGAAATTTGGTGAAAAGGCACCAGAAAATTAATTAGTCTAGCCAATGTTTAATATCGTAAGCGAACCTCCTGTGTTGATGGTTCGTCAACCAGTATCATCTCAGTGAGACTGATAAATTAGAATACTGTTTTTTTCCAAAAAGTGATGCAAGCAAACAATTATGTGTCAATTGATCAACATTTAATTACATGTGATGGTTGTGATGTGATTTCAATAGAAAACCAGCAAGGACTAGTGGAGGGGGGAAACAGTTATACCTGAACAAACCAACCAGGCATTTTTCGGGATTTGATTTCGTAATGTGATTCACAAGTTGCCATGAATCATCATGATGCCAATGTTTCTAACACGGTGAATATTTCTGTAGAAGCAGTAGTCATTCCGTCACATACACCGAATCCAATCCAGATCAAGTTTTGTGCGGCAGATCTATTCTGACTACCCATCCACTCTATCGGACATTAGAACCACTCACGGAATACTCACAGGAAATATTGTCTTTCTCGAGGCAGAATTTTTCATGGTATTGTTTATAACCAAAAAATTTCCTCTCGATCTACATGCAACACCCGGTGGTGTGTTGATTCCAGAATAATGCAATCAATATCGGAAATCCACTGGAAGTTTCGTAAATGACACACCAGGTAGGTAATATCAAACAAATCAAAGCCATCGTCAGAATTCTAACACCACACCAAATTTTCGACCCACACAGTTCCCACGGCCAAGGGTCCTCGTACCTTCATGGGGCTGGAGTCACCTCGAGATCATACCAACATACCACATGAATTGAAAAAGATTTTCGATGGTACAGTATATTTCATTGGTGCGGTACATCATGTACCTGAAAAACATCGGTTGAATGTACAGCGGGCCGACTCCCGAGAGATTTAGCAATGGTCCTTTGGTACCTAAATGGTTCCATGGATGGACCCACAGCAGGAACCAATCCCAAGCAAAATACCCACCCCCGCAACAGATTTGACCACCCGCGGTTCGATGGTTCTTCTACGTTTGGAACTGTTGACAGCCAGCGACATTACAACATCGCTGATGATATACGAGTTGAGGGGCATGGTGATAGGTTGTTCTGGGGCCGGCATATTGGAGACCATCAGCAACGCCTATCAGTGCACCGGATGTGGACATATTTCACAACCTGTGGAGGGGGACTTCCCCACGTCTCCGCTCATAGAAAAACCCTCATCAGAATGCCGTTGGACAAATCGTCAGTGCAATAGGAGCACCCGGGTCAACTGTGGCAGTTGTAGTTAAGGTGGCAGTGGCAGTTAAGGTGGCAGTAGTGGCCATAAGTTAAAGCTTAATTGACGTACAAACACTGATGCGAACGAGGACTACGAAGCCTGCGGTTGCCGGAAATGTCGAAGAACACGCCTTTGTTCTGGATCCAGTTGGCCACTAAAGTAGCTCGTTACTAGGTAAAACCAATCCAGGTAGTCTGGATGTAAGATCGACGGTTCTACAAGCCGCCAAAACTAGAGGCATACGGCATCTTGTACGTCAACGGAGAAACTTTATTATCTGGGCACCCGAAGCACCAGGGCCACCAACTGGAATTATAGTGTACAGGGCCGGTGCACAGAAATGCCGTCTGCACCAGCTCCGACAGGACCTGAAGAGGGCCGGCTGGTGAAAGGTGCAGTGGCGGGTAGGAGGGGACAGAACTCGAGTAACGGGCAAAAGTCAGCCAAATAGCAGATGCTCCACCTGGTGCCCGACACTGGCCCCGACACTGGCCCCGACGCTGGTCCCGACACCGGCCCCGACACCGGCGCCATTGGCGATGACGTCCAGTGTCTGACGTGAAACTTCTGACATAAATGGTGTCCCACTTGTAAGTGAGAAAGGCATTGTGTGGGCATCGTGGTGTTACACATATTGTCTAGTAAGGCACCCGACACTTCTGCAGAAGCATGTAATCTCCGCCGGCCCCTACAGTGCCACCACCAATCATTAGGAAAATGCCGTTGTTTCCAGCCTCACTCATTTTCCGTATCAGTGTCACATTTCACATTTCACAATTCACATTTACGGCGAATTGATAGTCAAGAAATAGTGATAACACCCTCGTCGTTTTGTGCCACCTGCGTCAATGCACCTAAGTTCCGCCGGATATCACCTAGCCATGGACATAAGGAAATTGCGAGGCACTGCTTGATGTGCTGACACTGGCAAACTACGCCTTTCACCCCAGCGTTTTCCAGCGGTCCAACGAGAATTGGGTCTTCTCTGGTGAACTCCATTGGCAGTCCAGGGCCCCGTTAGGTAGCTCGGTCTACGGACCCTGATCTGCATCGTTTGACTGGCAACTTCACCATCTTTGTTAATTGCGTCAATCTCATGGTTATAGGGATCTGGCCATCCAACACTTTGTACTACATACTGATAAGACTGGCCCGATTAGGCGTGCGGCGTCTGCATGCGGGGGGGTTATCGCCCGCAATGTATCCCAATAGTGCGCCAGTTTGTTGTTTGCAAAGATGCAGTTCTATCACTTACAATAGGGTGCAAACGATGATGAAATCAGAATATAAATAGACGGAAATCGCCTGGCTGAACCAGGTTTCTCTTCAATATCAGTGAACATGCCTGAAAAGGAATTGAACTATATCAGGAGCGCTAGCTCCTCCACCGAGAAGAACGGTGGAGTACACATAGATGCCTTCGAGGCCCAAGACAACAAGAACTTGACCGGATGGGCCAAGTTCGTGGATGGATTTAAGAGAGCAGACGTCGAAGAGCTAGGTTTGGACCCTAACTTGAGTGAAGCCGAAAAGATTGCCGTTTTGACTGCGAACTCCCCATTGTCCAGATCCCTTAAAAACAGACATCTTCAAATGATTGCCATTGGTGGTTCCATTGGTACTGGTTTATTTGTGGGTTCTGGTGGTTCTTTAAGAACCGGTGGCCCAGCCGGTTTGATTATCGCCTATATCCTTATTGGTTCTATGATTTACTGTACCGTGCAATCGCTCGGTGAAATGGCCATCACTTTCCCTGTTTCTGGTGCTTTCGTTACTTACAACTCGAGATTTATTGACCCTTCATGGGGTTTCGCTATGGCTTGGAACTACGCCTTGCAATGGTTAGTCGTTTTGCCCTTGGAATTGGTGGCTGCTGCCATCACTATTAAATATTGGAATGCTACCATCAATTCGGCGTCGCTAGTGGTGATTTTCTACGTTCTTATCGTGGCCATTAATTTCTTCGGTGTTAGAGGTTATGGTGAAGCCGAATTCGTCTTTTCGATTATCAAGGTCATTGCCGTTCTCGGTTTCATCATCTTAGGTATTGTGCTTATCTGTGGTGGTGGTCCAAAAGGTGGTTACATTGGTGGTAAGCACTGGCATGACCCTGGTTCTTTCGCTAATGGTTTCAAGGGTGTTTGTTCAGTTTTCGTGTCCGCCGCCTTCGCCTTCTCTGGTACCGAGTTGGTCGGTCTTGCTTCTGCTGAAGCCGCTAACCCAAGAAAGGCTTTACCAAAGGCAATCAAGCAAGTTTTCTGGAGAATTTCTTTGTTCTACATCATCTCCTTGGTCTTGGTTGGTTGTTTGGTTCCATATAATGACAAAAGATTGCTTTCCTCTTCCTCGGTCGATATTTCTGCCTCTCCTTTCGTTATCTCTATCATCAACGCTGGTATTAAGGGTTTGCCTTCTGTCATGAACGTCGTCATTATGATTGCCGTTCTTTCTGTTGGTAACTCCTCCGTTTTCGGTTCTTCTAGAACCTTGGCTGCCTTAGCTGCTTCCAACCAAGCTCCTAAGATTTTCGGCTACATTGATAAGCAAGGTAGACCATTGGTGGCCATTATCGTCCAATTGATCTTTGGTTTGTTGTGTTTCGTCACTGCATCCAAGAAGTCTGGTGACGTCTTCAACTGGTTGTTGGCTCTTTCCGGATTGTCTTCTATCTTCACCTGGGGTTCTATCAACCTTGCCTTGTTGAGATTCAGAAGAGCTCTTACCGCTCAAGGTAGAGACACCTCTGAAATCGCTTGGACTTCTCAAGTCGGTATCTACGGTGCTGCTTACGGTCTTGTTTTGAACTGTCTTGTCTTGATTGCCCAATTCTGGATTGCTGTCTGGCCATTGGGTGGTAAGCCAAATGCTACCGATTTCTTCTCCGCATACTTGTCTGCTCCAGTTGTTCTTTTCTTCTACTTGTCTCACAAGATCTGGACTAAGAATTGGAAATTTTTCATCAGAGCTAAGGATATCGATATTGACACAGGTAGAAGAGAATTGGACTTGGACTTACTCAAGCAAGAAATTGCTGAAGAAAAGGCTTACATCGCAGCTCAACCATTCTACAAGAGAGTCTACAGCTTTTGGTGTTAATTTCGCTAGTTGCAGGATCTTCTGGTACATAAAACTCATAATTAATAGTAATAATAAGTTATAATAGAAACCGAAATCTTGTGTAGTGAAATTAATGATGTAGAACCGACCAGGGCGTCAATAATTAGGGGTTTCAATATAACATCATGTTACGAGCGTGAAATTTATCAGAAGTATTATCAATTCTAAACAATTGGAGATCAAGATAAAGAGACTCCACAGTTCTAAGGGGGGATGTTAATTAATTATTCTAAAAAGAAAAGTTTACATATGCCGAATTACAATTTTGAGAGATTAAAAATAATTGCCTGATGGGCTTTCTTGAGATGCTAAAGAAACATACTTAATTGGTTGGAATTTAAAGTTTAGAAAATGCAATGTTCCGAATCGCGCATGCCACTAATATTTGCCGGCTTTATGTCTCTGCTAAATAGAAAACTACGATTAAGACAAAATCCTGGCAATATAGTCTCGTCTAAAATGATTTACGTGCTAGTTTAATAATATTTGGTAGAAATTAATATGAGGATGCGTACAACAAAAGCTGTCCTTTAGAGATTTTTTGTGGTTGGCTATAAAACTGTACTTTGACAGAGCATGTTCAATTTTTGAGCGTTCACCAACTCAGGCTAAACGGGAGAATATCCATGGATACTGTGCTAATTTCGGATCTAATATGATGAAGATTTCAGTGGCTCCGAAAAAGTGGAATTCAATGGGAATTTTCTGGCAAGTTGACGACAGATGCCAACAATGTGGCTTAAACTGAGCCTTGTATACATTTCATGAGACATAAGACAAAGCTCCTTAAAACAAACTTGATTGAACGATATTTAGTGGATATAATCATGCACAACTAGAAGTAGACCAGTTTCCGGAGATTCTCAAAGACAACAATCTAACAACCAAATTGTTCATAACATAAACAAGTGAAAAATTGCGCTTGTGTCCGACATCGAAGGAGGAGCTTACATCAGGCACCATGAAATATACTTCATTAGTGTCTCAGGAATCAGATATGACCTAGATGTTTCTAAGTATTGCCAATACTGATTGCTTTGCAGTTTCAAGGGTGGAAAGGTTTCCACATTGCTACTTACTTGCGACGAAATATGGAACCATCCCTGCATATATACACATACATTGGTAGTGGCACCTCCGATGGTTAATGAGTAGCAGGACCATCTAAGTATGTAATTAGCATTTGTGAAGTCAGTAATTCACTGTTGCACATTACATATCAGATTCCCATTACAATTTTGTTTTTTGAGACTGTTTCTAACACAAGTCAATGGCCCTTAATTAGCAAACATCTTCAAATAATCTCGGTATTTGGTTATACCCACTGGAGAAGAGGTTGCTGCATAGGGAACAATTGCAAACCTATCATATTGACAGATATCTGGTCTCTACCATGTAAATACAGTCTGGTTTTATTGCCGAAAACTGGACCTTTATTGTTGGCCTGCATACATCATAGTAGAGACACATGTACCTCGGGTGATATGTGCACCCAGCCACTTTACCTATCCTTATAAGAACATCATCACATCTTTCGTGTTAGTTTGAAATGTCAATTCCTCCTCCATATACCGCAACAATCATTCCTAAGCAGGAAACTGTCGCATTCGACGGTGCAAACTTTAAAACTTTCACCTGGGAAGTGCCAGAAGGTGTCGAATACAGGGGTAAAATATTATGTGTACATGGATTTTTTGAGGAACACCTTCTTTACTTGAAAGTGTTCGACAAATTGGCCGCTGAAGGTTACGATTGTGTTTTTTTCAGTCAGAGAGGTGCTCCAGAAACTTCTCCTGGCTCTGAGATTGGTGTCTCGAATGACCATCATGCCTTCAAGGATTTGGACTACTTTATCGATTGGGCCCAGAAGAACTCCAGAAACCCCCAAGAAAAGATCTACTTGACTGGTCACTCCATGGGAGGTGGTCTCTTGCTCAATTATGCCATCAAAGGTAAGAACAATAATAAAGTTAGAGGTATTGCTGTCACAGGACCTTTGACCACCTTACATCCCAAAACAAGACCCAGTCGTCTTGTTTGGTATGTTGGTAAAGCCGTGCGTTCCTTCTTGCCAAATTTGATTATGGATACCAAACTTCACCTCGACTACATTACTCATGACCCAGAATGGAGAAAGTTCATTTTCGCTACTACTCCTAAAATGGTGGGTACATTGCGTTACTTGAGTGACTTCATTGATAGAGGTGAGGATCTCTTGCACAAAGAATATGCGGCTAAATTCAATCCTGATATTCCATTGTTGATTGCACATGGTACAGAAGATTACCTTAATGATTTTGAGGGTTCTAAGAAGTTTATCAGTCTTTTGAGCGACAAGGTTGACAAGCAATTATTCGAGTCTAAGGGAGGATATCATTCTTTGTTTATCGAATCACCAGAATATTTCGACCCTACATACGAAGCCGTACTCAAGTTTTTTACTTCGCATTAAGAGAATTAACTTCTAACCTTAATGCTGTGAACCCCTTCAATTTATGTTTTTTTATGATAGTTTTGTGATATAAGTAATACATATTAATATGAAAGATGCTAGTTTCATTCTTTTTTGGTGGTTGAATACTTGGGTGATAGCAATGCCTATTTTAGTGTTATCTTTATGCCCCACACTAGGAAGTTTTGGGGGTCTTCCATCTCATCCGAGTACTGTATATAATCCGAATACATTTTGCGGAATAAACACCTGTTCTACAATATATGAATTGATAACAAGATGATAGAAGTCAACTCTACCCAAATTGGCAATCGTATGCTAAGAAATCAAAAGATTTTGGTGTGTTTCATTTTGGCGTGCATGATTACTATGATGGTGATCCTCACTATCTCTTTCAACGTCAAAAAGGAAGACATGCTTGCTCATGTGGATAGACTCAAGAATTGGGGTACGTCTAATACAGTCAATGATCCAACAGGCTGAGATTATTCCGTAAAGATCTTTCTGAATTACCTAAAAATTGGTCCCTTTTACATTGAACAAAATAAAATCAACAACATACGTGTCACAGAAATTCCCCAACATCGGAACTATCAAATTACAAGATTGTCTAACTTGAAATGATATTCAAGCTCTGATCAAAAAAATTTCACGATCGTGCTGATACAGGTTAAGATGAAGTGGACAAATTGTCTACAAATAAACGTAGTTGCTCTGGTCAATTACAAATTATTTACGATTATGACTTGTATATTATGCAATAGTTTTATTATATGATTATACCCCCTTCCATAACGCCTTTTCCAAGTAGTCTCCTTTAGGTTTTTCCTTCAACAACCCAATCAACATTAACTCGAAGCATGATTGAATGAACCAAGAGTAGGCCAATTTGTCCCAGTCATTTTCATCAATATTATGTGATTTCTTGACTATGGCCAAAAGATCTGATTTATGCAACGATTGCTTGAATGCGATGAAGAAATCATAAATATTGATAGATACTGGAGCTTCCTTGTAAACCCGAAATAATTGATTAATTATTGGATTTACAAATACATCATTCTTTTGATCATCACTCATCAAGACACCATTTGCTTTATTCATTCCTTCGCCTATCAGGCTGCTGATCTCATCAAGATCCCTCCTTAAATACTCCTTACAATCATCCAAAGTGGCTTCTAAAGTCCCACGGAGATTGGGTCTGATCAAGTTTATCATCAAATTTTCATACTTTTCTTCGAATACAGGTGGAACTGTGGAAGTTTTAGAGGAATTACCGTTCATGGTGAAGATCTCAAAAAAGACCAAATCCTCTACGGACTTTTGGACAATTGAGTTATGAAAATAATTGTATGCAGCTGATTGTAACGAGCTTTGTAAATCATCTTCTACAATACTTCCTTTTTTGACTAACAATGCCTCCACAGTTTCCAAGAAGAGCTTCAAATTGTTATCAATTATGCCCCTCGAATCAGTCCTGATACCCTGAAAATCAAAAAAATTACCGACTTCTTCGGTTTTGGAAATTGCTTTAATAAGGTCATTCATAAAGATTGAGTTAATTAGCTGGTTAGAAATTGCCAACTTGTACAACTCAAATTTAGATTTCTGTTCTCCAGATACATTTTGAAGACAGTATATCACATTGATCAAATTGATAATAGCGAGTCTGTATTCTTTGAATTTCTGTTTCGAATCATAAAATAATTGCATCACAGACTCATCATTATCTAACAAGTTTTTAATGTGAGTGAAATCCTTTTTATCCTTTGCATTGAACACCTGAACTTCAATAAATCGTCTGAAAGATTGGAGTTTTCGAAGTGCAGGAATGTGAGAAAGTTGGGGTGAATCATGAAGAAGTAAAGATAGCGGCAGCTGATAAAAATGGATCATGTATGCTAATTTGATTTCAGAAATGATTGAATCGATGGAATTGTTCGAATAGTGGAACCGGGTTAACATCACCGCTGTCAACAAAGGTGATGGCATTAATTGGATGAAGTCATTTTCCTCGTTATTGTGAGTTAAAAACAGCTCTTCGAGAATCTGGGGACCAACACCATTATCATCACTTTGGAACTTATAGCCGTACATTACCAAACGACTTTCACTGTTGAAGCTGCTGTTGATCCAACTACTAATATTATCACAGGAAAGTCCTAGAACGAGCTTAATGGGCATCGATAAGGAATACGAATGCAACGTTTTGATGATCTGGTTAATCACCTGGTTATTCACTGAATTGGTATCTTGGATTACAATCACAATGTGGCGACCTCCACCATATTGTTGGTACCAATCGTACACAATATCAAGATCATAATTGGCACGGCTGTCTCTCTGTTTTGTACCACCGTTTACCTCAATGTCTTCTTCCAAGTCATCCTCGCCATTTTCTATTGGGTTTTCGATCCCTTCACCGTCTTCGTCTTCTAGGTCGTCTTCGGGATCTTCACCATCAGATCCTCCAGCTTTTCTGGTGAGTTTGGTACCATTGGAGGGGTTGGGGGTATCGTTTGCGTCAAAAACATCGTCCCCATTAGAATCTTGGTCCAAACCGTAGTCTTCTAGCAGTTCGGACTTTACCAGAATCCCCGAGCCCGCTTCTTCTGCTCGTACTAGCTTTACCACTTCACGCATGGCAGTTTTGATGTTGCCACATGTTTTGCTGGAAAGGTTGACCATTCGGTATCGTTCACCCACAAACCGATTGAACTCATTGATTACACGGACGTTGTTGGCGGTGTTGGCACTCAATTGGAGAAAGGCGATGGGAAGCCTTCTTCTTTCACCACTGGTGTCTTCGATGAAATGAACTAGATCTTGATAAAGCTCGGAGTTGGCGCCGTTGAGAATGCTGGTGATCTTAGACCGATGGTGGGTCCAGGTTTCGTGGTAGATCTCGAAACGTCGTTGAACCTGGGGAAGTGGTTCAGTTCCATGGTCAAGAGTGAAAAATGGGGATTTCCCGGGCCGAAACGGGCCCACTTTGCGGGCATTGCCCGGGGTTTCCGGGTCCATGCGCCGCCGCTTGGCCAGAAGTACGTAATGAGTCTTCTGGGTGTTCTCTGCTGGATCGCCCCACTCCGACATCTTCAATGTGAAAGTTCACTATCATTTCTCGTTGCCATATTGTGTTTTGGCTTCACGTGATCCCAAATTTGCACACTGGATGCAGGATATATGCAAATGACACCAACTCCGAATCTCCTACAAACAAACATCACTCTTGCCACTAGCAGCATTGACCATGTACCTTCAACCTTTAAGCCAACGCGCTTACAGGCCGATGTACCTACTGCTAATCATTCTAATACCAGACGTTTACAATTTTGCACTCTCTGGTTGTCCACACTGGTGAACTGTACATACTTAATCGGGCAATGGGTATGTGCACTACCAAGTATCACATAGGCAATTTCCAGATGTGGCTGCCAGGTGGTGTTCAAATGTTGCAGTTACCCTTCATCTGGCCCCCATTCCCGACCATGGCCCTAATGGTTAATGCCACGTTCTCCGGTGCTACAGTTGCCCTCAGCAATAAGCAATTGGTGCCAGCAATCTGCCCGAATCCGCCTTGGAAACTCATCGCATCGAAGATGCCTCGCTACTTCCCCACATCCTGCGTTCTGTGCATTAGTGTACAGGCTTCCCCATTAGTGCTACCCATGGTGGAATCTTGTAGCGAATACAGATGATGTCACCAACATCTCCTAAGTTTCAGAACCTTTCACACTTCCAAGGAACCTCCCGGGTGCTTTGGCACCTGCGTCCTTCCATTAGGGACTCCCATACACACCTACACACGCGGGAACTCCCGAGTCGGGCCAAGATGCCCGTGTGGTGATTCTCACCGCACTGCACCACATCAATCCCGCTCCGAAAAGGGCCTCCAACTACGCCGGGCCTCGGAAGCTTCCCACAGTGCTGGCGGCGATATGGACTCCAGTAAACCACAGAACCATGGCTATTATTGCCATGGTCGCTATTGTGGTCAGGAGGCGCTTGCCAATTTCCAATCCCTGCAGTGGCCTGTTCTGTGCCCCTCCGGCCGTACCAGAAGGTGCACTTTCAGCTTATGCCAAAACGAGCCGCACCTTCCAGCAATTATATATAGCACCGGCATCCCCCTCATCTCGTCCTCAATGGTGTCCCTACCTACTCAATCAGACCCCCCAGCGGATTCCCAGCTTAGATCGAGATCGGTGGCTGGTGGCTCCAAGGACCAGTCCTCCCACACCGATCCCTTCAATTCCCCCACCTCCACCTCCTCCACCACTTCTAATGGGTCCAACAGCGCCAGTCCGGTGGAAAAGGTTCCCACCGCCACTTCATCCTCCATCCCTAACAAATTCCTGACTAAGATAGCCTCCAAATCGTCCACAAACCACAAATCATCCAAGTCATCCCCTCAATCAGTTGCTAGAGGTGCAAAACGCAAGCATGTGGAGAAGAAAGAACCATTTCTCCACGTTGCACCTCTTGATACCCCCCTCCTGGCCCGGCTCGAAACTTTGGGAGTGATCTGGCACATTGTGTCGATCCCAGTGTTTGTTTGTCTATTCTTGGGGGTTCTTTCGTTGGGTTGGGTGCTCTGGCTTGTGGTGATCCTCCCCTACTTTATCTGGTGGTACGGTTTTGACCTCCACACCCCCACCAACGGTAAAGCTACCTATCGATACCGCAACTGGATGAAAAATGTGATTGTGTGGGAGTGGTTTGTGGACTACTTTCCCATAAGAGTCCACAAGACATGTGAACTCGAACCCACCTTTTCCGAAGTGTTGGTGGAGGAAGATGAGCCTGCCGATGATGAAGAAGACTTGATCTCTGAGGATTCAAGAACTTTGATCGATAAAATTTTCAAAAGATTGGGTCTCAGCAAAAGACTCAATGATTCAGACTCTTCGCTGCCACCCCCAGGTCAATCGGATATCGTTCCCGCAAAAACAATGAAATACAAACGGGTTTCTACAGGACCTCGTTATATCTTTGGCTATCACCCTCACGGTGTGATTTCTATGGGTGCAATGGGAGTTTTCGCTACCAATGCTTTACGGAATGAACCGTTTGAGCCCCCTCTCAAATGGCTCAAGCCTTTATTCCATGACCCTTCAAAAGGAGAAAGGCTTCTCCCCGGTTTGGGCAATGTGTTTCCTTTGACTTTAACTACACAATTCACTATCCCCTTTTATAGGGACTATCTTTTGGGGCTTGGCTTAAGTAGTGCTTCTGCCAAAAACATAAAGAGTTTGATCAACAATGGGGACAATTCCATCTGTTTGGTGGTGGGTGGTGCTCAGGAATCCTTGTTAAATGACATGGTCACCAAGCAATACAAGATCGGCAATGGTTACAGGCTGCAATCGAAGAATGCAGAGAAAGATCTGGATAATGATGGCATTAACAACGAGAATCTTGTTGCACAAAATTCGAATTCTAGTGGTTCTGCAGAGTCTCGCACAACCTCAAAAAGGCAAATTCAACTTGTATTGAATAAGCGCAAAGGTTTTGTTAAACTTGCCATCGAACTTGGAAATGTCTCCCTCGTGCCAGTTTTTGCATTTGGCGAAGTGGATATTTATAAATTGAACATTCCCAAACCAGGATCTTGGGGATACACTTTCCAAAGATGGATGAAGTCTACTTTCCTGTTTACCCTTCCTTTCTTCAGCGCACGGGGTATTTTTATTTATGATTTTGGAATCGTTCCTTACAGAAATTCTATCAATATTTGCATTGGAAAACCAATTCATATTCCAGATAATTGCTTGGTTGACTATAAATCAAAGCACCCAGAATTTGAAAATTTGGATCCATCTCCATCAGTCGAGACTGTTAAAGAAAAGCCAGAATCTAAAAGTATTATCAAATCAAAATCCATTACTAATTTGTTTAAAATCAACAGCAAACCCAAAAAACCTTCAGTGAAAGCCAAAATCCCGCCAGACCTTTTGGATCATTACCACAAATTGTACATTGATGAATTGAAGAGAGTGTACGAGGAAAATAAAGAAAGGTTTGGGTATGGCGATGTAGAATTGGTCATTACAGAATGATTGCTCAGGCAGCAATATCTTAGTTGAGAATTAAGCTCAAGTGTAAATGTATGTAAACGCATTATTTAACCTCATCTTTCAGGATGTTTATTACTATATACAAAAAATTTATTCGTAAGGTTGATTCGTGAAATGGTTTATGAGTGGTTACGACAATTCTTCGAAGATGTCACTAATGCTAATAGTTTCAATTTGGGTTTTAGTTTCCGAATTTGGAATCTTTCCTTCTTCCTTCAACTTTTTATAACGTTTTACAAGTTTTCTGTCGACCTTTCTTCTGGTACCACCTGCGATCTTCTTGTAAAATGATTTCTTATCAGAAAGAGATTGTTCGAAATCTCTATATTGTCTCGAATCCTCTTCCTTCAAATCTCTAGATTTCTTTTCCTTCTCAAGCATGTGGCTTTCCCAGTTTTTGAAACCATTAATACCTTCGGCCTTCTCTTCAAAAGGTGGGTTACCAAATAATTTCTCTCTGGGAAAGAGTTCCCACAAATAATCGTCTTCGATATCATCGAGGTCTTTATTCATGTTGATCATACCCAGGAGGGATCTCTTGAGGGAATGCTCTGGCATGGGCTGAAGGGTATTAGTATCTTGGTCATAATACAACTTAATGAGCTTTAATTGCGTTTGGTTGGCTTCTTCGTCTTCTTCTGATCTGGAAAACTTATCAAGCTCATTGACAACTGCCTTGTCTTTATCTGAGATGATGTTTCTATTCTTTGATTTGATGAACTTATCCGGAATCGCAAAATCAACGTATGTTGGAGTGGTGACGGATGATGGGATATACTTCAAGTTTAATTTAGAGTAGAGTTGCTCGGTTGTTTGTTCCATGATAGATGAGGGAACTTTGGGAAAGCTGGAAAAGGGAATGAACGATTTGGTGGCAACTGGAAGAGGTTTGCCTTTATTCTCAGTATCATCCTTTGAAGTGGTGATACTCGAAGTATCCCTCTTATTGGACCTCTTGGATCTGAGTATCTTAGACTTATCGTCGGTCTTCGAGCGTGTCTTCAATGCTTGTAAGTTATTTGTCTTATTCAAGGAGGATCCAGTGGCGTTTTCGCTACTTTTTCCATGCTTTTTGGGAAGCAAAGGCATTCTTGTTTTGGTCTTAATGGTGAGCCCATCGTCCAGATCTTTGGGTGGTTTGGAAGAAATGCTTCTAGTGGCCATATATGCCAGTCTAGCCAACGGAAATACCAAACCAGAAATGGAACGGCTTGTAAGAGTGGTTAGCATTATCGTTTTATTGTTCAGGAGAAGCATTCTTGTTAGTATGGGTCATTTTTTGAGGCTTGCGTGGTGAGGACCTATATTACACAAAGTTGGATTCTTGATTCACTAGGTTATCATCAACTAGTGGGGCAAGGCAATGCTCGGTTTATAAATAGGTTTCTTGTGTGATTGAAGACTTTCATTTTCTAATTTGAGCAATGTTTCGTAAAAGCTGTTTGTTTACAAACATTGAAGTTATATTGGGGTGTATTTGGTGTCGAAAATGAGAAATTTAAGAATTTTATAAAATTTCCATTAGAATGGAAAATAAATAGTAGCAAAGCTTCTAAACTTTTAGAGTAAAAACCAGTAGATATCTGATTGCAAATATCAAAGTACAAGATGGTGTTTTGATAAGTTTAATCTACATGATATTTAATTAAATGATCTAGTGAAAAGTTGTAGTACAGGTTCTGCAATCACTATACTGAAGATATTATCAATGAATCAGGAAGTTTGCAAAAATGTTTCAAACACTGTTCCTACATCGATTACAGGTTATTTGCCAACATCTAAATCCTAGGGTCGTATAACAATTAGCTATTGTAAGCCAATGTCTATTCGTCATTCTACGCTTTTTGACATAATTTGCAGTTTGAGCTGGATTAGATAATATGTGGTGCACAAATTGCAGATTAATTGCCTCCCTCGGCCACATGGGAAATATTTGATTGTTCTTCAGCCTTCAAGGATTGAACATCAATTGTCTTTCAGAGTCAGCTTGAAATCTAATAAAAGTAGTTCACAATTCGTCGCTTCATCCAGTCGAATCTATTAATAATTTCACCTCGATTGACCCCTCCTTCTAGATTCTTAGCCCGTCGAACCTTTTGCAACTCCACCAGACATTTTGTCAAACGAAAGCTCAAAATGTCCTTACACCGTGATACCAGCTCCAATGCCGAGCTTCCTCACAACTATAATGGTAGCGTTAGTTTGGCTATCATCGGAGGAACTGGACTCTACCATCTTCCAAACCTCAAGGCAGTAGCCAAGATCAACATTTCCACACCATGGGGGTTCCCTTCTTCGCCAATTACCATCTGTGAGACCGATAAGGGTTACCCAGTGGCTTTCTTGGCCAGACATGGTCCTAACCATGACCTTCTCCCTACAGATGTGCCTTCCAGAGCCAACATCGCTGCTCTCAAGAGTCTTGGAGTAACTACTATCATTGCTTTCTCTGCCGTGGGATCTTTGCAACAGGAGATCAAGCCTCGTGATTTCGTTGTGCCTACTCAAATCATCGATAGAACAAAGGGTAACCGTCCATCTACTTTCTTCGAAAAGGGATTTGTGGCCCACGCCATGTTTGGTGAACCTTTCGACCTCAAGTTGAACAAGTTGATTCGTGATCACACTCCAAAGAACGGGTTCTTGGAAGCTGAAGACAAGGAGGGCGTCCATCCTACTCTCCACACCAAGCCAGAGGGTAAGGGTGCTGACGATCTTATTGTGATCTGTATGGAGGGTCCTCAGTTCAGTACCAGAGCTGAATCAAAGCTTTACAGATCCTGGGGTGGATCTGTGATCAACATGTCTGTGTTGCCTGAAGCCAAGCTTGCTAGAGAAGCTGAAATCGCCTACCAAATGGTGTGTATGTCGACCGACTACGATTCCTGGAATGAGGATGAGGATCCTGTGACCGTGGAAACGGTGGTGGGAAACTTGAAGGCCAATTCTGCCAACGCTTGTAAGTTGGCCAGCCACTTGATTGAGGTCATCAGTGAACATGGTCAGGATTTGGGCAGCGACTTGAGAGGTAGCATGAAGTTTGCTGTTAGTACAGCAGAAAAGGGTACCAAGAAGGAGGTTTTGGAAAAGATGTCGTTCTTGTTCCCAGGATACTGGCCAATTAACCACTGATCAAGGCAGTTCATCGATTTGGTCGAAGTTTAGATGTAATTAATTATATGAAGTCATGGTGACGTTAGAATTGAATTAGAGGATCGTGTGTTTTAGATTTCTAGTTTGTAAAATTAACCGCATTTGGCCAACAGGATCAAGTAGAAGATACCATCAGGTTATGAGGCGAAGCGAAAGATTGTTCGTGAGAATTAACCGAATATTGTGCTTGAGCCGATGAAATTGATTGGCTTATGGCATTTGGAGATTTGCCAAAAGAAGAACAGTAAAGATTACCTGCGAATATATTCCCATAGTGCACACGTCAGTCAGTGAGGAAAGTGGGATGTCCATGCAACCGATGGAACGGCTCGAAAACACGCCGTTCAAAACAAACAACACTACAACGGAGATATAGCGGTGACATGGAGTGGCATCAGCGTGGTATGGCGGAATACTCCGAGTGCCGAAGCCGTTATGCATAATATTGTTCCAAAGGCAAAGGATCTGCAGTGAAAGCTGCGTTCAAGCTATTATTCTGCCGCACCAAAATTTATCCGTAACTCATCGGCTGATGATACTGGAAAATTGGTTGCTAGTGGTGATTTAGTGAACATTGGGGGTGATAACAGTCATAATAACTTCAGAATAATAACAGCTACAATAACACTGGGGTAGTTATGCAGAAACGCCACCAATAGAAGCGGCTTCTCCTTGATAAGCATAATCACCATCTGAAGCAACACCTACGGAGAATTGACGGTGGCACAAAACTCCGGATAACATATAGCCACACTCACGGAAAATCACCAATGGGACGAAACTTGGCATTGTCCCCGTAAACGTGAGGATGATTATTTCCCAGATTCTGCCACATAGCTTCATCGGGGATTTACGAGGTGGAATTGTGAGGCCAGTATCTGCACCTTGGCCCATGGCTTTTTACAGAGGACAAAGTTGGCCACCCCAAGATAAATTACCGCAACGCATTCTGTACTTGGATGTGGCTTTGGGAGTGCACCCAACAGAGGAAGGCCATTTGGTGCCATTTGGTGCCATTTGGTGCCATTCACACTAGTGACAAAGTGGGTGGGAAATGTGGATATCGTCCATTTCCGGCTTAGGGTTTGATGTGGCCGGCGGAAGGGGGCTTATCTATTGTTGCGGCATCTAGCTTACGAGCACCAGGGGTATGGGGATGTAACGATCCCAGCACACTATCCATTTTGATGCACTGTTGGGTATACCAACCATTGGTGAAAAGTCAACTTCTGGTGCGCAGTTCCGCAGAGAAACCCACAACCTGGAGAAACCGGCGTTTGCAGTGAAATTACGAGGAATATTACCCCATGAAATGCTTTGTAGGCTCCAGATTCATGTGTAATCTAAACCTCTTAGCGATTGAAGCAAGGCCCTCCCGTATTTGGATTGTTGCAATGGCATATGGCATCGTTGGCGATTTGCACTCGGTTTGTCATCTTCGGCGAAATGTCGAGGTTAATCAAGTTGCAAGACATGAGCCTGGTGTAATCAGAACAGAGGTAGGGCAGTGTGTGAGCCACACCTGGGAACTTCGACACTTGGGCACTTTGGGGCAATCGACAGCGCAATTGGTGGAAAGTGTGGGGCGAAACCAACGGGCTATACTAAGAAACAAACAGCTCCACTGCTCTGGCAGGTGACGGGTCATAACCATAATTAGAGTGGGCACATATTCTACCCCACACAAGCGCCGGCGATAAGACCAACGCCGTATGGATAACAAACACGGACCACTTGTAAGGGCCAGATAGTTAGGCCAGATTGCGCAGTTAACCCCCGAGACCCCCAAGGCATTTAGGGTGGTAAGGCTGCAGAAGGTGGGGCGCGATGGCCCGCATTGCGGCAAATAGTGCCTGCATGGGGATTCCCACACAGGAGCCCCGGAGCCCAATTGAGCTTGGCTGGCAGTTGTCCGTCATTTCGAAGGGCTTGGAAGCATAAGCGATGCCCAGAATCCATACCAAGAGATCCAGGACGGTGTCAAGAGTGACGTTGGCAACGGTTTTGCCTACATTTGAACAACGGAGGGCCAATGGAGGCAGCCACGGTGGACTCTACTGTGGAAAGCAGTGAAGGGTAAACTTCCATGTGAATTCCCAAATGAGCCCTGGACGCACCATGTTGCATTGGGAAAGCTGCGATTTGCAAACGCCGTAGTGCGAAGTTTGCCGCTTAAAAAAGTTGTGGCATTAGGCGGTTGATCAATTACATGCAAAAAATATCGCGTTTGTGCAACGTGGGGGTGTAGGAGTTGGTGTCGGATTTGCTGCACCGTCATGCACGAACACTGCGAAATCGGAGGATAGTCCGCAGGATTTTACCCGTTAATTACCAAATTGGTAAGGAATAACGGAGTTGACGCCGGTTTAGGAACGGTGTCAAAACCTAAACCTAAGCGAAAAGAAACTGTGCTGGTGGGGGTATTCGATTTTTTTAGCCATTTTTCGGTGGTGATGTGCCGGTTGGTGCCCCCACGCTATCACACCTCATCACCATCTCTGTAGCGGTAGTATTTCTGCCTCCATCAAGGTGGCGTTCCACGGATGGTAGTTGCTGCACTTTGGGTCCGGTCCGGTGTGATACCATACGGTGCCTGGAACGGCCCACGCTGCACTATCAACCTTCGCATGCCGGTGGGTTGACTATCTAAAAAATACCCCTGCTGCTGCATAATAGCAGGAGACCCGAATAGTCCAAACCCTCACCATAGTGAAAATTTTTCTGTGTACCGTCATCTATACTGTACAGGTTTGGCACACCGGATCAAAAATGCTACTGGTGGAGTCGGTAACCGGCGGTGTAGCAACCCCTCCAGTCTGTACTACCTAGTGGTGACTCGTCCTAGACGGCGGCTCTCCCCGCTACTGTTTTACTGAAGTATCCCTGAGGCCGTCCCACCGGATGGCGCATTTTTGATTGCATCATCTGATAGAAAAAAGCAATTCGCACCTAAAGAATACCATGCGACGTCCGCCAGTATTAGCCCTTTTGTAGTAAGCTTATCAGAGCCAATAATTCTCTATATGCAGCATGCAGAATTATGCACAGTACCATGTAATGCATGGGATGCAGCACAACATCTATCGTGCAGCCACTTTCTTTATCGGGTACGGGCTTTCTTTTTTCATCTATAAAACCCTCGTCTCCTGCCCCAGTTTCAGGTATCGCAAACATCATGTCCTCCGTCAACGAAAAGGTTCCTGAGAAGGTCTCCGAAAAGGTTGCTGACCAAGTGCCAACTGTCGAGAAGCAACTCTCCGACAGCAACGGTGAACACACCGAAAATAACTCCTCCGACGAATGGGTTGAAGACGAGGGCAGAACCCCAACCGAGGAAGAAATGAAGACCTTGAGACACGTCTCCGAGTCCATTCCTATTTCCTGTTGGTTGGTTGCCATTGTGGAATTGGCTGAACGTTTCTCTTTCTATGGTTTGAGTGCTCCATTCCAAAACTATATGCAAAATGGTCCAGATGACTCTCCAAAGGGTATTTTGGAGTTGAAGAACCAAGGTGCCACCGCCTTGTCATACTTCTTCCAGTTCTGGTGTTACGTCACCCCAATCTTCGGTGGTTGGGTTGCTGATACCTACTGGGGTAAGTACAAGACCATCACTGTTTTCTGTGGTTTGTACATGGTCGGTATCTTCATCTTGTTCATCACTTCCGTTCCTGCTATTACTTCTCACAACACTGCCTTGGGTGGTTACGTCGTTTCTATCATTATCATTGGTATTGCCACTGGTGGTGTCAAGTCCAACGTCTCTCCTTTGATTGCTGACCAAATTCCAAAGACCCAACCAGTCATCAAGGTGTTGAAGTCCGGTGAAAGAGTCATCCAAGACCCTAACATCACCATTCAAAACGTTTTCATGTTCTTCTACCTTATGATTAACATCGGTTCCTTGTCCGTCATTGCTACCACCGAAATGGAAGCTCACATCGGTTTCTGGGCCGCTTACCTTTTGCCATTGTGTTTCTTCGTTATTGCCGTTGTCGCTTTGGTGGTCGGTAAGAACCAATACGTTAAGATTCCAGTAGGTGACAAAGTCATCAACAAGACCTTCAAGTGTGCTTGGATTGCCATCACCAACAAGTTCAACTTGGAAGCTGCTAAGCCATCTGTTAACCCAGAAGCCAACTACCCATGGACCGACAAGTTCGTTGAAGAAATCAGAAGAGCTGTTTACGCTTGTAAGGTTTTCGTTTTCTACCCAATCTACTGGCTTGTTTACGGTCAAATGTTGAACAACTTCGTTTCCCAAGCTGGTCAAATGGAGTTGCACGGTTTGCCAAATGATTTCTTGCAAGCTATTGACTCTATTGCCATTATTGTTTTCATTCCAATCTTTGAAAGATTCATCTACCCATTCATCAGAAAGTTCACTCCATTCAAGGCTATCACCAAGATTTTCTTTGGTTTCATGTTCGGTTGTGGTGCCATGGTTTACGCTGCCGTTCTTCAACACTACATCTACAAGGCTGGTCCATGTTACGACCATCCAAAGGCCTGTTCACCAGAATTCAAGACTGTTCCAAACCACGTTCACGTAGCCATTCAAGTTCCAGCTTACGTCTTGATCGCCATCTCTGAAATCTTGGCTTCTATTACCGGTTTGGAATACGCTTACACCAAGGCCCCAATCAGCATGAAATCTTTCATTATGTCCATGTTCTTGGTCACCAACGCCTTCGGTTCCGCCCTTGGTATTGCCTTGTCTTCCGTCTCCCTTGACCCTAAGTTGGTCTGGACTTACACTGGTTTGGCCGTTGCTGCATTCATTGCCGGTTGTTTGTTCTGGGTTATCTTCGGTCACTACAATGAAAAAGAAGAAGAATGGAACAAGTTGGAGTACCTTGAGGATGAAGCAATTGCTCCTCACGGAATCCACCCAATCTTATCTGCTCACTCTCACAGAAGTGTTGTCTAAACAGGTACCTGACACCAAAGGTTACAATAATAAGCTTAATAAAAAAGTACAAAAAAGTACAACTAAATATTCATTTCGTCTTTAATGAAGCAAAACTAAATAGAATTATATATATAGGGCTTCAATTTTACGCTGATACGAGATAATCATTTAGCTGATGTAAAATATCCTAGGTGATTGCGGTACGGATGTTTCTCTTAAGATTGCGCTTGATTGATCTAATATTGAGTGGACTGATGTGGATCCGATGCAGCCTATGTAACCGGGGTAACTTCTCAACAGAATTCAGTAAGCCCATCCTGACGCTATTGCCAAGCACTGGTAGTGATAATTATCCGTTCACTCAAATAATGTCAATCCCAGTTTCCTAAACTGGCATTCGTCGATTTGCTTATTACAACGAAGAACCTCTTGAATTGCTGAATATGTATGCTATACTTTCCCTGCCGATTTTACGAACCAGCCCAAAAAAGCTAACTCAGGTTAACCCCTCATCTCAATAATATAAGATTGTTGTTCGATATTTGCATACTTTAGTCTTACCACCGATTCTTCTGGAGTACTTGTGACGTCATCTAGAAGGAATTATGTACATATTCTGTAATTCTTTGACTTTTATTTGTTGCGTTACCCCCTTTCACAACAATACCTTTAGCGTATTTGTTGTTTGCAAGATCTTCTGGAGTGGAGATGCTATTGAACAAGACTTGCAAGTGGCTCGATTTTTGCACTTATGACATTGGGAGGGGTACTGATAATAAGGCAAAAGATATCACTTCAGGTTGGGTGGCTAATGAAATACGATGCCCTGGCCTATAGTATACTAAATCATGACACCAGAAAACCGGACTGTGAGTTGATGTTTGTATGGCGATCAATTGCATTGTAGAAGTAAACATTGTTGGATTCACCCACTTTGAATTGGCTATTGTTATAATTTCATATTATTATATTAGAATATCATGAATAGCGAAGTTGTAGTAAGTTTCAAAAGTTTTGTGCATATTTCCTTGTTAGCTGTGGTGCAAGTATCAGAAATTTGATGGTCTACGTATACCAGCAACAACACGCATTTACGACTAATCCTACAATTGCATTGGTAAACTTCTACAAGACATTGTATATACAGGAGTCCAGACTACCATGGTGATATTTCCAGTCCACAATTGTTCATTTACATCGATTTCGTACCTATTGTTTCAAAGCTAGGTTAGAATTAAAATGTGGGAGTCCAGAAAACTGGCTCATGAATAGGAAGGATAATTAGACGAAAGCGAAGTACTCTTTTGGGTACTAGTTCTTGATATATACCGAACAAAATTGGACGAAGGATTGGATTCTTCAATGTAGTGGTCCCTTGAAGGTAGTGGGGAGGTGTTAGTTGCTGTCAAGAAAATTGCAGCCAGTGCCAAGGCACTTTGGTAGAGATAGAGATAAGGCACCATGTACAAGAAATTCATGGCAAAGATCCTCCTCCCGATAAGCATGGCACGTTGCATTAGAATAGGCATAAATGTGGTCAGGGAACGCTTGGACATCACTTAGAGGAGTTGGTGAGAGAAGTTCTAGCTTCGCACCCACTTCTACAAATACATGTGGATTGAATACTCAGACAAATCCCACTGACAAGAAGAGGAATGTGTGCTTGAGAAGAATACTACAGTGTACATTAGGCAAAAGTGCTAATAATTGGAAGGTGGATATCCTGATTTGTGACTGCCCTCTCAATGTTCTGATAGAATTGTTGAAGATTGAAATATTCTGATTTCTGGAAGACTCAATGCTAGTTCAAACCTGCCACAGATCACGAACCAATGGACTAAGAATTGATAGTATGACCATTGAGCCTTCAAAGTAGATTTAGTTCCCCACAATGTTATCCATAATATCAGCTGTTCAAACTCATAATTGGTGACCCGGAATTTCCATTTTAGAGACGCACATTTTCTCAAGAAAGAAATCGAGCAGGCATCAAGGTTAGCCAAGCTACAGATTTGAAAGGAACCAAAAGAGACGCCTCAACCCCACCAATGACTGTAGGATGGCCTAAATGCTCTTACGAGCTCTAATAACCAAATGATAACACCCATACCAGGAAGACGCCACAGTGCATGGGCATTTCGGATTTAACACTGTTCGATTTCTCAAACCAGCGAGAATGCCGCGATGTCCATAGTGCAGAATATTTCACCACGAATGCCCAACGGTACCCAAGGCATATCCGTTAACGCACACACTGTAGATTCACCCGAAACGATACTAATATCGGCCCGTTAGTGCTCGGCACTGTCCGCCTTGGGCCTATCAAGGACTACCTGTCCATTCAAAAGCCTTAGTAACGCCGCCACCGGACGCAGCGTTACCTATGCAGACGCGAAGAGATGAAATCTCACCCAAAACGAAGCATTTTTTTTTGCTTGATTTAGACGTTTTGAACACCAACCCACATCATCATGTAAGTCCTGTGGATTCCTATTGGTCCAGTGACCCCGATAGTGGATGAGCGTAGCACTGGGAAGGCAAAAATTTGCCACTGGAAGGAAGTTGCCACACCCAAGGTTGCGGAAGGCACTTGAGAATGGTGCCGTGGCCGTGGTGGGGTGGAGTGATAACTCCGTGTAATACCGATAGAGGCCTCCACAATGCTACTGTCACACGGGTTCGCCGTCACTTCGGGTCTCGGGTTTCCACGCCAAGTAATCAGACTAAACGTACGGCTCCATGTCAATTATAGTGCTTGGCAGAATTATCAATATGGCTACGCGTACATTCTGTTTAATGCTCTGCATGTGCTCTCAACTGTGATGGCATCTGAGAATTTACTGAAACCATTTGTGCGGCGATTTGGGTGCAAACCCCGCCTCAAATTGCACTATTGGTGACATCGCCTAGTTACTGAGCTAAGGAGGTTTGGGGTGGCCACATCTAGGTTGTGGGATGTTCTGGAGTGCTGGACATTGATGTTTGACATTCTGATGGGATTGCTGGGAAACCACAGTACACCACGACTTTTGTGAGATGGCTTGGGAGGAGTGGAAAGAGAGGTTTTAGGTTCCAAGACCCAAGACCCAAGACCCAAGCCCCAAGTCCCAAGACCCAAGACCCAAGACCCAAGCTCAGGCTCCAGACTCCAGACTCCAGGCTCAGGCTCCAGGCTCCAGGCTCTAGACTCCAGACTCTAACACAGTGTGGTTTAAAGAATGTTCCTTGATGGAACATCAAATGCACTCAGGGCTCCTAACGCCCGAGGGCAACCTGGAGGCTAAGAGTGGAGGATACCTGTGGGGACACGTAGTGGGTACACTATCATGGATACCAGTAGCAATAGCCACAAACGACAACCCTTGTACCGTGTTGTGCCACATCTTGTGACGGAGGGGAATGATACTGCCAGATGGTGTTAACACCGAGCTGATTATAGTGTCATGTACAGAAGGACATCTGATTGTGAAAAATACCGCGAGTGGGGCACTAGTTGATATTTCGGATCCTGCGGTTCCGTTATCACCCTAACCTCCACTATATCGTGATTAGTATACTATTTGGTGATTAGTATTAGTAAATAAGCATAATCTTGACCATCTCCCAGCTCCCAGCTCCCAGCTCCCAGCTCCAGATGGACAATAGGACTGTGGGGTGCTTTTATTGCCCGATCGTCTGGTTATCTGTTTTCTCAAGGCAATTCTACTACTACAACTGTGCCCTGGTGCGCACATATACAGATCCCCCCATGTTATCTACAGCTATAACCGAGTCCATGGTCCTGGGCTGCTCCTAGGCTAGAGATAGATAATGGATCAATATGGCGATATCGCCACACCCATCGATAACCGAAGCTGTTCCCCACATCACGAGTCAACTATCCCAGCCATTTAGTGAACAATACCCCAGGGACAGTTGGAGGCTTTGCAAGCTCCCAACCATTATTGGTGGCCACATTTTGGCTCCTAAATGGGCAGATCAAGTGGAATCAGGGCTTGTTGGGCCCAAATGATCTGTAACAAAGGCTCCCAAAGCATTGATATGGGGTCAGTGGTTCCAGTTGTGGCCATCTCAGATTCTTCTTGCACAAAAAACTCCACAAGCCGTTACTTTCTGCAGCTGGTAGGGATGTGGGATTCCATGTGGGTGCCAGTAACATCACAACCATTACAACTTGCTTATCAACTACAAAGAGACTCAGCCTAGAATCCCACCAGGGGCACTTAGAGTTTCTTGCCAGCGATATGATGGATGGTGGACCTATAGAGTACTGTAAATAATTCACCATAATATATTTTGACGTCCCCCACTGCCTTCTCACTAGTCCCCCACTGGTCCCCCACTGGTCCCCCCCCACCTCACACTCTACAATATCCCATCTTTCTTTTCAAGAAACTTTGCCAACCATTTTCGTTTCTAAAGACGTTGAATACCCTGTGACCCTCACTGGCCATCCATGGCCCCACCATGATCTCGACTTCCCAAATTGCTTCCCGCTACGGCCCCATTCCTTTGCTTACCAGACAGTGCCCCAGTAACCTTTTCGCAGCCATGGATAGAAGCCCGCACCCACACAAGCCTTGCCAAGTACCGATTATACGGAGCCGTATTCTACCACTTCAGCTTGGCACCCAGCTTTTCCTTCCATATCTCCACTTTGATGGTTCGGTGCCAATGTTCCGGTGCCGTTGATAAACCCAGCCGCCAATTAACGCCCATTATTACCATTGCAAATTTCTTGGACACCGGTGGTGCCTCACGATTCCCTCTAATGCACCCTCATGTTAATATGGTCCAAGACTTATAAAAGAGGCCACTCGCCAACCATAATAGTCCTCAAGTTCTGACATTTCAATACCAATATCCATGTCTGACACTGAAAAGATCTCCGACCAAAAGGTGGCCGACATTAAGACTCCAGACATCCACTCCAACGACCTGGATGTCTCCGATGTTACTAATGACGAGGGAAGAATGCCTACTGATGAGGAAATGGCCACCTTGAGACACGTCTCAGGTAAAATTCCACTCAGATGTTGGTTGGTAGCAGTTGTGGAGTTGGCTGAACGTTTCGCCTACTATGGTTTGAGTGCTCCATTCCAAAACTATATGCAAAACGGTCCAGAAGACTCTCCAAAGGGTGTTTTGGAGTTGAAGAACCAAGGTGCCACCGCCATCTCCTACTTCTTCCAGTTCTGGTGTTATGTCACCCCAATCTTGGGTGGATGGGTTGCTGATACTTATTGGGGTAAGTACAAGACCATTGTGGTTTTCTCTTGTATCTACATTGTTGGTATTTTCGTGTTGTTCATCTCCTCTATCCCATCTATTGCATCCAAAAACGGTTCACTCGCTGGTTTCGTTTTGGCGATTGTGATTATTGGCTTGGCCACTGGTGGTGTCAAATCCAATGTCTCCCCTTTGATTGCTGATCAAGTTCCAAAGACCAAGCCTGCCATCAAGATCTTGAAGTCTGGTGAACGTGTGATTGTGGACCCAAGTATCACCATCCAAAACGTTTTCATGTTCTTCTACCTTATGATCAATGTTGGTTCTTTGTCTGTCATTGCTACCACTCAATTGGAGCACCACGTCAATTTCTGGGCTGCTTACCTTTTGCCTTTCTGTTTCTTCTTCATTGCTCTTGTTGCTTTGTTCGCCGGAAAGAATCAATACGTTAAGACCCCAGTCAGTGACAGAATCGTCAACAAGACCTTCAAGTGTGCTTGGATCGGTATGAAGAACAAGTTCAACTTGGAAGCTGCTAAGCCATCTGTTAACCCAGAAGCCAACTACCCATGGAACGACAACTTTGTTGAGCAAGTTAGAAGAGCAATTTACGGTTGTAAGGTTTTCGTCTTCTACCCAATCTACTGGGTTGTCTACGGTCAAATGGTTAACAACTTCGTTTCCCAAGCTGGTCAAATGGAGTTGCACGGATTCCCAAACGATATCTTGCAAGCTTTCAACTCCCTTTGTATTATTGTTTTCATTCCAATCTGTGAAAGATTCCTTTACCCATTCATCAGAAAGTTCACTCCATTCAAAGCTATTACTAAGATTTTCTTTGGTTTCATGTTTGCATCCAGTGCCATGGTTTACGCTGCCGTTCTTCAACACTATATTTACCAAGCTGGTCCATGTTACGACCATCCAAAGGCATGTGCTCCAGAATTCAAGACTGTTCCAAACCGTATTCATGTTGCCATTCAAATTCCAGCCTACTTCTTGATTGCATTCTCTGAAATCTTTGCTTCCGTCACTGGTTTGGAATACGCTTACACCAAGGCCCCAGTCAGCATGAAGTCTTTCGTTACCTCCATTTTCCTTTTCACCAATGCTATCGGTAGTGCTTTGGGTATTGCATTGTCTTCCACTGCTGTGGACCCCAAGCTTGTCTGGACCTTCACTGGTTTGGCTTGTGCTTGTTTTGTTGCTGGTTGTTTGTTCTGGGTTATCTTCAACCACTACAACTACAAGGAAGATGAGTTCAACAAGTTGGAATACACCGAAGATGAAACTGATGTCATCTTAGAGCCAATCACTTCTATGAAGTCAATCAAGAGTCTCGCTTAGAAACGAACAGTAACGATCATAATAATATTTTAATATATAAAAACGTGTATAATACCTAGTGTAGAATGTTTATTCATCTTTAATATCATCCAACTCCATAATGATGGGTTGATATCGTAGTATTTCAGCTGGAACAAATGAAATCCAACCTGAAACCAAACTTTTCACACACTAAAAGCCAGGTTAAACCATAAATAACTCTCTAAACGGAACCCTCAAATCTAATAAAATTCTAATTAGTAAAAATCATTAAAATCAATCATATTTTTCCTCCTTCTTAACCAATTTCGACAATAGCATCACATTCTACAGTTTCATTTTCCTATCATCAATTCTACCCTTGGTTTATGACTTCACGTGCCCAAAAAACATCAACACAATAGTACGCGTATTTGATAAACCCTTCATTAATGACATCTACCCAGCCAACTCAGACTCAACCGACGCAGAAATCTCCGGCTACTCAAGTTCATGATGTTTCTGATAAGGACAGAGTATGTCGGTTGATTTGTACCACTGGACAGCATAATTTCTACGATTTGATGTTGGACAAGAAACCTCCTTCTGGGAAGAAGGTGTGGATATTTGGGAGGTCACAAGATGCAGATTTAACATTGGCATCTTCGTCACGTATTTCCAACAAACATTTCAAGTTGTGGCTCAATTATTCAGACAATTCACTTTGGATCCAAGACACTTCCACCAATGGTACCCATTTGAACCATATTCGTCTAGTAAAGGGGTCAAACTATATGTTGAATCAGGGAGATGAGATCGCGGTAGGTGTGGGTATTCCCAAGGACGTGATCCGCTTGGTAGTACTCTTTTCCGATACCTTCAATCCTACGAAGGTTAGCCAGCAAGCTCAAGGGCTGGGACCTGCTTCTGTGCTCAAAGATCAAGGAATCTTCAAAGATTACATTATCAAGAATGAAATAATAGGACAGGGCGCGTTTGCCACGGTGAAAAAAGCAGTGGAGCGCTCCACGGGCAATTCTTACGCCGTCAAGATCATAAACAGAAGAAAAGCATTGAATACCGGTGGTGGACCTGGTGGTGGACTTGCAGGAGTTGATAGGGAACTCTCAATTTTACGAAAATTAGATCATCCAAACATAGTCAGTCTCAAAGGATTTTACGAAGATATAGACAATTATTACATTATCATGGAACTCGTTCCAGGAGGAGATTTGATGGATTTCGTGGCAGCAAATGGTGCAATTGGCGAGGATGCAACTCAAGTAATAACGAAGCAAATCCTCGAAGGCATTTCATACGTTCATAAACTCGGCATATCACATAGAGATCTTAAACCTGACAATATTCTCATTATGCAAGACGATCCAATTTTAGTGAAAATCACCGATTTTGGTCTTGCAAAATTCAGTGACAATTCAACTTTCATGAAAACGTTCTGTGGAACATTAGCTTATGTGGCCCCAGAAGTTATCACAGGTAAATATGATTTATCCCAAAGTGATTCGCCCAGGAATAATTACTCGTCTTTAGTAGACATCTGGTCTTTAGGATGTTTGGTTTATGTTCTTCTTACTTCACATTTACCATTCAATGGAAAGACACAAGCACAAATGTTCCAAAAAATCAAGCAAGGAGAATATCATGAGTCTCCGTTGAACTCTTACGAAATCTCAAAAGATGGCCGTGATTTTCTTGATTGTTGCTTGCAAGTAAATCCTATTTTAAGAATTACTGCAGATGAAGCATTGCAACACAAATGGATCAAGAACGTTTATAATGAAGACAGCCAGGAGAAGAGTTTGAGTCTCTCGCAATCGCAATCTCAGCAATCAAGAAAGATTGACGGAGGTGTTTTACCAATCGATTCAATAAGTAAAATCGATGAAGATTTGATGATGAGACCTATAGATAGTGAAAAAAATAGAAAATCTAAAGTTCAGAAGAATGATTTCAAGGTTCCAAAAAGAGTGGTTCCATTACCTCAATCCCAACCCATGGCACACGCATCACAACCACAACGTCAACCTCTTCAACCCTTGTTTCCCTCACAACATATCCAATCCCACCCTCCGTTGGCTAAAGTCTTTGAAAATGAAAATTTTGATGAATTATCGTTGCGCGATAATGCAAATGCTCTGAGTGTCTCCCAATTCAGCCCTAAAGTGAAAAATTCATTGGCAAACTTGAGCATAACAAACGGAATCAGTAATCTAACCGAATCTCCACCAGACACCTGCTTCAAACTCATTCCATTACAAGAGTCTATGTCAAAAGTCCCTTTATACATCAAGCATCAGACAAATCCTTATTCGATTGGGAGAAATGATGTTTGTAATGCGTTCATCAATGATGATAGAATGTCTAAGATTCACTGTTTAATTGTCAAAAAACCAATTCTTGAAGCTGGAGGAAGTGTGATTTCAAATCAAATATGGTTACTAGACTTTAGCACCAATTCATGTTCTGTTAACGATAAAGTGATTGGTAAAGGCAAGAAAATTCAAATTTTTAATAGAGATAAGGTCTACTTTTTTGTGGATGATAAATTAAAAGAAAATATGGGCTATGAGTTTGTGATCGAGGATACACAGGGATTAGAAAACTTTGGAGAGCATTCTACCGACATTCAAATTAGACCTGTCGCACAAGATCCACAAGATTTGAATATCAAGCCCAAACCAATAATCGACTCATATAATGGAGTTCTGTTTTCAAGCATGATTAATTCGTCGGCTTCTAATGTTACAGGTAATGGACGAAGCGTTTCGTTAAATCAAAAAAGAAAGCTAGAGGGTCAGGAAACGGGTGGATCTAAGGTCAGGAAGACCCTACCATCTGAACCCACAAGATAATTTTTAATAATTTATAGTATCTAAATTAGCGGACAATAAAGCAATACTTATGAGATTAACCTAACTATGTACATTATATTTCATGAATTTTTAATCCAAGCAAGAAGTTGTTGAACCTCGCTATCACTGGCATGATTTTGTCCCAAATAACCAATATTGAAATTATCAAACTCAGCGATGAACTTCAACAATCTAATTCTCAATTCATCTATGTATGTACCTTCTTTCTGAGCTCTTTCAGTCTCGTCTTTGATGGAATCAAAGCCCTTAGTGGCCATTTCTAAATCATCAATTAAAAGTCTTTCGAGACATGCCCTCAACACCTCTTGTTCAGATAAGTTCCAAACATTACCATTATCATTTAATCCTGACAAAAAGTAATTGTCTACTTTGAGATAGTTATAGTGATGTTGAAGCTGATTTCTCAAATATGATTCTGGGTAGACAAACGATGGTAAATATTTGGAAGTTATCCTCAAACTCCGACAAAGCCATTTCACCTCTTGAACAGGTAAATTATAGGCGTTTTGTACGCAACGATCCAGGACACTATTTTCATCTACCTTAAGTTGTTGGATGATTTTAGTATTCCACATTCTTGGTAAAATTGAAGGTAAAACACATGTCAGAGGTGTAACCTCTGGAATTGCATAACAGAGCAAGGGAGTCATTTCCATAAAAATGGCAAAAATTATCGCAAACATTGGTAGTTTATAGAAGTCCTCAGGAGTTCTATTAATGAGTTGATATTGACTTCTAGAAATGTTGAAAACCACATTGCCCAGAGATTTGTCTTGCAGATCATGTTTGATTACTGTGTTATCTTTTGCCGCATTCTCTTGGGTTTGTTTAATGTATAAGGCTTGATTCATTTCTTGAGTCAACAATTTAAAGTTGGAGATTTTGATACCAACATCTTCGGCTTTGTGATTTGTTCCTTTTAATTTGAATTCATTTTTCAACAATTCATTTACAACCCGATGATTTTTCCACACATTTGTCACACCTGCCCTGTAGAATTTCATTAAAGATTTGGCGTATCCGAAAGATTGCTTGGATTTTAATATGAAACCCGAAGAGCCTGAATTTTCCCTCGCTATCTGGTTGTATATCTCTTGCTTTGGAAGTAATGGTAGTGGCAAAGTTGATGGTGCATTAATGTTGGCTTCTGCAATTGCATCGATTTTTATTAGAGATCCCAATATTAAAGAGCGACTGGCATCATGAAAGAAGTTCTGCTTAGTTGAGATAGTCAAGAAACCACTCAATGATTTCGACACTCCATTCATTACTGTTACTGTTGTGATAGTTGTTTATGAAAAGTTTGCGTCAATTTGTTTAGTGCGCAATCTGCCTAAATAGTGAGATCAAATTAGATAACAAAGGTATATGATGAGTGAGGTTAGGCAGAGATGAATTAAGAATATTTACAATATTACACTATTGCTCGGGTATTTGATACGTTCGGTTGTTTGAACTATTGAGTAGGCTTCTTACCTAACTAGACAATCACTATTCCTTAATTGTAATCTAAACTAAACATCAAAACCGATATCATTATATCCAAAAAAATTATTGAGCTCAAATGTTGTTATACTTCACTATAATTGATTATAAATAATGTTGAGAATGTCTGACTATGTTAACGATAATTGTTTCAAAAATTGAACAAAATTTGTTTTGACAACCTATAAATCCAAATGCATTATTATTGGGAGACAAGCAATAATATTTCTATAATATCTTTATTACTTCAAATGAATATTCTGTGATACTTTACGGTAGTAATAATACATTTTTCAAGATGTCATTCTTTCTTTTTATTGTTGCAGTATCCTTCAATTGAATAGAACATTAACATATGCAGGAGCCATAAAGGTCTAATTCTTTGTGCAGCACATGTAAGTAATTATAATAACTACCATGCCACCAACGAGGAGAATTACCACCCCAGAAGATCTCCAAAAATGGACTAACTCCAGTACATATGAAGACATTATCACCTTTGTTGAAAATCTTCAGGACCTGGCCACTGGCGTTACAAACGATGCAACTATTGACATTTCTAACTCAGTTAATTCGATCATGAAATTATTGAACAAGGTATCTGAAACAATCGAAGCACATCCGGTAGTTCTTGAAAAAGACATTTCAAGATTTGGGAAGATCGAATTCCGTGATTTCTATGATGATATTAAGACAAATAGCCAATCCTGGATAGATTCATTTGCCTCCAATAACGAATCGTCAACATCATTGACAGAAGAATTAGCAACGTATTTCAATGAATCTTGGGGTAATAGAACCCGTATTGATTACGGATCTGGCCATGAGCTAAACTTCGTTTGTTTTCTCTACTGCTTGTTCCAAAATAATATCATTACCTCAGAAGATTTTGGTGCCATTACCGTAAAGGTGTTCGTCAAATATATTGAAATTATGAGAATTCTACAGAAAACCTACTGGTTGGAACCAGCGGGTTCCCATGGTGTTTGGGGGTTGGATGACTATCATTTTTTGCCTTTTCTATTTGGAGCAGCACAACTCTCTACCCATCCACACATGAAACCAAAACTGATTCATAACGAAGAATTAGTTGAAATGTACCATAAACAATATATGTACTTGGAGTGCATACATTTCATTAACAAAATTAAAACCTTACCAACTCAAGACAAGTTAAGTTTGAGATGGCACTCTCCTATGTTGGATGACATCCTGTCGGCTAAGTCTTGGCAGAAGATTAAGGATGGAATGATCAAGATGTACAAAGCAGAAGTTTTAGGTAAATTGCCTATTGTTCAACATTTCATGTTTGGCAACACCATCAAATGTCCTCAAGGAATAGAAATACATCAACACAATCATGAGGAAGATTGCGGTCACATTCACTCAAACACTTGGGGAGATTGTTGCGGTATCAAAATACCTAGCGCTATCGCAGCTAGTGAAAGTTTGCGTAAAGATGGCTTCAAACCCATACCTTTCGATTGAATCATTTAGATTTTTTTTAATCGCTGTAACTGACATGACTTGAAATTAATACATTTCTAGGAAATGCTCCTGGAAACGGCATCATCACCCTTAATTTTCCTTTTGTTTCATCGAACTTAGAAATATGGACGTAACCAAGAACACTTGTTCCAAGTAATTCCTTTACCAGCATGTTTTTCTGAGGTAATTGGGTCACTGCCAATATAGAGTTATCTAAGTTGGATGGGCTTGGATCAGATAAAAGATTATAGTATTGGTCCAATGAGTTTTCTTCACCCTTTTCACCATCCATGTCTTCATCCATGGTATAAGAATCACCAGCTGGTAAAAATGATAAAGTTGACGCAATATCCAGTGTCAAAACACCTTTATAAATAGAGTAATCACGAACTTCTAACTCTGTTTTAAATGGAGACAATCTTGTTTTGTAGTTTCCATGGAAGTACTCTTTAATAGTTTCTTCTTGTGCCTTTCTAATATATGATTCGTCAACTTCTACTGTACCTTCACTTCTAGGGACCTTTACCACATCTAGTTGGGCTGAGTTCAACTTATGCTTGAACTTTTTTCTTAAATCAAGGTTGAGTCTTTCGTTTCCTATGACAACAATAACATTAACTTCAAAATCTGATATGATGTTTTCAATCAAGGAAGTATCTTTGATTGTCAATGCTGGTGTATCAATAATTATACCACTTGCCTTGACTTTTGGATCTTCTTCAAGTCTTGACATAACAGTGATGCCTAATTTAGATATTTGATATTTGTATAAATCTAAGTTGTCTTCAAAATTAATGAAACCAAAGTTTTTCACAATGGGTTGTTTTGGATTGTGGTACAAGCTACCTGATGTTGTAGAGGAACCCCATCCACCTGCCGATTCCAAGTCGTAAGAATCACTAATTGTTGTTGCCGTGAGGGATCCTGGCAATGAGAACACACCATCTCTGGGGTTTAAGTTCACCAATATAGGTGTGCTATCCATTTTTAACGAATAAGAAGATAATATTCTAGTCAAAGAAGTCTTTCCAGAGAACTTTCCACCCAAAATCAACACTCTGGGACCATTTTTTGGCTTTTGTGGATTAATAATATTGTGATCTGCTATTTGTTGCCTTAAAGCTTCCAATCCCAAGTGAAGATTGATGTATTTTTTCATCGTGGTATCTTCACTAATATATTCCACAATTTCTTCACCCTCGTTGGTCATATTTTCTTTATTGATGCTTGTAGTATATTCAATGGTACATCCTTCTTCCAATGGAGCATAAATGGCATATTTCACACCACATAATTGGATCGGGACATTGAGTGGGAGTTCAGTGCCAAAGATCTCGGCAACACCTTTCAATACTTTGAACTTAAAAATGGTCTTAAATGGAACCTCTATTCTCCACTCATTAAAGGCTGGGATGTCCACATTGGATTTTACACTTGTTTCTTCTGCTGAAGATGTACCAAAACCTGGAAGAGACATTCTAAACAAATGACAAGTCTGTGCCGATATTAAAGTTGGATCTTGTTTAGACTAATAAAGTTATATAACTAACGGGGTTGAGTGGAATTGGTTATCAACAGTGCCAATTGTTGAACTATCGCTATTTACTTCGTGATGGGTGCAATGTTGGAGATGGTCGTGTGCGCAACAACTGGTTCTACAGCAATGAAAGAATACCAATTATTCAATTAAAAAAGATGCTATATGGGCAACCAGTTGAAAGAAATATGCAGACGAACTAATTTGCTACTATGTGGTTAAATAATCATATGATATTCCCACATTTGGCATGTATGTGTTCGATTAATGATCATCGTGAGGACCTGCGTCACGGAATTAAAGACCAGAAAAGTCCAATTTCTTAGGTTTGATCTGGCTTTGACGGTGTGATAACTTGACTACTCTTCTCTCACCAGTCCTGGACTTTATGAGCTCCATATGCGTATCATAATTGATCTCCTTCTTGGAGGACGTAGGAGGTCCAAAGGGATCATTGAATGGATTTGATGAGCTCTTCTTACTGGTTTCTGTAGGTTTGTTTGAATCATTCAAAAATGGATTATTGAGCTTCACCTTCACAAGCTCATCTTCTGAAAATTCTTCGTCTGATGAGTAGTTGTTGAACGATTTTCCATGCCAATGACTGACCAAGTCCTCATCAATCAATTGCTTGGAAGGGGTAAGTGGTTCCTTTAATAATGGAGTTTCAAGATCGATTTCTTCATGCTCTATTTCAATGTTTTCATCTGAGGACAACTCGGTAGTGGGGCTGTTCAAACCTCTTCCCTTCACAGGAGCCGGGGCTCTTCTGCCTGACCCCACGGTAGAGGGCATGGGAAGCAAAAGCCCCAATGTGAGCTTGTCATTTACCTTCGATATGGAATCGGTAGCATGCTTGAAAATATCGTCGGGGAAAATCTTTCTCTTTCGTGCCAGTCTATTAGGGGATCTCTGAGGGGTGAATTCTGGGGTGAGAAGCGATATGGATGGGTCGGGCTGGGTGGTCTGGCGGGTGCTTGTTGTTTTCTTGGACAAGTTAAGCAGCATTGGTTTCTTGACTATGGATGACGGGGTCTTGAATACGCTTTCTGGGTGGCCAGATGACGTTGTCTCGGAAGGTCCTCCACGGAAGGGATCGTATAACTTCTTGGTTGAGGTGGAAGGGGTCATAAGACCAGAGCCCTTGGACTTGTGTGGGGTGGTGGGAGTAGAGAAACCCTTGGGAGTGGCTGGTTTGGTGTGCTTTGTCCTAGGAGGTGTTTGAGGTGTGATATATGACATGATGACTATGGGAGGTAAGAAATGGCTAAGATTGTGATTAAATGGTGCAGCACAAATCAACTAAGGGTCAGTTTCAACAGTTGTGATGTTATAATATTGTGTGGATTGTGCCTAATTGTCTATGGGCTTGTATGGCTGTGTTGTTGTGAATTTGTGAAGCTGTTGATCACTTCTTATCAATTGGTGGCGGATTTGCTATAGTGTATGATAAATTAAGGGCGAAAAAAAAAAACGGCCTGAGGGAAACGAGGGTGCTAAAGGATTTTACCACTAAAATGAATGGTGGATTCGGGAGTTGATGGGGTTTGATCGGAACGGAGGAGCACTTGATCGATGGCAGAAAACTGATATTGAAAACTGGTGAATTGATCTGTTTTAAGAACTAGCCAGCAGTTTCTGCTTCCACACAAAAGTGCAGGAACACGTCTGAGGGCTGGCTTAATTAACCAAAATAGGCAGGAATTACGCGTACGCGAAATTCCACTCATGATACTTCAGGCACTGACAAGAATACGATGGATGTGGGACCTGACGGATTCCTGCGAGCAATATGGGCTTGGTTCAATTTTTGGAAATACCACCTGATTGCCGATTTCGTATCATCCTACATGGTACATACGGTACTTGGAATTATGGTTTGGAATTTGGAATTTTACCGTTAGCTACACACAATTAGCTAGGCTTCCACATTGATCATGAAACCAACGGCAATTCGATGAACGCCAATGGGCAGTGTCAGTTCCATTGGCTGAACATCATGAACAATTGGCATTGATCCTAGGACGCGTCTTTTTAATATACCCGGCACTTCTTGCGCTGCCAATGCACATTCTCATGTCTTGACAAAGGACGTCGTGCAAATATTGCTTCACTATCCATTATGCACCAGTATCTTGGTTGTTGTGGCAAGCAGGACGTTGGCACGACAAAACCGGGTATGGACGATGTCTACTGATGTTCCACTTCAACCAGCCATATATTTTGTACTCATTCCTGGAATGGGATTGGGTGCAAACTGACATCGATCGAAAATTGGCATCCTCATGGCCAAGTAGTTTAGTCGGATCGTCAAAGCAACAGTGATTCTGATCCTGATCCTGATCCTGATCCTGATCCTGAAACATTTGCCGGTGTATCAGTACCAATCTCGGAACAACGCCCCGGGTAGTACACGTAATGGATATGGCTGTTGGGCTTTTCTCGAAACAATTGTATCCCCAAATGCACAACTGCTTCCGAGGAAAGAGCTAATGAGTTGATTTCAGAGTACAAGATATTATATTTTAACGGTCCAAATTCGACACGTTGATATGTATGATCTCTATTATATAGTACGAGTTGCTGCTTTGTGAATTGTATTGACATTGAATTTCCGAGAAGTAACCGAGATACCAAACCCTGCTTCGAGCTCGTCATAGAATCTTCCCATTCTGAGACGTGCCTCTTGTGGTGCACCTCCCAGGGTCTTGAGAAGCCTATTGCCCGTCAAATCGATCTGTTGGATCATCCCGCTGCCTTTTCCCAAAAACTTGATTTCTTCAATGTTGTTTTTGCTGAGATCCAAATTGGAAAGCAGTGAATGAGATCCAATATTCGATACCAAAATCGTGTCGATCATATTCTTGCTTAGGTTTAAACCAGTTAAATTTTGCGGTAACGATATATCATCGATGTTTTGAATAGCATTCTCACTTAAATTGATGTAATGAATTCCAGAAGTACATTCAAAGTAATTTGAATCAAACAATCGGCTATCATTAAGCGAGGTTATTTTGTTGCAGCCCAAATCTAGAAGTTTGAGAGAACTTGGAGGAACCCAATCCTCAATGGTACTTATACGATTCCTAAACAAATCAAGTTCAGTAAGACATTCAAGTTGCTCCCATGAATGGAATTTATCTTCGTAGGACCCTAAATTTGAAATGTTGTTACCTGATAATCCTAACTTGAGCAACGAGGATGGAAATGCAAAATGAGCTAAAGATTTAATACGACATGACATCAAGTCTAGCTCGAGAAGAGATGGGGGGAAAACCAAGCGGCCGATATTCGAGTCTTCCCAGTCCTGGAACTCTAATTCTTGTTCCGTTTGTTCTGGTGCTCCACCAGATAATCTGTTCCAGTTGATTCTCTCACAGCTACCCATTCTTAAGTATCTCAAGCTGGCAGGAAACTCAAAATTGTCCAAGCTGTGGATTTCAGACAAACCTATATCTAACCAGTCGATATTTGGTAATTTGCCAAGACTACGTATATTTGTAAAAGCATTCGCTTCCACAGAAAGTCTTTGCAAATTTTTAGGCCATGGTATTTTTGACAAATGAACAAGCTCTTCGTCCCTAAGATGGTTGCTTGCTAAAAAAATTGATTTAAGGGATTGTGGCCAGTTTGTTCCATTGAACCATCTGATACCATTGAAAGATAAATCAATTGTCTGTAATGAAGAGGGCAAAGTCAGGAGATCAAATGATTCTAACTTGTTATAAGTCATCATCAAGGTTTTCAAGCCGCTAGGAAATTTGATACACGTTAAGTTTTCCAGAGTAATTCCTGCGTTATTGAGATATAGCTCGGTGATGGTATCAGGAATATTAATCGATAATGGGTCAGTTTTAGTCCATGAAATGTCCAAATGCCTCGAGTTTTTGGGAAACAGAATATTTTTCCAAGATACAATTGAGTGACCTAACAATATGATATCTTCCAACCCCTGATGTGATTGGAAAGTGTTCAGATTTTGAAGGAACTTTCGTACTTGACTCATGTCTATGCCAGAAAAATGGATTCTCTGTAAATTGGGAAACAGAAGGAGTAATACAAGATCTGCCTCTAGTAGCCTATGAGTATCGATAGTAATATCTAAGGTGGGTATTTTGAGAAAACGATCTTTATATTTACTCATCAAAATAGCCAATGATTGAAAATCTCCTCCGCTGACGAGCGATAATTTGTGGGGGATTAGATTAGGATTGGAATCCAAAAATTGCGAAATATCAAAGTAACTTTTGAAAGTACAATACTCCCTCTTTGGTTGGGGCAATTTTGTGATATAAGGTCTTCTGGATGGTGAAACGACAAAGTGAAGCTCATGATAGTATTCGGAAATTATGAACTGGCTGGTCAGTGGAAAATATAGAAGAAACTCTTGGACATACTCAATGGGAAGTCGATCGAATATATTTTTAAGAATATCTGAAGGTAGATTGGACAAAATGTCCCAGTCTATAGTTGAGGAATTACCGAGCACTTCATGCTGCTCTTGCACATGAACCATGAGACTTGTAAAGTTAATTGAAGTGAAGTTTGTGGTGTATATGACCTGTTTAGAAATCAGAGATGCTGTAGAGTAGTTGTAAGACTGATAAAGGCAATTGGCCTCTCCAGCTGACTTTTTGAATCTTGATGTCAGGTCGTGTGAGGTGATATTAGTCAGCAAGATAAGCCAAGAAGATAAGACACAAAAGGGACAGGTGTTTCTGGTGTAGTATAGAGTACGTTTAGGATTCAAGTGCAGTCATGCAACGTTTCATATAGTGGATGTTTTGTTTCTACTGTTGACCAGACAGCGATAAATGACTTTTTTCAGAAAAGTGCAGATTTTTAAAATTTGTGGGAATAATGTGGAATCGGATGGGTTTCGTGAATTTGTTGGACCGGGTGGGGGATGGGGTGGATTTGGAGTCGGGGGTGCAACTTAATGGTGGAATTCCAATCATACAACTGGACCAAAAGCCCCTACAGTGCCGACATTTACGAAATGGCATGAAAATAAATTTCCTATTTCCGCAAGCAATACACAAGAAACAAAAACCTTGATGCCAGGGTGTTTTAAGAGGGAAAAGAACAATCCGTACCATGTGGCCGGAATTATTGCGTACCAAACCAAAAATCAACGTAAGCCCCAATGGTGGTTGAGGGCTCCAGGAAATTACCCAAAAAAGTACCGTTTTCATGGTTGCACCAAATCACCGCAACAATAGCAAATATTCATATTCAAAACACACTCAGCTACACCAACTCTTCCAGCAAACCCACCTCCAATACCACCATAGCCCAAGTAAATTGCACTGTAGCATGATCAATTAGATTCCAGGTATTTTGCGTTTGCGGAGTACACAGAATTGTTGTACCCTACACCGAAACCCGAGGCCACCGAACATCGATCCGACTTTACCACCAAAACCTTCATCCCGCGGGCCGAACTCACCGAAAGTGCAACCTTGACACAACCACAGGGCATTGCAACCCAAACTACACTAACCGGCCGGTTGGACACCATTTCACCCCACATGGCAATAGCCACCGCAAGGTGTACAACATCAACACATCCGCAAAACATCTAGGCACTTCCACTGGGCTTTTGTACTATTTCAAAGCATTTCACTTTACCATCCACAGTATGCTCAGTATGCTGGGAGGAAGAAGTACCGAGGTTTTGGTCTCCACCAAAACCTCCAAAACCCTCAATTGCGCCAGAAATGGTCCGCCCCAACCTGTATGGACATCAATTGACCCTCGGTAGTGCATGATGGGCATCGGCATATCTACTGGTGTATTTTAGTTGTTGATAGTAGTTTAGTGGCCCACTTTGTTGAGCGATTCGCTGGGATGCACCATTCCTAGTAAGTGAGAATTCCTCCTATTTGAGCAGCCCCGCCAAAAGTGGCCGTGCACAGTGGAATTTTCGCCTGTCAGCAAAACTACCAGCCACTAGCCTCAGATTGTATTCCAACGTCCGCCTGAAACCCGTGCACTTCACGTCCCACCCCTCACATACTTCTCTCACACCATTCCAACGTCAATCTCATTGGATGGCTGCCGGGCCCGGCATTCCTTCAGAGAGTATGCTCATGAGTCACCGGTGACTCCATGTGAAACGGTTATTGTAGGCTCGCTAACATTGCTGGTTCGCACAGTGAAAAATTTATACGATGGGTACGGCAGTATGTCAACTGCAATTGGCCCACCACCAGTGTAGTTGATAAGTCCGGCCCAGTAGCAGGCCCGGACAGCCCGGCATGAAGAGAATGGGAAAATAGTGAGAATGTCCAGCACAGTGGTGCGGCATTGCGTCGCCGCGTAGACCCTGGCCCTAGATTGCCGGTGGCATTCCTTTGCCCTAGCCAGCCTACCAGCCCTATACCCTCGCCCTAGAGGTGAGGGTGGTGCGCGCACGCCGTTCTGTCGGTGCCTCTGAAAAAGAACAGGGAGCTAGTCTGTGGTGTTTTCATCTTCACTTCCTTTATCTGCAGTTGTTCTTCATCTCCCAACTAACCTACCCTGCGGTGCCCCGATATTTCCGTTCCTTCATCATCTGCCAAGGTCAAAACCGCCGGTTCGGACGCCATGGACAAGTTAATATCTTCATTGTTGTGCTGCTCTGTGGACAGCCAAGACGATGCCAACGACAAGGTGGTATCGGTGACTCTGGCCCCCAAAAAGGCCGCCGGTGCCAATGCTTCCCACAAAACCTCTTCTAGAACCAAAAACAGCCATCGGGCCGTGGCCAAAGACGACGGCAACGCTACCGATGCTACAGCGGCTCCAGCAACCACATCCTCTGGCCTTGTGTCTCAAAAGAAGGACCTCTTGGACGAGGACCACTCCATCAACGAAACAGACACCATCACCAACACCAACGAAGACTCCAATAACACCCCCACAGAATCCAAGCCTGCCCGTGACTTGACATCCGACGACTCGAAGGCCATTCGCTCAGGCGAAACCGACGAAGACGAGTACGAAGACGACCTCGACGAAGAATCGTACCTCGACTTGACGCGAATGCAAGAGGGCCAGGCGTTCAATCCCGAGACCGGGTTCCTTTTGGGCCATAAGGACAAGAAGTTTGGCAACAAAAAATGTCTTATTTTGGACTTGGACGAAACCTTGGTTCATTCCTCTTTCAAGTACTTGAGAACCGCCGACTTCGTCATCCCCGTGGAGATCGACAACCAAGTACATCATGTGTACGTGATAAAACGTCCTGGTGTGGACGAGTTCTTAAAACGCGTGGGTAAATGGTATGAAGTGGTGGTGTTCACAGCTTCTGTGCTGAAATATGGAGACCCCTTATTGGATAAATTAGACATACACCATTCGGTCCATCACAGATTGTTCAGAGATTCATGCTACAACTACCAAGGAAACTTCATCAAGAATTTGTCGCAGATAGGAAGACCTTTGAGCGACTCGATCATCATCGACAATTCTCCTGCTTCATACATATTCCATCCCCAGCATTCTATTCCCATCTCCAGTTGGTTCAGCGACACTCATGATAACGAGTTGTTAGATTTGTTACCGTTCTTGGAAGATATCTCGAAGGAAAATGTTGATGATGTTGGATTGATTTTGGATATCACCATGTGAATCACCTTTTGATATTTAAAACTAATCATTTTCATCAGCTAGCTTGATGCATACCTGAGTTTTGCTACGCCTTTGCTAGGCAGCTCATTATAGAATATTCTTGATTGAAAGAACCAAAACATTAGCAGGACTGGTGTTTGAGGTGGAATGGTGATTTTGACTACACGTCTTTCACCCCACACTAATAATTTATACAGCCATAATGTACATATAGAACCAAATTAGGCATTGTGCCGCTCAAAGATTTAGCCAGAAGCCACTCTGTAACTATATAAAAATAATAGAAACAAAAAAACACTTTCTGATTAAAAATATCCTTTTCGTACTATTACCATTTCTTCAATTTCTATGAGACTTTGGGGGCTTGCCTGTTACAAAATATATGGCATCGGAAATGCGCACGACCCCGATGGATAAATTTTGATCACAACCTTCATTAGCTACAAGCTAGCCAACTAGACCTAAATACCCAAGCACAGGAGGAAGCTTTCCGATTTAATAGCAATATTCTCTAAGACTATTTTTGAACGCTTTTTTCATAAAGAATCATGAAGATTAAAACCATTAGCAGGTCTTCTGACACCTATGTGCCAGTAAGAAACACCCAGGAGTCAGCCCTTCCTAGAAACCTTAACCCAGCCCTTCACCCATTTGAAAGAGCCAGAGAATACACCAAAGCTTTGACCGCCACCAAGTTGGAGCGTATGTTTGCGCAACCTTTCATTGGCCAATTAGGCGACGGTCATCGTGATGGTGTGTATTCTATTGCCAAAAACTTTTCTACTACCAACCAGATAGCTTCTGGGTCTGGTGATGGTGTTATCAAATACTGGAGTTTGACATCCAGACAAGAAACCATCAGTTTCAAGGCTCATTATGGTTTGGTTTCAGGACTTGTGGTGACCCCAGACTCCAAGCATATGTTATCATGTGGTGACGATAAGACCGTCAAGTTATGGTCTGTGAACACCGAAAAGTTTAACCACAACATCACTGATGAACAGATATACGACACAAAGGACGAAGGTCTTGTAAAAACTTTCCTCGGAGAACATGCATTCAAAGGTGTGGACCACCATAGAGACGAAGAGACTTTCGTTACTGGTGGTGCTGCTATTCAATTATGGGATATGAACAGAACTCGTTACGTCAGTAACCTCTCCTGGGGAGCTGATAATATCAACACTGTCAAATTCAACAAAACTGAAACCAACATTATTGCATCTGCAGGCTCTGATAATTCCATTGTTTTGTACGATATTCGTACCAACTCTCCTATACAAAAGGTGGTGACCAACTTGCGTACCAATGCACTTGCTTGGAACCCTATGGAAGCATTCAACTTTGTCAGTGCATGTGAAGACCATAACGCATATCTTTGGGATATGAGAAATCTTGAGAAATCCTTGAATATCTACAAAGATCATGTTGCTGGAGTGATGGACGTCGACTTTTCTCCAACCGGTGAAGAAGTAGTAACTGGTTCTTATGATAGAACCATCCGTATTTTCAGGGTCCGTGAGGGTCACTCCAGAGATATCTACCATACCAAGCGTATGCAACGTGTGTTCTGTACCAAGTTTACCACTGATTCTCGTTACATTTTGAGTGGAAGTGATGATACCAACATTCGTTTGTGGCGTACCAATGCTTCTGAAAGAGCAGGAATCAAGTCTACCAGACAAAGAAACAAGTTAGAATATGATGCAGCATTGAAAGAGAGATACAAGCACATGCCAGAGATCAGACGTATTGCTAGACACCGTCATGTTCCAATCACCGTAAAGAAGGCCAAGGAAATCAAGGCAGTTGAAATTAGCAGCTTGAAGAGAAAAGAACAAAATGAACAGAGACACAGCAAGCCTGGTAGCAAGGCTTCTATTCCAGAACGTCAAAAACATATTCGTGGAACTGCCATCAAGAAGGATTAATTGATACATTTCCAATACCCTGGAAACGAGTAAATCGTCACAATCCTTCGATATCTTAACCAAAGCATCATATACTATATTCACTAGCAATCGTCATTTGCGTCCCCCAAGTCCTCATGTTCAAGTACCCCCATCATTGGAAGTTGATGGGTCTACCACACTAATGACCTCAGTAGGTAGACGAACCCCATTAATTATAAGCGGACTGATCTCAGATATTTGCAAGCACCGATTTGTGTACTTTTAGCACGTTCTACATTTGGTGCAACTAAGTTAACGTTTCGCATTATAGAACTTTCACATTTTGCACCAGGTCGACCAGGTCGAAAATTCCCCCAAACCCACCTTAATTGCGCCTAATTTGCAGAACCCCGGCATTGGACAACGGCTCGTTTCCATTGGCCGACATGCGGATGGTGTTGTCTTTCTGCCCATCCCAACACCCCACAATTTGGTACCGCCACTTGTTGCACCATTAGGTCCACGAAAGTGCGTGTCAACTGATGCTAATGGCACATTTACTACCTCCACAATACAAATTCATCCACATCATCATGGTAAAACCCCGTGTAGACAACGTAGATCGAGCAAGTGGATCACCCAAACCACCTTACTACTTTACCAACTTGTTACCTTAATCAGCAGACTCGAAACTTCCAGTTCTTGGCCTTCTAGCACTTCGCATTCCCCACGGATAATGTTCCACCTGCCAGTCCAGTCCTGCAGATGATGAGTTGTAGGTCGCACGAATCACAGCCGCCCATTGGTCTGTCCTCCACAACTGAACTCATCCACCTTCAACCTGGCCAAACTGTCCTCCATTACTTCAGGCTGTCTCGTTCATAAGTGGCACGTCCATACCCGAAAAATCCCTCCGTTTTCGGCTAAGCTTTTACGTCCAACCGCAGTACAATATCCCCTACTGTGGCCTTACTTCTCCCCACTCGACGCAGATTTGTCAACTACAACCTCACCACTTTCTCCGGCCCAGTTCCGGAACTATTGTTGAAAACCACCCGATAGCCCTCCACAACTTGAACAGGTTATATCTGGTGCATTATCTGGGATTTCCATCAAGCTGAAAGTGCTGCCCTGCCCGATATTCCTCCCGCCTTCACCTCAGATCCGCGGACTTTTAGTTGTCAGTGAAACCCTTGTTCCATATTATCACCAATCCTAGAAAAGACTTTATTAATCATGCCTGACAAACACAAACTCAAGCTTTTCAACCACTTCAAGCAGTCGTCTGGCGATGAAGACCTAACCCCCTCCACCTCCAACCACTCACACTCACACTCTCGCAAGTCCTTCTTGGGGTTTCACATAGGCAAGCACGAGTCCGGAGACTCGTTAGCTTCGCCAACCTTGACGAACTCGGGCGACCACCATCAGCACAATCATCAGCACAGTCACCATCCATCCATGGAAAACCTCAATGCTCGTACCCCACACTCCAATCATCACTCGTCTGAGAATTTGACGGGGACTCGTCATGCTTCCAGCTCTACCCATTCTCCTAGCGCTAACCATTCTTCCAACCTCAACTCCACCACTCCAATCCATTCTCCTCAACCTCCTCAACATGCTCTCAACAAGGAAGACTCAAATCATACTTTCATGAAATCAAACTCCATGGCAGAACTCAAGCGTTTCTTTAAGCCTACCAAGAAGAATTCCATATCGAGAAAACAAGATCATTCCTATAATAATAACCTTCATTCCACACCTGCAATGGTTGTATCTCCAGTGGGTGCAGGAAATCCTAGTATCAGCTCCCCAACCAGAGACCATTCATCTACCTCCTTGGCAAATCTCATCAATCAAACCTCGTCCCAATTCCTTCATACTGCAACCAATGGTCATCTGTCCCTGAGTAAAGAACCCTTCACCGACGAAAATTCGACTTTGGTAAAGAAATATGGTAAAATCGGAAAGGAATTGGGAAGTGGTGCTGGTGGTTCAGTAAAGTTGATTGTTCGTCCTTCGGATGGTAAGACATTTGCTGTCAAGGAGTTTAGACCTAGAAGATCAACAGAGTCACTAAAAGATTACACTAGAAAGTGTACTGCAGAATATTGTATTGGTTCCACTCTTAAACATCCTAATATTATCAAAACCATGGATATAATTCTTGAGAATAACCGATACTTCGAAATAATGGAATATGCTCCAATTGATTTCTTTGCTGTCGTCATGAGTGGTGAAATGAGTAGACAAGAGATTAATTGTTGCTTGAAGCAAATTCTTAATGGAGTTGCCTACTTGCATGGTCTTGGATTAGCGCATAGAGATTTGAAGTTGGATAACTGTGTTATCACAACAGATGGTATATTGAAAATTATTGACTTTGGAAGCGCAGTGATTTTCAGGTATCCATACGATCAATATGGTAATTCAAAGGACAGTATTCATTATTGTCATGGTATAGTAGGTTCTGATCCTTACCTTGCTCCAGAAGTTCTTAAAAATTCTAACTCATACAATCCTCAACCAGTTGACTTGTGGTCCATTGCTATTATTTACTGTTGTATGACCTTGAAAAGATTTCCATGGAAGATTCCTAATGCTGATAAGGATAACAGTTTTAAATTGTTTGCAGACGCTGACGATAATTTCCATGATTACTACTTGAGTAATGAATGTCACAAACTTTTGCTTGAACAAAGAAAGTTAAAGAATACTATCGTCAGACTGAACAAAAAGAAAAAGCTATTAGAGGAGCAACAAAACCAACCAGAAGGAGAGATCGCTGAACCTGATGAGGATCATGATATGGATGCCGAAGTTGACAAAGAAGAGAAAGATCAAAAGAATGATAAAGAGGACAAGGAAGAGAAGGCGAAAAAGAACCTTGACAATGTGGAAGTCTTGACAGAAGAACAAGTTCAAAATATATTAATACAACTAAAGGACATTGACAACCAACTTGAGCAATATGACCAAACAAAGAACGAAATGAAGAATAAGTTTAATAAAGGCAAAAAACAGGAAGCGGTTCAACAGATTCATGATGACCATGATCTAAATGTAACAGATAAAGACTCCCCAAAGAAGAAGAGTTCTTCTCACAAACAAATACATGGACCATATAGATTAATGAGACTATTACCTCATGCTTCCAGACCAATCATTCATAAAATGCTCCAAATCGAACCAAAGAAAAGAGCTACGTTGGAAGATATCTTCCAAGACGAATGGATAAAGGAAATTAACTGTTGTACATTAAAGCAAGTGGCAAGAAGTGAAGAAAATGCCGGATTGGGTTTTGAAGAAGATGAAGATGATATTTTAGTTAAGGGAACCCCCACTCATAACCATACTATTGTGGAGTCAAATCAATAATCGATCTATTAAGTTAATGCGTAATGTGTAACGAACATTCAAAGAACAGATCGTTAAAGCATCATTTTTTTACTTAAGGTGTTGTGATGTGGCTCACATTTCCGTTCATAATGCCTTTTATACTAATATTACGATAAAATGTTATCCAGTAATTAAACCGTCTTAACTTGACTTCCGAAGTGTCGTGCGCTTCTCAATGTAGAATGATAAATGCGTCAGTACTCCGCAAATATCACCAATCACATCTCCATTTTTCAAGGCTAAATCCTTACCCACGAAACAATTCAGTAGTCCGGCTCGACGTCTATAGAATTAGCTGACTATTTCATCCAATTGGATATCGTTTTAATAAGAATCAAGTTATGTCTCCACCACCATCTCAAGCTAATATTGCCAGACTTAAAACTTACCTCAAAGTGGCCATCAGCAAGCTTAAGTTCATTCAAGAGAAGAAGATTGCTCTAACCAAGCAGCAGAGACGACAATTAGCCGAGTTACTCAAGCAAGGAAAGGAGACTAGCGCGAAAATCAGGGTTGAAAACATTATTCGTGATGATATTTACATCGAGTTATTGGAGTATCTAGAATTATACTGTGAGTTACTACTTGCGAGGATAACCATCATCATGGAACCCAGTAGAACCACCTGCGATTTGAACATCTTGGAAGCCGTGGTTTCAGTGATTTACTCTGCATCCTACTCCGAATTGAAAGAAATGCTCACAATCAAGGATTTATTGATCCATAAGTACGGACTTGAATTTGGAAAGGCAGCGGTGGAGAATTCCGAAGATAAAGTGCCTTCTAAAATTACCAAGAGATGCCTGGTTGAACCACCCGAGGAAACGTTGGTGAACTTATACTTGTGTGAGATTGCCAGAGCCTACGAGGCTCCTTATAGTGGTTTAGAAGAGGAAAGAAAAGCATTGGCTGCCTCTAGGCCAGGTGCCGGTGAGGAAGATGCCAATAATGATAGCGATGATGGGCCAAGTGGTGGAATTGCTGAACTCGAAACTCCAATAACAGACCCACCTAAGCAAATATCTGCGGCTGCCAAGGAAATCTCCGAGTTTGACTCCTTAAAAGCAAGGTTCGCTGCATTGAAGAGTAAATAAGCTGAATCCGATGATCTTTTCGGTGCAGTATCAGTCCAATTTCTAATATATCTGGTAATAGTTCGCTATGTACCATTGCAATAGATAACGCAGAAGTCCAATTCTAATTCTAATTCTAATTTCTAATTCTAATTCTATTTCTATTTCTAATTCTAATTTCAATCCGTTCAGTAGACATGGCTCTTTTTGCATGAGGTCAATGAAGGTCATGTGAATGTTCATTACATTTTCAAAGATTGTAAGAAACTTAAGTAATTGCCAACTTATATAATTCATAATTCCCTCCTTTCCATTTACATCATCAAGGGCATTTGATGTACACTTTGCTCATCGCAGATTTCACTGATCATCATTCGTGCTGTCATATCTTCTTACACAACCGATATTTCTACATGTAGTACCGCTTCAAGTCTTAAAACCAGGTACACACACTACTCTTGGTCCCTCGGGGTCACATGGTAGGAAGTGCACTGTTGATAATGTGCCACGGTAAAGACCTTCAGATCGAAGTTCTCTAAAACTGTTTGTGTCGATGTATCGATCGCAAATTCTAACGGAGCGTCAGCAACTTGAGCTCAATAAGGCCATAATTCAATATTTGGAGCCAATACTCGCCGAGACCGACCATCAAACATTCACAAAACTCTCAGAATCACTCCGCATACCGATCAACGCCATAGAAGATAATGCCAATGTGGTATCCAATTACTTAGAGAAGAAATGGTCGACGGTATTAAGACTCCAGCGAAAGATCATAGACTTGGAAAATGAAGTGAGTAATCTTCGGACGGTGATTGACTCTCAACAGGCATTGGGTCAGTCGAATGGTGGAACTTCGGTTATCAGCAAAGATAAGATCAACTGGCTCCCTTCGTCTACCAGTAAATCGTTTTCCACACAAGCACATCAAATGATCCAATCGAGCTCTATTCATCCGCATTTACCGGTGGTGTTTGCAGGCTGCTCCGATGGTTCCATTATAGTGTGGAGCTTGGTAAATGACGAGTCATCAATTCCTGATAAAATCATCAAAGCCCACACAAGAGGAATCAACAAATTGGCGTGGTCAAAAGATCCTGTGGACTTGAGCAACGGGCCCTCCAACATCATCTCCACCACATTATCTTCATCATCATATTTGCTCGCATCTTGCTCGTCAGATTTATCAATCAAAATCTGGAACGGCTCGTCATACAAACATATCCGTACCTTAACTGGTCATGAACACACGATTTCTTCGATATGCTTCTCTCCGGTAAAACCCACTGTCTTGTACTCGGTATCGAGAGATAAGTGTGTAAAAATGTGGGACTTAATCAACGGTTATTGTTTGAAAAGTTTTATCGGACATAGTGAATGGGTAAGAGATATCGACGTGATAAGTATCAATTCCAAGATTCTGCTCGAGCAAATCAAACAGAGTGATTTGGGGGATTTCGTTCTCACTTGTTCCAATGATCAATCTGCTAGATTATCGCATGCTGAATCAGGTACTGGTTTGGCGTTATTAATTGGCCATAACCATGTTATTGAAGCCACAAGATTTTTACCATTGACCTCCAATATTATTGTTGATAAGTACATCAATGAAAACCTCACATTATTTCCAAGCATCTCCCAAGAAATCATATCAAACCCTGTATATACCGAAAGTCTTGGATATAAATATTGCATAACCGCAAGCAGAGACAACACCATCAAACTTTGGCTCCTACCTCCTCCAATATTGGTACCGCATAGACATCCTTTACCTGCAAAAGTGAATAACTCACAGGCTTGGTTAATAGCGGACTTGGTGGGACACCAATCGTGGGTTAAGGGAATTTCTGTACACCCCAATGGAAGATTCATATTCAGTGGTGGAGACGACAAAACCATCAAGATTTGGGATTTGGAAAGTCTAAATGTGGGAGGAAAAGTTAGATGCATTCGTACATTAAGTGGCCATGAAGGTTTTATAAATGATTTGGATTTTGCCAGCTTTAAGATCGAAACTTCAAAACCGCTGGATTCTGGGAAGAAATCAGAAGATGAAATACATCTTGAGATCATGAAAATGATTGAGAAAAAAATGAGATGTTTATTTGTTAGTGGTGGATCAGATAACACATTGCGTTTGTGGAGTTGATCTTTGCTTATAACCACAAACAGGTAACCTCAAAAGAACTACAATAAATTGACATGATTTTGCGATACATGCATTCATTAGAAGGCTATTCAATAGCCTTAACAGGATACGTCCAAGTTGACAGACGAATACTCTATATGTAGGTCGGTTTTTTGACACCATTCCATATGTTCATTGGACGAGTGAATTCAGATGAGTATATGATTATCTGACTCAAATTGATTTTTCCAAAACGTAACTATAGCTTTGCTGTGCAACCAGTCTACCACGCATGGACATTGCCACGTTTCTCTTAAAGTCGACCTTGTTTCTGACTAAATTATTGGCAGCTTCTTTATTGAGGGGATCGTTTGGATTAGGTTCCAACAACAAGAAGTTCAACCCAATCAAAACGGAATTCAAATTCAATACTGGTGACCAATCTTCTCTCAAAATATTAAGGCATATATTCCCTTCGTAATCAATATTTGGATGGTAGACTTTTTGTAAGCATTTGATTTTGGGTGGTTCCATGGGGTAACTGTTGCTTATCTCCACTTTAAAATTGAAATGCCCACCTTTATAGTAACCTTGTTGAGGTGATATTTGAAGAGAAAAGTTAAAGAAATCAGATGGATCTGGAAATATGATGGCAATAGTCTTTGGAAGGTCTAACTCAGTGATATCCTTTTGAAGGCGAATCTGAGCAGGCGAAACCTTGGAGGTAGTATCTGGCTGGATTGAACCTTCACCAACAGATGCAGCCCGAGCTGCTTCGGCCTCTTGCTGCTTCTTCTTTTGAAGTTGGCGAATCTTCAACATGGTAATGATATTGGCTAATTGAGAGCTCGCACCTTTGTCTATAAATCAAATCAAAAGACAGTGATTTGATGTTACACAGGAATGAGAAGCAGTAGTTAAAACAATTACATATTGTGAAAAATTAACAATTACGCAATAGACAGAACATTCCGAAAGATAGGAGTCTATCTATCTATATGCATCTGGAAATGGTGATAGGGTTTGTATGGAACTTTTGGGGTTAACAAAGTACTTCAAGTTCAATTGGCCTCTATATGACTACTCACTAGACTATGGGAGTGCAGTTTGCATTGTTTCAAAATAGCCATGAACTCCTTCGTCAGAGATCCCATTGGATTCGTTAGTATGTTGGACTTCAAGCTTTCAGCAATTTCAATAAGGTGTTCAACACTTTCATCAATGCGGAATTTGGCATCCAATAATGTCCCAAATGGTGTGAAATAAGGACACTGGACCTTTAGGAGCCATTCCCATTGCTCTTCAATCACTTTGATTGAAAGTTGTACATTGGCATCCTCTAAATTTTTTGAGGGTGACTCTGATAAGTCTATTTTCCAAACTTCCATTCCCGATGTTAGTCTTTTGAAATCCTCTGATACACTTGGGGGTCTGATACCGGCAATAGTCAAGAGAGCACATTCTTGTAATCTCCATAGAGACACATCCCGCAAGTTCGTATGGACTAAGGACTTCAACTTGATCATATCCTCATATTGAAGTACATCATTGTAGAAACACCAACGGAGATAGTTATTTGCATAATAATTTGCAAAGTGGACTTGCGTACTATTCCAAGCTCTCAGTAAAATTAGTTCAAGGAGATCGGGATATTTAGATTGACTTATGACAGTATATTTCTTCATCAAATGCCAAAGTGAGGAGCTTTTATTAATTCTTTTCAACCTACTGCTCAAGTAGGAGCTTATTATGTCAATTTCCGTTCTTAGAAATTGGTCACCTTGCTTATGGAATAGCTTCTGCGTAACTTGTTCATGGAGGTTGATGATAGTTGTGTTCTCATTTGTAGTGATAAGATATCCCAATGTCATGAAATATGTGTCAAGAGTAAGTGAGCGACCCTGGTCACTATGCCAATAATCATGACTTTGCTTAAATATGGCAAGGTATGCTTTTTTCGTGAGTCCTATTTCCAATCTATGGTTGTCTTCTTCTGCCACTATGTTGATTTCATCTCCAGGAATGATCTGAATAATTTTTAACGTGCATGAGGATTCTGAAAGAATGGAGTATAATTTTTGTATTAACATGCTCAATTGATGTTTGTGTTCTTCGAACTTTATGGGTATTGGCTTTCTATTGCGATTGTAGGATGGTGCTTATGATATGAAAAGATGAGCAACAGATCAAGTTATGAGAAATCTACCCTAGAGAGGATCTTTCAATATTCAAAGGCGCTGACTGATTATTGGATAGAGCACGGTCTCTTTTTAATCCTGGTTTGACAAGAAAGTCTTTAAAGTGCTAATGTGTTCGTTGAAGTTCTCCTAGTTTGTGGATTACTAGTAACTAATTATACAACCTCACACCAAAATTAGTCGCACAGATATCAAACTTCACTTTTAACTATTACAACAACAGCCATGACTTCCTTTGAAGAAGTATATGGCCAGGGTTTCTTCAGTCAAGATGATTCTAACCAGCCTCTGGATACTCTCAGTGAGGCTATGTACAACAATGTCAAGTTGGACTTCGTTGTGGGTAAATCAAACGCAGAATCTATAGTGGAAGAGGACCTCAGCGAAGGTTCCGATGACTTTGATGACCATGAAAACGACATGAAAGTGGACAAACCCATGGAACAAGATGATCAAGAAGCCTATCACAGTAGAGCGGAGTCTGTTGAATCTTGGAAAACTCTTCGCGTAATTGCTGGAGGCCATAGTGGGTGGGTTCGATCAGTGGCAGTAGATTCAGTCACAAACAAGTGGTTTGTCACTGGGTCTTCGGATTCCACCATAAAGGTTTGGGATTTAGCAACCCTGAACCAGAAGGCTATCATTACAGGACACATTATGGGAGTCAGAGCTTTAGCAGTGTCGCCAAAGTACCCTTACTTATTTTCTGGGTCGGAAGACAAAACAGTCAGATGTTGGGATTTGGAGAAAACTGACTCGGAATCAGGATGTCAAGTCAGAAACTATCATGGGCATGTGGGAGGAATTTATGCTATGTCATTGCATCCTGAATTAGATCTTCTATTTACAGGTGGTTCAGATGCAGCTATACGAGTATGGGATATCAGATCTAGAGACCAAGTTATGGTTTTAACTGGACACAGAGGAGATATAACCTCCATAGAAAGTCAGATTTGTGATCCGCAAATTATATCTAGTTCTATGGACTCTACCATTCGATTGTGGGATATTAGAAAACAATCTACTACATTAACGCTCACCCATCACACAAAAAGTATTAGACTGTTGACCATGCACCCCCAAGAGATGACCATGGCTTCGGGTGACTCTGACGGTCATATCAAGCAGTGGCTCTTGCCTGGAGGTGAATTGTTGAATGAGTTTGGTCATCCAGATAATTCAAAAATAATTAATACAATGGCCATCAACCCAATAAATAACCAATTGTTTGCCGGGTTAGATGATGGTAGAATGGAGTTCTACGATTATATTTCAGGTGAGCTAATCCAAGAAGAGATTTCTCAGCCATTAGCTGGTTCTAATGAGTCCCCAATTTATGCATCTGCCTTCGATATGCTGGGGTTGAGATTGATTACGGGTGAAGGTGACAAAAGTATAAAAATTTGGGGAACTACTTAAATATCGCATCGTTTGTAAATATATCTGTATATTTGTATTATTATTAGGTGGCCCTTGACCGCTATAGTACATATCGTATTCATTAATTTTTCGTATCTACCATCCAAATCTTAATTGGTTTGCAGTAAATGATGGTGGACTCCAGTTCAATCTGTGAGGCTCCAACTCATGTTTTTTCTTTTCTCTTACCTTTTTGACAAGTTTATCATACATGGCCATGATTTGATCTGTAACGACCACAATATGCTGACCTTTATAGTATCTCAAGATCTGTAATGTCGTTAAAGTGTGAAGAATGTCTGTGGTAGTCATGCAAGTTATGGATGAAATTTCCTCGATTGTAATTTCACTAGGATTCACTGGCTTTGGAGTTGCTGAACCTTCATCATCCTCATCTTCAATTCTTGGGTTATTTTTCCTGTACAATTGTGGGCTGTTTCTTTCCACCAATAATTTCACTAATGTATCAGTCCAGTATGCTCTGTAAGATAATAAACCCAAATCGGATAATGGCTTTTCAGGAGACCCTACTTTGCCCTCCACGTGTGACAACATATATGAGAATTGAATAAGTAATTTTCCAAAACCTTGTTTCTGATAGCATGGCAAAGTCAAAATACAAGCGACATTGTAACCATCGGCACTTTCTTTTTCTTTCGAGAAATATCCCACAACGTGATGACCTTGTTCAGAACGAATGGTCATAATGTAGAACAAAAATGGATCAACATCGTAATACAATGTTTTATGATCCAAGAATAATTTGGACAAAAGACATAAGTTTCTGCACCAAGTTCTTTGTTTTCTTCCATCGATTTCCCAGAAACTGACTTTGGAATCTCTGTAAATTTCATTTCCGGGTGGATGTTTCATGGAGCACTTAGATCTGAATCGCTCAAACTGCTTTCTTGATCCAAAATAGGATAATGTGAAATCACAAATGTAAATTTCGTCTTCTTCTGTGAGTTCTATAGGATAAGGAGAAAAGTACCAAGGTTCAATAACATGTTCACCTAATATAATGGTTGACAAGTTTCTCACACGAGCAACTTCCGAATGGTTTTGAATCATGGATCCACTTGTTCTCAATTTCTTGATTTCGTCCTCTCTATTAACTTCTTCCCCTGGTCTTTTCAATCCTTGAACATTCAAGTTATCCAAATCCATCTCATCATCATTGCCATCATCAGGTATTGGTGTTGCGGTTTCAGATGACTTTTGGCTTTTGGAACTCTTATTCTTTGAGGTTTTCTTCTTCAGTTTGTTGTCTTTCTTGTCTTCCTTTTTGTCAGCCTTTACTTCGGGTAAGATCAAGGGACGCTTGAAGTCAATTCTGTCCACACCGATCCATTCATCCAATCTCTTGTTGTATTCTTGATAGTGCACATAGTAGACCACCTTGGACTTCTTGGTATGCTCTTGTAAGATTTCTGCTAATCTGTACTGTCCATCCTTGGATGCATATATCTTGCAACCTATTACGATATCCTTTTGGGAAAACTGCTCTGTATCGGATGGTTTATCGTCGATAAGCTTGATGGGAGCTGATTCCAGCGGAGTAAGGGAATCTCCGGACATCTTGAAAAGCTCGGTCCACGAACGAATTTGGATCTATTGGGCAAGGTAACTAAAGTGTGTAGAATACGTAGAAAACCTTGCCAGTGTTTATTCGATATTCGCCGGGTCGTGTACCCGCCCAACATTTTATGGGCCATTTTGGGTTGAGAGAACTTCATCTACAGAAAGAGTGAATAAGAGTCAGCAATTGTGGGAATCCCAGAATGCAAAGATGGAGCTGTTATATAGCTGTCATTTTATGCAGCTTTGGTGGTGAGAAAGAAATTGGTGCGCAGAAAGTTGTCGTTTCATCATTTAGTATTTTGTGACCTCCAGACTAGAAACACAAGGATGATTATATCCTGAGGTCCTGGGAAAGAATAATTCAGTCCGTGGTTTATATTAATACATATTTGAAAAACCCTTTCAGGTGAATGGAATTAAAGGTAATTTACAAATTTTGAGAAATTGTGAAATTTCCCAAAAAACAAGTGGTACTCTGAAAAAACCTTTGACGATTTAAAACGGTAGGTGGGACAAGAATAATTTATTCAACTCCATTGTGCATATTATAACAAAGAAATAACTAATGTCTACTAAGTACAGTTCAAAGATTAAGCTACTTACCATCTCTGCTGTTTAATGCTAAAAAGGTTAGTATCACACCCACTCGAATCATTAGATTTTAACCAGATATTGTAAGAAAAAAATATATCGAGTTACTAACAGTGAAATTAGTACAAAATGTGTAAATATCAATCTTATGTTATAAGATCGGCGATCAAATTCGCATCACCTCCCAAGTTACAATGTATACATCACCCAAGAAGACCACAAGAATCTGGAAGGTTAGGAGCCAGTCACGGCGATATTTGACACATCCCCAGCTCAGAGACCTGGAGTTCAGCCCCCCAAAATACTCTTACCTAAACACCCACCAACCAAAAAGTTCTAGCTGCGATTTAAGTGAATTACGAATAGCTTCTAATTTCACAACCAGGCCTCTATTCGAATGGAAATATCCACTTCAAATTCCCCAGTAAACCTAGCAAAATCCTCTAATATGCAGCCATGGACCCTAAAATCCAGAGTTCCCCCTCCTAGCATATTTATCTTATAAACACACCAATATGGGTGAAAACTTCCATGCTACCACAGAATCGCTGGACGAACCTACCAATACTATTATGCCACTAATTTCGCAGCCACTACAGTGGCGGGCACTGCACGTGATGTGGAAATTAACTCAACTTGGGTAGAGGGGATTATCGGCACCAACATTACCACCAATTGTTCATCAATGCCCGAATTACGTCGTTCTGCCAGAGTGGCAGCCAAGCCAGCACCCGAAACCAGCGAACCTCCAACAAAGAAGGCCAAAACAGTCAAGAAAGAAGTTTCCAAAACCGAGGCTGGCAAGTCCAAGCCTAAGGACACTAGCAATGCCAAAAAAAACCATGAAAAATTGGCAGAAGTGAAGCCAGAAGCTAAAGATGCTAAGAAAGGTAGCAGTGAGATTGAGGTGGGAGACTCTATTCCCGATATCACTCTTTTGGATGAAGACGAGAATGAAATCTCCCTTGTGGAAGCAGCTAAGAAAACCAAATATTTGGTTATTTTCGCTTACCCTAAAGCGTCTACCCCGGGATGTACCCGTCAAGTGTGTGGATTCCAGACCAACTACCAATTCTTGCTGGACTCCAACACCACTGTGTTTGGACTCAGTGCCGATTCTCCCAAGTCGCAAAAGACCTTCGTCACCAAGCAAAAGTTGGCCTACCACTTGTTGTCTGATCCTTCCAAGAAATTGATCGGCCCATTGGGCGCTAAGAAATCCCCCAGTGGCATAAAGAGATCCCACTGGATCTTCGTCGATGGCGTGTTGAAGGTCAAGAAAATCCAAATCAGTCCCGAAGTCAGCTTCAATTCGGCCAAGGAGGATATCGAACAATTCATCAAGAATGACTCCTGATTTTGGTGTATTGTGCCAGGCCATCCAGGGTTGGATTTCCACCTCGGCCTAGATTGTTTGTTCAACTTGAGAGGTTTCCTGTCTCCATGTGATAAATCTACACTTTGTACGTTTCATGTATCAGTATTTCAAGTATACGTAAATGCCTAACTGAAGAAGTAAAAAGATTCCATGAAGATAGCTAACAATGTTGCAATCTTGCTGGCCCACCACCAGTGCTGCACAACAAAGGAGCAGTAACTGAACTCAAACTCCCATTTATTAGCGAAATGACCGGTAACAATACCGGTTTGACCATCAAAGTCTCCCATCATGGCCCGAACAACAATCTCCCTCACCGAGGATCTCTCGCTGTCATGCTTTTCCTTAGAAGCAACCCATTCTCCTCCAACATAATTGTACCAATCGTCACACCCCACATGGTCATGGCCAGTCAAGATGATACCGTTTTGGTCCTTGTTTGGGAAAACGATATCGAGAACTTTTTGCGAGGTTTCGTAGGAAAGATGGTTTTGTGATCTCAATTTGCCATTCTTATAAGGCTCCTTTTCATAGTTTTCGTAGTATCTGTGCTCTGGACCATCGGCACACAAACCTTCTTTTTTGTAGAACGGAATATGCGTCAATAACACGGTTGCACCGGAAAATTGGGCATTAGACTGCTTCAAATGCTCCAAGAATGACCAGGTATACTCCACGAATTCCTCTTGCAAAGCTGGACCTTCCATGGTCAACGAGTCCAAAATGACTAATCTCCATTCTTCTGGAGTACCCTTGTTATAATTGATGACGTAGTTGTTTTGGCCGAACAAGTGATGGAATCTTGCCATGTGTTGCCAGGTGGCATCACCACTGTAGCCAACGTCGTGGTTTCCTGTGAGGTTGATGAACAATGGGTTTTCAAAGTTGGGGTATTTTCTATCTTGGTGGAACCAATCATACACATCATCGTAAACTCGAGATATGTATCTATCCTTGGGATCTATTGCGATCTCCTGGTCAAGCCATGCGTTCCAGTCGTAATCTTCATGACGAGCATGGGTTTCTTTGACGTTTTTCTTGTATTCCAAAGGTCTGGGGAACAATCTTTCCACGAAACGATTTGTTCTGTTGTAGAATTCCGAGTCCAAGATCCATTGGGACGAGAAAAGATCTCCCATAACAGCCACATGACTGGGAGAAAGTCTTTGCTTCATGGTTTTGTAGATGTGTCCCAAGTAGTGGTCATTTCCATAGTTGTCCAACCGTTTGATGTACTTGGTCAGTGGCCAGTTACCGTTGATTTGCGGATCTCCAAAAGTAAGCATATGGATGTCTTTGACATTACTAGTGCCGTAGGCCGACTCCGTGGTCAGATCAGAGTGGTCGATGAGGCTTGGGAAGTTAAGGAGGAGCTTTTCGGAAATGCGTTCTGGAAGGTTGTTAATGAATGGAACTGTGCTCTTAAGACGAGTGTCTTCAAACTTGTGCCAATTACACTGTTCAGTGTTATTGACGATGTCAGGATAGAAGTACACGAACAAGTTCAATAGAACTGCCATCACCGTTATGGCATGAGCGATAGCACGAGCCATTGTACGGAAAGGAGTAGATGGTGGTGGATTGAAATCGAAAGATTCTTATGCGCAGAAGACAAATAATATTTGTGTGGGTATAACGATGTAGAGGAAACCCTTATGGCCACCGAATGAAAAACGAGAAAAGAGTATTGTAGAAGAAATATGACAAATCGGATAGGCTACTGGACAAGTCGTTGTTACCATTGAGATGTTCATCCTATTTACGGGTGGAAAGTCTGGGTGGAACACAGCACACTGGGGAATGCGATTTGGTATTGTATGCATCTTTGTATGGGGTAGCCAGGGAAGAAACTAACAGTTGTGTCTATATTGCAAAGTAATTGATCGAAAGTGTGCATAATCCGCAACAAAGCGTAAAAGGAATTTCACAGTGCTTTTAAAACGATTTTCTAGGTATCAAACACCTCGTTTTGGCTACTGATCTGTTGTTGTGGGTGTTTAGAGCAGTGAATATTTCGCAAGATATTGTAAGAAAATGAACCCTTCAGGTAGGATTGAGCTTGTCATGAAACAAGGACAAGTTACAAGTTACATGTTTCAAAATCAAATTAAAAATGGGGTTGGTTTCGAAAACATCTAACATGTTGGTACATGCAAGATGTTTGGATGTTCTGGTAAGTGCTCGCAAAGAGTTACAGTTCGCCACATTGGCTAGATCTAAATATTCATGTACTTTTTGTATACACTTACAATGCTTCGTTCAAGGTTTGGTTCAACTTAGCAACCTTGGCAGAGATGGACAAGTCAACGGTTCTGTCACCGACTTCGACAACCAAACCTCCCAAGATGTCTGGGTTAATGGTATTACTCAATTTCAAGGTTTGACCTTCACCAACAAAGGTGGACTTACCAATGGAAGTTTGCAATCTTCTCAAGATCTTGGAGTCCAATGGCTTAGCGGAGGTGACCTTGGCCTCAACAACACCCTTGTGGGCATCGTTCAACAAGGAAAACTTCTCATAGATGGAACCGAAGTGACCCAAACGGTTGTTGTCAGCTAAAACGGTCAAGAAGTTGGTGATGGTCTTGTCCAACTTCAAGTTTTGTGCAATGGTCTGGACAACAGCTTCTCTGTCGTCCTTGGTCAAGGCTGGGTTGACTAAGATGCTTCTGACCTTAGCGTCGGTCTTGATCAATCCATCGATCTTGGTTAATGCTTGGAAAGAATTCTCGATGTTGGATTCTTGAACGGAAGCAGAGTACAAAGCATTAGCATAAGTACCGTCAATACCGAACAATTGGATTGGTGGCTTTGCACTGGACAAGGAACGGGTGAATGTACGGAGCATTTTGTTGGTGTACCCTGGTTGAAGTTTTCAAGTATGATGGATTTTTGTTAGAAGTTGCCCGTTGTCGCACCCAAGCCAGAACAATTTCTATTGGTTGGAGGAAAGCCTGAGATTTACTATTAACGCGCATAGTGCAGTGTAAAGTTCAGCATCCCACCTATCAAAGATTTTTCACTATAGCTCCAATAGGTTAAACAGAATGATGTGGTCAAGGAGTTTGGTTGGTTCACTCGGCAAAATCCGTGGTGGACTTCCAAGCACTATTGCTGGACTTGTGCGGATGCAGAGTACCTCAACCGCAAACTTTGACACCGACTTGGAAGTCAAGGAAGAGGCATTTCAAAGACAACGTAAATTGGCTTTGACCAATGTTGAGATCAAGAGTTACGCCAACGGTCACTTGCAACCTGGTTCTACCCATTTCAAGAAACCAGTCCATGAACATTTACACAAGGGAGGTCCTGTCAAGGAATTGACTGTGCCAAAGAAAAAGACTGCAGGAAGAAACAACACTGGTAAGATTACCATCAGAGGTAGAGGCGGAGGTCACAAACAAAGAGTCAGATTGGTTGACAGTCACAGACTTGCTCCTGGAAAGCAAACCGTACTCAGAATTGAATATGATCCAAACAGATCCGGCCACATTGCTTTGGTTGAACACAGCGAAACCGGAAACTTGTCATACATCTTAGCTGCATCTGGGTTGAGAAAAGGTGACACAGTCGAGTCTTTCCGTTCTGGATTACCAAAAGATTTCATCCAAGAAATGAAAGAGACCAATAATGGAGAAATCGATGATGCATTATTGACTTCAAGAATTATGCAAAGAGGAAACTGTTTGCCATTGCACATGATTCCAGTTGGTTCTATTATTCATAACATCGGATTGCATATCGGAGGAAGAGGTCAACTAGTGAAGTCTGCTGGTACTTTTGGTAGATTGCTTTCCAAGCACCCCGAAAAGAACAAGGCCATTGTAAAATTGAGTTCTGGTGAACACAGATATGTCAACTTAGAATGTCACGCTTCCTTAGGTGTTGTATCCAACAAGGAGCACAAGTCTATCTCCTGGGGTAAGGCTGGTAGAAGTCGTCACAGAGGTAAGAGACCAATGGTCAGAGGTGTGGCCATGAATGCCCACGATCACCCTCACGGTGGTGGTAGAGGTAAGTCTAAGTCCAATAAGGTTTCCCAATCCATGTGGGGACTCAAGAAGTTCGCCAAGACTAGAAAGCACAAACATGTTAATAAGATGAAGGTGAAGGATAGAAGAGAGTGATCTGTACATAGTAACAAACAACATTAATTAGGATCGAAAGATATTGATTGTAGCAGATATTGCATAGCCTGGTGAGATCATTAGTCACAATCATGTTCCCAACATGGCTAATCACAATGATCTTCTCCTTTGATTAACAAACAGAAAAGGAATTTAATGTAACGTTTGATATAGTGGATGTTTCCACTCCAGAAAAGCAACAAGCTACCCACAATGGTCAAGAGAACCCAAACGAGAATCAATTGTGGTGAAACAATTCTGAAATATGTGTATGGAGTTTCATACTCAATCTGCTCTCTAGAAGAGGGTGCAAATGGAGAGTTTTCGCATGGAAGAAGCGATTGCGTTTCTTCAATAGAATCCGTTGGTTGTCTCTGTTGATATGGAAGGTGCAGATCAGAACCAGAATCATGGTCAATACATGCCAGGGTAGATTCGTTCGAGATAGATGTGAATGGATTCTGATAGTTTAGTGCCATGGTATACTTCAAACTAAGATAAATGTAGTCAAGTTCAAGTTAAGAATTTTGCTGAAGTTGAACTTGGTTGCAAAATTTCAAGATTTGACAAACTTTTTTCCCAATGTAATACAAAAATGAACAGGAAGAGAAACTTTTAAAGACAAATGTTAATCTAAAGCAAAAATAGTAGTTGACTAGTAATACTTGGGTTGATTAATAGAATTTCACCCAGTATATCACCACAACTATAATTTGCATTTACAGTAGAATCGTTGACAAAGAAATTGATCGACTTCAGACATTGGAGAATTAAGCAGCTTAAGTAAATACATACATACGATTGTTAAGTGATATATTAATGTGGTTTGAAAGAAACAAATTTCAATACTAAATAGCGTAGCATTCCAAGATGAAAACCTCAAATTGGTAAAGATCAATTAAATTTGACATACGTTGAATTGACTCAACCAAAGGAAAGGTTCAAATCTGTCGTTCTCAGACGGATAGCAAGTTGTGGATTACGTTCGAATCTATTGATCTTTTGTATCCAATCCAGGATTTCCTGGAGATCTCTGGACATTTGGGGATCTTCATCCTCGATCTCTTGGTAGCTGTTATATTCGATAATTGCACTTTCGAGAGACTTGAGAAGTCTATGCATTCGACTTTCTCGAAGCTTGGTTCTTTGAATGTGAATTTGTCTATTCGTATTGATTTGCCTTATTTCAAGAATTGCCTCAGTGGCTTTCATTCTTCTGATTGCCTGCTCAAGCGATATCTCCTTCAATTCTAGCAATTTCTGGTGTTTTAAAGCAAATTCAGTCTTCTCCTGCAAGAATCGCTGATGTGTGTCCAAGTTATCCAAGTAACACTCAAGTTGTTCCTCATATTCTTGTAACATGCATCGAAATCTATCTAAGAGCTCTTTAAAATTGACACTGATTGGCACTTTCCCTTCCCGAAATATTCGCTGAAGTTCCATACGATAGTTTAAACCAGTACTTGCTTGATGGTACACCGACAAAGCATCAGATTCTGCATTGATAATATGAGCAGCAGCTGGTTCTGCTTTTGAGATTCTCAAAATCACATCTAATGGCGAACCCAGAGTATCTTGTTGAAGCCCATGTTCTTGAAGACTTCCCTTGAATAGGATGTGAGAATAGTTACCTTTAACTGGCATTTTTGACGTAAAAAGTTGCATTCAACAACTTTCTACCTTTTTTACAACTCTGCACTTTTCTGGGTATTTTTGATTTGATTGACTTTAGTACCACTCATTTAACCACATTTTGAAATTGAGCGAAACCACTTCAAAATGCAGGCTCATTGGTTGCTAATCGCTCAATTATGTCTTCTTTAGAGACAGCAGAATCAGTTCCCAACCTTTTCACATAGTATGATTCATCATAGACAAATTTCAACTGGTTTTCAAAGTATGATCCTAAATCTAATTGATCTCTTTGGAATATTTCGAAGTCTAATATTTCCAAAACTACCAAGTCCATCCTGACTTTTGTCAAATAATCGGTTTCTACTTCATTCCTGCTTATAAACTTCAAATTTGCCTTGGTGATACGTAATAGACAACCAGTTGTTTGAAATGTAATTCTTTGATGTGCTTTATTCTCAAAATTGACAATAGTTGGCTTGAAAGGAAAAATTGCAAACATTTTATGTGATAAGTCTGATACAACGCATGTTAAATCTTTCGAATTTGTGGATTTAATAAAGTTCTTGATCCTTATTATTGGAACAATTCGGATGATTTTTGTCAAGTCTTTAGCAATTATTGGATTGGAAAATTGAGCTTGCTTTGTGAATTGTGAGTGTACAAAGTTGTCCATCCAACTCTCTAAAAAGACCGGTAAACTCATTAGTCGGTCATAAGTGGATAAGTGTTACCGCCATAGAACATATAGGTTGGCATTGTTTCTATATCTTTAATTTCCAGTGAGACCTTTATCAACAGTTACACAAAATAACACTAATTCAAATATTCTAATGAATCTTTAACCTCTCCATATAAGTTTTTGTTCATTGAATATATGATGTACGAAAATAAGAAATTTACAGTAGTTTCTATGGTCACTGGCCAAGAATCTAACGAAATTGGAAATTTTTATTACTGATTCTCTAAATATTGCTCAAGAACTTCTTCTCTTCTTACCCCTGTTGAGCCGTTCAAGTCTTTTTGCCTCTCTCTTCTCTTCCATCTTCTTTTTTTCCTTTTCTTTCAATTCTTGGTCTTCACCCTCTTCATCAACAAAAACTTTGGCGAGAGAATCTTGATGGGCTCTTTGAAAATTAAGATCTCCATATCTCACATACATCGCATCAAAAGCGAAACATACGTCCATATCTTCATAATTCATTTTAGTTCTTTCCAGATGATCAAGATTAAAAATGTTCGATGTTGTGGAATATTGCAACAAATATTGATTCAATTCATCTGCTAATTTATACAATCTTTCTGGGGCAGTAGAGATGTCATTCTTGATTGAATATCTAGTACTGAAATGTGTGAGAAGGACTTTTGGACAATTCATGTATCTTGACATCGCTACAGCTTCAATCATGGTTGAATGCTTCTTAGCTAATGCTTCTTCTATAAGGTTATTATCAAGTGTTGACTCATGAATCAATAAGTCACTGCCATAGCCGATTTCCACGAATTTAGGATTAGGTCTAGTGTCACCGGAATATGATATTTTAAAGTTTTCATCACCAACTTTGAAGTCAAGTGCAATAGAGTACGCCCAAGAACAATGGAGAGCTCTAACAGTTCTGAGAGAATTCATTCCTAGGTCCTCAAACATTTCATTAATAATTTCGAATTTCTTCGGTTCCAATTGCTTCCTTGGAATTTGTCCATTCAAATCATTGTTATCAAAGCGTAATTCAAATTCATCCAAAGTATAACTTTTGTACTCTGAAGCTCTATCTTGTAAAAATTCCTCACAGCTGATATAACTTATTCTATCAAAGTTGACATTGGCATCGAATTCACTTTCATAATTGTACCATTCCCTCAAAAATGTATCATACTGCCACGGTACCACCAAGTATAATTTATTATCAGAATCCTGGTTATATTCAAACCATTTGTTTATCAAAGAAACAATTCCCAAGTGATGATCAGCATGAAGATGACTCAAGTGAATCATTCTTAACTCTTTGAAAATTGTACTATGTTGTGATTTATCAAAGTATCTTAATATGGTACCCAAAGTATTTTCACCTCCATCTAAAAGGATTGAACGAGTTTTCAACTCACCTTCTTCATTGTATGGAATGCGGATCAAAGTGGAAACGACATTTCTGTGCAAGGAAGGAATTGCAGAGCCAGTTCCTAAAGTGGTGATGTGAATCTGTTCTTTCAAAGGTTTAGAGGAAAGCATTTCAATAGATGGCACCTCTTCATTTAAAGTTTTATCCTTATTGACTTCCATACCTAGTGGTTCGATATTGGTATCGAAAATGGTTGACCAAGTATCTAAAGGAATCTGAGATTCATCAACTTTTATTTCGGAATTGTTAAGCTGAAAAACTTGGTTCAGTTGTAATTTGTACTGTGTATCCTGATGACTAGGTAACGGTTTGTAAGATTCGAAATGAGGAAGGTAAAAATTGTCGTTTATGATACTCTTTAACGTCAAACTGGTGATTGCTGCATGTTTGAAGTTTAAAGTATTATCGGAAATCTTGATGTGACTAAAAACATGTTTGCAACCTTGAGGGAACTTTTGAAGAAAATCTTGGTACAATTTGCTCTCAAAATCTATATCATCTCCCAAAAGATGATATACAAGCATGATTTTTTCATCAGATCCATCCTCCTCGGTAATAAACCATTCATTTGAGGTAATTGTGGGTTTGAAGTAGGATGCATTAGGAATATCGATGATTAAAACCCTTGGAAAATGCTGTGATGGCTCCAAAACTTGATCAGGAGTAATTTCAACTCCTTCATCGTTAGTTACCGAAAGCCCTTGACTCAACTTTCTAAAATTTATTCCAGGCTTAAGACCCAAAGCTTTTGCCTTCTCTGGATGAAAACGGCCCCTTGAAGGTAAGAGTCTGATCAAATAGCTTACTGCTTTCTGGCTACTTCCAGGCTCCAATTTTTTGATGGAGGGCAATGAAGTGTGGGTGTGGATATCAGTTTCGGTAGGATCCGACTTGTAGGATTCGGGATCACGATCGTTGACTTTGGAAGTGTCCATGGGGAACATGAGAGAGGTGAGCTTCTTGATGGCTGTGGTCAACTTTCGTGAGAGGTCAACATCATACAGTTCTGGGTGCTCTCCAGAGATCAAGATGGGTCTGATGCTCAAGTTGTTATCTGCGATGATTCCTTCGTCCTTGGTGTCGTGGATCTTGAGCTGTACACCCTTTCTGAACACAAACCCTCTCCAAGTAGCCACTATGTAGTTCAATGCGGTGCTTGAGCTGGAGAACACATCGATGTCTTTCTTGGTGCTGTCACTCAACGTCAAGAAAAACCCCGGTAAACCCCCGATCTCCGACCACGAGCTGATGGTTCCTGTGAGGAAGAAACTCTTCAATTTGCCGAGTCTGATTCGATTACTATTTATGCAACGCTGTGAGCCCTCTGGAATCTTGCCGAAAAAGTACTTGGAGCCTTCTCTGTTGGACAACATGAGCAACGGGTGGCGAATATCGTCGGTCTTGTGGGCAACGGTGGAAATGGAGATCATGGCAGCGGTGTCCTGATTATGATCGATTAAGCTAGAGAAGTGCTTGAAACGTTCCGACTCCGAGACAAAGTATGAAGGCTTGACAAATTGGGGGAGCGTTTTGTGGAGGGTGGGGGTAGCGGGATGAGCTGCCTTTTTGGGAAACGATCTGGTTTTGGCACGCTTAATTGGGGTATCCACTTTGGTGTGGCCCTTGCTCAAATGGCGACGTATGGAGACAAACAGCACAATGGAGATAGTATGTATCAAGGTCATCGGGAATTCCTCTTAACATAGCAGGTCACGTGATTATTGATCACGTGACACAAAAAATCAATTTTGTGTTGTTGTTTGTGTTTAATTCTCACATTGGTTACGGGCCCGGCTCGCACCCTTTGGTCGCACAGGCTTCCTCGGCATCTTCCCCACCATGTCAGAATCTACACGTGACGCTAAATATCCAGTTTCACATGGAGTTCTTATCTCCTAAAGACATCTCCTCCACCACAACATCCCGATGAACAATCTGGCCATGGTAGCCACCATGTCCCACACAGAAATCATCGAGCTCTTGATTCGTCAGTACGAATGCTCCACCAACACAAAGCTCGAAAAAGATGAAGCTCCGCAGCCCTCACTGTCGTACTTTCTGTTGAAATCCATCCCCATCATCAACAGACTCATATCTTCCAAAAATGAAAAACAACAGCTCATCGAACAGCTATTGCGGGAACAAAAGCGATGCATGACTTACACCAAATGGTATGAGATCTCACTCCGGTTGGATGAGCTTCTCAACAATAACTCGTGGAAGGCCAACCCTGAGTCCGACTACTACGACTATGATATGATCTTCAACAATCTCTTGGAAATGAGGAAAGCCCGTCTTGCAAACGACTTCAAGCTCCTCCTCTACGTGATCCGCACCAAGTGGATCCGGAACCTAGGCAACATGGGCGACATCAACTTGTACCGTCATTCCTACGTGGGCACCAAGAAGTTGATCGAGGAGTACATCCATGAGTGCCAACTCTCGCTAGACTACTTGATCAACGACTCGCGTGTCAACCTCGAAGACAGCTACTTGTTGGGCATGCTCATCCAAACCAGAAGAAACATCGGACGGACCGCATTGGTGCTATCTGGGGGCAGCACGTTTGGAATCTTCCATATCGGTGTTCTCGTAACCTTGCTTGAAGCAAACTTGCTCCCTCGTATCATCAGTGGCTCCTCTGCCGGTTCCATCGTCGCTGGAATCTTGTGTTGCCACACCAACGAAGAAACCCCCGAATTGCTCCACGGGTTGACCCTGAAAACATTCCAAATCTTCGGCAAAGAGGATCCTACACAATCTGAGCCTTCCAACACCAATCCCAAGTTCAAGCGATTGATGGACTACTTGAGCCATCTATTGAAATATGGTACTTTATTCGACCTGGAGGGTCTAAAAGAAACCATGATCGAATTCGTCGGTGACCTCACCTTCAGAGAAGCCTATAATCGTACAGGTAAGATTCTCAACATCACCGTCTCTCCCGCTTCCATCCATGAACAAACTAGATTGTTGAATTACTTGACTGCTCCAAATTGTTTGATCTGGTCTGCAATCTGTGCCAGTTGTTCACTTCCAGGCTTCTTTCCTTCGAATTCTATCTATGAGAAGACCCCTAGAACAAACGAAATCCATGAGTGGAACAATGACACCTCTATGAAATACGTAGATGGCTCTGTCGACAATGATTTGCCAATCACTAGACTTTCTGAAATGTTTAACGTGGATAATATCATTGCAGTGCAAGTTAATCCCCACGTTGTTCCAATCTTAAAAGTATCAGTTGGAAATGTTGGTGGAGACATCGAAAATCTTCTAAGCAGTAAGTTCAAATCATTCCTCAATAACGTATATGACTTTATGAGCTGTGAACTTATACATTACCTTCAACTCATGAATGAAATGGATATTTATAAGAATTTGTCCAACAAACTTATTTCCATTTTCTCGCAGAACTATAGTGGTGATATCACTATCTTAGCAGATTTCAAGTTATCTGATTTTGCCAAAGTTTTTGAGAACCCAACTCCAGGATTTTTGTTGGATTTTATTCTCAGAGGTGCTAGAGCTTCATGGCCAAAAATTACTGTGATCAATAATTATTGCGGTGTTGAATTTGCCTTAGACAAAGCAATCACCGCATTAAGAGGAAGATTAATTACAACTGTGAAACACACATACAAGCATAAAAAGAGTATTAGTGATGACAAATTCTTGATGAATAGGCAAGACAAAGCCTACTATAATTTGGTGAGCTCGCCTGTATTAAATGATGACACAGGGGTGTTCCAAACCACTCCAGACAGACCTAGAAAGTCACCACCTACCTTTAAGAGACACAATACCTCTTCAGATCTCTCCAGGAAACGCCTGAGTAATTCAGGAACCCATCTCAGTCACTCTGGATCTTGGACTTCTGGAATGAAGACCAAGAGAAAATTCAAGAAGGGTAAATCAACAACTTCTCTTGCAACTTTAGGTAAAGACGTGAACTCTCCAGTTTCTGATGATGCAACATTAATTAATGATGAGGAAAGTGGTAAAGATCAAGCTGCAAAATCGATTCTAAAAGATCAAAAACATCACAAGAAAAACATAAGAAAAGCAAAAAGTTCCGCAAATTTTTTCGACTATAGATCACCTACTGGCTTTAGCAGGTCACCATCTAAGACAAAGTTACAAAAATCAAAACAGGGATACTCTTATCCCTCAAATCCATATTCCGAATCTATTTCTGCATACCATAGTCCAAGAAAGTCCATTATAGATAGTAAGGATAAGGCTAATTTACCAAAAGTTTTTACGCTAAATTCTTCAAGAAACTCTATAGTTGGTCTTAATAGACTAAAGGACAGCGACAATTGTTCTTTTTCAAAATCAAGTTTCCAATCAAATGAAAGGAGATTTGAAGGAGAGGGAGAAAAGTCTCAAGATGGATATTTTCACAATTCTTTCAATAATGCAAATGAGGATTTGCTCAATTGGGCATTTGAACAAGCACAACAACAAATATCTAACGATGCTGATACGGAAAGAGATTCTGAAGAGAAGGAAACCGACAAAGACTCTGAAGAAGAAAACGATACAGATAAAGTAGAAGTTCCAGACAAGATTATTTGCAAAACTAATGAGTTAGCTATATCGAAAGGAATTCCTTCGAATATTGATGAGATACTCGGTAAATCTGAGATTGACTTGGATCTTGATTCATGCGAGGAAGCAGTAGAAGACTCACTGCCAAATAACCAGAGTGATGGGAAAGGAAACGAAAATAATTCTGCTCACCAGCAGGTAACCAATAAGGTCTCCGATAATAAAATTAACAACAATAACCAACTCAATAATGACGATGATGACGATGATGAGCACAACGATAGTAATTCAATTCAATCTAGCTTCAACAAATTAAGCTTGAAGCGAAGTACGGAGTCTCCTGAATATTATGAGGCGAATAACGAGATACATAAGTAAAGAAAGTCGATTTCTAGATAGAGTAAGTATGTATGCAATGTGACATGAACTTCGTAGAGAATTGAAATCAAGAGCTTAGAGTTGCCATAATTTATTCATCCCCAAGAAAACTCATAAATATTGGAATAATCATTCCCACGAGTGAAATAGAAAGCTCGGTTATTGGTATGTTGGAGTGATGGTGGTGTGTATCTTGATTGGACTCACTTGATGGAGCTGCAGAATAATCGAATTTATTATTGTTGGCAACTTCAGTGAAGACGTGATTGACCACATACAAAAATGTTCCAGCTGAGAATAAGAATAAAATACCAATTACAAACCGATTATTGGAGTTTAATGTGGAGACAATTAGGAAGGTTATTATTGCAGCAATGGGGGTACAAATTGAGAACAACATCAAGTGGATCAAAATAATGGTTGAATTATAACCCTGGCGCAATAGGATGGATGTGAAGCTGAATGAGGTTGGAAGTTTGTGGATGATAATAGCAAGGAAAAAGAGGAGTTTAAATGAAATATCGTCCGCAAAAAATGAGGAGCCTAATGAAACACCATCAACAAACGCATGGAAAAGTAGTCCTAGGGTAAGAGAAGAGTCCAAAACCGATTTAAACACGTCCAGTGCCGTGATATTGGCTGAATTGATGGTGTAATCGAATTTAACATCAAAATTGAACGATTTCAAAATTGTTGGTAACCCATCGATAATATACATCAACACAAAACCACACATAAGCGATAATCCTAACCAGCGTGGTGCATTTTCTATGTCGTCTCTAGTGGCAGCGTCGTATAATGTCAGTACACCTTCCGGTATTATCAACACTAGTGAAGTGCTCACCAAAATGCCCATACTGAAAAATGACATGTAATTGCGTTTGGGCGAGTCAAGTGATAATTTGAGTGGAATGAACCCTCCTAAAAACGCTGACACGCCCATGACGCTTGTAAGTAGCACCAACTCGAGGATGTTGTATGCCATTTGAAACTTCGGAAGATGCGGAGTAAATGTGAGCTTTTAGAAGATTGGACAAAACTATTTGGTTATGTCAATAGAAAAATTTGCTAGGTTATACTTTGGAGTTCTGTATCAAGCAATCCAATAGTCCAGAATCAATTGAAGATCTTTGTTGAAATTTTAGCCCCACTTTTTGAAACATGGTAAAAACTTACCATAAATTATTACTATAAGTACACGTGAATAATCATCACATGAGAGACACGTCTTAATTTATGATATTTACTATACTACAAAGACGTGAAGATGGATGATAAATGGGGGGAGCTGTTAGCTAGTGATAAGATCGAGCTTGCAAAACTCTACTTTAAGTCCAAAGATTACGAAAAAGCGCTCAAATTATTCAATGATCTCGCTCGGCATTATACAAATACATCTGTGAATTCTATCAAAGACATACGAAGTGTGGTGTATAACCTTCAACCCACGCCTGTTGTTGGGCCAATTATCCATCCTAAGTTAGGTGCTATTCTTGATCTGCGTGCTGCCACCTACGAAAAGTTGGGAAAGTATGATAGTGCTTTGAAAGATGCTAATCAATTAATTCAGCTCGAGCCAATCGGTTGCAAAGGATATTTAAGAAGTGGAAAGGTTCTTTTGTTAATGAACCGGAAGAAAGATGCATTCAAATGTTACAGAAAAGGAATCCAGACCATAGAACAGGCGATAAAAGATCACAAGGTTGACATACCTGCCAAATTATTGACCTCCTTAAAGGAAAGATACAAGGATGTCAAATACGAATTATTGAAAGATCATGGGAAAAATGAGCAATCAAAACCAAGATTAGCTCTGGATACTAACACTTCAGTACCGAAAAGTACCCTAGGCTTCTCAAGAGCTGGCTCTGGAGAAATTTTATCTATGCCCTCACGAATGAAGCTGGCTTCTTCTATAGAAACTGAGCATTTCAAAATCATTCCATTAAAGCGTTCAAAATCTGAATTTCTGACTCAAAAAAAGTATAAACGGTCATTGGATCCTATAATCAATTTTCCACCAGAAATCATTGAAATGGTATTTCGCCAATTAACTTTCAAAAATATTCTTTCCTGTCATTTGGTATGTAAAAAGTGGTACCATCAATTGACCAGTATTCCGGGTTTATACTTGAGAAGAGTGAACTTCAAATCACAGGTCACAATAGATGAATTCAATGGAGGAGTAGAACTTCTTAAAAAGGTTTTAAAGGGCACCTATCTGAGTCTGTTAAGATCATTTCGCATCAGGTCAGCAATCAATGTCAATCATTTATCCCGGATTCTTCAGACTATCATCAAAGAGCCTTCATTCTCCTTGGGTACCCTAGAAATGTTTGATCCTCATTTCAGTTGGCAGCTTCTCTTATCAAATTTAATTAAAAATAGTTGGAGATTCAATAATTTGAAATCCATTGAATCATTGAAACTTGGTATAAATTCTTCCATGAGATATGAAAATGTTGTATTCCAATTATTCAAAAAGCTTAAGTCCCTAACTATATTGATACTCTTCCCTGAAATGAGCAGAAGTTATAACGATTTGATTAAATTAGATGATATTCGATTCAAGAAATTAAACTCAGAAATGCAAAATGGAGATTATCCATACCTCGAATCTCTCAATTTGATCAATCATCCTAAATTATCCAGAGACGTCGTGGGAAAGTTACCCAATTTCGATAGCTATAATCCGTATCCGATATTTTTGGATAGATCATTCTCCAATATTAGTGAGCTATCGATTGTCTCTTTTGATTTCACAAACGTATTACCTAAGTTGGGTGAATTTTTTTTAAGATCACCTAGAATCGTGAAATTGACACTTGAAAACAATCAAAGTTTCACCTTGATAGATTTCTTACAACTAATAAAGAACTACAATCCCGAGTTTCAATTAGAAAGGCTAACTTTTCGAGAAATATGCAACACTTCCAATAGTTTGAACCAATTTAATTTATATGATTTGAAACAACTACACATGTTGGAGTATATTGATATCAATGGGTGCTCCTTATCACCAAAAGGATTCATCAAATTATTGAAAATCGTCAACACAAGGGATCGCTTGAAATCAATACATATCGGTGGCTCAAACTTCCTAAAGTTTAAAACTGATACATTTTACAATAGAGAATCAAGACGGAGTGTTTTATCTATGTATGAGATACTTTGTTTAGTTCCACAATTGGAGGAGTTATATTTACACGATTTGGAATTGGATAATCATTCTATGAAACAGTTTAATAAGGATATTAAGCAATTTGGGTTTAATCGATGCGTCTTGAGAATATTAGATTTAAGCTTTGCAAAAATCGAAGGAATTGGATTGATAGACCTCTTTGAAGCATTTCCTTCCAGTATCTCTAATAGAGTCAAGGGGCATTACTTTAAATTGGATAAGCTTGTAATTGACGGAATCGAGATCAATAAAGGAACTCTCGATTTACTACTTATCCATGGATATGTGTCAGAAATTAAGAATAATATTAACAAACAAAGATGGCAACAATTCGGAGTCAATTCTATGATTATTGGATGATATTTTTACAGCAATATGTTTGGGTTATAGTTTTACCATGTCTATAATATCGTTAATTAGCATTCAATACAAACACAAATATGTGCGCGCACCAATATTTCAAAATTATAATGAGATGAGCTCAATATGTAAAAGCGAAGATAGCCAGTAGATCACAAGATGGCCATAACAAGAAGCAACTTGGATACCAAAAGGCCTACAATAAAGAAGTTTACAGATGCAGATGTAAGTGAGATGGAATATCATACTGCTGATGAATCTGAGATTTTAGAAGAAACTAAGAAAGGGCCCCAATCAGACTCTGAAGAATCAGATTCTGATTCTGATGAAGCTCCAGAAGAAGAATCCACTAGTACAGCAAAGAAAGCCATAATACAGAAGCAAAAAAATGAGCGTCTCTTACAGCAAAAGGCCAAAGAGGAAGAAAGAGAAGTAAGAAGACAAAGAGATTTAATGTTCAAACAACAACAAGATGCAAAAAGAAAAAGAGAAGAAGAAAAGTTGTCAAAGCAAACTACAGAATTGCCAGAGTTTCTACCACAGGACCTCATTGAAAGTCTAGCAGATGAGGGTCCTCAAGGAAAGCATTTAAAGGCCAAAGAGTTGGATGAGATGAGCAAGAAATTGACGCGTCAAAAGTTAAAGGAAGAAAAGTTGCGTAAGTTGAAGGAATCAAAGACAGGTATTCTCAGGAAGGGACCTATAAATGTTCAAGTTCAATCTTTTAATTTGCAAAGGAAAGTTGTTCCAAAAGCAGAATCCAGAATTCTTGATACCAAGTCTGAATGGTTGAACAGAAAATCATTAAATAAGAAGTAAACGTACTGTGTAGAAACTACGGCTCAAGATTATGGATCACAATACAATTGCATGAAGGTCAAAAGGAACAAGAGGTACCTCATGACCCAAAAATTTTTCGTAAACATGGGATGTTCGAATGCCATTATGAATGAAAGCTACAGAAGCTCTTTCAAATTCTTATAACCTCTTCATAGGTATTTAATGTACATATACTAAAAAGCTAACCTTTGACCGTAGCCAACCTCGCTCCATTGTGACATATCCACTTTCCAACCTCTCCACGCCATTAATCTTTCTCTGAAGTCCCCAATTTGTTGATTGGTAACATTTTGCTTGGATTCCGTGGCATATGTGTTACTAGTGAAAATTGGCTTGGCTTGAGAAGCTATCTTGGGTGGTAGTTGCTGAATAGAGTATGCGCCTGGAAGAGAACCGGAATTACCAGTTTTGAGTTGTTGCACCTGTTGTTGCAATTCGGCAATGGTATCGTTCAAGTCCATTCTGGACAATTTCAAGTCTGTGTTTTCATCCCTCAATTTCTTGATGGTCTTTTCATGCTGGGTGACAGTAGCCTTCAAAGTATCAATTTCAGCGAGTAATTGATCACTTGATGATTCCGGTGGGGTCTCTGCAAGGATGGCTTCTTTATCGACAAGTGTTTCTTGCGTTTCTTGTGTTTCATTTTTCTGCTTGATCTCTTTCTTTGGATCTTCAACGTCCTCCTTAGATTCAACTGGGTGGTCCTTCTCTAACGCAACTGCCTCAATTTGGGGTTCCTCCGACTTTTCACCGGCATTTGACTGCTCCTCATTCTCGTTCTTGTCATCCACGGCTGGTGTCACGTCTTTGCTGTCCACTTCATCGGTCTCCTCCTCCTCAGTGGACTTCTTTTTGGACTTCTTTTTCTTGTTCTTCTTCTTTTTGAGCTCCTCAAACTTCTTTCTGGCCGCTTCAAGTCTTTCTTCTTTCGTCAATTCCTCCCCTGATTCGTTTTCTTCGACGTCAATTTCTGGTTCTTTGGTATCTGACATGTTGGTGGTACGTGTAGGTTGAGATTACTACTTGAATTTGGCCAGACTCCACGTGAGTGAGAAAGATAACATCAGATACTCTAAACTGCGAATTTGCTGGTTCCAGAACTTGACCAGTCTCATTTTCCACTTGGGAAATTTTGGGAAATCTTGGAACCTCCTAAATGGAAGTAGATGAGGTAAGAATTGGCAACCCTGGAGTCAATGGCACGGAAATTCGCTGATACTCATAGTTGCTTTGGTCAAATAGTTAACCCACCCGAGCGGATTCATATGCCCTACTAACAGAACCAGTGCACTGTGTCAACTGTGTCAACAGGTGAGGCCCCCATAGTTTTAAGCGAACTGCCTTGGAGCAGAGGCACTAGACAATAGCCATGTAAAATAGTGATGTCAGTAGGCGCCAATGCTTTGCGGCCGCCAGGGATTCAGGGAGTGGAAATACATGACATGTCAATGAGGGTATCATCAATCTGAAACAGAGGCTAATCGGTCTGTAGGGTCTCGACGTGGTTTGTAACGTTGAGCACGAAACAGATAGTTCCTTGTCACTCCATCGATTCTAGGCGAAAGGAGGATGCTGGGATTCGGAGGATTCGGGCACCGGGGTAGCCGCCGGTCTGGAACAGATATCAATACTGTAATACCACATTTGTGGAAGGGTCCAGGAGGTCATGATATTTCAGGCTACCTAGCGAATGGACTAGTGGGTGATTGGGCTAGTGGGCCAGTGGATGATGGGGGTTCCCTAGATGTCTAGTCTTGTGTATATGGGCCATTTTTTGCAATCCAGGTGAGATTTACCTCTAAGCACAGGCACTATAGCAGCTAATATAGATTAAATTTACACTTCATCACCCATAGTGCAGCCAAGTAGTTGGCAATTATGGCGTAACAACAAAAGACTTCGTGGCCAAGTTGGCTAAGGCGTAAGACTGTTAATCTTAAGATCGTGAGTTCGACCCTCACCGAGGTCGATTTTTTGGGGGTTGGTTTTGCCCAGGGTCAGTTACTGTTCCACAAGAAGCAATACACTGGTGTTTTAGGTGTGAATGCCATCCAGGTGCCTGGCAGGGTAAAGTATTAGATCTTGCGAAACATGCTATTTTTTAAATTAAAGTTTCCACAAGAGTATCCTAAGGAGGGACTAGGCGTAAGGGTCAAATTGTGATTGAGTAGGTTGGGCTTGAATTGCAAACAGAATACTCTCGCTAAATTTGGAACAAATCTATCGACTTTAGAGTTCTTGCTCACTAATCACAATGCTGCTCCGCTTCAAGCCCCAAAAATCCAACAAGTGCAACGCTCAATCTGAAATCTGATGGCAAATAGTATGGTCACTTGTTCTCCACATCAGGATAAGTCCATTTTACTCCTCCCACATCAAGTCTACAGACTGAATTTCTGAGCCACACTTTTTTGCACTGATTCCATACGGGGTTTTGTTATCAATAAAGACTGGAACCACGGAGGTTCCATGGAACCTCCGGATATCCAGGGTACTGGTTCGTCTGGAAGAAACCACAACCCCGTGTGTGGCTAGTTATGTTGGATACTGCCGTCAGCAATAGTAATTTCTAAACCAACGCTTATTTTCGTCCCATGCTAGATCAAATTATTATAACAGATATTTTTTGTACAATTTGGTTGATTACTTGATACAAAATTGCTCTCACTAACATTATCAGTGTGCATGTGGATATGAGATATTACAATTGATGCTAGTGGTCCATGCGGCACTACCAAGATTTCTACAAGTTTTATTCTGGTCATTATCCATTAAACTTTGTCTGCTAATCTGCTTATGCATCGCCATATTGAATGGCTTATGTAATTGCCATCGCCTGTAGTAATATTTGCGCCCCGTATTTCAAGAATTTGTGAATTACCCCAAAACTGAATTGAAAACCGAATCCAAATTCAAATTCACATTAGAATTAGAATTCAAATTCGAAACCTGTGAGTGTTGATATTTTCAAACCAGTGAACTTGCATATTCTTTTCAAACCAGTGAACTTTCATATTCATTTCAATGGTTCCAATTCTACGTTGTAGACTATGGAACCAAGGTTAGCATGAAACCTAGGTTCGTACGGAAGAGAACTTTGCTGTGAAGTTGACCAACTCTTCGTTGGTTATGATATGGACCAATACATGGATACATATCTGGATGCAACATCGGAACAAAGGTTCTGAGGGGGCTTGAAATATAGTCCTGTTTTTGATATTTCACTCAACTACCGCTGCTGTGAGTGGTGTAGAGGATGTTGGTATGGGGTTAAAGGTTGAATTGTAGTTTACTCCATTGAAACAGTTCCAAGCGGTGTTAACTGTGAGGAAGGTCCTTTACTCGCACCTTGGGACAGTACGGGCACATCATATGATCACAACGGTGGCAGGTGAACCTGGTGGGCACCCTAAGACATATTCGATCAGAAGGCCCAGCCATCTCTGATAGATTGTCATAAGAACCGTAATACCCGGTCCATCGAACCGGCGAGGTGGTTGTGTAGTTTGTATCTGCGTCTAGTGGTGCATGGTTATATATCACCTGGCTGTAGTGCTTGAGGGACTGGAGAAGATGGTCGTGAAGAGTGAGGGCCGAGGTTTGGGGAGAGGACGGCAAAGGCGGTACTGATGTAGAAGATCCGATGTTATGAGGATTCTGATGATTCTGATGATTCTGAATAGTTTGCACGGAGACTTGGCTTTGCTGATTTGTAGCCGGTTGATTCTGATGATTGTGAAGATTCTGATGGTTCTGATGGTTCTGATGGTTCTGATGGTTCTGATGGTTCTGATGGTTCTGATGGTTCTGATGGTTCTGATGGTTCTGATGGTTCTGATGGTTCTGATGGTTCTGATGGTTCTGATGAGCTTGGTGGGCCTGGGCCTGGGCCTGAGTGTGATGGTCGCGGTAAATTATAGAGCCATAGCTTTGACCGCATGCACAGCAATACCACTGGCAGATCTGGTTATCGTTATAGCTAGGACGCCGACTGGTCAACTGCACGCTCTCAAGTTGGTAGGTCATGGAATACCCCATGCATCACTGGATGTCAACAGGGCTGGTGGCTCTCATATATAGTATATATCTGGAGGAGGCCCACCTGCGTTCTGTCCCAAAATGGTAAGGGTTCTAGAACGGTTGTGATACGAAACCGGCAGGGTTGCTATACCGGGAATTTCAATAGTAGGCCAGGAACCGATCCAGGCCTGGGCTGCCGGGGCGATGCCCAATAGGCAGGGCTCGGGGCAACACAGGGTGTCTGGACCGCCTTGACCGACTGCAAGTGGTGTTGGTGGTGGGAGATGGGCATGACAATGAAAAGGGCAGGTGTGTGACATACGGCCCACTCAAACAATAGCGCATGGTTTTTGGTGTTGGTGGTGGCGATGTCCATTGAGATCAAGCGGCGAAACAATCATGGTCGCTGTCATCGAACAGTGACCCCGGCCTAGTGAAAGCGGTGAATCCCACAATTACTCGTTCTGCCGACCTTGTACGGACAACACTACCAACTCCGAAGGTGCTGCGACGGTGTGCGTAATTGGTTCGGTTAACCAGCGATGACCTTAGGTGGAGCGCCGAAGACCATATTGTTGGCCTCGGTGTTTTACCAGCATGTGTCGTAACGACAGTTACTGCTTGTCAATGGCCGAGATACCAGCGATGGACTCGGAAACGGTAAAGGTTGCGGTGCCAGACGAAGAACCAGACGGAGGGGTCAATCAGGCGGGCGCGGGTGTCATTAGGGGCATCCCATGCTAGCGAACCACAGGGAATTGGTCAATTGTAACCAACCGAGCAATGGTGTAATTTTCAATAGCAGGTCGCAGTCGCTGGAGCGGTTTTGGTGGTTGAGGATGGGTGTTCTCTGTGAAATGCCCAAGAGATTAGGTGATAGGGACCTTACCGGCAGTCACAGCCGTCACCGTGGGATAGCCATTGGATTCAAGGCATGTTGGTTGATGGTGATCTGGGTGTATGGAGTGTGGATAGCGAGAGTTCCGGGAGCTCTCGCTCACAACTGCAGTGGTGGAAGGCCTCGTAAATTTTCTGGCTGTTCATCATACCTCGTTTGCGCAACACTTCTCCCGATTAGGCCCAGATGATCTGAGGTTAAAGAGGGCTTCTGATTATCAGGTTGGGGGCCTTGGTGATGGCAGGCTCGGATGTGGGAGCCCTGACCGCCAAGCGTAGGAGTTTGTGGCGGTCGTGGACGCCGCGATAGGAAGAAAGTTGAACAGGGCCCTCCAGGCCAGTTGATGGGCCTCGAGTTCAATCCCACCCCGGTGGTCCAACCAATGGACTGTTGTAGATGCCAGTCCCAACATCAGAGTATGACCATCCACACACTAATGCTGGCAGCGATTCTGTGGAGTTGTGGATAGTTCGGAACGCCACCACAAGGGATTGTTCTTTGGTACCCGGAGGTAGCAAAGATGCCTAAAACAGGCAATAAGGGGCCTCCAGCAAAGTGCTGCAATAGTGCTTGGTGTTGGGCCGTTGTTTGGAGCTTGGAGTCTTGAACCAAGTCCCATACAAAAATTTGAAACTAGGGACCTGGATACCATGACCATGAAACGTTGGAATTACGGCACTGCTCTTTTCCATGGATGTGCCACGGATGTGCTACTGGTACTCTTGGTTGCGGGAGGTTGTGAAACTGGAATGGCGTTTGGCGTTTGGCGTTTGGCGTTTGGCGTTTGGCGTTTGGCGTTTGGCGTTGGTATTTGGTGTTGGCGTTGGTATTGGTGTTGATGTGTCGGTGGATTTGAAGTCTTGTAGTTGAAGTCTCGTAAGGTGAAGTCTCGTAAGATGATTGGGATCGTGCATAGTTGGAACCGATGGAAAAGCAATCGGAACTCACCAGGTGCAAATGTGAAATAGCGTAACTGCCAAGCACAGTGGCAATGCCAGGTGGTATCGGGGAGGGATCCGAGGAACATCAGCTATCTCCAATCTCCAATCTCGGATATGGATGGCGGTAGACTTTCAGGTTATGCCGATGAAGGTGGTGGGAAATTGCAGCATTGCACACTCCGCATGGTTTGGTGCCTCCAGAACTGGATTAGTGAATACACAGTGGAGTCACCAGGTGGGCAGCTTAGACGATATTACCCCGGAATGCTATCATCGAGTCAACAATCGGCCAGTAGGAGCTCAGGAGCTCCTGTGAAGGGCCTGTACAGGGTTCCGGTGATGGCACAACATATGTGCCCAGACTGTTCGTTTGGGGCGACAGATTTGGTGATGTTGGTGCACGGTTATGACCTGCTCGTTGTGAATTGGACGGATGGATGATGGCATCATCGACGGAAAAGCTGTATTGCATAGCATGCCAGTGACTAATGGCCGCCGGGTCTAAGCCATGTGGAGCAAGTGGGGCCGGAAAGGCTAGCCTGGTGGAATGGTGGTGATGTAACCTTGAAAACCCGCTTGCGCCAATGGCAGTTCCAAGTGCGGAAAAGTGCCAGCTTGACGTATCCGTTCCGTTCCAGTGCTCGTGAATACCACCATGTACCACCTTTGGTGATGTAACCAGGCGGAGTTAATGAATGTGGTTTGATTGGAGCCTTCGATGTCGTTGGACGTTGATGGTTTGTTATGCGGAAGTAGCGAAGGTGTTCTTCGGCAATGCAGCTACAATGCACTCTAGCGACACTGGCATGGCGGTGAGCTGTCGTACTACCGTCGGTGCCCCTGGGGGCCCTGCATCTGAATCTGTACTGCGATGCGTAGTCAAGTTCCCCACTATTTTCCACCGCCATCCGAACCTAATCGCACAAATGGCACCACAGGTACCAAGGCCAGCAAAGGCACCAAACGCACCAAACGCACCAAACGCACCAAAGGCCCCAGGGAGTGCCAAAAGAACTCCACAGGCACCAAAGGAGTGCCAAAGGAACTCCACATACATACCTTACAAATGCGCGCCGGATCGGGAAGCCGGAGATAGTATCCGAGAGAACATAGCTGTTTAGTAGGCACACCAGTGGTTAATCATGGTTAATTATTGTTAAGCATGGTTAATCATGCCCCAAATCCTCATCATTATGCAAAGCTGGTTGTTATTGGATTCACCCGCATAATGCTAATATCTGTGATCAATGCCAAGCGGTAGTACTGTTGGTGGCTATCGCGAAGATATTACATTTGACCTTTTGAACTTTTGAACTTTAGAGTGTTCCAAATACCCTAGTATCTCCTCACGGTTGCACAGGGATGCGAATGTGCTGAGATGTATTTTGTTCTTCTTGTGGATCGGAATAATTGCCCTGTGTTCAGGTCCCTTGCCACCATCGCCGTACGTGTCTAGTGGGTTGTGGAAGCACCAAAATATGAATGGTAATTTCCTATTGATTACAGATTCTATTTTTTTACTAATTAGGTGGAACTGCAGTGGGTTCGATTGCTGTGTGGAAGGGTGAAATCAACCTGAGGAATTCGTCATGATGTGGTGGGACTTAAATCCCACAGATTCCACCGAACAAATCGATATTAATTTATGAAATTGAGATGAAATATCAATATTACGGTCGTAAATTGCCGTGTTATGCATTTGCGATAAGAACAAACTTACTCGCTAACTTAAAGCACCGCCTGTTGCTAGCAACTAACTTCAAAAGTCCCGTTGAGCGTTGGAAACCTGGGGTTATGCATAAACTTTATCTCGAACATCGTTGCATCTATGTCTAGAAATTGCCTATTGAGCAACCTCAACTTAATCTCCTCCTAGCGAATTCGGGGACTCGAAGCGATCTAGGTCTTGGCTTTCATGTGTAGAATATAATTACTTAATGTGAAATTTGAACTAATTCTGCAAATATAGACTCATTATGCAAATTGGGAAACAGACCGTCTCCCTTTAACAACAGTTACTTCTATTGCAGCCGTAGTGTATACTGTCCCGCTTCTTTTTGAATAAAACATCTGACTCGTTGCAACATAGACTATAATCTTTGCAAAATTTCATTTCTAAGACGTTTTCAAACGTTAAGCATTGCCTTATACTTTTTGACATCCACAATTTCACCCGTCTTTCTATCCACTACACGAAGGAAATACTCTGTACCCAAAATCCCTGCTTCATTTCCTGCCGTTAATACAACATCATTCAAGCTCTTGTAAAATGTGATGCCATGAGATATGCACTTGGCAACATCAACGTAAATCAAACATTGGACATTGTATCGTACTCCAGATATATTGGTAAGCTTTTCTGAGTTACTAGTGAAATGAATGTGATTCCTCTTCATGCGACTCAATCCCCCACTTTTGAAGATAAGTGGTAACGTTTCATAGTACGTTCCATGATAGATTTCTTCAGGAGCTGTTTCAAGAGTCAATAAAGTCAAGTTGGAGTCTGTTACACTTTTCATCGTATGACCCTGGTTAGCACAGATGTAATCACCTTTAATGGTGAAACGTTGCTTTACATTGTTCTTGACTATCTGCTCGATTTCATCTCTGGTCACCTTGTGAGTCTTGATTCGGTTATTCTGAAGAACATCATCAATCTTTGCATAACCATTCTCATCAATAGCCAACTTCTCTTGTTCAGCTTGGTGTCTGAGTAATCTGGAAAGTGCTTTACTGACCAAAACTTCTCTGCGCAGTGGGTCCATTTCTTCTCCATTACTGATTTTGCCTCTCGGCTTTTTACCTGATCCATTCAGGGAATCATTGGAATTGTTCTTCTGAGGTTTAGTCAATCTCTTCGTATTAATCTTAACGTTATTTGTGGTACTTTTGTTTTCTTGGTTCATTATCTTCTCTCGTTGTTCCAGATTAGATTTTTAGTCAATTTTTCAGGACTTCTCATGAGTCAGAATATGTGGATACATGATTCATCCTTTTATCGCCAACGATGCCCAAATTACGTAAGATCAAAAGGTAGGCGTAAACTATTCAGTTCCAATTTATTTCCTACCAATCGACAAAGAAAGCTTATGGGTTTTCACTATTTTATCTTCCTTTCAATTGGTGATTTTGTATTATTCTTCTGTAGCCCAGAAGTGAAAAATTCTAGATCAAAAAAAGATGCAATCATGTAAATTGAACATCTTTAGTAGAATTATTATGAGCTATTCTTTATTAACTTCAGGAAAAGATTCAATTCAGTAATTATTGATCCGTGGAGGTCAAGTACTCCCCCAAGGGAAACGGATATTATCTAGTTACATTAGTCCTTCAACACAAGGATATTGTATTTGAAACTAAAGAGCTTGGACACTTTCACATCATGCTAAGATATTCTTACTTATTTATCTCTTATTCATTTGAAACTCTTTGCCTTGCATTTTATCCATTTCTTTCTTACACCTACCATCTCTTCTCTCCGTTTCTCCTACAATAATCGTTATTATGCCCATCTAATTTCCCATACTATATACATGTTTAGTTGCGCTTTTTAGCTTTGACACCAGCCAAAGATCCCATATTGGCCTTTCCTGCTGCTTTGATAGATTCGTTATCACCCAATTCGGTTTTGTCATGGAACTTCAAGAAATACTTGTTGTCTTTTGTTTTTTCACCTTGAACAATGTTTTTAACCAAGAAGATACTGACTTCATTCAACTTCTTTAATTCCTCATGGATCTGTTCTTGACTTTGTAAAGTTCTATGCTCCTCAAATCCTTGTCTGATTTTGGATCTTGCTGCAGCTAAAACAGGCAAGTCATTTTGGAATGCTAGCCTAGTTGCCCTCAAGGCTTGTCTATAGGCTGTTATAGCTGGTGTAGTCATGTTGAAGCTATGGAAAAATGGTTGACTGAACTACAACTTTGGCATGAATATTTTTTACAGGTTGTGCATCGCAGGTTCTTTCTACAAAAAAAGTACAGGTTTGAAAAAATTGACTTTACTTGTATAATTTACAACCTAAATAACCAATTTTTCAATAGAATAATTAGGCACTTTCTTGGAGATATTTGAGTGATCCAATAATTTTCTATTGGATGTATTATTATTAATGGTTAAGATAGATTCCAATTGGGAATTGTGATGGGTACTGATGATGTCGTCCTTGAAAGGTTTCTTTCTTGGTCTTCTGTGTGCTTCCACGGGAACATTAGTTAACAACGCCTGGTTAGTCAAGGTCAAATTGTAGCTGTTGTCGATCAAGGATGAAACCTTGGACTCTATGAGCGCATTCAAAGACTCAATGGTATTAAGGGACCAGTTGAAGAGTCCTCCGACATCGATCACCAACTCAATGAAATACCAACTGTTATTATTTTGTTTGATCTTCAACAATGTATTTAAAAGGGAATCCAAATCGGTGGATCTTCCTCCATCCTGTTTGACTTGTTCCTCTATCAATTTCTTGAAACTGGCCGTAATGCTATTGACTGAGAATTCTCCTATAATTCTGTTGATAAGATCCTCAAAAATTTGACTATCAGTGGCATCTACATCCTCCTGTTGATATTTGGGGTTCAAGAGTTGAGTTAAAAGCTCTGCAACAGTCAAATTTGGACAGGTCATAACTGCTTGTCTCAAACAAGTGATTTGATTGGTTTCATCCAACAACTTTAATAAACCAGTAGCATATTCAAGTGGAAAGATTGGATTGGTTAACAAGTAGATCAAAGTGTACTCTGGAATAAAATCATTAGACTTAAATGTAACGTGGCCAACATCATTGATGTCGAAAATAAGACCCAAAACCTTGTGAATGAAATTCCAATCCACAGTTCTGTCATTCTCAATGTCAAATTCTTGAAAGTTAAAAACCTTATCCTTCTTTACCTTTTTCAAGCCGGATTTAATTGATTCCCAAGATTCACCTTTCATGTATGGTACCAAGAGTCTCTCCCATTTATTAATATCACCAGTTGAACTGATTTCTGACAAAGTGGTATAGATTTGGTTCAATTCTTCGGTGGTTTCATTTAAAGGAGTCTCGATATCATCTTCAATCAAGTTCACCAATCCTTGGAATTTTTCAGGTTCACCCTTTTCAATACTCTTTCCCAAGCATTCGCTCAATTTGTTCAAACCCACATTAAGATTAATCACATTCAAGTCCACATTATTTTCCTTGGTTTTAGAGTTCAAGTAGCACAACATGGATCTAGAAGATCTCAAAGTATTACCTTGAACAGAAACGATTTGGGTGACCAACACTTTGTCTGAGACTGGGTCAACTTCGAATGTGTCCAACAAACTCTCGAATTTGAAGTTGATCAAGTGAATCATGTTATCGATTGAAAAAATTAGTCTTTCTGGACTTGGAGAGTAGATAGATATGGATGAGTCGTCTTGATTTTCAAGCAACGACTTGATGCTAATGCTTTTAATGGTGGAAAAGTTGACGATGGAAACTGAATCGATGGTTTGAAACTTTGTATTTAACTGGAAAATGTTTCCTGAGTTGTAGCAAAACTTGTAATTTCCTGCAGCCTTCTTAGTCACCTTGGAGTTGATCTCAAACAAGTTTGTTTGGAAATTAAGTGACACCATCTTGTAATGGAGGCTGTCCTTGGTTTCAAAGATCATGAGCAAGAGTTCCTTGTTTCCACCAGCTTGGATAGCGTTGGTGATTTCTATGTCATTGATGAACTCGTGGTAAACCAAGGTTTCCTTTGAAACACCAGAAGGAGTGTGGTTATAGGATTTGGAAGTATTGGTGAGCTCGTTTTTCTCGTACTTGATTAACTCGATATTACCGTTTTCATAAAGGATGAGGATCATGCTTCCGTTGTTGAAAAATTTGATTGCCTTCAATCTGTCAGATAATTTGAGTTCTGTGGGATTGGTCTTGGATTGTTCATCTTCGGTGGTCTTCACCTTGTCACCACTCTCCAAGATCATCAACTTATGCTTCTTACGGTCGGTGATACCTATAGCGTACAGCTTGGTGTCATCTTCAGAGTCCTCGTGCACATCCATGCAGTCGATAATGCTGGTAGGACTCAAGGCATAAGACCATATTAACTTTGGGGTGGGCTTGATTATATAACTGGAGATAATGGACTTAGAGATCCCAATATCAATGACGGTGGAGTCGATGGAGCTGATTTTTGGAATGACCACCTTGGAAGAAAGCGCCAAATCGGGGATTCTTGGGAGCGTCAAGATTGGATACAGCTCCTCAAAGCACGGCTTGCTATTCATCATGGTGGAATAGTTTTAGTAGAAACAATCTGAAGTCGAAAATTTTGATGGTCATCGCGGGTCACGTGACCTGCGATGATATCTGGAGAACCCCTGATTGCCCCTCCCATGGGTCCTTTTAACCAATTTGGGGGTTCCTGAGACAGTAGAACAGTTTGGTTAGTCTGTAGGATCCCATGGAGAAAATTAGTGATGTCATTGGTGATTTTGCGGTGTGAAACGGTCTACAGAGTTATTTTTCATGGGACAAATATTGAAAGAGGAAACTTTTAAAGGGTAATGGCATCCGATTCAAATAGGGTGTACGAAGCGACTAATCAGTGGGTTGGAGGCAATACAGAATGGATGGAGGACTTTATGGTTCGATTCCGAAACATTAACATTTAAAATCGCAGTCATCGCTATTTCGCAGTCAAAGTTTAATCAACTACCAAATGGAAGTCCAACTGAAGATGTTTCAGGTTGAGATTTTGGGCAAAATACCAGCGGGAATAAAAGCAACACATAAGATGGATCATCCATTGCTAAAATTGGCCGAAGCACTGGATTAAGCTATAACATTGCTTCACTGGGATTGGATAGGGAGGTTGTGGAAAAGATGAACTGACAACTGAACTGATCAGTGTAATTATTCCTTCAAATTCTAACACTTAAAACATTGCGTAATTCTAGTTTGGGTTTTTGAATGGCCCAAATACCACTTGACGTTTCAATTTATTGACAAATGAGTTTCTCTTCCGATAGCTTGAATGGCAAATTATTGGCATTGATTTAATTGAGCCACATTGATCATACATAATAGATCATCATAGCTGGTCCAAATCCTACAAGTTACCACATTATCAATGTCTGGAGTCATTCGTATCTGGGGCATAAAAAACTACCATCGCCGAGAATATGGCAGTTAAAATGGTTCCCTCCTGGTGTTCCGTTCTTTTGGGAGATATTCTCCTAGCCTTGAACTGCATGTCATTTGATCCATTCGATCCATTCTAATTATAGTGCAATGATCTTCACATGTTTGAAGTTTGGCCCAAGAATGGAAAAGAAATTGGTATTGCGGCCTGCACGGGAGAAACTAACCAGAGGCACCAGTTTACCTGCCAGGCCTAAAAAGCTTGTAGATACCGTAGCCGGAAACGGTCCAAATCAGGCCATACGAGCTCCTGCAAAGGGGTGCTATCCACGGCTAAATGCCAGATGTGGAAAATCGCTTTTTTTGATAAGATGCCGTGATAAGATACCTGTGAACCGGAGGTCTCACAATCTCTGTCCGCAGAGATCTATGAATGGCCATCGGCTGGTGGAGTGAAGAAGCAAAACGAAGTATCTTTTCAGCCCGGAAATCGAATGTCTGCCAGTAATTCGGCAAAATACATCTGACCATTTCCCTCGCAATTACTGGGACTTTGGGATCCCTTTGCGTTTGTTAATTCGGGGTAGTCAATTTGTCAATAGGTTTTAGTCATTGCACAATAGAACTGCTGAAAATCCAACGTGAGGAGGCCTCGCTACAATATCCACCTCAACACGCAATCATTCGTGATTTCCGTGGTGGCAGACCAGTAAACCCTGTGGCGGGGTGCCAATAATGGCCTATAATTTCCCCATTACCCTACTGAGTACCCAAAGCCTCCTATAGAACTTCGGCCACGAAAAGGCAATAGGTAACGGAAATGAGCCTCCATTGGTGGGGCACATCACGGTGTAGGCGTAGCGGATGTGCTGCAGCTAATGTGAACATATCCACGATCTAGCATTGGGCTTCTGGCCCTATGGTCCAGAGCAAATGCCTTGATATCTTGCCAGTAGGTGCTCTGGGTTGCAGTACCACGCTCATAATAGTGTTGTACCAGTTTAGTGTGCGCATCCATGGACCGATACGAACAAGGTGAGATGTGAATGTTGCCGCAAATGGCAAATTGAGCCTTCAACTGCTTCATTATGAGCTGGAAGTACCTTGCACGTCATAATGGGGGACCGTTGCTTGTGTTCACAAGAGTTTCGGTCCAAAAGTGGGACAATTTGATGGTGTGTATGTCCACAATGGTGACTATTTAGCTTATGTAGTGGCCCAAAGGATGTAGCGAGAACTCTCACCCTTGGGGAGAATAAAGCGATCTGAGACATGAGACAAGAAGTGGTAACATGAAACAGGGCGTCGATAAACGTAGGAGAACAGGTGGGTTGTTGGTATTGTGTTGACTATTTGCCAAACCATGGGACGGGTTTCACAAAGCATGCCGTGTTAATGTTCAGGGGACGCTGGTGAAACGGTTGACTGGTGCCCAACGCACCTGGAGGAAGGATTGGGGATACCAGCACTACCTATGGTTTCAGACAAATATGAAGTTCTGGAGAATGATGATACCCGTAACTCCTGAGATCGGAGACTTATCGGAGTTATGGTACAATAGGACGATCTCGGTAGTGGGTTCACAATGGTTTGGGTGGTGGTGTGTTGAACCCGGTTGTTATGTTGGCCTTTTGTGAAAGGTCTACAGTAGCCAATATCGGATATCTAATTGTAATTTCTAATGTACATGTCTATAAGCTCCCTATACGGATTGTAAAAATTCCTCGTTGGCGTAGTGGTAGTCACCTACCACGACCTTGAATTCGTCGGTCTCTGGGTTGTAGGACTCGATCTTGAAAGAACTCAAGTCGTCCACAACGATATCTGCACCGGACTTTCTGACCTTTTCTGGGTCGTAGGTGGAACAGATCCCAACAATAAAGGCGCCTGCACCTTTACCGGCAGTGATACCAGCAGGGGCATCTTCGAAAACAACAACCTTCTTGGAGACATCTTCGTAGCCCAAGGTGTTTCTGGCAGATTGGTAACCTTGTGGATGAGGCTTACCCTTGGTGACCTTTTCGGCGGTGATGAAGCAGTCTGGCTTCTCAATGGTCAACAACTTCAACCACTTGGTGGCCAATGGCAAGGTACCAGAGGTGACAATGGCCCATCTTTGCTTACCGTCGGCGGTGCTGTTCTTGGAGTGTTGATCGAAGGACTTGACCAACTCAACGGCACCTGGGATAGGCTTGGCAAATTGTCCGAAGGAGTCTGGGATAGACCCTTCCCATTCGGTGACTTGTTCGACAATAGCATCCTCTGGAGACCATTTGGCAATGACGTCGAAGGTACGGCATCCGTGCGAGGTTCTGATGATTTCCTCTGGGTTGACATGAGGTCTGGTCTTACCAAAGTCTCTCCAAAACTCGGAGATAGCTCCGGTGGAGTTGACCAAGGTACCGTCACAGTCGAATAAGGCGGCATTAACGTAGAAGACAGCTGGTTGTTTTTGGACAGTCATGATGATTTGATGTACTGGAATTGATGTGGAAAACACCGGGCCTGGGGGCCCTTTATATAGCCAGGAGAAAAAGCAACCTGTTATCAAATACTAGTATCATCCGCATCTGGTTATCATCAGATGCAGTCCTGCACACGGACGCGTATTGTCCGGAGGTGCAGGCAAAAGAAACGGTACATTTGCAGGTTGCACATCCACATGGGCCCACGAGCCCGTACATCAACCAGGAACTGCTACGGATCTCACACGGCTGACATCGCGAGGTCATGGCCGGACCCACTGGCACCATTGGCCAGCGGCCCGCCGGCCGGCGGCCCAAAGTGCTGCCAATCGGTGGAAGGTTCTAGAAGGTTTTCTGCTGGCGGTTTGGTGGAGGACGGTGGTGTGTCGCTATCCGGACACCTTCGGCCCACTGCAGTCGTGCGCCTGCGCCCACTACGTCATAGGAAGTTTGTGTCTGGAACTCACGTGGCTGGGCAAGGGCCTATTACGTCATAGGCACTTTGTAACTTTTCAACCGTTAAAGATAGCACGTTTCATTGGAAAAGACTGGCAGCAAAAAGAAACCCACGGATAAATAGAGGGGCCAACTTCGACTCCGCTTCGGAACTGCTCACCTCCACTTGTCACCCACGACATTGTTGACGGTATTTCTGACCGTCCTCACCACCTTGTGGTGGTTTGGCCTTGTGCCACCACCACTCAACACCATGGGGCTCTTGCTGGTGGAACCCTGGGGGCCCCGACCCCCAGATCGTCCTCCAGGACCTGTTCGTCATTGTGCAGAAAGAACCCTAACCACAGACATTCTGGATGAGGATATTTCCAATCACTATGACATCACACTTCCGGGTGAGCCCCTGGGTTCTTTTCATAACCAACCGCGATGAAACTTGAGAAACGACACGGTGAGCAGAAAATCCACCTGCCTACTGCGCAGGGACTGTTGTAGATTTGTCTTGTGCAAATCCCAAACACTCCCTTGTGGGCTCCAGACTACTAACGGTGAATGTCGCGGGTTTCGGTATTGGTGCGACATCGCGATTCACTCCATCTTCATCATCGTTCACAGCGACATCCATCCCATTTCCTCGTACGGTGCCCCAGCGTCGCCACCAAAGGCCTAATTGCCCTCTGTTGCTCTGCACCCCCCACCGAGGATCCAACCATCCCATACCGTCCAAAACCAGCGTCGTTTTCGCCGTTTTTCCAAAGTTTGAAATAGCTCCAAAAATCGCCAGTTCCCCTGTAATAGGCAATTCAAGGCTTACATCGACAAAAACATCATCGATTTCAGTCATACCTGCAAACAGAAGTACCAGAAATCCCACAATACCGCTGCATCCACCTCGAATCTTATTCCACGTCGCAATCGTCTACCATTGCTGCGGTTCTTGATCCAATAAGTCCATTTTCCACCATCCACCAGTTCCCTTCGATTCCGACCAACTCCAGCCAGCTGGTGTTCACAAGTGATGGAATCGGAGTACGTGATCAATATCCCGTCTGATGACGAGGAAAATGACGTCGAAATCATCGAGTTCCGTGAACAAACTCAACGCCTCTTGGATAACCCTCAACAGTCAGAACGAGCAATCACCTCTAAAAGGCTAGCTGACCTACAATGTCCTATCTGCTTCGATGACGTGACCATGGCTTCGCTAACCTCTTGTGGGCATGTATTTTGTCTTGAGTGCATTCTGCAAAGTATCTCCAGCTCCCATGCTCGAGGTCAAGTCCGGGGCCGTCGGGGAGTAGGTTTGTGTCCTCTTTGCCGGAAGCAAGTAACCTTCAAGGACACTTTGTTGATGCGGATGAAGATTACAGAGCCGGGCTGGCCGCAATTGCCTCCGATAGAGCAAGAGCAATTTCAATTGGGAGGCGAAGAAAGCCAGCCCCTAGTGCACACCAAAAACAACGAAGTGCAAGAGCCAAATGATGAAGAAAATACCACTCCGGAAACTGGTCGTAAAAAGCGTAAAGTTGAGTAATCCCGGGCAAAAGTGAAATAACTACGACATACGAATGTGAATGGCAGGCCATTCACAGAGTTCGAAATTTCTTACATGAACATGAACACTGTCAAACGGTTTATGTACAGCATTACATGAAAATCTGGTCCAGAAATTAAAAGTGTTAGGATATCTGTTGATGACAATTCTTCATGTGCAAATTATCCACCATTACAATTGGAAAATACCTCAAACTATAATAATACACAACAATCCGTAAGGAAATCCCGTAGCAAGCAATTGAATCGTAATATTGAAGTTTAAACCTCTAATAGCCTACGGTACTATGCCGAAGTAACCAACCAGAAGTAGCGAAAATACATGCCATTTCCGGGCTTCTGAAAATCCATACGTCATAGTTGATCCAATTCTCTCTGTGCTATGCTAACAATAGGGTTCTTGTTATAAATAACTTACCTAATCGATCATCGCTATTGGCTATATTCGCAGATATCATAACCCTGTTGGTAACTAACCATACCCTAAAAGGCCACTACAAATCGAACAAGCTCTATGAAAATAAAAGGCTCGGTGCCAATTGAAAATTGGCTCAAGCCCAATTCTTCTAGCAGGGAAATATAGAGTTCCCTAAACTCACTATTGCCATTCCATCCAGTGTCCACAAAAACAATTAATCTAGACCGGGCTCAGTTGGGTTCCAGCTCGGTGATTCCGGGCTTAACTACGCGAGGTTGGTTACAGTGTTACTGTGGAACAATACAACTTCCATACCTAGCCACAACCCCATGTTTAATATTGACATGTCACTCGATTATAATATCTAATAGTGCTTATGTCCTCCAAAAGGGGTTTAAAATATTATCCACCATATTATTCCTCTAGACGACCAACGCCAACACTATTTAGGTTGGTCTGTAAAAAACGCCTTTTTCTTGTAGTATTGACAGTCAAGATGAGGTTTTGTGGATTTTTCATGGAAATCTTCCGTCGGCATTCCAGGAATCCAAATGCTTCTTTCTGGGGTGCAAATTCGGGATTATCGGTGGGGGACCGAATTGATGTTAGGAAATAGGGATGGGATTGATTATTGCAGAGGATTTACTTACATTGTTCTGTTAAACTTTTCAACTACAATGTATTATGCAGTCAATAATTAAAGAGGTTTGGACCCCTCTGTGATAACTATTGATATGAAGACACAATTACAATACATATACATAGCAAGCATACGTCCAATAACTGCAAAAAAAATTATATTGTATAAGATAATCCCCTCATTAGGATGATTGATTGACAAATGATACAGGGTGATGCCGTATGAACATATCACTCCATACATAGATGCTATAAGGATGTAAATTTTCAACTCAAATTGTTTTGTGCAATAGTTGATTTTTGAAATTTTGAAATATTTCGATGAATTTCAAAATTTATATTGTTTGGAAAGTTTCAACTGTCAACCGGAATGGACATTTAATACAGAAAATCCGTCTAATAACCGTGGAAATACACACCAGCAAGCAATGACTAAATCAATTCTTTGAATTCTACCATTCCAGTGAAAATATCTAGCTAAAAAGGAATTGGAATAAACTTGAAGGACCATTTGCTACAGTAGGAAATAGCTATTCTTGACTATGGAGGTATAAAAAATCTCTTCCAACAATTGTATATCGAGGCAACTTGTCCGAGTGGTTAAGGAGAAAGATTAGAAATCTTTTGGGCTTTGCCCGCGCAGGTTCGAATCCTGCAGTTGTCGATATTATTCTTTTTTTGAATTCATTTGCCAAAATATTGAAGTCGTCACAATTTAATTTGACAACTATGGTGGGATGGTATTTTTTTTTGCACTCATCAGTGTCAAGAGGTGAAGCTTGTTACAAGATAGATAGGGGTTCATACACTTGTTATTGCTTGTGTAGTTTACCAAAACTACATCATGGTTTAATCATTCATTTATTGACTAACTTCTAGTGCTTTCATTATAAGTACAAGCCCTCGAGGTTCTCTTCCACCTTGTTCTTGAGCACTCTTTCCTTTGCTTGCTTGAAATCTTCAGCCTTGACTTGCATTCTTCTCTCTCTCAATGCCAACAAACCTGCTTCGGTACACAATGCTTTGATATCTGCACCGGACAAGTCATCCTTAGAAGTTACCAATTCTTCTAAATTGACATCATCAGCCAAACTCATTTTGGAAGTATGAATGGTCAAGATCTTCTTTTTGGTGTTTGCATCAGGGTTCTCGAACAAAATCTTACGATCTATTCTTCCTGGTCTGATCAAGGCAGGATCCAAGGATTCAATCTTGTTGGTTGCCATGATAACTTTTATATCTCCTCTATCATCAAAACCATCCAACTGGTTTAAAAGCTCTAACATGGTTCTTTGGATTTCTCTTTCACCTCCAGAAGATGATTCGTATCTCTTGGTACCGATGGCATCGATTTCATCAATGAAAACGATAGATGGGGCATGCTCTGCTGCTATTTGGAAAATCTGTCTGCACAATCTAGGACCATCACCCAAGTATTTTTGAATTAACTCAGAACCCACGATTCTCAAGAATGTAGCACTGGTTTGGTTGGCCACAGCTTTAGCCAACAATGTCTTACCGGTACCAGGTGCACCGTACAATATGACACCCTTAGGAGGCTTGATACCCATTTCTTCGTATAATTCGGGGTGTGTTAATGGTAATTCAACCGCCTCTTTGATTTCTTGAATTTGGGACTCCAAACCACCAATATCAGCGTAGGATTCGGTAGGAGATTTGTCAAGCTTCATAACCGATACCATTGGATCAGCCTCATCCTGCAAAACACCCACGATCGATACTGTCTTGTGATGCAAAAGAACGGAACATCCTGGTTCCAATAAGCCCTTGTCCACGAAGGACATGATACTGACGTAGTACTCGGAACCTGCAGTGCTGGAAACAATGGCATGGTCGTCGTCAATGATTTCTTCCAAAGTACCGATTGACATTGGGTATCCTCTTAAATCATCAACCCTTTCTCTTTCTTCCACTTGTTTGGCCTCGGTAGGCTGGAAGTTTTCTTGGTTGGTGACAAACTCTTCCTCCAACAACAAGTGATCCTTGATTCTCTCCAACTTCAACAATTTCAACTTACATCTGGTATTAGGATACACATTAGGTAATTTGACCGCTGTATCGGGTCCCTTTCTTCTTTTCTTTCCAAATTTCGACTCCACTGGTGGTTCGTATTTAGGCTTCTCTTTCTTCTTGTCGTCTTTCTTTTTATTCAACTGATCGCCTCCTGGCATTCCAGATGGACCTTGACCCTGCATGTTAGTATTGAATTGACTATTAAGCTGTATTTACATACCATTTTTGAATAACTTCGTGTTCTATATGAAAGTATACCTTTGAAGTTCGCCACCGATATATCAAAATGCGTTGATAATCGTCACGTGACACATACATTACAGTAGAGGATAATCATAGGAATGGGGTGGTAAGTATCACTACGGGGTACTTCAGAGTGACCAGCAATGACGCTGGAGGACTATTGGCGACAACAGAAATGTTTTGGTTTTGTCAATGGCATTTTTCTCACTATTTTTGGTGAAATATTTGAGGGTTGGTTTAATATTTAACAATCATCAAAAGAAAGGAAATCAATTAAGAGATCTTACTGACGAAAGTTCAAATCAAAAGTTTGGATATAAGAGGATGGGAGTGAGCTTATAGTATTAAATTTGGCCCCATATTGAGTTTTTTTTTGGCTTGATTAAACTACTGTTTAATTTCTATGAAATTGCTCATAAACTTATCCTTGAGCTGAATAAGATACTCCAAAACAGCCACAAACAGAATTTTATACTACGAAGTAGGAATCAGTAGTGGCATTGATATCAACGGTAGGTTGAATAGGTCATTGTGATCCAGGTTTGTTCAACTATGGATAATGAATATTGTAGAATCTACCTTCGGTAGAAATACAAAAAATAGGACCCAAATGGCCATTTAAGACCAAAATTATCTTAAAAAAAATGAAGAACTCTAGGACTGTTTATCTAATTTATGGTCATACCCAACCCCCACGTCTTATCATTTGTCTCATAATATAACATCGCACAAAAAAAAATCCATCAACCACCATGAGTTCCCAGAGGACACGGCTCAAGGACAAGCCGTTCAGCTCTATCAGTATCAACAAGAGGAAGCAAGGTGGTGGTGCCAAACCAATCAGTACATTAACCAAAAAGATCGAAAGTCCCGATCGAAACATCCAAAGAGCCCAGAAGATATGTGAGGAACTTGAGAAGACCCCAACAAGACTACCATGGGACGCCCGTAACGGAGATAAAGTTCCAGAATCCATGCATAGAATCACTCCTGAACCATCACAAATACTGGAAATATCACAAGTTGAGCATCCACAGAAGATCAATGGCTCAAAAGACTACGAAAACCCTGATCGTAACCCCTCAGAACCATTCAAATTTGGCATTAGGTCACTTCTCTTCAACGATAAGCTCTACAAATCGATAGGATTTGCTTCATTGAACTTTGAAGTGGGGAATAATGACTGCATCTACTTCACCCTGAAGGATAGACTACTCAAAGACACGTCCATAATCAGAGAAATGATCTCACAATTCTTCTTCTGTGACTACTCCTTTTTGATACGACTCAAAGATGGAGGTTTTGTGTTTGCAAAGCATGAGGGAAGAGACCTGGAATTAAGACAATTCTTTGAAGATAATAAGGAATGGAACGTAGATCCAAGTGTAACCTTGGACAAAGAACTGTTGGATAAGTTTCTTGAGTCGAAAAAGAAAACCAAAGAAGATACAACCACAAATCCCTTAGACAACATAAAAAGAGTCTCTCCAAGCAGGATGTTCGGTACAGATAGCGTTTCCCGTACAACCAGATCGCAAACAAAAGGTTCCTCTGCCGAACCAATCACTCTAGATAAGGATTTTGATGATAACGATCTCACCACACGCCCTAGAGAAATTCCAGATGCATTTTCCCCCGACTTGAAGCATAAATTTCTGTCAAACAAAACATTCACCATCGGGCATTCAGACTACAAAACCCTTTTTAATAATGACTGGATCAATGACTCAGTAATCGACTTTTTCATAGAATATGAAATCGATAAGGCTGCTTACGTGAATCACATTATTGACCCCAAAGATATCTACGCTTTTAATTCTTTCTTTTTTACAAAATTAATCACGAAAGGTGAAGGTGAAACAGATTATTATGGAAACATTAAACGCTGGGTTAACAAGATCGATCTATTAAGTTTTCCATATGTGATCATGCCCATCAATGAAAATGCACACTGGTATTGTTGCATTATTCGGGGGTTGCCTTCACTTATCGAATCAAGAAAAAGTGAAAATCAACAATCCAAGCACATGAATAGTATATTACAGAAAGCGCTTCAGGTTCCGGACAGTCAAGATAAATTTGACAAGTTCAATATTTCAGACGAGAACATTGGTGAAGAAGATGAAGTCGAGGGCGAAGAAAATACACAAGATCAAAGCGATCATCACACAGAAACAAAAAAATACACTAAGCAAGTTGACATCTTCGTACTTGATTCCCTAAGTCAGAGGCATAACAATATTAGCTGGCCTTTGAAAAAGTTCATTATCGAATATAGCAAAGATAAGTATAAACTTGATGTACATAAGAATGAAATCAGAGTACAGACGGCCAAAGTTCCCAAGCAGAACAATTTCAATGATTGTGGTATTCATGTTATATACAACATTAGAAAATGGATCAATAACATTGATGAATGTGAGAAAAATTGGAGAGGTTCATATCTGAAAAATGCCATGAGATCAATGTTCATTTCAGAGGAAAGAAATGGCATGAGAAAACAGTTGAAAGAAATATTGTTAGCTTTGCATAAAGCTCAAGAAATTGAGCATGAAAAGGAAGATTGTAAGGTGGAAGAGGAAGAGGAAGATGATGACATCGAAGTTATTGAATTCAATCCTTCACAAACACCCACACCAGCTCCTGACAGTGAAGAAAATTCATCTCAAGGAAAAAAATCTCCGAACTTGAGCGATTCCAATGATTTCATAAAACCTGTTATAAAAGCTTCTACTCCTATTGATGACGAGGAGGAAATAAAAGTCACCAGAACACTCGATCCAAATGCCAAATTGCCAGCGGTTTTCATAAATGATTCAATTAATATTAAATTAGCGGGAAGAGAGATTCAAACCTACATTATTGAGATGATGAATGAACTATTCAATAAAAAGAACATGGACTTATCAGTCCCAAAATTAGAATTAATAAGTGAGTTTGTGGAAAATATTAATGGACTATCACAGTTAGACACTCGAGTGAAAGACTTTTGCAATGAATTCGATGACAAATTTCAAAAGTATTCTTCTGTCACTGATAGCAAAAGACCCAGAGATCAACCTTTCAAAATCAGACATGAAGACGCTGAGCAATCTTTCGATTCTTCAGAAGACATTAGTGACATCATCAATCGATCCTTTGAACCTTCAGCCCTCTACGATTCCGATGGAATAAATCAAAGCGTTGATGGAGTCTCGCAGCTACAAATCACCTACAGCAATAAAAGTGGCTTACATGATTCTCCTAGAGGTAGACAAGTGGACATGCAATCTCATCGCAAGAAAAGTCCAACCAGTTCTCACACCTCTTTAAGGTTGAGTGAAGTTCATTCTTCATCTCCTCGTTCCCCTTCCAAGCGGAGAAAAATCAACTAACATTAAAATAAGAGTTCCAAATCTCCAAGGAAAAATGGTTGCAGCAAAAGTTGACAGCCAGTTGCATTAAAATAGCATCGCATTAGTTCAATAGAACATAGCATATACTGGAGGTGTAGCAGTAATTTATACAGAATGTAGGACACGATTTTTGGGCTGCCAAAAATTATGACATCAAATGAAACTATTGTAATATAAATACGCTGGCATGATGTTTATATTTACATATTAATGGAATTTTTGTGAATTCAATTATTAATTTTGGCTAAAAAAGGTGATCTTACTTCCTTTTAAATACCCACGTTTTGCACTCTTTGACAATGCAATAGTGCGCTTGGGATACACCCTAGTATATATTAGAGCAAGAATTAGCGTGAATAATGGAATCTATAGCAGTTATTTGAAATTTCTATCTTCTAATATCGTCCCATAATCTGATCTATGCTACCCCCACACTACCGCGTAGTTATTAACGCGAGTAATGAAAATGGTAGAAACGGATCACAACATGTCATCATCTTCTTCCCCCCATACGCCCAAAATCGGTAGCACTATCGACCCATTGGAAGAAGCCAATGCCAAAAACAGATACTCGTTCGATTTTTCTGATTCTGTTTCCACCATCTCAATTTTACGCCAGCATGAAACCTACTCGTCTCCACAAATGAATGAAGCATCAGATCTCTTCACCATCAACCCCCAAAGCTCAGATGCCCTCAAGGAGAAGTTGGAAGCCGCTATGGAAGGGCACCAGGATGACGACAAGTATCAATTCTGGCTGCTGGTAGTAGAGAACTATGGGCAGTTTGTTGATAAAGCACGTACTGCGGAGTTGGAACAGCGTGTCATTGAAGGCATTCCAGAGGACTTGAGGGCATTGGTGTACACCAAGGTGCTCCAGATCCGTTATCGCTTCAACAACAAGGAAAGCTACCAAAATTTGGTTAAAAAAGCCAGATCATCCACCAATAATAAGAGTCAAGAAAGCTACATTGAACGTCTCGATATCGATTCTAATATTAAAGATATTCTCAAGACTTTCAACTTCTACATCAACGAAGTGGTGGGATTGAGTCAAAGAATCGATCTTGATGGTGCCGGCATCCTGGGGCCACTTGACGGCAAGGACAGGCTACCTCCAAACAGTTTCGTGATTCATGTCACCAAATTGGTCGAAACCTTAACTGGATTAGACAACCAGGAAACGTTGTTTCTTTTGCTCAAATTGAACAAGCTTTTCACTAATCTTATCAAAGAGGAATTTTTCTACAAGATTAACAGGGCTCTAGAAGATTTGATTCCAGAAGCCTTCGAACATATGAGCAAACAAGGCATAGTTCTTGTCAAGTTGTACAAATCATTGTTGTTTAACTTCTTTGATAATAAGATCGACCACCTGCTCGTTTTGTTAAAGATACTCGACTTTGTGGTGATCGAAGGATTCGACTTTTTGTTAAGATTGATTGTTTGGGTATTTGAACAAAATAGCAAGAAAATCACTGATCTTGAAGGAGAAAAATTAAACGAGTTTATATATTCCAAGAGCTTCTTTAAGGTCGATTTCCAATGGAGCCAGATTGTTCGCCAGCAACCTCAAATCGTGAAATATGAAAACGAGTACCACTTGATCCATGCCAATTCCTTGAACAACAACAATAACGAGTTGCGTAATTTGAGAGAGGCCAACGATGACTTGATGGTGAAAATCAACGAAATCAACCATCAGTTAGACAATCTTCAAACAACACACACAGAAATATTGGAACAAAGCGATTCGTTCCGGGTTCAGCTTCAGGAGGCCCAAACAAGAAATGAACAATTGAGTGACACACGAGACCAGCTCCAAGCCAAATATGAGCAGTTGACCATGAAGGAGAACTTGAAGAACACCATCAAGGCCAACAAAGAATTCTCCGATAGGAACCGGGAATTGGAGGCACAAATCGAAGCGTTGAAAGCTTCGGTTGAAGAGAAACGTGCCAGAGCAGCTAAGTTGGCAGCTTAGGTGGTGCATCCCAGGTGTTAGTGTCCAAGTTACCAAATTTCCCATCGACAATCAGGCGAATATCTATAAATACCCACTATCACATCATTCGCTTGAGGGTGAGTTCCACAGATGACGACCGTGAAAGATGTTTAAAAATGTTTTATGGCCCTACCCCACTCACGCAAGGCTGATCAATTCCCTATACACAAGATAGTACAACCTAGTGATAATTTCCTCTAACTATAGTTGATTCCTCATGATCTACACCAATATTGTAATACGACCTCGGCCAAAAATGCAACCCCAATTTCAAGAACAGCACAGTTTTGCCCCGATACCCCCAACAATACCCCAAGGCTTGAAACCCACAATCCACGTCGTCACACAGCCATGTTATCATCGTATACGACATACCAAATCATCGTAACAACTTGAATAGCGGCACGTGACCGGGTGGGCTGACAACTGGAAACCCCAAAAGTATGTTGAAAACAATCCACCACTCTTGATGGACTTGGAAACTTCGAACTCGTATCACCAGCAAGGAGTAGGTATCGTCGGTGCTGGTCTTGTGGGTTGCCTTGCGGCGTTAGCATTTGCCACCAAGGGCTTTTCGGTAACTCTTTTTGAGTACAGGGATGATCCCAAAAACAGTGCCAACACCAACTTACGGTCGATTAACTTGGCAGTAAGTGCCAGAGGAATCCAGGCGTTGAAGCATGTGGATGAAGAGATGGCCGAAAGGATCTTGGAGCATGTGATTCCCATGAAGGGAAGGATGATCCATGATGTGTGTGGCAATCAGACGTCGCAATTGTACGGGTTGTTTGGAGAAGCCATCAACTCCATCGATAGGGCTTTCCTCAACCAGTGTCTCCTCGATGAGATCCGTGCCACCGACGTGAACGTGTTGTTCAATCACAAGTTGGTGGCGTTGGACAACTCCCGCAACGAAGACACCACCCCCAGCATGACATTCGTGGATACCACCACTGGAACATCCAAGAAGTTCGAATTTGACTATATTGTGGGATGCGACGGTTCCCACTCCCAGTTCAGAACCCAGATGCAGCGATCCATGAGAATGAACTACACCCAGACCTATATCGACATGCAATATGTGGAGCTCTACATTCCTCCTGCTGAAAGCAGCGATGACAACATCGATGCGCCAGATGTCATCCACAAAGAATCCGAACTGCATGCAAACGATAGATTCCTCTTGAGTCCAAACCACCTCCATATTTGGCCCCGTAAAGACCACATGCTCATTGCCCTCGCCAATAAAGATGGATCCTTCACATGCACATTTTTCAGTCCTTGGAAGGTGATCGAGGATATCAAATCAACCTCGCAATGGCTCGAATTTTTCAAGCAGAACTTCCCCGATGCATTTGAATTGATCGGTGAATCTCGTTTGACCACCGTCTACGAGTCTCACCCTCGTGGCTCTCTTCTTCAAGTTAGCGCATATCCATATCATACACCTGATGGAAGAGCCATTATCATTGGGGATGCGGCACACTCAATGGTTCCGTTCTATGGCCAGGGAATGAATTGCGGATTTGAAGATGTTAGAGTGTTGATGGAGCTCGTTGACGCCAAAGGTGGTGATGTTAGTGAAGCATTCAAAGCTTATACTGACTATAGAAAACCAGATTTGGACGCCATTTGCAAGTTGGCAATGGATAACTACCATGAAATGTCATCCAAGGTCATCAGTCCATGGTATTTAGCACGCAAGAAGATCGATGGCTTATTGGGTCGTCTCAGTGGAAGAGCGTTCCAGTGGATTCCCATGTACACCATGGTTTCTTTCCGTGATGACATCAGATACTCCCACGCAGTGGAGATCGAAAAGCGCCAGACCCGCGTATTAAATGCAATCCAGCTTGGAATCATGGGTACGGTTGCAGTAGCCTCAGTGGCAAAGGCATGGCAAGCTTGGGGTTCTCGAGCCTAAATTTCTTAATATTCTTAATTTCTGTTTGTAACCGTGATTCTATATAATGGGTAGTGTACTTACCATACATTTTCATTACAGAAAATTTTCAACTTTAGCACCTCTATTCGCCACAACACTAACCGGTCTCTACAACTACACTGTACATAGCCAGAGGCACTTATAAGACTTCAGTTCGATTTATCTGGCGAAAAACTATTTTTTGCACTTTTCTTCATATTTTGAATCCATATAGAACAAAAGTTGTTGACATGTTGAGGACCACCATTTCAAGAGTTGGTACCCAAAGTACAAGCAAATACACACAATTACGGGCATTTCATGCTTGTGTTGGTCTCAGCCAGCAACAGCAATCTCCTTTGAAGGTCTTTTTCGACACATTCAAGGCCGAAGTCAAGAAATCTAACGAATTAAAAGAGAATGTCAAAGCATTGCAAGACGAATCTGGAAGAGTAGCTGACTCTGAGGCATTCAAGAAGGCCAAGGAAGCCTACGACAGAGCCCAAAGAGGTACCTCTGCTGCCGGTAAGGTGGTCAAGAAGACTGCCGGCGCTGTTGGAGGAGCTGCTGTTAAGGCATGGGATTCTCCAGTCGGAAAGGGTGTTCGTACTACTGTCAGAGTTGGTGCTGAAGCTGCTGATAAGGCCTTTGAACCAGTCAGAAAAACACAAGTGTATAAGGACGTTTCCAACGTCATCGACGATGGTTCTTCCACTACTTACGGTGGTTTCTTGACCAAGGAACAAAGAGAAGAGTTAAGAAAGAAGGAAATCGAGGAAAAGTTGAAAAATAAAGAGTTAAGACCTGTTAAGGAAGACGAAGAGGCTGGTACTGCCCTTGTTGCCACTGAGCACAAGGCCACCGGGCCTAGCATAGGTGACAAGTGGGAAGATTTCAAGCACAAGACCCCAGTTGGTAAAGGATTCGTCTATCTCAGAGAAAAGTGGGAAGAATCTGAGAACGGATTGATTTCTCTCATCAGAACCATTTTTGAAAAGGTCACTGGATTCTTCGCCGAAACCGAAGAAGCTAAGGTCATTAAGCAACTCAAGTTGATGGATCCTTCCTTCAGAATTGTTAACTTCCATAAAACTTTGACCAACTACATTGTCCCCGAGTTATTGGATGCCTACATCAAGAACGACGCTAATGTTTTAAAGCAATGGTTAAGTGAAGCTCCTTACAATGTCTGGGAAGCCAACAACAAGCAATTCATCCAACAAGGATTATTCTCTGATGGTCGTATTTTGGATATCCGTGGTGTGGAAATCGTTACTTGCAAGAGTCTTCAACCTAACGATGTTCCAGTTATTGTTGTCAGTTGCAGAGCTCAAGAAATCCACTTGTATAGAAAGGCCAAGACTGGTGAAGTTGCTGCTGGTACTGAAGACCACATTCAATTGAGTACTTATGCAATGGTTTTGACTAGAGTTCCTGAGGAATTTGACAACGAAGTCACTGACGGCTGGAAGGTTCTTGAGTTTGCCAGAGGTGGTTCTAGACCTTTTCATTGAGGTCCCGTTACGATCATGTAAATTATCATGTAAATACACGAGCATATATCTGATTACCGTCACAGAGCAAGAATTGTATTGCATATCCAGCAGTAAAAAGATTATTCGAAATATCTGTTAGTTTTTCGAGGATATAGGTGGATCTTAATTTCTAGTTTCAGATTTGTATAATTATTTCACTAATTATTGACAACTTAAGGTGACATTTCACCCCACAGATTGTGCGGAGATCCTTGCATTTCTAGCTTCATAATTTTGGTACAAAGAAGGATTTAAAAAAATTGCAAACCCAGCAAGCTTTAGAAAATCCCAATAGACTTTGCAGAATCTATTTTTCACCTGTAAATATGGTGTCCCATGACTGGTTTGGTAGGCAAAATACTCTTAATCGTATCTATTATCTATGCGGTTTGCGCACGACTTGATCTGCTCACTTTTCCACGTATCAACAAAATATCAATACCAACACCAACAGCAGCATGTCCGACGTCTTCGCTTCCAAGGAAGAGGCTTCTAAGGTATTCGATAGGTTGAAGAAGGATCCAGCAAATCAAGTATGTTTTGATTGTCCCAACAAAAATCCTACGTGGACCTCGATCCCTTTCGGTATCTTCTTGTGCTTGGAGTGTTCAGCAGTTCACAGAAACTTGGGTGTCCATATATCGTTTGTGAAGTCTTCCAATCTTGATCAGTGGCAAAGAATCCAGTTACGTAACTTCAAGTTTGGTGGCAACCAGGTGGCCAAGGACTTTTTTGTGAAAAACGGAGGATCTCAGTTTATTAACAAAAATGGAGTGGACGCTACTGCCAAATACACTTCCCCAGTGGCCAAGAAGTACAAAGATAGATTGAAGGAGAAGGCATCGAAGGATGCAGAGAAGCATCCAAATGAAGTTGTTCTTGACGATGCAGACGAGCCAAGCTCTGATGGTGCAGCAAGTGTTGGGGAGGGCGATGATTTCTTTTCAAACTGGACTAAGCCAATTAATTCAAGCCCCTCGCCATTGCTGTCCAAGAACATAACCCCTAACGCATCCTCTGATGACTTGAGTCTCAAAAAGAAGCCAATCACCACCCGTACCACTACTAGACTCAAGAGCAGCACCACCGCTGGTAGCAACGCTACTGCTGCTAAGAAGTCCATCTTGTCCGGTAAGGGTAATGGGCCACGAACTTCCAGATTATCTGCAAAGAGAATCAACAAGACTGATGAAGTTATCGATTTCGAGGAAATTGAAAAGAAAGCTAAAAAAGATGCAGAAGAAGCCAAAAAGTTGGGTTACACTCCAACTGCAGATGTTGGAATCACAGCACCAGCTTTTTCAACTCCATCCGTTCCTAAGAAGCTGGCCAAGCAAGTTGACGAAGAAGAAGAATACAAACCAGTCCACGATACCACAGTTAAATTCCAAAAATTGGGCTTCGGAATGACCGAGGGTGCAAACATTGTTACCAACCCTAACGCTAAGAAGTATAAGGATGTGAAGTACACCGGTGAAGTTACCAACAAGTTCGGTACTCAAAAGGGTATTTCATCAGACGAATTCTTCGGTAGAGGTCCACGTTTTGATGAACTGGCTAAAAATGAGGCCAAGCAAAAGTTACAAGCCTTCAATGGTGCTCAATCCATTTCATCCTCCTCTTACTTTGGAGAAGAAGAACAAGCCAACCGTCCAAACCGTGCAGCTTCTGGTAGCTTTGGAGATTTGGAAGCTAGTGCAAGAGAGTTTGCTTCGAAATTCTCTGGTAATGCAAATCAAGACTTGGATGTCTTGAAGGATGCATTGGAGGATGGTGCCAACAAGTTGGGATCATACTTGAGAGACTTTTTAAGATGAAAAGTTTATATATTGAATAATACGAATACAGCAATAAAGTAGTTCGTGAAATCCCAAGCCTACTTAAAAGCCCAGATAAATACTTCCGGGAGTGTTCGTTTGGTAAGATATGATGAATATTGTTATCGGTTGTTATCAAACCTTTTATGATTTTGTAAGAGTTTCATTAATTGTATGGAGGGACTTTTTACTGCCTAAAGGCTCTCGAGTCTCGAAATGGAATATTCAGGATGCTTGAGCCCATAACATCATGTGGAAGAAAATAGCGAGGAAACCGTTACAGTATGAGGTGACTGTCTGAGGGATCCTTATGGACACCTTTTCCCTTCAAAGGTTTCGGTTGTTCATTGGGAAAAATAGATAGTGGCTACGTTTACATCAATGCTCATTCATCCCTTTCACGTTTGAACATTAACTTATTCTACTGGTGAGACACCGGAGTGCAACCTGAAGCATCTGTATCGACAACGCAAGATCCAAGTATAACTACAGAAGAAGTAAACTTAGTATGAGGTCGTTTTTCGAGTTTTTCTGGCGTCCTTTTCCCCTCCATTCATACATGAAAAGTATGGTGCAGTGAATAGGAGGCGTTCGTATCAACTTTTTAAATTTTTCACGATGGAAAGCTTTTATAGTGTTGGTAACGGTAAACACACGACCCGATTCAATTAGGGCTTGAGAATATGGTAAGATGCTTTCAAGACGAGTAATTTTCTACTCTAAAACGGATATAGAACGTAGAATTGGATAATGAAAATACTCACCATGGTGTATTAATAATGTTTGTGATGGAAGTAGAGTAAAAGCTTCAAAGTAAAAGGTATATTGTTAATTTGGCTATCGATGAGGAAGAAAAATCTGGGGTGTGTCAACAGAATGGATTAGAGGATGATGTTCTTGATGAATCTAGCGATATCTTGATTTCGTTGTAGATTAATACGCAAAGTCACTTCAAAACGAAATTTATGTAACACGGAATGTTAAGAGTTATTTGGATTTCACAGGCATAACAATCAAATGTTTTAAACAAAAACTATTTGGAGTAATTATACTCCGGTGCGATGTTGCTACATGGAATAAACAAGAATTACTCAGAGATAGACTGCAATTCTGGACAAAAAGCAAATCAGTATAATTGTATTGGAATATATCGTTCTGACATAATTAGGCTGCAGCGAACATTTTGACTGGAATTTGACTGTAAGTCCCCTCTTTCATTCCAATGTGGATTAAACATACCCAGTTTTAGGAACTTAATTACACACTAGTTAAGAAGTACAAAACTCATAACTTGAACTATAAGTAATAAAAATTGTCGGATTCTGGTTCCTAATCGATACAGCTACGAATATGTACTCCTTCGATGTCGGGCAACCCATATGTAGCGACTTTTACATAATTTCTGTTTGATTACTCTCTACTATAAACATCCATCAACATTTTGCCTTTATGTCCGTATTGTGCATAATGCGTAAATCCAATACAGTGCATCATGCAGTCATCATGTCAACTTCTCGCAGGCTATGAATTAAGGTGATTATAGCAACTGCATATAAATCATAATTATGACAGTACGTAGTACCTGATACCGACTCACATTTCTCAGAGTGGAGATGCAATGTTCAAGAGGCAGACACTTTGGTGTTACATGACTACACGAAGCAGAGAACTTCTCTATAACAAAATCGAACTTCTCGTAACCTTCAGCCTAAAGTTTGTTTTCGGAATTGCTGTCCTTGAGAATTATCATCCCCCCCATGCAATAAAGATTGCTATTACCTTTGTTAAAATTGTCGAGTATGCGTCATGTGGCGATATTATTTTAATTATTTGGTCCTCTATCTGCCACCACGTAATAATTTAAGATGTAGTTCACTTGCCGATAGAGACACATGAGGTGGAGGGATAAAATACCCGGTGCATATATCACCGAGCTCACAACGGCATCCAAAATCCGACCTGATAATAATATTTTTAGTCCGGATGTTTCAACTACAGGATCAACAATTCAAATTTATAACTATTATATTAAGTGCCACACGGTGACATTATTGAATTAAAAGCCTTATTCAACGTGAGAAACCTCTCCCTTGTTGTTCCATTCTGGGTTTGTAACAGCCATCTTTTGGTGGTCGTACAATGGAGTTTGTGGTTTGACGTTACGACGCAAGACCACTCTTTGGAGATCAATCCACAACTCGTTAGTTTGCCATCTGGCGTGCTTCATAGCAGAGACGGAGAAGACATCGTCTAATTCTTCCAAAGTAAGACCCTTTGTCTCTGGCAAGAACCACAACACCAAGAAGAAACCAATAACATTCCATCCGGCGTACCAACAGAAGGCTCCAGTAGAAGTGAAGGAAACTCTCATCTTTGGCCAAGAGAAGGCTAAGATAAAGTTAAAGAACCAACAAGTAGCAGTAGCGAAAGACATACCGACATCTCTGAGGTACAATGGGAAAGCTTCAGCAGCGTAGGTGAAAGGAACTGGTCCTTCACCTGAAGAGTAGACACAGGCAAATAAGTAGATACCAACGATAATCATTCCTAATCTACCCTTTGGATTAGCTTCTTCATCAATCAAGAAACCGAAACCGGCAACCAACAAGAAAATGGCCATTAGTGGGAAGGTAGTCAACAACAAGAATCTTCTACCAAATCTGTCAATAGTAAGGAAAGCAGGAATAGCAAACGTGAAGTTAAGCATACCGAAACCCCAAGACGCAATCAAGGCAGTGATTTCAGAGAAACCAGAGGCAACGAAAATGGATGAAGAATAGTAAGCAATGACGTTGATACCACAGAACTGTTGCATGAACATAACAATCCATGCACCAAGGGCACCATTTCTGTTTCTTCTTACGGTGAATAATTCCTTAAACTTTCTGAGGAATGGAACATCATAAGATGATTCTTCTTGCAACAAGACGTATTGGTAGAAGGTGTCTCTGGCAGCGGAGATGTTGGCAGAACGCAATTCTGACAAGGCTTGGTAGGCATCAGCGTGTCTTCCCTTAGCCATTAACCATCTAGGAGATTCAGGAACGAAAGGAACTTGACACATGACAATAAAAGCTGGAATACAAGCAGAACCCAACATTAATCTCCAGTTCAAACCAGTTCCGAAACCGTGCTTTCCAACGTAGTAGAAAGCTAAAGATGATACATAACCAAACATAATACCCACCGCAGTGAAAAATTGCCACAACATGACCAAGGAACCTCTGATATGACTAGGAATACATTCTGCAGAATAAGCAGGAACGGTGGCAGAGTTAACACCAACTCCGATACCCATGAAGAATCTGGCAATAAACAAATGCCACCAGTTATTGACGAAACCAGACCAAATACAACCAAGGGCGGAGATCAAACAACCACACCAGATGGTCCATCTACGTCCCAAGTATCTGTTCCAGAAGTCAGAGGTCCAACAGGAGAACACAGCACAACAAAGGTAAGGAGAACCGTTGACTAAACCTTCGATCAAATCTGGTTGGGCCATGTCAAGCACATTGAAAGCTTTAGGGTAAAACAAGGTGGCACCATTGATGACAGATTCGTCCATACCTTGGACAGCGGCAGCCATGGATCCCAAAGCAATAACACCCACCAATCTCTTTGGGATGTCCCATTTCTTGGTTCTTTCAAGGTTCAATGCGATCTTTTCTTCTTCGGGCAAGAAATCCATGGAATTGAAACCAGTTGGTTTACGGGCAACAGCAGCAGCCCTAGCAAACAATTCGCTGTCTAATCCGTACTTGTTGGCGTATGTGCGTCCCATTTGCATGACTTGATCCACGGTGTATTGGGACAAGATGTTGTCTCTTTCTTCGCTATTTGGTTTGAGGTAGGAGTTGGAGGACTCCAAGTCAGAGACCTTGTTCTTTTTGTCCGACAAGGAAGAGGAGGACGAAGTGTGCTCGAACAATCCCTCTTCCTTGGATTGAGAAGGCAAATCTGGGGTAGCTGAATCTTGAGACGAACTCATTGTGATGATAGGAAGGAAGATATCGAGGAAATCGGTAGACTTATATAGTGAGGAATTTGGCAGCCGACAGTGGATAGAATAGCGGGGCGGTAGAGGGGCACGCCGCGCGCCTGCTGCACCAACCATGCAGATTTGGGGATCTTAAAAAATATTGGGGAAAAAGTGTCTGCAGTGGTGCGCATTAGTGGGTGGGGGTGGTCAAGGATACGGGAAGCTACGGTCTCTTTTACTAGGACCTTCCAGGAATAAAACACCTCTGGTACTCCAATGCCCGGGTACAGATGACTTCCTAGGTGGAGTTAGCCAATTGATCCAAACCCAATCACTTTGAAAGTGGTCTGTTTTTTTCTTTTACCACCACTGTAGGAGCCGTTATTTTAAGCCTCCTCCAACCCCATAAAATGCCTCGAAACTTTCCCAAAGTAGACGAATAATGTCTGACACGAATTATGTCCGATTACACTCAGTCAATGCTCCAAAAGCATCACGTACCTCACACATGGAAACTCAACACGTCAGTTGCCCCTTCGCATCGGGAAAACACCTAACGTGGGGTACCAAGATCTTGCTGGCTGGTCAAAGCTCATTTTCGTGGGGGTATGATGTCAAGACAGTGTGCGAAAATTTTCAGTGAACAAACTGTCTTTTTCTTCAAGTTATGCGTGTCTGATGTCTGCAGCAAGAACAAGTTTGACAGTTGTAGCAAAGGAAGCAGCCGAAAATGCATTCTCTCATGACTAGATGTTTTGGGGCTGGAAACTCTTTGAAGATGGGGGCGTACTTCGTAAATTGAGACTTCCCCAAGATCTCCAGAAACTTCCAGGTGTTCAGCCGAAGAACCACCTCAGTTAGCACACGGTGTTGATAACCGGGGTGGTTGAATTTTCAGGCACTGCTGTGTCTGCATCATCGCTGTTCACTTTTGAGTTTCAACACACTGTTCTTCCGAAAGGCACACACAGGTGTCCAAACCACATAATAACATTCGAGGAAAAAGGACATATGCAGACATTTGTGCGAGCTGTTTCTCCGAAATCTATTGGCTTGATGTGCAGTTCTCCCGTAATGCAGGTTTTGCGTAGACACCAGTCTCCAATGCATCAATGCATGGTTGCAATGCCCACAAAATATCCACAAAATCACTGTGGCGGGTGAGCCAGACCATGTCATCAGAACAATGCCCTCGGATTTCCATATTCATGTGTCCAAATTTGATGCTTTTTTTGCTGATGTCAACAACGCAGTCTACCTACAAGCAGAACCATTGAGTATACTAACGTTCTCACCTTCAACATTCACCAAACCCCCAAACCCCCAAACCCCCAAACGTTCCAAGATTATGGGGTATTTGTGGGGGATGCAGCCTGAAAATCTGTTCCTCTTGGAGAGCATCAAGATGTTTTCCCGCGCCTGCAAATAACTGCATGAACCGACGCACATGCCCGCTTATATGTGGCTAAAAGGTGTTCTTCCGGACTATGTGCAGGTCAACGGTACCTACATAGGCAACTAAAAAAGTACCCCACAAACATCCCCCACATACGTTATGCCCAAGAACACATTGAAATGGATCCAGTGCCTTACTTACTAAGCCCTGCACTCCACAAAAGATAGATACTATCTGGTGCCAGATTGTTTCACCGTTGGCCTAATACTACGGTCTACAGGTTTGAAATCCAATCCACCAAAGCCTCAACGCCTTATTGGCTTGCTCAAACGAAGGGGGTTATGAACAGACTAGTTGTCCGAGAAATCCACTCTAAGCTACTTGTATCAAGACATGGTCCAAGGGTACCATGAAATGTGGTCATCATTTGGACCAAGAGTGCAACAACCAGAAAATCTATTCTCCACCATTCTGTTACATATTTTTCAACTCCAACAGTAATAATGAAAAAATTTTCCGTAGCGACATTTTCCTCTGGAGCTGATCTTAATTACTGCAAATAGTAGAGCGACCGGTTATTGCTGCTACCGATTCGGTGTTAACGTCCATGTTACGTTGTTGAATGATCAACACGTTGCATTGGATGCAACTCCGAAAACGTACTTTGTACTACTTATGGAGAGTAGACAGAAGTAGCATTTTGGCTCTTCAGATTATCCACACATAAGAGGTTAAAACTTAGGGGGAAATGGAGATTAATATGCTTTTGGTGTGACTAGGCCAAAATGATGTAGATATTTATAAAAGAGGTGAAATAGAAAATGAACAACTATTACTAACTTTGACCATGAAAAGAGCAGACGATTGTGACTTAACTATTGTGACTGGCCCATAGTTTTCAATGAAATGAAGTTTGCTCTCAAGAATTCGAAAGTCAAGGAAACCATTGATATTGGAATCTATACTTTTGAGATAAGGGGGGGCATACCCATAAAAATCACCAGAATAACACAGAACTATTCTTACGGTGAAAACTAGGTGGTTTTCCAAGTTGAATCATTATTTTAACTTGAAGTTTCTCAGCTAGTTGAACCAACATACAAAGCAAAAATCAAGCAATTTAGAACCTAGATTTCCATCCTCTCCAAGTCGAGATACGAGCTATCCTAATGACATCATTTAGCATCTCACTGTTATCTTAGAAAATACCCCAAAATTTAGCTATCTAAATGCCACTTGAAGAGTTTAAGATGAACTGGTAACCAGGTACATAACCTTAATTGTGAGGATAATTGTGAGTCTCATTGGACACTTGGTGATATTCTCTTTTCCATCCAACTACATAATATCACGTCTCAAGGAAATAAACGCTTGGGAACTCCTTGGCTAGAAATCTACATACATGTTGATGCGTGCCAAGGTGTTGTATTTTGTCTGTGTGCTTGGCTCTCTCTTGCTCAGAATCTAGCAATACATCACAATTTAATCTTGAGACGGTGATGAGCCTTTTGACTTAAAATTCAAATTCAACACTAGAACCGAAATGGCTACAAGAAACTAACCCATTTCGTACCTATACCACTATCATAAATCCTCGGAAACTATAGCAGAGTCATATTTAACTTTCAAGCCCAATTGCTGGTTGTGAACATAGTTCACACTCAAGTCACAAAAAGGAGCAAACTTTCACCTGGCTTCGGAAAAACTTCTCAGATGCCTACTTAAGGCTTGTTTCGAAGTCATCTAGGAATCAGTGGATACTAAGGTCATCAATGTTCTCACCTGATGTGCTAATCAGGGCTAATATCACTTCTGGTGCTCTCACAGTGATCTTGCGAGAAAAATGATTGTTCGCTCCACAATAATTATCTAACCCCTGAATTGTGTCGCCTACATAGTGCTACCATGCCTGCCAAAAATGACAGAAGTCGATATTTTACAGACGCGTCTTTCCACCTATAGTACGTCCCTTTCAATTATATTACCAACGCAATATACCTTAACTATACCCTGCATATAGTCGCCAAATGCGCTATATCCTGCATACAATCGGCATGTTTATCATGCACTGCATATAATCGAGAACCCCACCTCCACATCGGGAGACTCCGCCAATTCGCCTAATCTTCACCCACAATAGGGCCCTTAAGCCACTGGGGCCTACCGATACCCGAACCCCGCCAGTAGCGCCTAATGCCATGTGAGTCGGTGTTTGCCTTAAATACGGGCCCTACTGCTGTATTTGCATCACGTGCGTCCCCACAAAAGCTCCAATTCTTATCCTGCTTACGTAATACACCACTATCTACAATTCCACTATCATTCGGGATTTAAACTCCAAAACAACTCAATTGAACCTCTAATTGTTTTGCAAGATTCATTCAAAAATGGCCAAACCAAAGTCTCAATCGTTGAACGCAAAATACCTCGCATACCTTGCAGCATACCCGCTTCTTACCAAGTCCATTACCTCTGGAGTGTTTCTGGGACTCAATGAGATCATTTCTTCCATAGTGACCCAAGAATTCCACCAATCTACTGTGTTCAACCATGATATCAAGCATGTTTTCTCACTGAAACTTCTTACCATGATTATATACGGTAGTTTGATCGCAACTCCGATAAGTCACAACCTTTACAAGGTGATCAATTACATCTTTAAGCCACCTTTGAGTCCAGGTTTGAAAATCTTACAGCTTCTTACCCTGTTGTCCACCGTGACTCCATTGTTGGCCGCAACCTATACCAGTTGGGTGTCGCTTCTCAATGGCTACAAGTCTGCCAGTCAGTCGTTATCTACTGAAGCTTGCAGAGCCTTCCAAGTGATTAAGGCAGGGTTGAAGAGAAGCTATCCTACCATCTTGAAATCATCCCTTTTCACCTCTTTTGTGTCTTTAATCATTGCCCAGAAATTTATTCTGCCAGAGCTTTGGGTTGTTTTCTTCAACTTTGTATATTTTGTGGTTGGAACCCTCCAAAACATCAAGATGAAAAAGGCACAACGTATTGCCCGAGAAAACGCAAAGAAGGATCAAGAGAAGAAGGATGAGTAAGAAAATTCGTGAAATCCATTGAATAGTCCATCATTTGGTGATATTTGATGTCATCAAATTTTAGCTTGATTATGGGATCCTATGTCAATTGGCTGTGAAATTATATATATTTTGATATCATTGGAAAATATCTAGACGCATATTAATATTGATAGTATCAAATTATTAAGAAATGCCCAGTATGTTATGTTTAAAATTGAAATCGAAGTACGAGAAGAGGAATGTCAACTAAGTTGACCAGCCATAATATGTTCCATATTGTAGAATTGTGTATATCTCCAAAGAAAGATATTAAAATATACTTATATAAAACTACTATGAAGCAACACAAAAAATAATAAGTGATTAAATCGTCCAAAATCAAAGATTTTCATCAATAATCTAAAACCACACACATTCCACCTCTTACTGGTGTACATCTTCTAATATGATAGAAAGTATCCATGATCGCGAAAATCACCATTAAATTTAAACTCAACAATCCTTAATTTCCTCCGCATTTTAAACAATACCATAATTAATACAGCCTTCTTCCATCACAAATACACCAAATAACAAAGTTTTCAACCCAACATCACCCAAATCCAGTCTCTACCATCAACTTTTCACCTACTTCCATACCCCATACCACAATTGGACACACGTGATACAATTGCTATTCCCCAACAATTATCACATCATGAAATTAAGCCCTAACATGCTTTCTACCGTGACTAGAAGGTCAATTGCAAAGACCCAAATCAGAACCATGATCACCTCTAACATTGTGCTTTATAAGCAACACGGAGAGCCCAAAGACGTATTACAAACCCACACTTATGAGATCGATGAAACCAAAATTGGCCCCACTCAAGTGATTGTCAAGACTTTGGCATCCCCAGTGAACCCCAGTGATATCAACCAGATCCAAGGAGTTTATCCATCGAAGCCGCTGCCCACCACCGAATTCGGCACGTCAGAACCAGCCAGTGTTTGTGGTAACGAAGGACTCTTTGAGGTGATCCATGTTGGTTCTGGTGTGAAAGATTTCCAAGTGGGAGATTGGGCCATACCTGCCCAAGTCAACTTGGGAACATGGAGAACGCATGCTTTGGAGGATTCTTCCAAATTCATCAAGATCAGAAACCCAGACCAATCCCTTACTGCTGGAAAACCTCAGGGATTGACGTTGAACCAAGGTGCTACCATCAGTGTGAATCCACTCACAGCGTATTTGATGTTGACCCACTACGTTAAGCTCACTCCTGGAAAGGACTGGGTGATCCAGAACGGAGGTAACTCAGCAGTGGGTCAATACGTGTCCCAAATCGGTAAACTTCTTGATTTCAACGTTCTCAGTGTGGTTCGTGATAGAGACAACTTACAAGAATTGGTGGACCAATTGAAGGCCAAAGGAGCCACCCAAGTGATCACTGAGGAAGAAAATGCCAGCCGGGACTTTGGCTCAACCATCAAGGGCTGGACCAAGGAGACTGGCGGCGAAATCAAGCTAGCCTTAAATTGTGTTGGAGGAAAGAATGCTACAGGAATTGCCCGTAAATTAGCTCCAAATGGATTGATGTTAACTTACGGAGGAATGTCGTTCCAGCCAGTGATCTTGCCTACTTCGTTGCACATTTTCAAGAACATCACCAGTGCAGGCTTCTGGGTCACTGCGTTGTTGAAGGATAATGAACTGTTGAAAAAGGAGACTTTGGATAAGATCATTAACTGGTACGAGGAGGGCAAGTTGGTAGATGCCCATTCCACCGAGATTTCCTTCAATGGACTGAAATCGTTGAGTGACCTTTACTTACAGGGAATTTCTGGCACTGGAAAGAACTTGATCACCTACACCAATTAGAGGAGGAGTGTTCTGAGATGACAAAATAGTCCATAGTATAACAAATAGATGACAATTTAAGATGGGTTGGATTGTGGGGAAAGTTACACTTTTCAATACCGTGTGTAGCCTTGTATTTCCGAAAGTATCCCCCACCATGGAAAACCTACCGTCACCCCACGGAGTTGGGGTTCTGGTGGTATTTTTTGGGAAACCCCGTGGATCGTGGGTACCGGACGGGGGCTCATAACCCTCGGACATCGCCGAATCGCGGGAAGCAATTCCGATGCGCAAACACCTGAAGTGCTACTCAACGTCTCATTGGACGGCCATGTACGCTGTAAAGGGGTCCATTCATACCCCCAGTGCATCGACCGCACCTTGAAGCCCTCGATCCCGGAATTTCCCGACATTTCCCGGGATTCTCCGGTCATTTCCGCCACCAACTAACTAAAACTAGTGTCACGTGACTGTATTTTTTCTATCGGCCCGGAAAAAGAAACGTTACTGCAAAAACCTTATCAGTAACAAAAGGTCCAACTTAGCATCATCTTCATATCTTGTACTCCACGTGAAAGTCCTTTTCATAAAATAACCAGTTCACTTACTGCTACAAAGGCATTATTAAGAACCGCTTTTTCTGCATCTCCCTTTCTTTCTAGAACCTTCTACTGTGAGCTGATTTTGGATCAAAGATAAGACCCAAATTCCACAAATTCCACGGTTGAGCATATCTCCAACTCAAAAATCAACAACATCTCAACTAGTCGTTACTGTTACTTCGTTCAAGTAAAGTGACCACTTGATATCACTAAGTGGTAACACCTTTGAATTATTCGGTTTCTGTTGTTACTACCGGTTACAACTCCCAGTTCCACAATCTCTGGTTCGAAGTTCTCCCATTGCACCTATTTGGAAACGTCTTCACATCAACACCCACTATTCATCGTACTAGGAACCGCCAAAATCTACTTCTTTGATCCATTTCCAAACAAAATACACTACATAAGATCTGGTGATCGGGTTGCAATAGTTCGATTCCTCACCCAAAACCTCATCAATGTCATTAGCACTCTCCTCTACAAGAGTTCTCTTGCCAGGAACTTCGGGAGACTCCACAATTTCCCCGGCCACCATCATCTATTCTGTTGAATCGGGTAAAATCCTTCATATCGCCCACTCCGTCCTCAAATCTTCACATCCTCTCTTTACTCTTTATGATGTGGACCCCCAAAACTACCGAGATGTGTCCCCGAATGTGATCATGCCAGGGTTGGTCGATGCCCACGTCCATTTGAACGAGCCAGGAAGAACAGAATGGGAAGGTTTCGCTACTGGTACCAAGGCAGCCGCTTCTGGCGGTGTTACCACCGTCATCGACATGCCATTGAATGCCATTCCTCCCACCACCACCATCTCCAACTTCAACTTGAAGATTCATGCTGCCCGTGGCCAAACGTGGGTCAACGTCGGATTCTGGGGTGGAATGGTCCCCGATAACTTGGATCACCTCGTACCCTTGATTGCAGCTGGTGTCAGAGGGTTCAAAGGTTTCTTGATTGAAAGTGGTGTAGACGAATTTCCTGCAATAGACCCTGCCTACATCCTCAAGGCCATGAAGAAAGTCACTGGTATGCCCACCGTATTGATGTTCCACGCTGAAATGCAACCAAATCACCACCAACCACCTGTTGGACTTCAGCATAGAGAAGACGCCTCCCCATTATTAATTGCTTCCATACCCAGCTTCAGTGTGGGCGATGAAGATGACGAATCAGAGTCTTTGTCCAGAGGTGAGTCCCCCAATGATATCTTCAGTTCACAAGTTACCACCGAGGTACCAACCAGTGCTGAATCAAGCATTTATAATAGTGCTGTCACTAGTAATGCTACCAGTGCCGTAGACATCAAATCTACTGCATCAAACCTTTCTCCAGAAATAGAGGATTTTGATCTCGGAATGTCTGCATCGTTTATCAATAGAGCTCCTAAACGTGTTGTGGATATTCTTTCTAGAGATAAATGTCATCACTATGAACATGAGAACTGTTCCCTTCCCCATAATCATGCTGGTTCAATTGATCACTCTGTATTATCAGATGCCCAAGCCAAAGCTTTAGCTAAAACACCAATTTTAGCACCTGCTGATCCAACATATGGACTTTCAGCTCAAATTGCAAATTCTAATAATGAAGAGGCCAAAGCAACGAAAACTCCACTTTTAGTAGCTCAACAAGAAAATTCAATTTTGGAAGACATCGATCCTACCTCTTATGCTGCATTTTTGGCTTCTCGTCCGGATAATTTCGAAACCACGGCCATTGCTGAGATCATCAATTGTTCTACTCAACTACCAACGGTGCCATTGCACATTGTACACTTGGCTACCCATGAAGCTGTGCCATTGATCAGAGCTGCAAAATCCCTTGGATTGCCAATCACTGCTGAAACATGTTTCCATTATTTGTCATTGACTGCTGAAGCCATTGGTAACTGTTCAACTCATTTCAAATGCTGTCCACCAATCCGTACTGATGATAACAGAAAGTTGTTATGGAAAGCCTTGCGTAACGATGTTATCACCACTGTGGTCTCCGATCATTCTCCTTGCACCCCCGAATTGAAGGGTTTGGAAAAGGGTGATTTTTTTGAAGCATGGGGAGGAATCAGTTCGGTGGGATTTGGATTGCCAATTTTGCATACTGAAGGACTTAAACTTGATGCACCAGTCACATTCTCGGAAATCAACAAATGGTGTTCTATAAACACTGCCAAACAAGTTGGTTTGAGTCATTGTAAGGGAAAGATCGAAGTTGGATTTGATGCAGACTTGTTGGTCTTCAATCCTGAAGAGAAGTACATTGTACACAACAAAGAAACTTATTTTAAGAACAAGCTTACAGCCTATGATGGTCAAGAATTCCAAGGTAGAGTCCTCGAAACCATTGTTGCTGGTCTCACTGTTTTCGAATTTGGAAAAGGTCATTCAGAAAAACCTTTAGGTAAATTAATTTTGGAACCAAGATTTGATTAAGTTCATGGAATTCAATTTCAAACTAATAAGATCATAATTTGTATAATATTAATGTGATTCAGTTGTTTTTGCTACATGATAAATATTATGATAGTACACAATCTATGGAACTAATTCTTGACTTTTTTTATCGAATACTTCAGGATTTTAAATAATACTCATCGAATGTCTGAAGATTACACTTTTAGTTAGACATACCTAATTTATCACTCAAAACGCTAACTTCGGAAAGAGGTAATTTCGTTGTAAAATGCAGAACCATAACTCGGTGTGCTCGATTGTCCAAAAGCGTATCCTTTTAATAATACTGTCAATAGAACTTAAGGTATATTTACCTATTGTAATGACGCGAAAGGTACGACATATCAAAGAAAATGTCGCATGATGTTTATCCTATCACTATATGTCACCAGGTCCTTACAACAGTATCCACAAGCCCACCAAGGCTACCAATAAGACTCAAATTAAGCATCCACCGGCACGAGATGGCGTTCTTCTTGAAAAATTAGACAATGAAGTCCAGCTCATCAATCAGCTTAAAGATGGAATACGTCAACAAGTTGCGGCAGCTAGAGCCAAAGAAGACTCAGAAGTGATTGGAAAGGAACCGTATACAGAGAAATATCATCGAATAGATTCAGCTAAAACAAACCCAGATAATTATCCCGAAAACAAACAGAATGGAGCTAGTTTGTCTAAGGTTGAAGACATAGACTGTGTTACGGACGACTGGCTGGCCATCTCGGACCAATACAAGGATATTGATACAAAAGCATTCAGACAGTATGAGCTCGCATGTGACCGTGTTAAGCTGTTTTATGAAGAACAGCATGAGCAGCAAACTGTTGCTTATAACATTCAGGCTCGTATCAACTTCAAAACCAAAACTAGAGCACGAATGACCATTTGGGAGGGGCTTGAAAAATTAAACAAACTTTTAGACGACTCCGATCCAGATACAGAGCTTTCGCAGATTGACCATGCTTTGCAAACTGCCGAGGCTATACGAAGAGACAAGAAACCCCGGTGGTTTCAGTTGGTTGGATTAATCCATGATCTTGGGAAACTCCTTTATTTTTTTGACTCAAAAGGTCAATGGGATGTAGTAGGCGATACTTTCCCAGTCGGATGCAAATTCTCCAAGAAAATCATCTTTCCTGAAAGTTTTAAGAACAATCCTGATTTTTTCAATCCTTTGTACAACACGAAATATGGAATTTACTCGAAACATTGCGGTTTAGATAAAGTGATGTTGAGTTGGGGTCATGACGAATACATGTATCACGTTGCAAAGAAGAGCTCCACTTTGCCACCAGAAGCACTTGCAATGATCAGATATCATTCATTTTACCCATGGCACCAAGAGTTTGCTTACAGTTATCTAATGGATCTGCACGATAAAGAGATGTTAAAAGCAGTTCAGGCATTCAACAGATACGACTTGTACTCAAAAACAGACCAACAATACGATGTGGAAGAGTTGAAACAGTATTACTTGGAATTGATTGATGAATATTTCCCAGAAAAAATTGTGGAATTCTAAGCTTCCAGGGCATTTGGAACAGGATCACTTGCCACTTACGATTAAAGTTTTTGGTGTATGTATGTATTATTATTACAAGGGAAGAATAAAATTATCAGTATTATAGTTAGAATATTTGGATTAGAAATAAAAGGTTTATGAACATTACAAGCATCGAAATAAGACTACGAATTGGTTCAAATTATCGATTAAGTATATTAATGTACAGGAGCCACCCTGTGGCATGCATAGAAGGTTCTGGGGTATAGAACCTAAGTAAAGAGATTGATAGTACCAAAGTATTGCTCGATTCCATAAGGTCCTGGATTCTTCCAGAAGTCATTATACGTTGTCAAGATGGTGACATCACCACCAGTCTTTTCAAGAATAGTTTGAATGGCAATCTTTTGGTTCTCTGGGGATGGAACATTCAATCCGTTAACATTGCCTTGAGAAGGGTAGCCTGTTTCGGTGATATAGATGGGCTTGGAGCCACAAACACCCTCCACTAACTGCTTCTGGCCGAAGACGAATTCTCCGGCCTGGTCGGCTCTGACACCATTATTAAAGTAGGAGTGGGGGTTTATACCAACAATGTCCATCACCTCATCAGTACACAATTCAGGGTGCCTGGTAAAGGAAACTGGGGGTTCAGAAGTAGTGATACGGCCATTGTAACCGTTGTTCTTCAATTGTTGCTTGACAGACCTTATCTTGCCCAACAAATCGGACACACTAAGGACGTTGTCGTTGATAGCTTCGTTACCAACAGTGATGTAGTCAAAAACGGACCAACCTTGAGAAGTTCCGTATTGTATGAGTTCTTGTACACCAGTGTCAATAGAGCCAGTACCTTGGCCAGGAGGGAACCAGAATCCTTGGTTGACCTTGATACCTAACTCAACACATTTTGGCAAGGTGGCAGTCCAGAGGTTACAATCTGTGCCGTAAATTCTAATATTTTTGATACCCTTGCTGAAAATAAACTCGAGATCGTAATCAATAGTGGATTTATCCTTACAGGACCCGTTATCCTGGTAGGGTGAATACACAATTGCTGATGGAGGGGCCATTTGGCCACCAGTTGGTGCTGAGGTAGGTGAGGAAGTGGACGACGAAGTAGTAGGACTAGAGGCTCTGGAACTGGTAGTGCTGCTGGAACTGGTAGTGCTGCTGGAACTGGTAGTGCTACTGGAACTAGTAGTGCTGCTGGAACTGGTAGTGCTGCTAGAAGTGATAGAACTGCTAGAAGTGATAGAACTGCTAGAACGAGTGGATGTTTGTAAGGTATTTGGAGCATTAGAGGCGATAAAGGAACCAATGCTGGAAGTTTGAGGTTCTGGGGAACTGCTTACTCCGTAAGTGTAGGAGTACGTATAAGAAAAAAGAGGGCTTGAAGAGGAGGACTCTTGAGCTGGGGTAGCTGGTGAAGCTGGAGGCGAGGAGGAAGTAACAGTATCAGCAGATCCCGGAACATTTGCGGTTGGCAAGGAAGAAACACTTGGAACAACCAAAGAAGTTGAAGATGCTAGAGGTTGCTGCTGCTGAGTAGAAGCAGGAATTTGGGCCTCTGTAGGTTGAGATTGTGGGTGTACTTGATGGTTTTCAGGAACTAGAGTAGAAGACAGCTGTTGTTGAGAAGCTGGTTGAGTAGGATTAGTAAAAGTACTCGTTCTTGTCACTGGTGTAGTAGCCCAAGGTTCATTGCTCAAAGTGAATGTGTAGGTGACACCATTTGAGATCAACACCTCAACCGGTGGAAGGTACACTGTGGTGGTACCAGTTGCATACTTATCTGTGACAGTGACTGCTGCAGCAGTGTGATATCTTGTTAAAAGAACGGGGGCAGCTTGGATGGCCTGTACAAGAAGGACCAAAGCATAGATTTGGAGCATGGTGAAAGAAATGCTTAGTGAGTGTGGATAAAATTAAGGTTGACGGACTGTAACAGATGGTCGTTGTAGCAAAAGAATGTGGAGGTATGCTTGAAAGAGAGCGAAGCACAGACCGATGTTAAGCTTGAACAGCGACGTAGGTTAATGAGCGGTGTATATGGCCAACAAGTGACGTTGGGGTAAGGATGGACAATAAAGAATGACTGGTATTGAGAAAGATAGCCCCGGGGACTTATATATCAATTACATGCTGGCTGGCTAATACGGATAGCCGTCTACCGTCATCCACTTGCCTGCAATGATGAAGTGTAGGATATGGATTTTGCATCCGTTGGTATGAATGTAACACAAAGACCCGATCGGGCCATTGCCCGCATCAATTCCTGCATATATGTTCCGCGTTCTGTCCCAATTTAGCCTTTTTTGCCAGGCCGTTGCGGCGCAGGGCCACATTGGGATGAATATTCACCGAATGTGTGCGACGGTCCTGGCTTCCACCCGTTTTGGGAATATGTGCAACCAGCGTTCCCTGTTACGCCACATTGTCTCTGATATTAGTGACCTGCAAAGTGAAGCATGAACCTTCTGGTATTGTCTTATTGTTACCAGCCTTCTCGAAAACTCAGTTGCGATTGTGGTGCACAAGCGAGTCAGAATTGTTCCCTGAATCGCTACCTTTGGGTGGGTTTAGCGAAGTTGTTGATGATTCTCAAGTTCTCCAGGTTGCGAAGGATCCAATGCACAGTTAGATCTACTGCAATGTTCATCTAGCTCCTCCATTCTCTTGCAGCATCTGGAGAGTGTATACCTTAAGTGTAAATGTGTTTGACATTGCAACCATCTCTGGGCCGTTTTCGCCTTGGAAACCTAATTTCTTTACCTCAAATTGCCAGTTTACGCGAATCACCACTTGATTTTATGGTAATTATATCATGCACTTAATTGCCTGATATAGGCAATGATGTGTGCCAACGCCATATAAGCGGCCAGCAAGCCGTAACAGATCTTCTCTGTACCAAGGGTTGTACATTGCCGTTGTGGAAAATTGGCCGTTGCCACTTGGTCTTTGGTGGAGATATGCGGGATTCTCGGATGGCTTGGTGTAGTAGACTTTGAGATGAGTGCCACTGCTGGGCTCACTTCGAAGCGAATCACTTGGCTATGTTTGTCCTGTTTTAGTTCATATGGATCCTTGGCTCCCTTGGTCCCCTTGACTCCCTTGATCCCCTTGGCCCACATGGGAACTTGGACCCAAGTTCATTTCGTTCGTCAATTGGACTCTTAGCCAGCAATTTGATACGTGTTTCGCCAGAGTTTCGCTTATCGGCCATCTCAGTTGCGATTTAATCACTACTGTTACTTTTGGTCGAGTATAATGTGCTGGAAGGTGGGATTTGTGGTGATATAGACTAGAAATAACGTTGGAATTATCACTTGTGCTGAGGCGATTTGCAAATTGGCTCCGATTCATGCTAAATGGGTTAAGACCCTAATCTGAGTTTAGCCTCGTTAATAAAAGCTTAGTTGGTGTCTTTTAAAAAAGAGGCTGAAAAATTGTTGATTGGTATCTATGCATACCATTCAATTTTGGGATAATTCATCGAAATAGCTAATTGGGAAACATATGTTAAATTGCAACTAGCCGACCATCTTAATGGAATTGGTAACTCCATTGATTTAGCACTTTGCAGTGGTCCCGATATTTACGGTTTCGGAAATTTTTGATTTCTTTCGTAATTCTAGGGTATCTACTATCTACATCTATTTCTGTTAGTCACATTCACACCCTGATCTACAAAGTGGGTGATCTCCGCATACTAATTGAATAATTTCAAAGGTCCTAGATATTTTCAAGCATTCCAGTTAATTTGTGCCGTCAAATGGAGTCAAAATTGTGGCACACCAATTTGAGCCTAATTGTTATTTCTATTGTCTGCTGTCCAATTTAGTGTCTTATGACGAAATTTAATACCATTGATGCTTTTGCGCTGAGGTTTATTGTTCTTGTTGAACTTGATGTTTAACAGAAATATTGTATGCGAAATTTACGATGTAATTAATTGCATTAGTTTCAAAGACTGTTTCATGTTTTCTTTTCAAATGGGTGTTGATTGAATACGACGTTTACTGGACCACTATTGATCATCCCCAATATATTTACTTTCCCCTGTTTTATTCTTCGTGGGTACATTCCTCTTGTTGTTTCTTTCCTTGCTAACTATCTTGTAAGAGCCTATTTTTTAGTTTTCTGAATATATTTCTAACTACTGTATACATCTTTCAAATTGTTTTTACAAGATTTGGGTACATTATTATTTTATGAATACTATCGTATTGGGTAGTCCGCATTCTCTGCTGAAATAGAAACTACCAAAGTCATTGCATGAAGATCAGTTTCAGGGATTATGTAACGATTGATTCCCCTCGACCATTGTCTAGTTATCCAAGATATCAAAAATGACCTTTAATTTATCCTCATCAATAACTTGCAAACTATGCAAATATCTCAACAAACTCTTAATCAACTGGAAGATTTGCGGCACAGACAAGTTGATGATGGCAAGCTGTAGGATCTTGCCGATGTTGACGTTGTTCACAGAAATGAATGTTTGGTAGTATAAGTAACTGAATGATCCCATTAAGAATTGACAGTCCATTCTGTCGGTAATACCACCATGACCAGGAATGGTGTCTCCGAAATCTTTGATACCAAAAGCTCTCTTTAAGCCAGAAGCGAAGAATCCACCGAATGGTGCAATCAAAGAGGCAAAAGTAGCCAAGACGGCAGCGTGGAAGTAAACTGGCTTGAAAACAATGGTTTCAAAACGACCACCAAAGAAGTCCACGATGTTTTGTGGCAATTGGTAGATTTGAGGAATGAAAACAGGTTGGGGATCACAGTGGGGGAAATTGTACAAGTGAGAGGACAAGTTGATGGCAGGACAAATCAAGTAGTCGCTCTTGGATAACACGAAAGCGAAAATGGTGGCTGCAACACCAGTGCAAGCCCAAGCACCAATGAAGCCCTCTACGGTCTTCTTTGGACTGATCTCAATCAATTGGGTGCGGCCGAAGGTGATACCACACAAATAGGCAAAGATATCGTTTACAATGACCAAGGCACATGGCAAGAAGAACCAGAAGATACCATTGAGGATGTTGTCGATGATCAAGTGGGATTGGAACACCACCAACAAAAGAGTCATGTGGGTAATGCAGAGTTGGGCGAATTGGAACTTGTAGTATCCCTTTTTCAACGTCCATACGAAGAAAATGAATCCGGCAATGAAAAGGGTGTAGCTGACAAACTTGTGGTTGATGACGAAGAACGTCAACACCTTGTTGGCGTAGATTGTGTCTTGGAAGAAGTTGAAGAACGTCTGGCTGTCCAAGTAGTACAATGTGGCGATCAAGAAGTACCAGTTGAGGGACTTGTTGTATGGGATCTTCTTGTCACGGGCGGGTTCTGAGGTCAAGGCAATGATCTCTTTGAAGGTGAGGATCTGGAACACCAACACGAGTCCAATCAATGGAAGGTGACCCGATCCCAAAACAAAGAAAAACGATATGATCATCACAAGAGTCCAGATGGTTCTGGTGATGAATGCTTGCTTCTTCTTTTCTGCTTCATTGGACACAGGAGCACGCTTAGAGGTTTGTGACTCGGACTTTGGAGTCTTGGATGCATCCAATGACTTCTTCAGCCCGGTAGAGGACTTGGCCACATTACCGGCCTTGTCAACGGGGTCTGTTGAGGCCATGATACTTTGGGGTTGAAACAGTGAAAGTTGACTTCGATGTTGAGTGCGATGTTCACATGCTGTTGGGAGGTGTGCATTGCACAATCGGACTCTGGAATGGCAAATGACAGACCACATACAAGGCATTACAAGATGGGGAAGAGATATTGAGAGGAGATTTGGTGCGCTAACGCTGTTATTGGGGTGATATCATTGCTAGAGGATTTTTGCCTAGGGTTTTTGGCCCAGTTTTGGGGGTTCTGTGATTAATTGTAGTAGATGGTGATGATATTTCAATGGAGTCTACGACCAATCCATGGCGGAACAATGTGAAGCGAAACGTCAAGAATTCAAGGAGTTGGCGTACCGGGGGGACCTTGCAGGCTTATGTGAGTCCGTAGGGGGAAATTTGTCGTCTTCAACTAATTGTAATCGAAGCCTTCAATCACCAGAATCGAGCATTACGTAATTGATGTAATGGTAGTTTCCAGACCTCTAAATGGCTCAATTGAACTGGCTTCGAAAGTCGGATTTCTGAGGTATTAATAAAACTAGAGGTGTCAAATTTGCTACCAGATGAAGGAGCAAAATATTTTAACCCTGATAGTGTAAGCAAATGTATATTTGCATCTACGCTATTGGTTTCCCACTTGTTTTTCAAATTATAATTATAATTAATAAGCCACGAAATCTTGGATCCTATATAATCACATTGAATGGCACCAGAACGGCCTAAATATGCCTGAGTATGTTACTGAAGAATGGGGACTTTTGTATAGTGGAAATATGGCTCGTTAGCTGTTCACAGGGTCGATCGGTATGATTTACAAGGATACTTGAAATTATAACACAAAACGATATTCTCAGATATTTTTCAAAAAATCACTAAAGCTTTCCAATGGATTGAACAGGGGAGAGCACACGCCATGAAGATCCAAAAAAAATACTCCATCTTCAACAAGCATGCACTTTAAGACAGATTTCACTACAATCAGCAAAACCCCCCATACCGAAATATTCTAAAGAGAATTGATTAATTTGAAATCGCTCACCTTGACAGCAGCTAAAAAAATACAAAAAAAAGAAGAGTCTGCTCCATACAATAGAAATGTGCAAAATCTACCCCGTCTACCCCTCTCAACTAGCACCTGAGTTCTAGGCAATCTGATACTATCTGTAACACTCAATACCCTTCTGTCTAGTATTTATACACTCCTGCACACAGCCAACCATAGCCAATAGTGGCCTGCAGAGTAAGCGAGAAAACACTACAGAATTACCCCACACCTATAAGCCAAATCCATTGGTGGACTGCCCAAAAAGACACAAAAAATCGCAGCACAATGTCTTCCAGTCACCGTCACCTTCACCAGCCCTGTCACAGCCCCTTTCCTTGGTATCCAACCATATCTGCCTCAAAGTAGTGCGCCGACCAATAATGGTCTCACGTGACGTCTTTAAGCAGTTAGCAAATGCTAACTAATGACGAAGTGATCGGTTTTTCGGGCTCCATTGTCGTATCAGGGTATCTCTCATAGACAGTATCAATTTCAGTCCCCCTCCATGTCAAGCTATAGTTTCCCCAGTGGTATGACTGGGTTACCCGGAACGTTCGATTGCTCCTTGTGCGCGCACGACCAGTCATTGTAAAATTCTCTCGTTTTAATTTCAATTAACTCTATCTTATCTGCCAAATAGATTTGTTGTATAACGTCTACATTTTATGTCAACTATCCAAAACTTAAACTCCTTTGGTACGTACTAGTGGCTCCTTTAATCGCCAAATCCTCAGAACAGATCGGTCCCAATCATGGTGGTGTTCTCAGTGATGTGAGATATTGATACAAGCAAGGCTGGTAAAGATATGACGAACACAGGTATCCCTTGAGTCAGGGCAAATTTTAGCAAATCATCGAACTGTCGTTTTACCGAATCTAAATATCAGAATTTAAAGAATATGCCCCATCATGCTGTGGTCTCTAGATTGTGTCATATCTCGTCAAGACTGATCACGTATTAGTTTGTCAGGCTCCCTTCCTTTTTTCCCGATATACTTACACATTGCCGTTACTGGTGATCCCAATCGCTTGAACATGACCGATACAGTACCACCAAGATCCTGGACACAAAGAGAATCATCTACTAACATCAGACCCTTTCGCTGACACCGGTGATTCAGAAGCTCAGCCAACGAATTACATTCATATTCGTATTCAACAACGTAACGGTAGAAAGACTTTGACCACTGTCCAAGGTGTTCCAAATGAATATGATTTGAAAAAGATTTTGAAGGTTTTGAAGAAGGACTTTGCTTGTAACGGTAACATCGTCAAGGATGAAGAGTTAGGTGAAGTTATTCAAATGCAAGGTGACCAAAGAGTTAAGGTTAGTGAGTTTTTGACCACTCAATTACAGTTGCCAAAGAAGAACATCAAGATCCACGGTTTCTAAATGCTTCTTTACTTTTGCCTGAGTCACAACAATCTCTCCAGTTTTATGAACCGGCCCAGAGGGTCAACATCGCAAGATGACTCCTCACAAAGTAGAATGTTGTGTATTTGAATGAATACCTATCTTATTACAATGTAGTACTTAATATCATTGGAGCAGAATAATCAAGTGTATAATGCTAGAATTCATTCTAGTTGGTAATGTTAACAACTGAAGTTCTTATGAATTTAGCCATAGAAAGTTTATTTCACTGGGATTTCATTCTTATTAGTAATGCTAACAGTGGAGAATTATATGAATTTAGCCATGAAAAGACTTTTTCGAGGATTGAATTACTATTGTCGGTGGTTTTTCAAGTTAGGACTACCGACCAATTCTATTATAATTCATCCGAATAAGTGTCAAAAAGAATTCCATGATTTTTTTTGAACAATTGCAACTCTTTTAGTATTCAATACTATAGCTAGCAACTACCTTTTCATACTTGTGGCACTCTAGAATAGTATGTTACAAGATGTTGTGTTACGTAAGCATACATTTGCCATCACATATAAACTTACTATTAGTCGCTACTCCATTAATACATTATGGCAGGAGATTTGAACTTGAAGAAGTCGTGGAACCCGGCACTAGTCAAGAACCAGGAGAAAGTATGGAAGGAAGAACAGGACAAATTGGCAGAACTTAAAAAAATAAGAGAAAGAAATGATGAGCTTCAAAAGGAAGAAGAGTATCGCAACTTACTCAAATTGCAACATGGTGATGACTTTAAAGAATCAGACTTAACCACTAATGAGCGCTTGAAACTTAATAAGCTCTGTTGGATGTACGAGGATGTTCCTGTCACTCGAAAGAACGAGTCAGGATTCATTGAAAGAAGTGACGAATTCACCCAAGGAAAGGAAAGAGTAGAGAGCATGCTTAAGGGAGGTCGTGGTGTACGGTCAGAACCCAAGATGGGTGGTATTGGAAACATTGTAAATGTTGGCAAGCAAAGCTCTACATATTCGAAAAGCTTCATAGAAAGTGACCCAATGGCGATGGTTAACCAAAATCGCCCGACCAAACCAAGATCTGCTTGGGATAGAAATGAATCTTCTGATTCCCGGAGGAACCATAAGCATCTGTCGATTAGGAGATCTCGGGATCGCTCACCAAATAGAGACTCTAGTGCTAGAAAAAGCAGAAACAGAGACGATGAATCCAGAAAAGGTCGTTCCAGTCATCACCATCACCGTCATTATCATTCCCAGAGAAGCGGATCCAGCAGGGAATCTGATAAGGAAAAGCTCGAACGAAAGCTAAATTCGGGTTCAAAGGATTCAAGTGCATCTACTCGAAACCAAACAGTGACTGCTTTACATAATTTGCTTTGAATGCGAATCAACAACTATCAAAGCTAGCAGTACAATTCATGATATATGAATTTCTCTTTGCGTAAATGATGTTTATGAAATCTTTTGGTAAGAAAGATTGTATGATATTAATGTATTATAGAATTGGGTATATATTCCAACTTTAATTAATGAATGGAGTTTATGTAAGTTAAATCCGTAATCGATAAGAATTAGTACTTTCTCATGTGAAATGAACCATTTTCGTTGTAGAATGTATTATTGTACTTCCAGCAGTACCACACTTTTGATGGATCTGTTCTTCTTTGAATCTCAAATTTGATTGTTTCTCCCTTATTAACTGAAGTGGGATCAATGGGAAATAGTATAGGAAACCAAGAATTGCAGAAATTATGTTTATGATGATCTTCATCCAGAATACTGATATCAATATGCCCATATAAAGTGCTTTTAAAGTACCCGTAGAAGCAATTGATGATCCCTGAAAATTGTGCCTTGAATTTGAGCTTTTTGGTGACCTCCAAATGATTTTCACTAGGATGATTAAATTCCCAAACTATATGTGCATCATCAAACTCAACATACCTGGTCAAATCACAAAGAAACGGGCTTATTTCAAAATCCTGGACAACGGGTGTATAAATTGGTTTTATGTAACTAGAATAGCTGGAAGGAATCATAATGAAGCTTTTTACGTCTTTCATTGAGTTATCAAATTTACTCAAGATCTCAGGACATAGCTCATTATCGCCAAAGGATCCTAATAATTCTGAAATAATCAAATGGGGATGGGGATTCACATCCCAATGCCTGATGTCTTCATTAAGAATAGTAGCTTCACCATTCCAAAGCTGCAGATTTTTTTCGTGTAAGATATTGATACATTCCGGATTCTTTTCTATTAATGTCACCAGTATAGTGACGTTAGGTGGCTTATTTTCAAATACCTTTTGCACCAAAGGTCCTTTTCCTGGACCTATTACCAAGACAGTAATTTCGTTCAGTACTAGTGCCAAGTCTAGCAATGCAAGCTCTATTGCTTCACCGTATTGAGCATACTTTGTTGTGTCCTTTTCGAATTGTTCGTAGATGCCTAATTGCAAATTGTCTCTAAGTGGCTGAAGAGGCTCGATAAGAAGGTTATGAACGGGGTCTTTTGCTATTTTGACAGCTTGCTGCATTTGGCTTAGGATAGAACGTGTCAGAAATACCAATGGACATGTCACGTAGCAGGAGAGTAATGACAGAAAGTCTTTGATTACCAAATCATTCACATTTTCGAGCATAGTTGATACCATACATTGAGCCAAAAAAACTATTTGGGGAGAAGTTACTCTCCAGGGCTTCAAAAGCTCTTGATGTAGTTCCAACAGTAAATTGATCCATTGCAGTATAAAGGCCCATAATTCGAGCCAGCGAGGGCAGTTAGTAGGAACAATCAATGAAATATTCGGATAGGTGTTCGTCAAAATGAGCAATTGAACTTTGATTGCATGATAATCGGAATTAATAAGATTAGGCAAACTAATTGAATAGTGTAGTATTTGTGGAGGAAAATGAACTTTTTGGGAAACTGCCCAAGAACAAGCCTCCTTTATGCCCTGTGACCCAGGTACTAGTTTTATGATCGTGTTGGCCAAGGTTTTCGGTACCGTTTGGCCAAAATCTATAGTAGTCTTTGGTGTAACATGGTACACGAAAAGAGGGATGGATCTCAGGACTTTCGGGTTCCATTGGTCCAGTTCAACTGCAAGATACATGGAATAGAAAATCTTAAACTAAACTTCATAAAGCTGGTTCCATAGAGTGAAATCACGTTAGGATGGATGGCTTGGTCGGTTGTTTATGCTATTGTCTGTTGGGACACCATCAGGTAGGAAATTTCTCGCTGGAGTTGGTGCTGAAAATCAAAAGTTCTCGGTAAAACGGGCTTCTTGTGTGGGCACCATGGCAAAATCCCGCCAGAATTAGCGAGTCCCACTGAAAACCGGCCCTAATTTGTGCGACTTGTTCCCAAATTTCTGCACTATTCTCGTCGCGTCGTCTCTCACCAACGCGTCCATTACGTCACAACAACTCCATAATCACATCCTAACACCTTCAACACCACTTCATATCCATCATGGCAAAGCCCAGATACTTGACCGACTCCGAAAGAGCGAAGGTGTTGGAATTCCAAGACATGATCCATTACAGTCCTCGGTACAGCGACGATGCCAACGAGTACAGACATGTTATGCTTCCGAAGAATATGCTCAAGGCCATTCCTCAAGACTACTTCAATCCAGAAACTGGAACGCTTCGGATCTTGATGGAAGAGGAATGGAGAGGGTTGGGCATCACCCAGTCGTTGGGTTGGGCCCACTACGAGACCCATGCTCCTGAACCCCACATCTTGTTGTTTAAGAGATCCATCAACTATGGCCAGTAGGGTTCCAGGAAGACCCTTACATGTGGTAGATTATACTTCATCCGAACCATGGAATTGGATGAACATTTTTCCGATAAACAGACGAGAAGATGGGCGATGGTTGGGAAAATTGGTAGAAAGTTGTGATATAGCATGTACCACTGGTCAGAATCACCACCCAATGGCAACCATCGGCCAACACCACTGGTTGCATTATATGGAAGACTGAAACATCATGCTTCATTGTAGTAGAAGATTCTGAACTCATGGTTGGCTCCTGGAGATATCACACCAAATAGGTGAAGTTGTGGTTCTATCTTTGCCAAAGAAAACACATATTATTTACTCAACACTTTCGCCATATAATGTTGACTTGCGATGCTAATATTGTGAATAATTGTAAATATCAAATATAATACTTCAGAAAGGTCATGTAGCATATACAATACCATACCAGCCCAGTCAGACAATTGTAGCCCGAGCAGGATATGTTTCATAATAGACTCCTAAGCAGGTCAGAATTGGGATTCAATACAGATGGTTTGATTCCTTTACATTCTGCTCAAGAATAAAATTGGCTCTATAAAACATGAATAATGCTACAATAAAATCCAGAGGCTTGAAGAAGTTGAATCAAGCGAGTCATTATTTCGATGATACCTAACAATTTAGGTGAATCTATACCTAATATTCCACAGATTAAATTTCTCCTTGTCAATAACGATTTACTTAATAAAATCGATTTGATACCTTTCAATTTAGATCACATAAAATAGCAGTCTTTGTCTTCAAATCTCAATATTTTGATCTCCTTAATTCTGGTTTGGGGTTTCTTCGCTTAGAGTTTTCAATATTTCTATTGTTGCATGCATCCAGAATTGGCCATGCGCTTGAAACTTAAACTTTAAGACAGTAAAAAGTCAAATAGTTAATTACCACTCTAAAATCGGTTTCAGGTAGCGATCCAAATTTATTACTGACTTCCAGATTCAAATCTCGAGCATGGAGTCAGTATTTTACAAGTTTTGAATTTTGAGTCCTGCATTCTTATAAAAATGTACGTTTAAACTTTATCCTCAACCTCATGGTTGCATAGTGAATTAAGAGTCCGATTTTGATTATACTATAGGTGTGATTTTGGAATTAATTTTATTTTATCAGGTTTGCATTTATTACTTATTCAGACCTTTTTGTATATTAAACCATTTCGCAACTGAAAAACCTAATATGTTTGTAGGCTTGATAATCATACTACCATTCTACTAGTTGATTTGGAATGTTTCAGCAAGTGCTTAAATACTAATTCATATACTTTTATCCGGTATTTTTTTTTAACAACTGGTGTTAGGTCCTTGTTTATCAATGGATATCCGCATAAGTTTAGGTAGTTTATTCCTTGCCTTGTAATTATGTGGTTGAGAAATTTCTTCAATATATGTACTATTTACTTCTACTTGTTGATATGGTGAATTAATTGTGCCAGAGAAAAATTTTAGGTCTTGGCTAGTTATTTTGGTATTTAGTTTCATCGTATCACTTTGATGAAATTAGTATACGATAACGCCCTACATTATTTACCTGTTGGCCAGGTTACGCTTCCTAATGCACGAATTAATAGGTCAAAAGATAACAGACCTTGCGATTGTGGAAGGGTAATTTCACACTTGTTATTTCATGGTGATACTGAAGTGGAATGCATTAGATTTCAAGTAAGCTCATATGAGTGAATGTGATCTAATTTTTCTATACTGTTGCAGTCTCAGATGATGCTGAAATTATGCAGTCGATCAATTCTGAGATTCTTCAATTTTAGCGTAATCTTGTTTTAAATATGAAGTGCTATCGAATGTCACTTATTCTTTAATAAACTCCTCAAGACTGGTTACATTAAAGTTTAAAGGCAATTGATTAAACCAGACCAGATACTGTTCAGTGTCATTGCTTGGCAACCAAATCTAAAGAAATATTGTTTGAAAGTCAAAATCATTTGGATTCGAGTAAGAAGTCTAATTGGTACTTCTACAAGTCCTTAGTATACTACACATAACATTCAAATTCTTCTTACCAGGTATTAAATTGTGGATGTTTCAACACATCTGAATACAACCTGCACGAGTGACTAAAGCTAACTTGTAATCCGAATCTATCATTTACAAGACAATGAACCTATATATACCACTGAATGAGTTGTGGTTGCAAAATGTTTCTTGAACCCAAATTCATATTTTGACAATGCGTATTGATCAACTTTTAGAATTAACGTTACTATTGTCAGTTGTATCAGCATATATTGGGAAGAGCTATCAGCTAGGCTCTCACCACGTCCGTTTCTATGCACTTCCAGGTGTAATAACTAATATGAATGCAGTTAAGCAGAAATTCAATGTTTTGCAAGCAGCTAGCCAAGATTTCTTTTATGGTACTGAATTCGGATTAGACGGAGGGGGGATTATAGAGGTTGGCTTAGTCTCCAGGCAACGAAAAAGGTTCGTTAGGGTCAGAGTACTTAGTAATCAAAAAATCGATCTTATGGATTCAGATTACTGTATCATAGAAGAGGGGATATTTACTTGCTATTTGTATTATTTCTGGAAAGAAAATCAAACTTACGAAATTCAACTTTATAGGGCTAACTATTTTCCTAAAGAGTGGTGGGAAATTGGAATAGGTCCGGATTCGGAAGAAAAAGTGACAGTTGCAAAATTTAATGGTGAAATTGGTGATAATTATCTTGGAGTCAGTTGTGTATCCTCCACAACCCTTCTTCATGAAACTTTGCGGGAAATTAATCAAACTTGTTTCCCTCCCTCTGCGTTCATTGCTTACAATCCTACCTATTACAAACTGGACGAATTTAATATCAACGAATTTGAAACCCCAATAAGAACTGAATTGATCCGTGAAGATATAAAGTATTACCGTCTTCCATTCGATGAAAATTGCCCCATAAAGAGACCTCCTCAAAGAGGACATACATTGAAGGGTGGATATTACTTTGAGAATGGTTATGAAACCCTTCCTTTGGACCCGTAATTTATAGGTCCTTTTTTTTGTTTTGTATAGGTAATAAGATTACTTACTCAAATTTGGTTACAAAACATGTGTATGCATTGTAAGTGGATTTTCTTGATTACATTTTCATTCATACAGAGCCACTAAAATAATAATGTTGGGGTGGTAGTGATATTGTGGTTAGATTTGTCCTCCATCCATTTTCTTCTCTCTCACTCATAACATGGAAGAGTATACACACATTGTTTTCAATGATATCTGAAAATAATCGACTGGCCGAAATGAAATGTTAGCTTCCGGAAGAGCCAGGTCAAATGTATGGAGGTTCAATATGATATCGTAATTAGAATGGATAAACAACTTCAATTCAAGAGGGAAAATCATGATCTTCTGTTGAATTCTTCTTCTTATTTCATATTAAATTGCAAAATTGATTTTGTACGAAGGGTCTCAATTAGAACAATCATCGAGTTGCTAATGAAAAATCTCTGGGTCAATTATCCACATATACCCATTACTATTTTTAAATCTAAACAACTGGATTACTCTGCACAAATTATTAAATTCTAATTTGCCGGTGACACCCCTCACAATTAATTACACTCATGGAGTGTGCCTATTTCTGGTGCTAGAGCAGGAAATGTTCAAGCTTGATGATAGTAGATAGTATTAATACGGAAGGATACCTACTCACCCTAGCATTGTTATGCAAAAGTCTCTTCCGTTTAGTAGAACAAAATTTTGGCCTCAATTCTTTCAATTGGTCATATCTCGATTTTGGATCAGTATAACTCTTTTGATGTATCATGAATGGTATGATTATGGATCAGGGAACACACCCCGTCTCACAAACATTGATACAAATTAAATCAAAATGCAATTATTACTCTGCTCAACCAAATGGGTATATTACCTTTTAAATTAGTTCGTTGTGACCATTTCGTAGTTTTATGGAACCAAATTACATCAAATCACATCAAATACAGTATCACAAATCAACTACCCCTTGGTCTTGAATGAAAAGGTATATAAACATTATCGTTCACATCAATTCGTTGATCAGCAATAATAATATCCTACATCAAGAAGGTTCTATTGTAATACGATTCAATTTGATTCCTTTAAGTAATAACTTGTTAACATGGTTCATTAACAAACTATCGTGCGACCTGATCGAACGCGTCACCTTTGCAAGTTCAACTTCAACTTAGACTTGACTCTCAACTTTTACTGATCTGTTCAGTCGAACAAACACAAGTCGTCATTGGCTGTCTCCATTCTACAATACTACGGTGTGGTTTGATTCAATCCTCACTCATCAACTTATCTTTTCAAGTACATCATTGCACTGCTGGCGGTGCTTCAAGTTGTTATGACCATCTCCAGAGAAGAGCTCAATAGGTTTCTAGATGACCTCGATGTTAACATCAATTCCGACGACAATACAGACTTTAAAAAGCTTGTGCTCTTCTTGTTTTCCTTCACAGATGAGAAGCTACAGGAACTCTATCAGGACCATGATCAAACCACCTTCGCGTTGCTCCAGAGATTGATCACAGCTATAGAGCTAGTTTTGAGTAAAAGACTTCATCTCCTACATTCTCCATTGGTTCAGAAAGATACAACAGCCTTGATCAATGCTCCTGATGTATTTTCCACGAGAAAATCAGTGTTGTTGTACGAATGGGCCATCCAGTTCTCGCTACAGAATATACCAGAAACCTCGAACATCGAAGTGGTCAATACATTGAAATCATTTATCATAAATATCATTAATCTAGTAACAACAAAAGTCCACAGCTTCCAATTCGCCAACAAAATACGACATGGGTTAATTCAAGACTTAGAATCACTCTTATCAACACTGCTCCAGAATATTAGAGATCTCTCACCAACTACCATTTCCAGAATAATCACTAGTGTCCATTTGTTCACCATTCTTAATGATTATGATATCGCCAACAAATTGTGTTTGAATCTTCCCCAGTATCATTTACGCTTTGAGAGTTTTGCCCGGAAACTTTGGTTCATAGTTAATGAATTGGCTAATCAAATTGATATTCAATTGAAGTCAAGTCTTGTGAATCTCAAGGCAATTTTGATTCTCAATTTTACTGATAATTGCTGCCTTAATGACTTGGTCTCGTGGAATCAAGTATCGCTTTTACTTTCCTGGAATATGGAATGTATAAACCAGCTTGATTCAAAGAGCTCTGACCCAAACTTGTGTCGTTCAGTTTCAATAAGTCTCTTCAAAACTTTCAGAATTTGTATTCAAAAAGGTATATCGAACAATTTTGAACGAGTTATCAATCTCTCAAGTACAATCACAGTGTTGAGCTCTAAAAACATGGATAATTCCATTATTCAGTGTTTGCATATCATCTATTACTGTTATGTCTTACAAATAAAAGATAAAGAAGCAATTACAAGCTATCAAACCTCAAGTCTTAATCAATTTCTAATCAATTCGTTCAACGATTTTGAACTTGATGAACTCAAAACTAGCATCATGAATAATTTCACTGATAAGAAATCAGAAATTATTGCACAATTACTATCATATATTCTAGATGGTCAAAATGATAAATTGGAGTACTCCATCTCTCCACAGCGATACATTGAGCGAACTTCAGATTCAAGAAAGCGAGCAAAAATGACAGGTAATGATCAAGCGGGAAATAATATACAGACATCTTTAATGTATGATCCAACAAACTATCTAATGTGGATAAAGGTTGTTCAAGAACAAGTTCAAAGCAGGAAGTACTTTTCCAAGAATGCACATCTTCATATTCTCTTGAAATCCATGGCAAACTTTCCCTGCTTAATCAATGGAGATTTTAATTTTGAAGTTCAAGAGTGTTCAAAATGCTCTGTGGGGTTTCTGGATAGGGATCTTAATAGTTTTATTGATTCTACGAGGAAATCAGTCATCGATTGTCCTGAAGCAATGGTGTTTTATAACACGATATGCGAATTTTTAGAGCCTGGATATCGTTCCATGTTTGATAATGATCCTTTAGTTTGTTGTGATCTCTTGCTTGCGATTCATAGTCTCTTTGTCAGTTTCACACCCCCAGTGAAGGGCAACTTGAGTAATGACTTAGTTTTCAGATTTTTGATGCACATTTTTGCAAATAACAATAATAGAGATGTGAGATTGATAGTAACGAGGATTATACCTTTATACTTGATAATTCCTGATTCTGATGAGGGAGATGCTCGTTTCAAAGCCATCTTTAAAGCAATTTCGTCCATTGAATTTGGAAGTGATGAAAGAAGGCATTTTGGAGAATCTACAATTAAGGCATTTGTTGAATTGTCCATTATCTCTTCTGGTGAAAGGCTTTGTCTTTTATTCATAAAGTTAATTGACTTATTAGGTGAGAATAACGAGCAGCATGTGAATTATGTATATAATGGATTCCTTCATATTGCATCAGCAAAGAAATTAGCTCCTTATAAGCTATTATCCCCCTATCTCCCTAGTATCGCAGATGTCATCATTAAAAAAGCAAGAATTTTCAATAGGATCACTGAATTGTTGGGTATCACAAAGAAGTTTTTCTTAAACAGAACCAAGGAGTATACTACACCAAGACTACTTGAGTACTACAAAACTGATTTCATTCAAGAAATCGCGGATGCAGCTGGAATAACAAAGTCTGAACTCATTAAAAAGAACTTACCTCGGATTATTGGTACTTACTTAGTAAAAGATATTAGCATCAATGAATCATACATTATTAATGTGTTGAGTAACATAAACCCAAAGTATAAGCAGGTAACCTTGAGTGACCTCATTTCTCGAGTTGGTGAAATAACTTGGTATATTCTTCTCCAAATCCAGATTGATGAAGATTCAAAAAAGTTTTTAAATGCAGATAATATTTTAAATGCATTGAAATATGTGGCCAAAATTTCAATCAAGCAAAAAGGCTTACAGGCGAAGGATCTGAAATTTGATTATGTTCAAAATCATTTAGGTGAAAATGTGTTAGAACTTGTACAAAAGTTCAGTGAAAATGTTCATCATATTACTGGAACAAAACCCTTTTTGGAAAAAATAAGCTCTTTAAGGGCAATTGAATTTTTAATTAACAGAAACATTCAGTCTGTTACCACTGCATTGGGCCAAATTCTGACATGTTTGCAAGCATCTTTGGAGAATCCAGACTTCCAATACTTGGCACTAGAATGTTGGTACGGATTAGTGCAAAATTTACCTTCGAGTCATTTAATTTCATTAATTGACATAGTTATTTCATTGATTTTTCAAAAGTTCACCAGTTTTGGGAGTCGTTCTAAAATGATTGCTGTTAAAATTTTGAAGAAAATTTATGATGGTATCAAAAACAAATACAATAGGTATTCTCTCTACTACTTATCTATTCCTTTCTTGGATTCTATCCAAGAATATATGCCGATTTCCGAATTCAAAGTCACGAAGCACATGTCTAGATTGTCAATTTTTCAAGAGTTCACAAGAAGATTGAAGACTAGTAATGAGTATGTTGTGCAACAGGCGTTGCAGGATTTACACAATTACTGTAAGGAGTATCAAGCGAACTGTCAATTAGAATACTTTAGAGAAGCACAATTAGAAAAATGTATCAGTGAGTTGGTGCAGAGCGTACTTGATATGTCTTCCAAATTTAAAAACAAGAATTCTGAGATTTCAAAAAATTGCGCAAAAGTTCTCTCTGCAATGGGTGCATTAGACGGTAATAGATTCAATTTTAAATCTGTTAAATCACAAATTATGATTATCCAAGACTTCAAAGATTATCGAGAAAATTGTGAGTTTTTGATTGACTTCATCGAAAACATGGTTCTAAAGATATTTTGGTCCTCTAATAACCCAATAAAGCAATTATTCTCGGCTTACGCTATGCAAAAGTTCCTCGAGATTTTAAATTTGAATGATGTTTTGAATACGAATAAGAAGCCAGGTCAGGAGAATTTACTACAAGTTTGGAATCGATTTAATGAAGTCTCCAAGTCAACACTTACACCACTCTTGAGTTCCAAATATGTGGCACCCATGTCAAGGTTTGAGCCGTTACTGTATCCTTTCTTCAAGATTCATATGAAATTCGAAACTTGGCTAGTTGATTTCACATCTAATCTTCTTAGAAGACCATTGAAAAGTGTTTTTGATAAGAGGTCACCAGCTACAAAAGAGACTATATTCGAGACTTGCTCTAAATTGATTAAAGATCAAGACATTTCTCTATGTCATTACTTGCTCAAGTATGTTGCTCTTAGTCATATCATGAACGGTAATGAAAGCGTAACAGAAGATATGAAGGTAGAATTTCTTGAAATTTTAAATTTTGACATCCGTAGTGTCAACGGAGAGAGAATGGAACTGTTAAAAAATTGTTATCATACTATTTTTGAGGTCTTGGACTATTTTCATGCTTGGGTATCATCTGCTACCCAATACTTGAATAGTTCTGCACTTGAAGCTCCAGAATTGAGTCGATTTAGAAAGCATATTCAATACGTTAATTCTTTTATTGAATACATACCGATGGATTTGATTGCTATGAAGTCCTCGCAGTGTGAGTCTTACGAAAGAACAATTCTCTATCTTGAAAAATGTTATAGAGAAGATAAAGTTGAGGATAGCTTGATTTCTTCTACCCTCCAATCAATGTATTCTAGTATCAACGATTTTGATGCATTGAATGGTGTTTTAAACAAGTTTTCGACTAACAATTTAACAGAGAAGCTTTCAACATTTCAATATCATGATAATTGGGCATTGGCACAAGAATCATTTCAGGTAATTAGCAGCTCAGAATCCAGATTTGATAGCTTGGAAACTAATACAAAACTTTATAAATCATTAAGTGATCATGGTCTCTTCGAGGAAGTTCTCTCTAATTTGTCTTCAAAAGCAGACCTTACCAACCTTCCATTAATCCCTCATGAATGGGCTCAGATGGGACTTCATGCTGCTGTACATGCTGGTGACAAAGAAAATATTAACAAATGGCTCTCAGTGTCTTCTTCTATTGGAACACCCAAAGACGTTGAGATGCAAATCGGTTTTGAATTTGCAAAAGGAATTAAGTTTTTATTTGAGGGAAATTTTGCAGGATTCCGTCAATGTGCAGATTCTTTATATCAAATCATTGGTTCAGCCTTAGTTTCATCTATGTCATCTAGTTTTTCAAGAAACAATAACTTGATTGCACAACTTCATGCAATCTATGATTTCACCTTGATAATAAACCCTAAAGATGACCTTCAATCCAAGGAAAATGAACGTATTGTTAAGGCCAGGCTCCAAAACATGGATCAGGGGTTCGACCTGCAGTGGAGAATTCTCACATTGCATCAAGTTGCCAATAAAGTTATCAAGAACGTACCCAAAACTGCAGAAATATTGTTGTATTGCTCTACATTGGCTAGAAAAAATCAACGTTTAGATATTGCAACACGTTCTACTATCAAAGCAATGGTCTTGGATGATAAAGACGCAAATATTGAATATGCAAACATTTTATGGGATCAAGGAAAACAAACTGAAGCTATTAAATCTATGAGTGAAATTATAAGGGATCATTCATTTCGTGATAATGAAGCAAAGGCACATGTCCAACTCCAGTATGCCAAATGGTTAGACGAATCCAATCATTTATCATCTCTGGCAATCATTAATGAATATTCCAAAACAATTGAATTAGATAACCGCTGGGAAAAGCCTTACTATGATTTGGGAGTGTACTATAGTAAAATCATGGAATCAACAAAGGATCAATCAGGATACTATGAGCAACAAACAGTACGTAACTTTTCAAAAGCATTAGCTGTGGGAACTTCGTATATTTTTGAAGCATTACCTAAAGCAATTACAATTTGGTTGGACTTTGCACAGAGAAAATCCAAATCCAGAGAAGCAGAACGAAAATTGAATCAAATTGTTGAAGACATAGACAAATGTTTAACCACAATACCAGTATATGTTTGGTACACTGCAATCACCCAATTGCTTTCAAGAATTGTCCACGAACACAAACAATCCTACGAAAAGCTTGCTGCTATTCTTGCTAGCATTGTTGTTATCTATCCCCATCATAGTCTTTGGTACGTCTTGTCACATTCACTGTCTAATGACTCGGTACGTCGTGATAGAGTGAATGCCATTTTGAGAGCTGTAAAGAGCAAAGATTCTGGACTCGGAAATGTTATCGAGAATGCCAAGGAGTTGTTTAATACATTAATAAGAATTGCAAGTTTCAAAATACCGAAGTCTCCTCGTGCAAAACGTTTATCTCTTGAGAAGGATTTCAGAGTAACTAACTTGTCAAATCCATACACTTCATTGGTGATCCCAGTAAGATCAAACTTGGAAATTCGTCTTCCATCTATCCAAACATCCAAATTCAATGCTTTTCCTAGATCAGCTTCGATTACCTTCGATGGTTTTGATGACGTGGTCAACATCTTCTACTCTTTACAAATGCCCCGACAGGTAACCATAAGGGGGTCAGATAATTTACCTTATAGGCTCATGGTTAAACGTGATGATACTCGAAAAGATGCTAAAGTCGTCGAATTTACTACAATGATCAACAGATTATTGTTGAATAGCAATGAAGCTAGAAAGAGGAAACTTACAATATCAAATTATTCTGTTGTTGCGCTTGCAGAGAATATGGGTGTTATTGAATTTGTGGCAGATGTACAGACCATGAAAAGTATAATTAATGAGCAAAGACTTAAGATGGGAATTGTTGTAAATGAACGAAAGATATTTATGAAGTTAGATGAAGCACAAAAGGCTGTCAAGAGTTCAAAATCCTCCGATTTACAGGCATTGAATAATTTGACCCAATTGTTTCGCAACTTGTGTACTGATAATTCACCTGTACTTCATAATTGGTTTATTGAGTCCTTCTCTGATCCTACTGCTTGGTATTTGGCCCGTAATAGTTATACAAGATCCTCCTCTGTTATGTCGATAGTGGGGTACATTATTGGTCTTGGTGATAGACACTGTGAAAACATTCTATTTTTCAAAAAGATCGGGCTGGTTCTACACATTGATTTTGATTGTTTGTTTGATAAAGGTCTGACATTGCCAACTCCTGAGATTGTTCCATTCAGACTTACGCAAAATATGGTAGATGCCATGGGAATCTGCGGAATTGAGGGGACTTTTCGTATTACATGTGAGGTAACTGGTTCAATTCTTCGTGAAAACGAAGCTCCATTAATGAACATCTTAGAAACACTTCTTTATGACCCTTTATTGGATTGGAAAAGTTTGCAGAAACCTGAAACCCATTTATCAAAGGTTCGTCGTAAACTTAGAGGATTGTTTAATGAAAAAGAAGGATTACCTATGAATATTCATGGGCAAGTTGATATTTTGATCCAAGAAGCAACATCTGCTGAAAGGTTATCACAAATGTATGGAGGATGGGCGCCTTACATTTAATGTGCTTGATGTTATTCATTCCCAGAAGTTTACAAAATGATTCCTCCCGTTTTGAATATATCCATGTAGATATAGCTACATATTTATAATAAATAATTCGCATGTGTAATACTTTTTACCAGTAAGAACTAATATGGTACCTATGTTTCTGTGAATGACATATACTAAATATATCCTGGAAAGAATTTTTGATTTAATTCCAACCATCAATTTTTGAGTTTTTCAATTCTGAAAAGGTAAATGATCATTTTGGTTGGATTGTTCACTATAAAATGGTACTTCAAAGTCAGCAGGTGGAGGTTTTCTGAGCAATTTATGAGTAGTGCCGTTGGCCTCAGTTGTACTGGTCAAGCTGGTTGGGGTTTTTGGTGATATTGAGATGTTCGTTTCACTCGAAAATTGCCGTATCTTTTCGGAGAAATCATCGATAAGTGCCTCTTCTTCCACATCACTAGCAATAGTATAATTAATTGAACCTGAATCAATATCTATCTCTGAATCTCCTTCTCTAGGAGGATCTAGTGAAATGTCTCTGTAAACTACCTCAGTATCCTCTCTAGGTGGAAGAGGAGGAGGTGCCAATTTTGATTTCTCAAAAGAACTATCACTAACAATTGAAGGTGCTCCAAATTTACTGAATTCATAAGATGGTTGAACCTTCAATGATTGCAATTTTTGACTGTCAACACTTGCAGTGGAAGATTTTCTTAGAACTCTGCGGCTCAGGATCATCTCAGGTGGTGTATATCTCTCTTCGGTTGGTTTTTCATCCTTGAAGTACCACTTTCCGATCTTTTTCAAGGTGTTCATAGTGGAGGCTTTAGCGGTTGATGTCGCCTGCGACTGCTCAGATTCAGTTATTGAGATATCTGACATTGTTGAATTCGACTTTGAACTCTTCAACTTCTTTCCGAGATCACTGAATGTATTTGTAAGTTTGCTCTTGGTTTTTATTGGTGAAATCTCAACTTTTTCCTCTAAATCCGAAGGTAATTCAGTACATTCAGTATTTTCGTTAGTCCTTTCTGGTATATCCGAAACAACTGAAGTATCATCTCCGTTAGCTTCTTTAGATACTGGTTGCTCCCAGATTCCTCCCCTGTATACAGATTCTGAAGTATCATAGAAAACGATATCATCCCAGTGGGGAAGAACAAAACTTTCCTTTACCGCTTCCTTGAACTTCTTGTCAATTGAGTTGGTAATGATTGTATATGCCATTTGTCTTGAACTGATTACTGGTTCAATCTTCAAGTTCATACTTGGTTCGTATTCAAATGCATACCAAATACGACCTGAAGGTGGTGGTTTAACTTTGATAAGCATACGCCCTTCAAGTTTAGAAAGGGTTATTCTTAACACGAGATCAATTTCTCTAGTTTTGAAGCGAGTTCCTAAGCTAATATTCACCTTAGTTGCGATCTCAATAGAGAAGTTCCCATGATAAGACATATATGTCGAAACGACAATGGTGCCATCTGGGGAGATTTCCTTGAGTCCCGGATAGGTGATGAACGGGGCTGAATCTCCGGGATATATGGATTTGATGACAAACTTGTCTAAGAATCCAGGTTTCTTGATTTTGTTCAATTTCTTGGCTACTTTTGTGTAAAGATACGTTTCCAACATGGGGGTTTTCTGGAAAGAAAGGAACAAGCGACCAATGAGGGCATTGAGCCATTTGGTTTGAAGTTGACCCTCTGAACTGTATAATGTTTGGATGAGATCGATGATATGGGAAGTGGTGAAATGGAGGGTGGATGCATGTTTTTCGGGGTCTATACCTCCAGGAATGCTGTTGTGAGCCGGTTGCTTGGTTGCTCTGATAAGGGCAAAGTACCAATCTTCCTTGTCGATATTCAAATCGCAATAAATGAAGAATTTGGCGTTCAACTGGGGGGTTTCGGGATCTTCTGCCATCAGACCACCCTTAGCCAGCTGGCTGAATTTGAGAATGGCAATAGCCGAGCTTTTGGTGAATAACGAACTATCCAGAAGTCCCCGAGGCCACAAGGACACCACATGGCCCGAGAGCACTATTACATGGCGAACATCTTTCATGGATTCGTCTTTGTAGAGGAACAAGTTGCCGTGCTTCAATATGGCATAGTAGCGATGTTTCCGCTGGGAATTGCGGAGTTTCTCGGCAGAATTGGCTGCTTGTACCGACAGTGCCAGGGAGGAGGATGCCAATGCAGGGGAAGGAGTATTAGGAGTGTTGGTGGTAGTGGTGACGGAGGAGGGTATCGCAGAATCGTCCAAATCTTCACTACCAAATGAGCCCGAACGGGCGCTTTTGCTGGTGCCATCACTTTTGATCACCACCGTCTCCTTTTGCACGAGTTTGTATAGTGAAGAGTAGGCGGATTTGCTTTCTGGAGCTTCGCTGATGGACTGGGTGGTAGAAGAGATGTCATCGGGGGACTCCAAATACTCCTGAGTGACGAAAATCCAGCCGGATTTGAAGGTTTCAAGGCCCGATTGACCCTTTTCTTCCACCTCGCCAGCCTTTAGAGGCTCTGAATACTCCAAATGATCACCATTAAGGCCCTTGGGACGGGTGGAACTTTCGGATATGGAGGGATTGTGGGGGGGTTGTGGGGATACGATAGGATGGAAATAGACAAAGGCCACGGCCAAAACCGGAAAGAAGGTAAACCCCCCTAAAATGTAGGCTAGTAGTACTGATAGCAGAGGTATTAGGAAGACCATGTTGGTGGTTGGTGGGTTGGTGGGACCGGTAGGTTAGTTACGTGTCTTTGTAGATTATACTGGCTAGAAAGTGGGTCACGTGTGCGGGCTATCCAGGTTTTGTGTAATGTTATTTATTTGCGATCACGTGACCTCAAAGCAAAAGATGATTTTTGTATTGTTTGGCAGAAAACGTTCTGCTTCGCGCGCTGGCACCACCACCGCCGTGTTACCGGCGCTCCAGGCCCGCCAGGTAGCCAAAATGGACCCCAAAGGAGGAGGATGTGGCACGTGACCACCGACCGGTATCAGATCTGCCAAACTGTGGAATGTCGCCTTGTCGGCATGTGAACTGTTTTAGTCGCAAAATAATCCAAAGTGGGGCGGATGCATACCGATATTATATCCATTGCATCCTGGTTGCATCCTGCGTCCCGATTGGGAAATGGTTGGGGGTTTTAGCGGGCCTACGGCGCCCAGTGGCTCGCTAACTACCATATGGTGATGGCTTGATGTTTCGTCTGCTACAACCAGCCTTACCCAGCATCCCAGAATCACCGATACTTGCTTGTTGTGCCAAGGTTCCTCCATTCCTTCCCTTGTGTCTCCACTGTAGTGTCATGGTAGGGAAATGATGTAGGTGCGTAAAAGCAATTCCAATGGTTATATTTCATGCAGAACATGCAGGACATGCAGCACATGCAGCACCAGGATTTTTCATCGTCAATAGATTTTCAACAATAACCACCCGATGTTGACACCTGCATGTGCGCAAGGAACCTATAGCGGAATCTCCAAGCAATGGCCAATCCAACAGATGGCTTCACATTTATGACGTTGTTGGGGTGCCCGGGGGAACCCGGACGGCTGGTCCAGTGGGTTACCACCCATTACCCCAAGAATCCCGGTGAAATTTGCTTCCTGGCATCAGGCATCAGGCATCAGGCATCAAAAATCGGTCTCTGATCGATGCATCTGATTGTTGGTTAGGCCTAAGTAGATTTCTTTAGTTGCAGTGTGATTGGATCAGGTGAGGCCGGTGAATACAAACAGGTTATGATTTCAATCCATTATTATACACCCAAAATTATACAAGAATTAAACTACAAAAAGAAGTCATTGATCAAAAATGTACCAGTGCCTAACATTTCACTGGCCTTTCCAGACAAAATTGATCTCTTATTCAAAAACTTGGAAATGTCCGAGTTACCGTTAGTCACCGAGGACAAGTCGGCGAATGCATTAGTGGAACACGAACCAAAGTCTGACAAGTTCAAGTTGTTGTGATTTTGGCGGTAGTGGAACCGCATCTTATTGTTCAGGCGGGAAAACACATCGGACCCTGCTGGCACGGCCAGCACCGCCAGCACCGCCAGCACCGTGGGGGTGGAAGTAGTCTTGTCTTCCTCGTCGTACGAAAAGTAGTCGTCGAGGGTGTAGGAGTCGGAAGAGGACTTGGAGTTGGAGCCAAAGTTCACATTCTTGAAAAACGGCACCGCAGGGTTGTGTGTGAATGTGGGCGTGGTGGAGGCGCTGGATGGACAAGGAATTATGGGGGGGTTGGTGGTGGTGGAACTAGGTTTGGCTGTGAGCATGGCAAACGACAGGTGGTCGTGGTATACCTCGAGCGGCGACTTGCGGAAGTTGGCGTAGTAGGAACGGATGTTGTCGTTCAAGATCTTGGTGAAGTTAAGCGCCTTGAGCTCGTTGGCACTGGTGGAAGACGATGATGTGGTGGTTTGGGGATAATTTTCACTTTCGGAGTGGTCTCCATCATTGGTGGTTTCTCCGTCGAGGGACAAGATATCGCTGTTGACGTCTGTCAACAGCAAGAGCTTCTCCACCGGATCGATCTTATCACTGGGCTCTGCCATGTCCTCTTCTCGAGGCACCAACTTTCTTCTTTTGACTGTGGAAGAGCTTGCGCCGCTGGCTGATTTCCTGACTAGTTTGTTAGTTGGGGATTCCAAAGACGCCTTCGACGTCATCGACGCTTTGACCTTGGCGGTCATGGTCCGGGTACGACTAGACTTACGAGTAGACATTGTTTGTAGACCAACGGGCTTGATTCACACTGGAGAATTGATATGGGTGACAATAGCGGGTGGATAAACTGGAGGAGTCAGGTCAAAGTCAGGTCAACTGAAATCTCAATGACAATTCTACTCGGTACCGTTGGTTGATAGTACACTCAGGTGTTCAGACAGTAGCACTTAAGGAACCTGGGTTTTGGTTGAAGAGTTTTACTAAGAAAACGGGGCCATATATATAGACAAATTTTTTTTAAAAATTCTTTTACCAATTTTTTTTTATTTTTTATCGGTTTTTTTTTTGGAAAAGTTTGTTTTGTTAGCGGGGCCAAAGAGGGGCGAGCGAGCCGAGAGGAGGGGAGGCAAATTTGGGGGTGGAAAGATCCACCCAAATCCACCGGGCTAACACAGATGGGCGCTGGCAATGTGGGGGAGGGGGACGCGTCAGTGGAGTGGATGCTGGGGCGACTTGGTTCGGTGGGGCCTGTGCTGGGGTTACTATCGGCCTGGTTACTTGGTCGACCAACCTAGCGTTTTGGCGTTACTTTTCAAAAAATTTGTAGTGTTATGAGCCCTGATCGGCGCGCACTGGCAGTGCATCATGTAAGTTATATGCCGGACGGCGATTATTTCTGGTAAGAACAAAAGTCTGGCATACTATTGGTGGAGCACAAAGCCCCCTAAGCAGGATTTTGCCTCCCCCAAGTTCTGCGGTGGCAACAGTGGGGGAGGGGGGTTCCTCTCGTAATTCCTGGAACCTCCACAACCCCACTGGCATACCACCAGCATGCCACCCCATGACTCACCATGACTCACCATGACTCACAAGTACCTGCTGACTTCCCAGCACACCCCATTACCCCCTGGGTCCCCACAAAATTGCGTTTGACTGTGTCCCCCAATTTAGCCATTTGTCCCCTCTTCCTCCCCCTCTTCCCCCAATTCTCCGTTCGGTCGTATTGTTCCCTGTAGTGTTCCAGAAACCGTCATTTATCGCAATCTATAACCACGTTTCCAGCGCAATTCTATTGTGTTCAGTTTTGGGGAGATAACAACCATCACTATTCCGTTCTGGGGTGGATCTTGCTTTGTCGTGAAAGCGCCGGGCCACGTCGGGGGGTCCATTCGTTCACTAGGGGGTATTTTTCACCGGAATCCCCCCCTCCCCCCACTGGAAAAATTCTTAGTCGCACAGAAAATTTCTCCTACACCCCTCTGCATTATGCATTATCTGCCATTGCCATTGGTTCTGGCACTTTGTGGACATACTAAGCAGTATATGACCACTGGGTGATATATGAGACATTGGGGGGGTTGCTAGTGCCAGTAACAGCTACTCCAAGGCAGGAGGCTCATGCACATCGAAGATTCCGTCGAGGTGGTGCGTTTCCCGAAACGTTCCTTCCCACGTCGGACAATTACCACTAGTGGAGCCGGAGGCTTTTCTGATCCTCCGCCTTTCATGACGAATTCCACTATTGTATAGTTGTGCTATTTATGGACCCATTTCCTTTGTTCACCTGTGGAAGTAGGTCACATCGGCCAGGTTTTGTGCCCAAATGTGTCAATCTCCGTGGCGGATCCTTGGATGGTTTATGGTGCCAGGTATCGTAGTCTGTGGGGGTGGTGGGGGTGGTGGGGGAGCCATAACCATCCATGGAACCATCCATGGTTCCTGTTTCCAGGGCATACGGGCTATGTCCTTCCGTGGACTTCACTTGCTATCCACCTGCCCCTCCTGAACAGTTCTTGGGCCATTGTGGAAGGCCCTAACACCGTTCAAAAATATGAAATTGCATGGGGGGAGTGGTGGCCTTAATGTGTCGTTTCGACCGGTTAGTTGCATATTTTGCTTGTTTCGGAAACCTGGTAATAACCAACGTATCTGCCTCGTGGGTTGTCGGGTAAATGCCCTGTTCCGAGTCCGGCTTCCTTCAAGTATTTTCCGCGCAATACCCCAGATTCACTCATCATCCCTTATCAGTAAGGGAAGACACATCTGCCCATATCCCCTGGGCACATGGGTTGCTGTTCTGAGGGTGATGGTTATGGATATTCTCTGGCCTCCAAAAGGCTTTTTGCGCTGTTCAAAGGGGCTAGTTGGGCCCCTAGCTCTACTACGGGTGTCGTAATGCGATTCTTCCCCAAATACAGTGAAAAATTCACTATGGTGAAAAATATCCCCTTGTGCGCTCCACAATCTTTGGCACTGGTATCGCCTTGATCACCAGAGACAGCTAACGCTGCAACAGCTCCAGAATGGTTAAGGCATGTTGCATCGGTACGATATCCTCGCAAATTTGCGGTTTCTGCATCATCAACTCATGGACAAAGTTCTTGCGTCAAACCAATGCAAGATGACTTCATTGCATCTGTTACACTGTTTCCCACCACAGGGCTGCCGTGGCCAGTTTTCACCCCCGGCCACAATGCTAAACGTGTGGCACATTGGGGCACACCAGGCATACTTCGGGAGCACTTTGCTACGTGTACTTCTACTCTCCACAACTTGGCCATTTCACCCCCACGAAAAATACTGGGTAATCATGGAATATTTTCGCCGGTTCTCGCCAGAAAATAACTCTGGGTTGCAGACTCAACCGATAGTTACAACACCGTGATTCACAGTGAGAATTTGCTACAATTCTTATCGCCATGGCTTTCACTTCCTTCCATGCCACTAAGCCCTCTTCCATGGTACAGTGAGGCGAATTGATGCTGCGATATCAATTTCGAGTTCTTATGGAACCAACCTTATTTTCACAAATTTACCGGGCTCAAAGAATACTATGGCAAATTTAACCTTAAAATCATTGAAATGCCTCTTTGGGAGATTCAAGTATCCAACTTGTAATTTATTGCCCGACTTATTATGCCAAGTAGGGCACTAGTCCCATTATCCACACGGCAATGACTAATTGTACTATTATTTCCCACAGATATCAACCTGCAGTGGCTAATGCATTTGCAAGCTATGTCATTCGGCATCTCCACCACTTAAGCCGACATCGTGCTATTTTGCCGTGCCCAAACAATCAAGGGCAATTCGGCCCCTAAGTTCTAGAAGATCCGGCTTGTCTATTTGGTTCACTATTATTCTTTACGATCCAGTGTCAAAAAAATATCATTACCTTTGTTACGCATTTCGCTGCGGACCAAAGATTTTGGCAGGATAATGGGATTACCACGCATGGTAATAATAACTGCTCGTCTACCTTCATGTTTGGTCTAAGTCCCTACAGCTTCAATTTGGGAAATTCGTCCAGTTGTACGGCACATCACCAGTCTTGACCTTGAACCCAAAACGGTGCCCAGGCATCTAACCACGGGTTTCATCCTAATCTTGCATATCCCGAGGCAAAGCCATTACAGCGAAACTTGTGAAAGCTTTGGCGGTGATACCACCGGGTGAGGCGAATTTTATCCCATGGCATTGCCGAAATCCCTCCCATGCTTGTAGGGGGAGACAAGGTAGACGGTAACACACTGGCCTACAATTTTTGCTCACTACTTGACAGTTCTCGCTTATTTTTATAACCAGCAATTGATTGTTCGGAACGGGAGCATCATGTACTTCGAGGTATTAATAGCGCAGGCACAAGAACCCATTTGAAATGCCAATGATCGCCTTGGCAGAGCCTGATACTTCGATATGTAAGTATCGAGGCGGAGGTGATCAATCTTCTGCAAAGGAAACTACCACCGAACTTGGTGAAATTTTTGTTTTTGTGGTCCGGAAAATTTGTCCCTCTGACAGACGGACCAATAATATATGTGCTCATGAAATAGTCCGTGGACCATACATATGCAAGATTTGATTGTTTGTTGTACAGGTGTTCTGGACGGACTTGGACGGACTTCAGGGATTGGTGGTGCACAATCGCTAACTCTCCAATTACGGGTTGGAAGGAGGTACCTCGGGGTGAAGGCGGATTAATCGCAGTTTAACATTCTCACTTGATAATGCCAGTTTGAGAGATTTTCCTTGCCACCGTTTTTTGACACAATAATCACAAAACATAGCATCAGAGTGGACCAAACCATGGGTGCCAAACTAAAGGACACCTTATGTATCGTGAAGAGTACGGATTCAAGAGATTCAGTAATTATGATGTTAAAAAACTTCTGTAATTCTCAGTTTTCATATTTGTGACAAAAATGACAATTTATTTAATTAATGTAAAAAATCATGGGCATCAGAAGGAATAGGGTTTAAAAAGATTTTTGAGGGTACTTACACAAGAAAGGGATTTAGCACATCGTTCTTCTATAAATCGAAAACATTTAGTAGCAGTACGTCATCATGTTTCAGGTGAACCACTCAGCATTAGATAGATGATTTTAATATACTTTAAAAACCCCCAAATTTCCACCCCCTATACATGGGAAATAACTTTTAAGGATTTTTAAACGTTTAAAGCATAAACCTTTAACATGTTAATTTATTTCAATACCAAAGCCATTGAGATCAGAATATAGTTCAAATAAATTGCAGGTTCCTTTTTGCATTCCAGGTTTGGAACTGGAACAAGTTGGAAAATCTAGAATTGACCTAGTTACCAGTGAAACTCTGATTCTACTTCAAAGTAGAGCCCATTTTAGGCGAACCAAATTTCAGAATATATATTCACCACATCAAAACACAAGTCGAATTGAGAACTGTTAAAGTTGCCACATCTAGAGAACGATTGTGACAATACATCTAGATTTTGGTGGTGAGGAAGTCCTAGAGATTTACAAAGAAAATAATTATATTGGAGTGAATTGAACAAGAATATACTGTTGAGAGTCCAGCATCCTAATTCTGTTGATTTCGAACCAACATGTTTTCCACCATACTTTTTGACAATAGTAACCCTAATATACTTTGTGTCCCAGATTTGAGCCCGGCCACGACCTCGTGGATACGAAATTATCACTATAAAATGAAAAATTCTCACTATGTTCTTCTTGACAAACCAAACACAAGATGTAAGTACCTTGATAATATGATTATAACGAGCCATAAGGCTCTATCTTATAAACCCAGCTCTTCGATATTTTGTTAATGAGACGAACTTTAAGATAGATGATTATTGAGGTTTCTTTACTAACAATTAGCCAATAAGTTTCAGTATTATCTGATTACCAGTACAACATCGATGTCCTGAAAAGCTGTGGTGATGAACTCCAATCATCCCTGGAAAGGAGATGTAATTCTTCCAATAATTCCGCTTTCACATGAAAGTTATCTTTAGGGTGGAGATGTGGTGAACTTTCCATCTAGATGTAGTAGTAGATAGGTATGTGCAGTTCCATCTGTGGATATTTAGCGAATGTCTTTGACAAGAAGTTCATGTACTGAAGTGTATGGATTGATTTCTTGATCAGATTCAACAACCAGACTGCAAGAACGCTTCCAACTTGAACCAGCACTTTCCAAAAAAAAATTTCAACTCACCTTGTCATTACTTCACCGACAATCCATGTTTTTGGCAATTCTTGAATGTCACTACATCTCTATGACTTGAATTACAATTATTTATTGCTGTTCATGTATATCATTCTTGTGATTCCATGGCTTGTTTTATGACCCCAATAATAGCACTGCTTTGGATTTTTTCATTTCCTCCTTTGGAAATACCATACTCTATTTCGCTTAGACCCTTGTAAATCTCTATTCTTGCTTTCGGCTTCAATTCATACTGATTGAGAATCTCAATAAATCCAGTTATCAAATCTATTAATGCTAATCCTTTCATTTTCTTATATTGGTCCAAGGTTTTGTAAGCACTGGTCCAATCGTCCTTCAAGATGGAATCCAACACCGTTTCTACGTCCTTAGGATGTGGAGCACCAATGCATTCGTATATCATATCTTCATCAATCTCATCATTTTCCTCACCGTTAGTAGCAGCTTTACAGGCTTGCAATACGTTTAACGCTCTTCTCATATCACCCTTGGATAATTTTAAGAGTGCTTTAGTGGCTTTATCAGAGATGTTGATATTTTCTTTAATAATGACATTTTTCACTCTTTCTTGAATGGCTGCTTCAGAAATAGGATGGAATCTGAATCTCGTACATCTGGATACCAAGGCAGGGTTCAATTTATGAGCATAATTGGCCAAGATACAGAAACGAGTATTTTTTGTATAGGTTTCAATGATTCTTCTTAATGAATTTTGAGCAACTGCTGTCATAGCATCAGCTTCATCCAAAATGATCAATTTGAAACCTTTGGAAAAGATTTGTCTAGTGGAAGCAAAGTTTTTAATTTGGTTTCTGACAACATCGATACCTCTGTCATCTGAGGCATTCAACTCCAACACCAGGTTCTTGTAGTTAGGACCGTAAATTTCCTTCGCCAATGCAACAATGGTTGACGTTTTTCCAGTTCCTGGAGGTCCATAAAATAAAAGATGCGGAAGTTTGCCTTCATGGACAAACTTTTTCACTGTATCGACAATGTCTTGTTGGCCATAAACCTCTTCCAAAGAGTCTGGGCGGTATTTTTCAACCCTGCTGTTAGTATTTTGTTACTTATGAATCGTAGTTTGAAGTTAAGCGTTCTATGAAAGTTCTGTTATTGGGTAATGACTTGAAAATCTAGGATTTTGGGGATGTATTTGAGCTTTCACACAAGAATTGCAAAGCTAACAAATGTCATTCAACACAATTACAGATTGCATAACAGACAACAGAAAAGCAACTAGTGAAGGTCCCTAGAGAAGAAGAGATCGATAAGAAGTAGAAATGCTCTCCTGTAATTGAAATTAATATCTTTGGGGCCCGCCCAGTGTATTCATTTTGGTCAGAGGGTTTGTCAGTTCAACCCAATTTCACATATGTCATCGATAAAGCAGGGAGAATAAAATCCTAAAATCTCACTAAACTTCATCATCTTTCATTCTTTACTTACCAAGGCAAATTCTCCTTCGTATCGGATGTCATTGTCGTATGAAATGGAACTCAATTAGTCCTCTTATGATTTTGATGATTATTTTCAGACGCGTCTCCTGCATGCATGGCGAAAACCATTATGAGAAGTACAGAATTCTTATCCTTAAGTGAGCCGAACTATTCCAGAAAAACCAAGTGACATTTGAGTTTTTCGAGGACATTGTTAATTTCTTGATCTATCTACATATGTCATTCGTTACGACATATATAATATAAGCTAAACAATTTTCCGATGTAAATAACCAAAATAAAAATTAGAGATGTTAATTGACATTATCTTGTCCAGCATCAATTCACCAGTTTCCATGCAAAATTCTATGTGATACTCTTTTAGAAAATATTTATCTTGAAGAGCGATTGGTTGGAATATCTAGGGTGATGCACTTCCTAATTTTGACATGAATTGGTTAAATGTGTTGTCTGTTCTTCAATCTACTGATTTAATTGTTTCTTTGTGCTTTTAACTAAGTTTCACCAATGCAAATCTTAGAGAAAAACACATGATGCAAGGTGACCCTTTAAAGACCTTCTATAAGGTGTTACCAATAATTTTGACTGACGTAATTATATGATCATTGCTAACACAACTACTGTTAACAATCCCCAGTGTGCAAAATTGTGCATTGCCCCACTGCTAAAAGTCTTAGCAGTTCCCACGTAGTTGCACGTAGGATAGTTGCCTCCATTATCAAAATAGTAGGATTTGAAGATCAGTGCATTATTTGTTGGACATCTGAAATTGAAATCAGCAGGACAATCTGCCACAAGAGCTTGACACACATTGAGACAAGGCAACACTTCATAATAAGGAAGATTTGGTTGAATAATGTCCTTAATAAAATCATTTCGAGACTCGTTAACTTCTCTATAAATATACCCACTAACGTTACGAGTAGTACAGCGTGGAATGGTCACAGCACAAAGCCAATCTTTGTAACTCTGAGCACAGTCACTGCATGATCTTATTGGCAGGAAAATAGCATCGGCCGATGTGTTGCAGGGAATCTGCTGCAATGCTTTGGAAAAATTAGTATACAAGCTTTTGGCTTGGCTATCATACATTTCCTGAATAATTTCCTTAGTGCTGTCTGTGTTTGAAGGCACGGAATAGGCTACCCTATCACAAAAATCTAGATCATAGATCAATTCACAGGCAGCAGTGTCAAGCGTTTCAAATTCAAAGGGTTCATATATAGCTCCTCCAAAGTTATTTCCTCCAAAATCATTCACAAGGTACCCAATGTACTTGGTGGAGCTGTTAAGTTTACTGACATAAAATTGTTGCTGAATTCCACCATTTCTTGTGGTGTAACTGATATTCATGTCAACTGTTGTCAAGAGTGCAGGTCCATCTCTAATTGCACACCAGCTGCAGTTAAGATTGTTGAAATAATCCTTATAGTCGTAAGAATATACCAAAAGAGAGTATGGAGACTTGGTCACATTCAAGTGGGATACATTGGAATTTGGTGCTGTCAAGTTGGTGGTTACAATTAATGCAGAATTTTCATCTGTGTCGATGACCGTTGCGGAAGGTCTATCATCCCATTGGAAAACTAAGTCATTCTGGGAAACCCCTATTTGGTATGTCCAATTGGCATTTTTATTAGTATTCTCTGGAGCACGGACTGCAATGTAAAGCACAGAATCGGCACTTTCGGACGAATTTTTGATGGGAACGTCCGCTAATGCTTGGAAATATCCATGTTTGAACAAATCCATTTTTCCTACCTCAAAATTGGTGAACATGGTGGAGTTGAATGAGAAGTAGACTGCAAGACTGGTGTCATTCTCTCTGACATTATCTGGTTCGGAGCAGAGGTTGCCTGTCAAAAAGATCAAAAGTTGATAATATTCACCCAAACCAGTGGATGTGTTAACGTTGAAGGAGTACTGCTGAAGTTCACTTTGTAAAATGGTGTTTCTTATGGGGGTAAATTCTGTCAAGTAACCGTTGTCTTGTTTACCTCGGTTGAGATACTGGTCGTTATTTGGATTGAGTCCACCCACAAAGTCATGGGATAAATCTAAAGGGTCATTGATATCCGATCCGAACCCTGTATCGAACAGGATAGCTGATGCTATTGCCAGAAGTAGCCATAGCCTAAGAAGAAGCATGTCGCACCTCTTCTCAAGTTAACAATATGGTTAAATGTCGTGCAGAGAAATGGTGATACCTATGAAGACATCAATGAAACGTATAGACAAGACAGTCTCCGCGAAATGAAACACAAATGTGAAAAATAGATGCCTTCACGTGTTAGTGGCTTAATCTTTGAGCTAATATCTTCTAGACGGAATCGTCACTGGTATAATAGATACAATAGCAAGAAGAATACAATAACGCGAAGAATTTGGTCCCTACAGTAACATATAAATTCACAAATCTCCCGATATTTCAACTATCCTCAAAATATATCTAGTAATCATAAGTCAAAGGAATTACTCAATCGAAAAACTTTCATTCATTATAACTATTTACGGTCAAATGTACTTCAATCTATGATTTTATATCTAACATGTGGTCTAAAGTCACTTTTTCTATATTACATCATGAAAAAAGTTTCCAGAACTTCTTTAATTTACTTTTTTTAGGTTTTCCACTGTCATTTGAGCCTAAACTGGATGAACTTGACATTCCTGGATGTGAGGACATTGGCTTTAACTTGGGTCTTACTGATTGTCTTTCCATATCAAGCGAATTAGATTTGGTGAGTTCTTTCGATTCATACTTCTTTTGGTCTGAGTTTTGTTTAGCCGCACTAGGAGACTCTAAATTCACAAACTTGAGAGCTGATTTTCTCAGATCAATTTCTTCTGGTGGACTAATGTTAATTTGAGGAGCCAACGGTTTGGGTGAATTAGGAATAGGCAGGTTAGATCTCTCTTGGTTTTGCAATAAATTCTTCTTTAAATCTTTGAGTGACAATCCAGTTCCCACCGATGGTGATTCAGACTTCACCTTCTTTACTGGTTCTAACATAGATTTGGTCTTACGGGCTGTAATTCCAAACGAAGTAGCGCCAGTGATGACTTCCGCAAGTTTAGCACCTTTTCCACGATTATCTGGATCCACATCTCGGATTTCATGACAAAGTTGTGCCGACTTGTCCGATACTGCCCTTGCAAAATTAGCATAGAAGTCCTCATTGAATTCGAGCTTTGCAAGGTTTTTGACAGTAGCTTCCATGTCCTGCTTATAATCAACATAAATCTTTGAAATTTCGTCATATGAGGAGTAAGAATCCTGAGAGGATAGACTGGCATTATCAGATAAAGAACTCACTGACTCCAGCTCATCAATTACCGTTTCTGGCTTTTCCTTTATCGTTGCTTTTTCTTTGCTGGAAGTTCTTTCTTTGATTGGTGCTAGCTCCTTTTCAGTCTCCAAGTTGTACCGTTTCTCAATTTTCTCTATAAGTTCCCTTTCAAAACGGTTCATATTCATTGCTGGTACCACAATTACGGGCAATGGGAAATTCTTAACCAATCTATCAGTTAATTTTGAAGAAATCCAAGACTTTAAAGGGGCACTGATTCTCATGTTTTGCTTGGAGCCGGTACAAACAAGATTTGGTTCATACAATTTGTACATTTCCTTCAAGACATCTTTAGTTTTTCCAACAGCTAATTCCACTGTTACCTTTGTTATCTTTTCAGGATTTAAAACCTCCATAATATAAGACATGAGATTCTTAGCAATAACCTTAACATACAGTGGTCTGTTTCGTTGTCTTAATCTCATTTTAGGAGTAAAGGCTACCATTTTTTGAGGATCATACTCCGAAAATCTCTTTCTCTGTGTTAATTGGTGCGATGTGATCGCAGAGACCACCACAATTGTATCTCCATCTTCAACGAAGCTACTCAAAACCCAGTCCAATGCAACCCAAGTGTGTTTTCTAGCACTAACATAAACCATAATCGTTCTGCGTGGAATAATTGGCTTAACATCCAATTCATTTAAATACAATTGCTCGAATTTGGAGTGAAGCTTTGTAAAGGTACAGCCTCTATGTGTGATGATTGGACGTGAGGGGTAATCTGTCCTTGGTCCCATGAACATTGAAATATCGATGTTTGACATAGCACCATTTCTCATAGGCGAGCCCATTCTTCTGCTAGGAGATAAAGATTGATGACGTGAAGGAGATTTTGAGTACTGTCTTGAAGGAGACATTGAAGGGCTTCTGCTTTTTTCACGACTTCTACCACGATCAACGTAGTCACCAAAAAAGCTTGAGTCTTCTTCCTCAGAATTATAATCATCATACTGGATGTCAATCGTGTCGAATGAAACTCTCTTGTTATAATTACGTTTTGTCTCCAATGAAGCATCTCGATCATCAGGAACAGGAATACGGAAGGACCGGTAATCATCTGAATGTTTAAAGGAGAACCAGTCCAACATATCGTATTTACCAAGTTCTGCAATGGAAGGAGGTTGAAATAGATGTGTATGGGCCTTCTCTAACTCCTTATCAGCATGTTCTGAGTATTGGAAGGGATCCAATTTCCTGATCAAGTTGGGGGTGGAACTGGAGGTGATCAAATTCGGTCTGAAGTCCTTGAGGGATTCTTCATCCTCATCTGAAGAACTTCCCCTGCGATGTTTGTCCGAAATACTGGAAGGCATTGATCATGTATGTTTGGTGAGTATGTCTGGATCTTAACACAATAAAGACGAGGAATAGGGAAGGATGTTTCGTGGATTTTGAGCTCTGAACGACAGTATAGTACGAGCTCTGTCGATGGTACTTTATGGGTGTGTCTAATTTATGTAGGGAATCTTCGAGTTAGGGAGGGATAGACTTGCTATGGCATTCACTTCTGACGGTTTTTGCCTTGATATGTCTATATTTGTCTGCAATAATAGCCAGTATGATGAATGGTATTGAAGGGATGGCAGTTCTCACGCAAACTTGAAGATGGTAAATGAACACCTGTTGGTACAAATCCTAGGAAACCAGTGGAGTTAGTATGCGGCCGCAATCGTGGAAATTCTGGGCAATATTGGCAAACTGATTGTTGAAGTTGAAAGTGCCTCTAGTGCAGTAAAATTGAAGAACCTGCCTCAAATTTCACAATCCCTCTGCCTCTTAGGTTGGAAATACTGTGGTCTTAAGCAAATGCAGGGTTTAGATGAGGATGACGGTGTCTATTTTGTTGGGCCGCGCACGACCCTGCCATAAGTCGATTCCATCGCCTATGGGCTGTTTTCTATGCAGCCGTCTAAGGCTGGGATACTTGCATCTCCGGGGTCCAGCGAAAGGGAATGTTGAAGCGATAAACCGTGACTTTTCATATGGCCACTTGGTTACATTATGTGATTTTTGAAAAGTGCACTGCGATGGACTATTTGCCTATTGCTAGTGGTAAGAGAAAATGGGCGTCGGATGATAATCTCCTAGTGGATAGACTCAAAGGGAGAGCAATTCAAACATCTACCGTTCGATGTATCAAGGATTGTATTTCCGCTTGTAATAAGAAACTTTTGCATATACTGCTTAGGCACTACAGTAGCACCACTCATCGACCCCACTGGAGTACAATTTTGTGTTGAAAATACACAAAATACCGTCAAATTAACCTAACCTACCAACGTATAACCATATATTACCCGGCATACATGAATATTGCGTTGGGACCACTTTTTATGCTTGATCAGAGTCAAGTTAACAATTGGTCGCCTCACGTGACCACCACTTTTACATCATAAGGTGGTTTCAAAGTACTTCTACCAAGGAAGAGCTGATGCAGGGAGCCTGCCCCATTAGGATTGTTTAAAAAATGTCGAACAGCCGGTGGTACTGAAAATTAAACTTTTTGTATGAAGCTTGGTGACTTTCAGCGAGAATTACCCCATTTTGTCACCAGGTACAAAGTAGGCCATGGAAGTTAAAATTCCCCTAACAAATTGTTATATTATCTAAATAGAAGTGTATTTAATTCAAGGAGACATAGTAGCCTGATATTTGGTAAAAAACACTCAGAAAACACTGCCTGTTCTGAAATAGTGCTTTAGCAACTTATGTCTGACTTCTCTTGAGAGATGAAGGTGACCAGTGCCCTGAAAGCATATAGAGAAGTCAGTTTATTTTAACAACAGTCCCGGTAAATATTCCGGCTTCTGGTTCCGGTATCTAGTTCAAGGCTTAGGAAACCCATGTAGTGTCTGGCATTTTGCAATAGCTATGGGGACCCAAAGGATCATTGAAATAGCCATATCGTAAGGATCGACTTTCCAGAGGTCAGGTACCTTGCAGAATCAACTAATCTGCCAACTTATCGCCCTCCACATCTACCGAAACCTTACTGTTCTCGCTACCAGATACTATTCAAGGTTTGTGTGTGTAATATCCTTCTTCGGCATGTTTAGGGCTGATCGTGCATGCACCTAACAACCGCTCAAATAAGTTGGCACCATCCCTTGCACCACAGATGGCTCAGGTATCAAAGTTGGCTTAGATTTGCAATTTTTCAATATCTGCTTACCTTTGCTATCATATTGGAATGTACTGTTACTTTTCACAAAAGCACCCAATGGTGGCTGCAGACCCATCTACTGACACATCAACTGCTAGTGGAGCTCTGTAATGTGCTGAAACTCCGAAGTGATATCGTTCAACGTCTTGTAGCTCCGATGGTGCCGATGTTCTGTATTCCTTGCTCTATTGTCCAGGTCCAAATCGGGCTAATTACGAGCATTGTTCCGTGCGTCGCTGCCTTCCTGTGCCCCACCAAATCACTAAATTCCAAACTAAGGCCGCTGGGGGTCCTCAGTTGTTGAGATTCAATTCCATTTCTGCCCCTACGATTCTACATTCTTGCCGGAAACTCCGTATAACCGGGTTAGTATCATGTGGTTCTTGCCCATTCCAATGTAAAGAGGAAAATAGGCGACTTTGCTATCCACTACTCCCGGAAACATCCATTCCAACCCCCCAGTATATGCTTTTGTGGATGTACCAATGCCCACCTGTCAACTAAGCATGAGCTACCGTATCGATATCCGAATATATTACTGAAGATATCCCCATTCACATCAATTAATTATACCAATTATATATCAACCATCTTTTTTTGCCTTTCTGAAATATTTTTCAGTGGTCGATGTCACACCAGATTCCACAACTTGCCACCTATCAAATGCCCGAGAGCTCCATGGATATGGCTTCGCATCAGCTCGACTCTAGCCGCGTCCTCGCCGCAGCATATCTCCATAAGCGAACCCGTAAAACACATCACTGGAAAAAGGTGTGGGTTTCGCTTCGTCGATGTCAACTAAGTTACTACAAGGATTCCTCTGAACATAAACCACTCCGTGTAATTGACAGGAGTAATGTGCTCTCATTCAACGAAATTCCAGATCACACAAAGTACCATTTGGCCATCTACACCAGCAGCAGGGTACATCATTTCAAATGTGACGACATAAACTCCCTTCACAGCTGGAAACACGCACTAGGGATATTCTTACTGGATATCCCTTCTTTAGCGGACGCAGATTTAAATTCCAGGATCCAAAACATCCAAATTACACCTAGGGTGGCCTCTCCAGCATCTACCTGGGCGTCTGATGCAACCAACAATTCGGTTTCAAAATCACTAGAAGACGCTGATTATTCTGGCCCAGAAGACGTTTCCTCCAGTCTCTCAGATATCGATATTCCTGACCCCACTCAAGAAGAAAATCATGAGCCTCCCATTGTGGTGGATGATACCACTGGATCTATTCCAGCTAAAACCGGAGAGTATCTCATTGAACAAGGATACCTTTTGAGACTCAGAAAGCGATATAACAAGTGGAAAAGGTTTTACTTGGTGCTAACTTCCAAAGCGATCTATTTTTATAAGGACGAACACAATCATAGGAAATTATACAAGAAGGTATTATTAGAGAACATTATTGATGCCATCGAATTGGAACCCATCTCCAAATCCAAGCTTTGGTGCCTATTGATCATCACTCCTATGAAACGGTTACGGTTCTGTGCTTCGAGTGAGGATGATTTGATCAGATGGCTTTCTGCCTTGAAGGCATTAAGTGTCCATGCAAAGAATCCAGACGCATGAATTCTTTCAACACTGAACATGCGATCCACATAATTGGAATATACTTCTGGATGAGCTCGATTTTATATAACCTTTGGCAAATTCCTAGAAGACTGGGCAATTTTAATAGCCCTTTAACGGATCCTAGCTACAGATTCAATATGAAATTATGCAATCGATGGTTTCAGCTTAGATCTCGAAAGTTCATCTATCTATGAGAGTTTTGATCTCATTTATGTTGTTATAGGCTGATATGCCGAAATCGCTTAAATGGTATTCTGGTAATACCAAGGCCACAATTTACTATTGTTACCACACTGGACCCCTCGTATAGCCACATTCATAGCCAATGCGCAATTAGAGATGCAATTTTCGACCCCACAGGCCGTTTATAACCGCATTCCCCAAACCCGTTCGTCCTATCGAGATCCGTCTTCGCTAACAAGCATTTCCATCCCCATTGGGCAAAATTGCTCTATCCGATGCGGGTTAGCCCAATGCTGACTATGCATCTACCCCATTTCTAATGCTGTTGATTATAATTAACCAAGAAATGCCATGTACGAAACTAGGTATTATTTTCTAGATCCCTGGAATGATACTTAACCGAAAACAGCACAATCATATCCTATATTTGCTGTTTTGTTGGGCAACCATGCAACCACGTTTCACCGCTAGACATCACCGATAGTACATCCCATCACCATACTTTCGATGACACTAAGACGCCGAGTGGCTTAATTTGGCTCAGTTTTGCTAGCAAATTTCATCCTACCAATGTGACCTAATTTAAATAGTGGAAAATAAATGAAATTTCTCCTTTGTATGTCGTAGACTCCAGGCGAATCGATTTAATTACGTAGGAATGGCCATACTGGATGTGTCTATCAATTGGTACATAGTAAAAACACCCAACATGCTTATCCAACCTTCCCCCATAGTATCAATGGCCAGTATATCTTCTACACAATAACTCGAGTGGAAACTGGCCAGCCACTCCCACAATAGGTTGTGAAGCCATGCTCATCGTGCTATTCTCCATGGCAAGACTCCCAACGGTCAAATCACGGTAATTTCCAACAAAGCCGCATCCCCAGATTAGGCACCCCTGTTATGATTGACTAACCCGAGTCTACGCTGCCATTAGGGTTGTCTAGCTGTGTAGCCCGCCTTTTAGGCAAATAACTCGTACCATAAAATCGCACAAAACGAACAAATCATCAACTCTAATCCGAATTACTGGGACCCACAACCTTTCGATCATCCACCTTCCACTAGCAGTCCCAGGCACATCCTTCACCATGACCCTATCAAAGAGCGGCAGTCCGTCGGAATTGCGATACAATCCACTCTCAATTAATGTACAAATCGAAGCAAAACTCCAACAACTAGAAGCCAAGGATGGTAATTACTTTACGCACGGTGAGGGTCCACTTCTTCTAGAGCTGTTATCAGCACCGGGAAAAGCCGACGAAACCGATGAAACCGATGATTTCACCTTCTACAATGCCCACATGGACAACTACATTGCGGTCGTGGAAGATCCCGTATTGGCCACCACCATTACTCGCAATTTCAAGGACAGGAACATCTCCTTCTATGGGCACTTTTTGACCCTTCCAAGGCGGACAGCCATGGAACTCATCAAAACATCTCGTAACCTACAAGATTATAGAGAGTTGATGCTTTTCGTGGATTTGTTGGTGCCTGAATCACAACTCGGAGATCCATCGATCGCCTACACCATATACTCAATACTAGATGAAGTGATTTTGGAAAGAAATTTCTTGCATAAAAAAGTCACTTCTTTGATCAAAAAACAACATACACATTGTCCAGACATCTCGGTGAAACGTTTTATACAACTATACTATAAATTGGGTTGTGATAACGCATTATTTTCCATATGGGCGGTGATTCTTCAGGCCAATTATGAGTTCGATACTGTTTTGAAATCCAACGGAGAACACCCTCTATCCGAACTGAAACAATGGCAGCCTTACTTTAACATGTATCTTAAACCGAGTTTCAAGGAGGATCACAGTCGTGCTCCAGGTGTTGCTATCTACGTACTGGGATCTCATGAATTGAAAAATCACGAAATTGAAACAATTATTCGTAGAAGCGGTATCACTCTTATTCATGGAGCCTGGATCGTTGGACCAGGTAAATATTTCATTACAGTCGTTTCCTCGAAAGAATGTACCCAATTAGTCAATATCGGCCAATTTTATGCTTCTGGTAATCGAGCATACATTTTTACTTGCTCGCCTAAATATTTGAAGATAAGAAAGAATATTGGTCATCCAAAAGAAATAATTCCTATTAGTTTTCCCATTCTAGAGTTGGAAGGCAACAGTAAGTCATGGCAAAGTTCTGACGGAAGTAACAGTTCCATGTACAAAAGAATCATGAAAAATCTTCTGGAAGATATCCAATTAATCGAGAACAAAGAACTGTCAGGTGTAAATTTACCAGTCAAACAAGACTCTCCACCAACTGGTTTGACATTTTTACAAGAATTTAAACAAGAACTCCAGTCCAATATTAACCCCAAATATAGTAACTTGGTTTTCGCACGCCACAATATTGAAGTACAAGAGAGTAATCTCGACAAGATCAACAACAACGATCTTACACACGAATTAAGCAACGGTGAGATAGAAAACGATTCGGTGGATGAAGAAAATATGGGCATAGAACACAGTTGTGCAGATGAGCTGAGTTCGCTTAAGGACTTCGATAACTTGTCTATTTACAATAGATCTCAAAATACCATAGAAACTCAAGCTCAGACCGAATATTATCTTGATGAAGATGACTATTCTAAGTATGTTTTCGATGAGCTTGATCTTGACGCAGATTTCCTTGCAGTGGTAGATAATATGGCAGATTTGTTCCCGAAGATGTCTCGAACAGAATTGAAACTTCGGGTTAAAACATGTGAAGATATTGATGTTCTCGTGGAAGAACTCTTTTTGGAACAGGAGAGCGTAGAATTACAGGAAACGGTGATTGCTGAAGAAGAGGCTTACAATAATTCCATCTCACAGTATTCACCAGCTGTGTATCAGCTCAAAGACATTTTCCCCTCACATGACAATGAGACCTTAAAGGTAGCTCTTGATGAATCGGGTGGAGACTTGCAAAATGCAACAATTGCACTATTAGGAGGTCATGTGTCTCTGTTTGAACCAGTCGTTGGGTCTAGTAGCAAAACAGTCACCAAAAGTGAGGCCGGCGTATGGGACTCTATTCATGAAAAAGCAGTACAACTACGTGATATCACAGAAATTCCCATTAGCGATGCTACGAGCTTTTTACATTCCAAGCAAGGAAATTTCATAGAGAGCTTGGTGGCTATTGTGATGACATACAAGAGGAGACCTCCAGCTCCGTCACAAAATAAGATGGTACGAGGTGGACGAGTTCAACGAGGTGGTACTAAAATGGCGCGGGGGAAGTTGGTTGGATCGATTGGTGCCACTTATAAATTCAGTCGCACCAGTAGTGAGTACCAAGAATTGAAAGCTATGCTCAATAGTAATCCACAGTTCAAATCCATTAACATGGGATTTTGCGAAAAGGCACTCGAGTTGATGAATGGGAACCCATTCAAAGTGATTGACACTTGTCGTATCATTGTTGAACATGGCGGAGAACATCTCACACGTCCCTGTACTCAACATACGATCATCAAAGCACCAACTGCTGGCAACACCATGTCATCAAGGTCATCGGTTGGATTAAGCAGCCAATTTATCCGATTCAGAACGAAATCGAACTTGATCAACAAACCCGATCATCAAACCCAAAGCGAACGTTTAAGCGTTTTTGCCGAGAAGGGAGAGTTGGACTTACACGGGCTCAAATTAACGACTGCATTGTTAGTTACGCAAAAAGCCTTGACCCGTTGGTGGAACAACGAGATAACAGAAAGAGAATATGAAGGAAATCTTGCAAAATTCGGCAGCAAGGCTGTCTTTGCAGGGCCGGTCAAGCTCATCACTGGAAGAGGAATCCATTCAGCAGGAGGTATACCGGTAATCAAGATGGGGGTGCGCAATTACTTGACGAAGAATAAGTTTGTATATGACGAACAAGTCGGTTCATATGTGGTGACAGGAAGAAAATAATCAATAAAATGAAACCGATAAAGGGATAAGCGAGATGCCAAACGAACAGATTCTAGGCAGTGCCAGAATCATCACAGATACAATTAGAGGCTATACTGAATATTATTACAGTTCTTGCAATTATTTTTAAGATTATTTTTACAAGCATAAATATTACGAGAATTGAAGTACATCAACTTTCTCGACAACCATAACAGCTAGATGTGAATACACATCATCATCATTATCATAGTCATCATCATTATTTTTATTAAAACATTTATTTCATCATAATTGAAGCGGGTTATTGCCTATGCAACCGCTTCAACGGCAATGGCCAATTGGCCAGATCAAATGGTATACTAGCACCTGGACTGGGCTACGGGTGCAACATGCAACAATATAGACATTCAACATATTATAGACAATCAATGCAAGAGTTGGGCAATGTAACATGTGCAACTAGTGTAGCAAGTTGGCATGACAATTTCTATTTTCTGGCCAGCATGTCTAATTGGTTAGTGAAGAGCTGACGATATCATGGCGAATTGCGAGGTTTACAGGCTAATGTGCTTTTCCTATGCCCAACATCAGGATTTGGCAAGAGACCAACGAATTTCCGGGGCCACGAGTTGGTGAGTGGCGTTATTCACTATTGGCTCATTTTGCACATTTGACAACGCCATAGAACATTCGGGCGCTTTAGAACGAACTAAGCCTAACTACGAAACTCGGTGTGAGTATGACGAATTTCATACACCAATTATAATCGGAATAAGGTTAACCTGACATTCCTCTGCAGCGGAGTGCAACTGGAACGAAGTTGGTGCAGCAAAGTTGGTGCAACAAAGTGGTTACCCATAGTACAAAGCTGGTTGCGCCGTTAGCTGGCAGCGTTCCACCTAACATTGCTGGCTAACCAGGATATTGGCCGTACTGGCTCGGCTCACTGGCAGTTTAGTACGATGTTATAGTACTATACTACCGCCAAATTTCGTAACCATCGAGACAATATCGACAATTTAGAGGTGTTAAGATATCCCTTGGATCCATAACATCCTATTGTTTAACTTTATGTAATTCAGGAGTGTTGTTCGTCTGTTGCTGGTCAGGAAATTCATCGCAATCTGTGATGGAAGTTTTTTTTTTCGCTGGTCCTAGAGGCTCTGGAGTTTCATTAATTGCTGAGAGTACACTGAGGGCCCCTGGTTCCACCAATAAAATCGATCTCATTCCAGATGAATGCAATGTCAGATGTACCGAGCATGGCATGCACGTCATTAGCACACAAACAGATCCGGCCCTACAACAATAGTGCCACCACTTAAGATGGGGCTCGTGTGCCAGCGTTCTCGTCGAATGCGGCCGTAGGGGCATTTGGTGGACGCACGGCGGGAGGCTGGCCCTGGGTGGTCCAACTGGTGGCAGCAGTCTTGACAACACCGTGGTAGGTTGTAGCGGAACGACGGTGCGCGTATATGTGGGGTGCTGTTCGCTGGCCTGTGGCATTTACATGGCGGAGTTCAGCATCCACAGGGCCTGGCCCGTTTGGGCAAAATGTCCTATTGGAGGGCGTTGTCAGAGAATGTGCTAGACCCTTCGTCAGAAGAATACACAATAGCCACGGCGCATTGAGCCCGGGGAGAACCAACGCGGTAGTGATAAAATTTAAAAGGGGAGACGTGTGTAAACGAGAAGTTAACCACCATACTGATAGAGCCATTGACACGACCAACTCTAGACCGAATTCCACATTGGTTAGCACTACAAATTAATTAGGGGATATTGTGGCAGAATTGGGAAATTTTAGCCAAAAGTCGCCCCAATCACCATGGTGAGCGTATTCCCACGGCGCGGTTATCAGATAACGTGGATGTAGAAAGCCCATGGTAATGGTGACGCACCTACCCCATATGACAATACCGAAGATTCGGGCAATCAACAAGATACCCAAAGCGGTGAACACGGGTTGCGTTTGCCCATTGGTTGGAATGGATGGGCACCTTGACTGGCGTGGACCCGTCGCTAGCGACACCATGGCTATTGTGGTGGTGCTGACAAGACCAGGCGTAGCGAGACTTGGCGTAATGAGAAAGGGCGTAGCGAGAAGTTGACAGCCTCAATGCCAGTGTTGGTGACACAACCTGGATGAAATGATGGGCTCTGAGGACAGCACAACCGCCGATGGCATTTCGCCTTTCCATATTAAGCCATCCACTGGCCGCCTGGTTCAGTGTTCAGTGTTCAGTGCTGCCCTTCATCAACTTCCCACCACCTTGTTGGTATACTGTTTGGTTCTATCAGCTCCCCTCGTGGTTCCTCCCTCGCCAGGATTTGTGTCGGTGTTCCATTTCCGTTTTCGTTCTCGCCCTAATTTCGGGCATATTTTCTCGCTACTCTCCCTATTGCTCACTATTCTCTGACTTCTTTCACCGTCTCACCACCCGACTACGCTCGCTACCTTTTGTTGAATTATTTCATAATTGTCGCTCCTTTTATCCATCTCGACCTTCCTTTAAACTTCACCCTTGATGGCTTCTACGGATCCATCGTCTTCCCTGATGCCTATAGTGGTGCCTGGCACCATTCTTCCTCAGGATCGTCGTCCTTCAATCCCCGAAATCCTTTCCCAGGGACTGCCTACCGATTCAAATTCTCACAAAGGCGCCGTACCCACGTCGTCGTCGTCGTCGCCCCACCCCACTCCCTCCAGTGATACGTCTGTTGTACCTTCCGACTCCGTTGCTGCCTCTCCCAAATCTTCTTCTTCTCAGCATCCTGAACCAACCATTCCCATAGCTCCTTCTCCCCATAACGGTGGCTTGTTGCTTGGTTCTCCCATTCACGAGAAAATCTCCCAATTCACTGACTCTATTGTTTCGGCCACAGAGTCTTCGGTGCAAGATTCACTGCCTATTGCCCGCGTCGACTCTCCTACATCTCTTCCTAGAATGCCTGGTACCTTCAACGTCAATGGTCTTCAGGCCTCGGAGGAGAGTGCTCAGTATCAACAATTAACACAGTCGCTCAATCAGAACAACAATACCACTGATTCGCTTCTTGCTGATGGCACCAAGAACAGAGCTAGCTCTTCCACTTTCGACACATCCAATACCAACCACACCGCAGACACCGCAGACACCGTCGACACTGCAGAACTCGGAAACGTCACCTCCACAGAGTTGAGCGGACCACCTTCACACAACCATGTGCTTCCCCACAAGAATTCCGATCGTACCTTGAACCACAAGCATTCGCTTGAGTCACAATCAACACATCGTGATGCTTCATCTTCGGATGCACCTTCATCCCATCTTTCATCTGTATCTACTAACAACGACTCATCCATTCCAATTCCTGCGGCAGATGAACATTTTATCTCTTCCCCTGACCTCAAATCTTTCAAGTCTACTTTGGATCCCAAGTCACACACACCCTTCTCTACAAACTCGTCTTCGAGCGGTTTGAATGGTAAAAATATCCAATCTTATTTGGAGAATGGAGACTACAACAAGAGCAGTGATTTTGATGGTCTCAATTCATCTGATGATGAAGTACCAGAGAGCGAGCAGCATACTCCAAACTTGCGTAATGATACTTTACGCACAATCCCAACTAATGAAGAAGAAGACATTGATGCCACTCCAGTTCAAAAGCTTCTCCAACCAGTATCTACTCCTTCTACTGTCCCTCAAAGACCTCCTCCTCCTCCTCCGGTAGCGCAAATGACTACCCCTACGTCAACTTACAGTGAATCGCGTAATCCGTCGACATCCTCAGTTATTAGGAGTCCACCTGCTCCACGTCTGGTTTCTCACAATCATACTTCAGCTGTGAGCCCAGTACTTCAACAACAATATAAATTTGCCAACCCAAGTTCCTCAGCAAATTCCTCATCAAGTAACTTAGGAAATGCTTCTCCTAGAGAGTTGCCTGGTATGGGAATAAGTATGCCTTCTCCAGGAACAGGAAAGAAAAGAAAAAGTGGAAATCGTGTCAAAGGTGTATTGACACTGATGTTCAGTAAGAAATCAGGTTCTACAGGAAATGGAAGTAGTCTGGGTGGTGGAATTAATGGCTCCACCTCCGACTCTGCTTCTTCACTCAACATGAAAATCAGTACTCCCTTTAATGCCAAACATGTTGCTCATGTTGGTATTGATGATAATGGCTCTTACACAGGTTTGCCCATTGAGTGGGAAAGATTATTATCTGCAAGTGGTATTTCAAGAACAGAGCAGAAGCAACATCCTCAGGCAGTGATGGATATTGTAGCCTTTTATCAAGATACTAACGAGAACCCTGATGATTATGCTTTTAAGAAGTTTCATTTCGAATCAAACAGTTCAACAACCTCGATAAATAACAATGGAAGCGAAACTCCGCCATTGGCATCGAATGCATCATTCCCATCACATCATCCTCAGAGCCCGCAAGCTGAGCAAATTTCTGATTCGAGCATGACACAGACAACTCCAGTTCAGCAACATCCAGATGAAAGAAATATTCAAGCCCCAAGAACTCCAAATGCCAACTATGAAAACCAATTTATTCCAAGTAGACCTGCTCCAAAACCACCATCAGCTCAACCAACTCCACAGCAATTATCACAATCTCCACAAGTTACATCTCCATCTAATGGAAGTGGAATTTCACCATCGAAGACCAAATCTTTCATGGGCCGTTCATTCTCCTCTAAGTCTATCAAGTCACTTAGAAGTAGTTCAAAGAAACTGGAAAAAGCACCTGTGACCCCAACTTATAACGCTCCTCCTTTGCCACATTCCACTTCTGCAACAAAAATTCCAAAGTCGAAATCTCATAGTAGTTCTTTGGCGTCTCAAACTAGAGTTCAACCTAAGAATCCTACTTCCACTGCACCAATTGCCCCATCGGCCAAATTTGGCGATGAAAACTCTCTCAATTATCAAAAGCAAAGATCTAAAGAAGATGTTAAGTCACATAGACCTCCTCCACCACCCCCTTCGCATTCTCAACCGCTGACTTCACTGGGTTTATCTGGACCTCAGCAAGCATTGGCTGATATCACTTCTGCGGGCTCAAAAGAATCATACGAAAAGCAAAGAGCCAAGGCAGCCGCAAACCAGTCACCAGCTCAAGCCGGTTCAACTGCTACTCCGGAAATACAAAGAAAGAAATCCAATCAGCAACCCGTTCGTGATGCTAAGCAAGCAGCACTTTTAGCTCAAAAGAAACGTGAAGATAAAAAGCGGAAGAATCAACAAATTATCAGTAAATTGAAATCAATCTGCAGTGAGGGTGATCCAACGGAGCTTTACACAGATTTGAATAAAATTGGACAAGGTGCTTCTGGTGGAGTCTATATTGCACATGAAGTGTCTGAAAAGACAAGAACTGTGGCTATTAAGCAAATGAATTTAGAGCAACAGCCTAAGAAAGAACTCATTATCAATGAAATTTTGGTAATGAAAGGTAGTAAGCATCCAAATATTGTTAACTTTATCGACTCTTACTTGGTAAAGGGTGACTTATGGGTAATTATGGAATATATGGAAGGTGGTTCGTTGACAGAGATTGTTACACATAGTGTTATGACTGAAGGTCAAATTGGTGCTGTTTGTCGAGAGACTTTGAAGGGTTTGAAGTTTTTGCATTCTAAAGGTGTTATTCACCGTGATATTAAATCTGATAATATTTTGTTAAATATTGATGGTAATATCAAGATGACAGATTTTGGGTTCTGTGCTCAAATTAACGAAATCAATTTGAAGAGAACTACTATGGTCGGTACACCATACTGGATGGCTCCTGAAGTGGTTTCGAGAAAAGAATATGGTCCTAAAGTTGATATTTGGTCTTTAGGTATCATGATTATCGAAATGATTGAAGGAGAACCACCTTACTTGAACGAGACACCATTAAGAGCTTTGTATTTGATTGCTACTAACGGTACTCCTAAGTTGAAGGAGCCTGAAGCTTTGAGTTATGACATTAGAAAGTTTTTGTCTTGGTGTTTGCAAGTCGACTTCAACAAGAGAGCCAATGCAGATGAGTTGTTGGCAGACAGATTCATTCAAGAATGTGATGATGTCTCATCATTAAGTCCATTGGTCAAGATCGCTCGGATGAAGAAGGCCAATGAACCTAACGAAGATTAAATAATTTATTTCTTTTTCTTTATCTAAATAGTGTATTATTTTATAGTTCTGACTTCTGTAGTTTGCTAGAATGAAGTGATTGTTAATATTCACGTGGAAGATACATGAAAAACAGACAACCGTTACAAATTTAATGATGGGTGAATTTCTTTCTCACTACTTTGATTTATGCCAATGTAATTTAAGTGTGTAATACATACCAGCGACAAGGACAAATTACTTGTTCAAAAAGTTTATATTATTAAGGTGCCAAATGAGGTCTGTCACTTAGATAACCTATACTTGGATTTATTTCTTCAATGTTTCATTTAAAAATTCTGTAATACGGTAGATTCCGAAATATTTTTCTTTATCGATGTCCTTCAAAGTCAATTCAGGGTTTCTGTATAATTCCTTAAGAAGTTTACTTTCAAATATGAACGCAGCATCATGAATTCCCCAGGGTTCAATGAATACTCTTACATGAGGACCATTTGGTTTTGTAGCAACGTATGAATATTTTTCTTCGATAAACCTGTTATTCGAATCTCCATAAGTAAACTTTGAGTACAATGGAACATCCAATGCATACTCACACCAGTCCATGATATCATCTCTCAAGACCTCATCTTCACCAGCAATAACGAGAACATCATGGCCTGGTTCTCTAAGACTGCTTATTCCATCCCAATCAGAAGACTGGGTAGGCTTCTTATTACCAGGAGAAACTGTCAAGGATTCAAGCCGAAGCTCTCCTGTAATGTGACCCATTCCATTCGCAAAATCTTTATAGAAAATCATATCTCTGCCATCATTCGTGTAAAACGAACCCTTGTTATCGTATTGTTCCTTATCTGGGAAAATCTTGACCCAAGGGCTAATTAATAAAAGCTTAGAAGGAAACGGCTTGCTTGTAGGCGATTGCAATTTCAATCTTTGCAAGAAGGCAGTAATCATTGTTCCACCGCATGAATCACCCAAAAGTAAAATATTAGATGTGGATTCGGCAATTCGTGAATATGTTTCATCCAATTGATCATATTGAACTGGTAATTGATAGCCGTGGCTTACCAATTTGTAATCAAGGGTAATAATCGACAAGTTTTGTTTGACTTCCGCGTCAAGCAATTTTTGAATTGCTAAAAGACTTTGAATTTGTTCTTTAGAGGTGTGTAATTTGAAACCTCCACCATGAATATATAATAATACCGGGTCAGTGCTTTTTCTGTCCGGTTTTTCATGGATCCAAAATGATTGAGAATCGAACCGTTTCCCAAAATTTTTCAATTGAGAGGTGAATGTGGGGAATTTTGATGGAATAATTCTATTAAGCAAAGTATTCTTATTGTTTCCTCTTATCTTTGGAACATCAAACAAGGGGAACCTGGCAGTAACCAAATGAGTCATGGTAAGGTGATCCTCCAAACTATGTTCATACTTCCGGTATGGACTTCCAAACAAGAAGTACCGAACTAATGATGCTACATACTTGAATGGGTACTTAATTAACACCAAGATACTTTGAAAAGAAAGCATTTTCAACTCGGCATTCAACACTTCAAGATACCCCCTTCTTATAATCTAATGGACTCATTTTCTGGGGGAGCGGTATGCAGGAACAGAAAGCATATATGGGAAGTTGATCTATCAACCCGGGCAATTCGGACCAACATAATTGCTCGGGATATCTTGTTCAGGCTTAGTTTTGTATTTTCTATTTACCCAAATTGGATAAATTGTGTATACTGATGAAATAATAGCTTTGATACTTTTTGCGCCTGGTCCTGGTTATTTCCAATCTGTTGATGATTTCTCCTCTTTAATCATTTGAACAAAATACATTAGTTGCCACACAATCCATGTGATTAATTAACAATCTAACCGAATAAATTACCTAGCACTATTCAATTGATGCCAACTTTGTTCGAATTTAGAGATGTATAAGGTGAGTCCTGTATGAGATTGTACAAATTAATTCTGACTTTAACGAAGAAGTATTCTACTACTCGATGTTAGGTATAATTCTATAACTTCCCTTCTTTTGTAATTATAGGTTGACGTGCACCATACTCTAGCTGTTTCTTCTTTTTACTTGACATTTCACAAATTACTAAATTTGTCAAAACCTTCTTGATCCTTAAAAATGTGGGGGTACCTTAAATGGTTTTGTGTCGTATTTGGCATCTAATTCCATGTCAATTACTTGAGAATCCCCCCCCTGTATAATTACAGTATATCTACAGAATTTTGACGGGTTGGATGTGTATGATTAAGGCCATTTTGTTGATAATAAGCGGAGCTCAAAATGTCAAAATGAATTTCTATGAAGAATGTTCATTATATCAAGAAAATGCCACAGCTTGGCATCTTAGATGCCAAAATCCAAAGAAATCAGCAGGTGGTTAGAAAGTTTGATCCCGTGGACTTATCGGGTCAGTAGGCATATTATTTACATATTTACGAGAAAATTAAACCTGAATTGAAGGTTTAGTGCATTCATGATATTTTTATTGAGTAACTATGTTCCAATTTTGGGACCAAATGAACATCCGTGCAGCGTCATTGAAAAGGTACAATGTTTAACAGGAGTCGCTGCTGAAACCGGTGTGGTTTACGCCAAAAGTGGCCACTTTGTCAAGACCGATATTGCCAGCTATTTTCCACATTCCCAAGCTGGTTGAACAGTATGATGAATATGCAACCGGAATACATGTGGGGCATTGGGGGTCTATTGTGGGGATAAAATATTGGTTTGTTGGATAAATTACGTCGTAAAACACACCTGGCTGTTGAAGCTGCCTTTGTGGAGCGGCCGTCGGCCCAGTGCTCTATTTTATTACCAGGCAAGCATAATCAGTATTGTTCCCAATAGTGCAATGTTACATCTGGTAAACGCATCAAACGCAGCATGACATGAACATGAGTATTATGTACCGCTGATAACGGAGATTCTTGTACCGATCAGTTGCATGGAGTACTTGTTTCGAGGCATCCCAACCCGTTGATGAAACTTGGCCATGAAAGCCATGGAAAGAATGCCCCTTGCTGAATCAGAGAAAATAACTCACTAGTTACCCCTATGACGTCATATGTTCCGAGGAATATACATACGATGCGATTTTTCAGTGTGGTGAGATCGAATCCACAAATTATTTGGGCGTTCGAGTCTACTGTGCTTTTACGACCGAGGATGGGGGCCGGTTGGATGTCATGATGATGTAATGTGTTCCAAATCGGCCACCGTGATCTGTCAATGTGGCGCTGGTGCACAATAACAGCAAGAGATAACAAAAGTACAGAAGATAAAAAATATAACTAGTCAAAGCGTTGTATCCAACCCACCCACTAAACCTCCACACTTACTGTACCTGTAGCCTTGCTTGTGCGGTCTCACTTGACGTTTGTTTTGCTTCGTGTCAATGGACCTAATCCAGTCTAAGCCTGCCACCTGGGACATCGCATATTCCCCGAGAACTACCCTGGGAATTCAAGTACCTGAATCAACGCAGCCTTCAGTAAAGTCCCTCATTTGCACCGGAAGATTGTGAGGGCAAGTTTCCACGTCAACCTCGGCAACTGCAGCTTCTAGTAGATATTTGTAGTAATGCAAGTGCATAGATGGTAATGCAAGTGCATAGATGGTAATGCAAGTGCATGGTTGGTAATGTAATTGTACATGGTTGGTAATGCAAACGTAAATGGATGGGAATGCAAATATACATGGATGGGAATGCAAATATACATACCGAGTGCAATCCCTGGGTGGTACCATGCAGTTCCCGAAACTCGCTGCAACCTGTAGTTGGTTACTGGTGTTACCGGAGGTGGAAAGGTTCCTGTCACCTTGCCAAGTGCCTGGCCAAAGAACCATGCAGCAACAATCGGTAGGTTCTGGGTGGCAATAATTGCTAAGGGCATTGGTATTAGCGGAAGTAGCCTCCCCGAAAACCCAACTTGATAGTTGTGGATCCAACACATATGCGATAGCTGGCAGCCAGTTGCTATTGCCATCGGCTTGAGCATCGACCATCGAGAACAGAATATCGGGCCCTAACCCACCCCCAATTCCATCCTTCACCAACAATCTCTCACAATTCCACCACCAACCACCGGGGCTGTCTGAGACTGGCCCATCGAGGCCAGGGTCCGGTCTACGAGCCCGGATATCCCCACCTGGTGATTGCTGGGAGTCGGGGGCACCACATCAGCCCATTACTAGCGAAGAAACGGCCTTGGCTTCGCTAACCGATGGGCCTGGCGTTGGTTGATCGAGGTTCCACGTCGAGGAAACCATCGCAACTGCGTTGTGAATTTCCACGGCGATGGTACCAACCCGCACCCCAAACTACCCCCAAACTACCCCAACCATGGTAGCCATGCTAATTTTCGGGCTGGTACTGCAACCGATCGCATGGCAGAGCTTGCAGAACGTGGTTCCCAGCTGCAAGTCCTTCAGGATTTTCTATTCAATGGTATTCCATCCACCTAGTGGTCCTACCACCTCCGCAACAGCCTATTGTCTGGCCTAGCGATGCAGGCTGCGTCTACTTTGTCCCCGTTTCCCCTGGAATTCCCCTCTCTCCCCGTGGTGTAGCCAGGCCAGGCTCGCTACGCCACACGCAGCCCCACCGCTCGCACCACTTCTCCACCGCCAGCCAAACCCGCAGCAATCTTAGCTGCGGTGTTGCTGTTGATGAGTCCGCCGCCTTCACCGCATCCAACCCCGGCAAAACTCTCCCAGCAGGACCTCCGCTTCACCGACAGCCTCCTACGCCGAGGACTTCGGACTTTGACTGGAATCTCGCTGGATTCCATCTGTTGTCGTCTTCAACAGAATCTTCTTCGCTGTCTCATAACCCCGTCCTCTCCAGCTCCGATATGGCGCATGGGTCGCAGTATGGCAATTATGACATCACACCCCCCAAAACTATAAATACACCGGGTCCCTCGCTCAAATGTTGCTAATCAGTTTTCTAGTCCACCATAATCCACAATGACTGAAGAACAGAAGTCCCCACAGTTCCAATCCTTTCTCAACAACGACGGTATCGATGAGTTGCAGCCCTTGAACAGAAAACACAGGGTGTCGTCGTTATCGCTCAGTGACTTGAACCAATGGCAGAATGGGTTGACCAAGTTGTCGCTGTCCACCTCTCTCTCCAAGGACGGCAAGAACTCCTCCGCCAACCTCAAGAAGGTGGACTCGTTGGCCAAGTTATCGAGAAACTCCTCCATCATCAAGAGAAAGAAGAAGTCGGTAATTGACCACGCTCGTGTGGCCTCATACGCCTTCTGCTTCGATATTGACGGGGTGATATTGAGAGGCCCCGACACCATTCCTCAAGCAAAAGAGGCATTGCGCTTGTTGAACGGTGAAAATAAGTACAACATAAAGGTGCCTTCGATTTTTGTCACCAACGGTGGTGGTAAGCCCGAGAAACAAAGATCCGACGACTTGACCCAACGTTTGGGCGTCACCATCACCCCTGAACAAATCATCCAGGGCCACACTCCCATGAAGGATTTGGTTGGCGTCTACAATAACGTGCTTGTGGTCGGTGGTGTGGGCAACGTTTGCAGGAATGTCGCTGAATCCTACGGTTTCAAGAACGTCTACACCCCATTGGACATTTTGAAGTGGAACCCTGCAGTTACCCCTTACCACGATCTTACCGAGGAAGAGACCGTATGTGCGAAGGACGTTGATTTCTCTAAAATCCCCATTGATGCCATTCTCGTGTTTGCCGATTCCAGAAATTGGGCGGCTGACCAACAAATCATCTTAGAATTGTTATTGTCCAAGAACGGTGTCATGGGTACTGAATCCAAGACTTTCGACGAAGGTCCAGAAATTTACTTTGCCCATTCGGATTTCATTTGGGCCACCAACTACAAGTTGTCTAGATATGGTATGGGTGCATTGCAGGTTTCAATTGCTGCCTTATACAGAGAGCACACCGGTCATGAATTGAAAGTCAACAGATTCGGTAAGCCTCAAAAGGGTACGTTCAAGTTTGCTAACAAGGTCTTGGCAAGCTGGAGACAAGGTGTTCTTGATGAACACTTGAAGAAGTTGTCCATCAATGACCCTGATGCAGAGGACGCTGATATCTTGATAAATGAAGATGGTGAAGAAATTATCAACCAGGCCAAGTTGGAAACCTATGTGGATGAGTCAGAAGAAGAGGATGACAATAACAAGATCAAGGAACCATTGGCTGACATTGTCAAGCAAGATAAGATCACCTTGCAATTACCACCTGCATCAACAGTTTACTTTGTTGGTGATACTCCTGAATCTGACATCAGATTTGCAAACTCTCACGATGTTTCATGGCACTCAATCTTGGTGAAAACCGGAGTTTATAAAGAAGGCACTGTACCAAAGTATAAGCCAAAACATTTATGTGAGGATGTCTTAGAAGCTGTTAAGTATGCTATCGAAAGAGAACATGAAAAAGAATTGGCCGAGTGGAACGAAACCGCTGGCAATGATGAAGATGAAAAGGGTTCTAGACTTAACTTTGCTGACTTGGTCATGACCCCTAGTGAGAAGAAACAACAAGAATCTAAGGATACTTCCAAGCCTACAACTATCGAAGAACATGAGGCTGTTGAGGTTCCTGTCTTCTTGACGGAACAAGTCGCCAAACTTAAAGATGTTGGTGTAGATAAGTAGTGTTTATAGAGGTTCAATTCATAATAGTTTTAATACATCGTTAAATTTATCTTAGTAAGTTCTTTCGAGCCAACAATAATTTATTGTGAATAATTACAGTAATTTCCTATGAATTATTTACTTTAACGAAGAACAATCGAGCCTTTAGGAGATGTAATCAACTGCCGCCAGCGGTATCTTGGAATGTTCAAAAAAAATATTATGAGTCTATTCATTATCCTCAATGATAATATTATTAACGTGATGAATATCAGAATCAATTCTATCTTGTTCAACATGTGAGTTTTCAGAAATATCAATTTCACTTTGATGTTCATCAGTAGTGAAAAGTGGTTCATTAGCATGGCTTCTTCGTATTTGATTCAATATATACCAGTACCAAGGAGGTGTAATGGAAATTGCTATCAATTCACGCATGAATCCAAAATGTTGTACATGGTATAAGTTTAGCACATTTTTTAACAGCTGATTTCTCTTCTCGGAGCCATCTTCATACATATCAAGCACAAACTTTCTTATGAACCACCAAAAGTGACCCAACACAATACTCAATATTATTTGGATAATGTAGTCCATTTGCAAAACGGAGATCAAATATTTTACATTACCCTTTAAGATGTGATTGAGAGTGGGAAGAAATCCAGCAGCAATTAATTCGAAAAAGGTGTGAGCATATGGATATTGGTAATATGGGATTCTCCACACCATGAAAAAGTTGACTTCCACTAACGGATTCTCTCTGCACTTTGTATAGATGATCAAATAAACAAGTATGGGGGTTAAAACGAGTAGATGACTGTTCAAGTAGTAAGAAAGTAATGAAACGCAAAAGATAACGGAAACGGTCATCTGAAATAATAAATAGACAAAGTCAAGTGAGTGAAATTTGTCAACCTTCTTCTGCAACTTTTCTGTCTCTTCTGGATTCAAATTTTTGAATGCCAGAGGAAAGGTGTCTAGATGGGTAAAAAAACCCTTCTCAAGCTCCAGAGACGTAAAGTATAGATTGTAAATTGAGTACAATGTAGCAAAGGAGAACTTTCCCAATATGAAGAATGAAGTGAAAAAACGCCAAATTTGACCTTTGAATGCTCGTTCTGGTAAGAAGATTGCATTGATGGTGACCCGATTATCCACAGTAATAGCACACGACATGGCCAAGACTCCAATCACCCATACCCGAGTCACGGGTGGAATCTCCATAATCATTGCAGCTATTCGATTCATGATAGAATATAGTCGATACGGAGCGGAAGTACCCTCAATTAGATTAATAATTCAGTTCTTAGATATTCTTTTGGTGTCACTAGTTAACAGATGTCATTATTTATATGCAGGATGGTGATCTTATGACAAGTAATGAAAGAAATAAAAGAAATAAATATGATTAAGGTACTAGAATGACTGGTAGCTGAATATCAATGGTAGCTGAATACCAATGGTAGCTGAATACAAATGGTATTTGACATATCAATTGAGTTTGCTGTTGGAAATGCTGATCGATTTGAGTATCTCCAAACATTAAAATATGGACTTTTTTTCCAGAACCTATGATACACATGGTATTGGGTTTTGTATTTTGATTATATATGCTTATCTATTAGAAGTATTAAATTCGTTTAATTCGGATTAAGTGGTCAATTCGTTAGGAATTTGCTTTGGAAATAAATATTCTCTTTCTCATCGTACTCGATAACAAGTATTATTTATGATTCGAAAGAACCGTTTGGATATTTAATATTGTAGTTTTAGTTGCCATTGTCACATTTAATGTTTTGAAAAATAGGATACTGAATCTCCGGATTTTCATGCTAATGGAATCTCGCTGTTTTTGGTGCTAGCATCCAAGTTGAATAGAAACAGATCAAGGTCCCTACTAAACACCTGGCCCATTAATTCATATTGATTACCATCGTAACATTCATCATTGATCTCGAACCATTTCGACTCCTGGTCTATATTTTTAGGTAAAAGATTATGGTGGAGTGAGATATCCAACCCATCCCAATTTTTCTTGATTTCGTGAATTAGTTCGTTGTAGTCTTTTGTCATCATAACATGATGTTCGAAGTTATGAGTGGAATAGTTGCTTAAGATTTTGGGACTGTGTTTTGTTCTTGGTTTTGGTTTTGGTGCGGTTACTTTCGATGCTTCCTGGTCGTACAATGGTCGTTTCAAGACACCTGTAGTTACACGAGTTGTCTGTCTTTTACGTGGTTTCGCCACATTTGATCTTACCTGGGTTCTTTTCACACGAGCCAGTGTTTTCTCTATCGATTCATCACTTCTTGGAACCCTTTTGATTGTTTTCTTCTGTTCTGGTAAAGACTTCCTGGTCTCAGATTTGATGTTTCTTCTGGGTGGTATATCATCCACCAAGTTTGGGTTCTGCTCTAGGAGCTCATAGTACCGTTGTATATCCAGATCGACCTCATTCTTTGTCCGGCGCTTTCGAGAGCCACCTTTGTTGATAACTTCTTCGGAATCCATGATATGTTTAACTAATGCAACAGATCATCTCATCTCAAGTTTAGGTCCTGCATACCAGCTGGTAAGTACAGAGATTGTTGTCGGTTCATTTTCACAGCAAATTGAGAGCGAATCATTAGCCTTTTACGATTAAAACTGTAATTTGGCGATTCTTATATTATACTGCAAAAGCATGTACTTTTTTGGTCATTTTGGACTGTTTCTATCATCTTCAAAGCGTACCAAATAATTGTAGATTTTCACGTGATCGCATGTTCATTTCTAAAAAATTTCAGTTAACAAGATATCAACCATGTTGTACCTTATTGGATTGGGATTGTCCTACGAGTCCGACATCACTGTCCGTGGATTGGAAGTGGTCAAAAAATGTAAGAGAGTCTACCTCGAAGCTTACACCTCCATTTTGATGGCTGCAGACAAGAGCTCACTTGAGAAATTCTACGGAAGGGAAGTCATTTTAGCTGACAGGGAATTGGTTGAAACTGGATCTGATGAGATCTTGGCCGATGCTGACAAGGAAGACATTGCCTTCTTGGTTGTTGGAGACGTTTTCGGAGCTACTACCCACACCGACTTGATCATCAGAGCCAGAGAGATGAACATCAAGGTAGAAGCTATCCACAATGCTTCTGTGATGAACGCTGTTGGTGCCTGTGGTTTACAATTATATCAATTTGGACAAACCGTGTCCCTAGTGTTCTTCACAGAAAACTGGAAGCCAGATTCTTTCTACAATAAGATCATGGAAAATAGAAAAATCGGCTTACATACCCTTTTGTTGCTTGATATCAAGGTCAAGGAACAGAGCTTGGAAAACATGGCTCGTGGTCGTTTGATCTATGAGCCACCAAGATATATGAACATCGCGACCGCATGCCAGCAATTGCTTGAGATCGAAGAGCTTAGACAAGAACAAGCTTATACTCCAGACACTCCATGTGTGGCAGTATCCAGACTTGGTTCACCAACCCAAACCTTTAAAGCTGGAACCTTGAAGGAGTTGAGCGAATATGACTCTGGAGAGCCATTGCACTCTTTGGTGATGTTGGGTAGACAAGTCCATGATTTAGAATTGGAATACTTATTTCAATATGTCGATGAAAAAGATGCCTTCAAAAAGATTGTGGAGGCAGATCAAGAATACTTCAAACCCCCTCCTTATGTGCCATCCGAGGATGATATGAGTGATGACGAGTAAATTACAATAATATTAACACATTCGTATTCTTTTATTTCAAGGGTATCTCACAATTCAAAATAAATAATCTATATTATCCCAATGTACTATTTAATCGATCTTTTCCTTTTCTAACACATTTTCGTTTAAATCCCACAAGAGCCAGTCAAACCAGCCATAATATGCTGGGAAAATTGTCACTAAGTGCCAGAGTGCATGAGCATCAACTAAATCATAAAAGATTGGCGCAAAGTCAAAAATCTCTAATGACATCCCAAAAACCACGATTGTGCTTAATAACAATGGATACAAAGAGTATAATTTAGGGGATCTCACATAAAAGCTAGGCAAGATAATTTTGTCAAGTGAAGTATATCCTAGGTGTGATGGAAGTCCCGTATCTTTGGTTTTGCGTACTTTTTCATTTTGGACATCCTCTTCGGAATTGTCCTTTTCTTTTGCCTTTTCAACTTGTTCTTTTTCATAGTACTCACTGTATAACCGGTAAATTAGCAAGCATAAGCACCCATTTTGTAAAATTCCCACCGCTATGTTGGCTTGCATGTTGTATGTGTAGGACCAATCTACCACGAGGTGGTAAACATGGGCACCATAGGCACAAATACACAAGAGGGTGAATATCGTCCTAGATACCCACTTCCCAGATTTGAACAAACCCATCAATCTAGAAGCGATGTAGTGAAATCCACTGAGCACTGTTAAACCGGCGAAATAATAGTCAAGTTTTTCAGTAATTTCAAAGTCCCGGATATGAAAGATCGTGGAGAATGTCCACGCCATCATTGAAATGAATGCAAGGAAAAGCACGTTGTAATGGGCATATTTAAGTTGACTATTCGCTTTCTCCAGCTGCATGAAGTGCAAAACCCTGCGGAAGCCAATCCAATTGACATAAAAGTTACCAATGGAGAAAATTGCTGAAACCAATTCCTGAATTCCCCATAATCTGAGAAAGGGCCACTTTCCATGATATTGATATAATTCTTCGTTGTTGTTCTTCCGCATTCCGTGGATGATCCGTTGGCACTGATAATCACAGTTCAGTTGACAATCCCAGCCTAAAGTATGAAGATACCATGGTAAAGGCATGCTGACGAACTCCCAATTACCATTATAGTACTTGAACTCGTAGTCTGGTTCGTTCTGAAGTATCTTTTGGAATCTCCATTGGAACTCATAGTAGTGATTGTCGTAGCATGTAATCTGCTCACATTGATATACACAATCGGAGAAAGCATAGAGGTCATCACCATGTGAACCACGTGCAGTAGAAGCCAACAACAACCATATCACTGCCGAACAGAGGGCCTTGGGCCAGTACATGTTGATGATGTGTAAATATTCAGTGCGTAAAAATATCCCCACGATGGTTATCTAACTGAGAACAGTTAAAGTACAAAATAGGAAAGTACTACATCAAAATTTTTCTTTGTGTGATAAAAAGAATTTATTCGGATAAATGATGGTGTATGGGCTTTGTTCAAGCTAGTTTATCCAACAATTCGACTAAACGAAGATGTTAAAAAAAATCAGTATAGTGAAAAATTAACTTTTGGACGAGACAGGAATCGAACCAGTGACCTTTTGCTTGCAAGGCAAACGCGCTACCAACTACGCCACACGCCCAGTTATAGTATTAACTTAGCAGCTTAATCGTGATGAGCTTTAATTCAAAATTATTTATTTTAAATTATGTTTTTCTAATTGAAGTTGTAACTAGGGAATTCAATAGTATCGATAAGGAGTTCAATAGGAGCACATACTTAGTAAGATGAACTCAACAAAATACATTCTTTTCGTAAGTCTTACAGTAAATAATGATTGGTTATTAATTAACTAAATTCATACGTATGCTTAAAACTCACGTTGGAACAATACTAGCTTGAACCACTAACGACTAACTTTTGTAAATGACTCATGAATACTTGTAAGGAAACATCATCTGTTAAAACAATAGCACCATTATTGGAGATAAGATCAGAACTATTATAGGTGGTAGATGGGTTTAACTTGGAGTATAAAAATCTAGCTTGAGAACCACCTTCCTCAGTATCAATAAATCTAGGCAATGGGTAACGATCGACCAATAATTCAGCAGCCTCTTGTTTTGGTTCTTCTAAAAGGGTCTTGAAACTCTCATATTCTGGTTGGTTTTGGTATCCAGCCTTTCTCCATTGGGCAATGGTTTTACCATGGAAAATCAAAATATGGAAGAAAGTGTCCAACAATAAAATTCTGTCGTCTTTGATAGAGACGGAATCAAGCAAAACGGCTTCAGGTTCACCTTCCAAGGAAAAGGATGTCAAGGTTGGTTGAATCATAATCAAGGAATTGTTGGTATCTTCGGTCAACAAGACGTGTCTGTAGAATGCAGTTTCATCAGGTGAGTTATTGAAAACTTGCAAGAATTGAGATCTTCTCAAGTAATATATGAATTGAGGGTATAATTGGAAGCGAGGACCTAATCTGAATGATTCCTCTTGATCCTTTCTGTAATCAGCAAACTTTTGACATAATCTGATCAACATACGATCGATCCATCTCAAAACATCGGCACCATCGTCTTGCTCTGACTTGAATAATGTCACTCTAGACATTAATACTGCTGCAGCTTCTTGATCGAAAGAGTTGGTTAAGGTTTGTTCATCACTGGTCAAGAAGTTTGAAATGGTTGTGACTCTCATTCTGTAGGTACCAGATGCATGTTGGTAGTGAGTAATGAATTGAATGTAACTTTGAGAGTTTTGGGGCAAGGCTTGAGTGTTGACGACATCGAAGAAAACAGCATAAGCATGTTGAGGAGAAACGCTGCATAATCTGTATTGGGAAGTGCCTCCGATACCTAACTCATTTTCAGAAACATTAGCTGACTTCACACCCAAAGATGCAACGTGGCCAATAACACCACTAATCTTCAACTCCTTGGAGGTCTTGATATCCAAAGTACCGTTGAAGCCCATCAATAAGTAACCAGCGTTGTCCTTGTTAAACAATCTCAAGAATGATTGTTTGAAAATGGAGGTTGTGAAGGCATCAGACAACAAAAGAGTACCACCGGTATGGTTGCATAAGTTCTTCATTTCCAGCATACCGATTTGATCGTAACAACCAGCAAAGACATCGATGGTGTGGGAGTTTTTCACGGCCTTTGCGGCGACTGCATCGTAAAACTTGATGGCCTTTTTGTAATGCTTAGCACTATCTTTGTCGATATCAGAATGGGATCTGATAGGTTCTTTTAATTGAGGGCCCACGATCAAACCTGGGTTCAAGGTACCCGGGCCAGCAGAGAACAACATGATTCTGGCACCGAATCCAGCGTAGGTCAATCCCAACAAGTTGGAGGCGACGTTCAAGGCCGAGCCGGTGGAACGCAAAGGTCTGGCGTCCTTGGCCACGGTCCAGGAGTCCTTGGTCAAGTTCTCCAAGATGGATGTGAGTTGGAATTCCACGTCTTCCACAGGCAAGAAGAATCTGGTCAAGGAGTTGGCAAACTGAGGTGGTTGGCCTGGAGGGGATGATGTGGGTCTGTTCAACATCTCACTGATCTGCTTGTCGGTGTATTCCTTGTCTCCGCGGAAGATGTAGGATCTGTTGATTTTCTCGGATCCCAAGTCATGCACCTGAACCATGGTACCGTAGGTGATCAAACCGATCAACGCGTTGGGGGGCATCAAACTCAAGGAAATCACCAATGTTTCCTTCAATGCCTTCAAGTTATCTTCATCCTGGCACAAGTCGATGACGAAAAAGAAGATGGGAGGGTTTTGGACCGGTCTGGCGGTGATGTATTCAATGGTGGAACTGGCAGGTTGAAGTTCCAATGGGAGATTCTCTTGGGAAAGGCCATGATAGTGAACCGGTAACGGGTTTCTGAACGCACACAACGGACAGTGCCAGAATCCAGTAGGATCAATGGTGCAGTATGGATTGAAGATACTCTTACAGTTTTGGTTGGCACAATAGATTGGATCATAGGCGGCCACTGGTAAGTCTTCTCTGACCTTCAAGGGCGAGTACAACGCGCCGGTGGGAACCACAATCTTACCTGCTTCGACCTTTGTGGATGGAAAGGCGTTCCAGGCGAAACGGACGCCGTTGATGTCCTCAGCTTCTTCGAAATCCATGGTGGTGGTGGTGTTGATGTTGATAGATGTTTTTCACGAAAGGACAACTCATAAGTTGGACGCACGTGAGCGCGGGGGAAAAGTGGGGGTCACGTGGGGGACAAAGTGGAGGATCGGTCAATTGGTCAATTGGGTGTCACTGCCAGTGGATGGGGATGGCCGGTGGTTAGGGGGATTTGGACTAGATGGTGGATGGCGATGTTCACATGGATCTGATGAGGTTGTGGGAAATCCGGGGGATGGCTGAAAGTAGGATTTTTCACTGTTGGAAGAGATGGGATGAGAAGCAAAAATGGTAATTGGGGTGATGGGGTGTTGATGGGACGTTGATGGGACGTTGATGGGACGTTGATGGGACGTTGATGGGGCTGTAAAAGGTTTGTCTCGTGGTCAATGCAATTTAATGGCATTGAATTCCATCGATGCCTGTTCATTCCCGCAATAGGTGGTGAAACAGTTCACGTGTTGGTGCCCATAAACGGCAAATTAGCGGTGGACATGTGTCAATTGGAGCGTGAAGGAATGTCGATGGGATGGAAAGGGGCCAGACACTGTCACCATCGATATTTCACCATCTAAATCGACGTTTTACTCCACCACTATGAACAAGCACGTCCTGCATGTAGTCTGAGAGCCATAATATGGGGGAGGCAGGTAGCTCGATATGACTCTCGTAGTTATATCAGGATGGTTTTGTAGTAATAGAATTACTACTCTAGGCTTTAGATAATCAAATAGTTTTTATATATTTGAGTTATATGTTTAAATAGATGATTGCTAAGTATCTATAGCCGGTATCGATACACACCAGAATGACTGTCTCCTTATTTAGTCATTTAGAAGTGGGGAAGAATGAAAATGTGTTAAAACAGTGTACCTATTACTGTGGTCATCTCGTTGAATGTAACAATTGACATTCGAGCCACATACTGATTTTTCTTAAAAGTATTAACCACTTGTAATCACTCTTGAATCAGTACTGATACCTTTCTGATACTATACTGTATCTAGTATAACCTGTAAAGTGATAAATATAAACTGTACTTCCAACAGAGAGATTAAAAGGGTTCTAATTGGAGTAGATCGATTATAAAAAACCCATACTGCAAATTGAATGTACTATAATTATAGATAAACATACCTAATACTGAAACCGCAAATAACATTTTTAAGAAGTTTATTATGAAAGATGAGGCTCAAAGAGTTCTAATTGAAGAAGATAATTCTTCGAATTACATAAAACTCATACTGCAAATCGAATGTACTATACTTGATGATATGATAAACATACCTAATACTGAATCCGCCCACCATAGACCATAGAAGTTGATTATGAAGTATATTAATTAATTGATGAAAAATGGCTGCTATATTTTCAATTCAACAGAAACTACCTTAAATAATATTATCGGTATTAATATCTTGCAAGAGCATGAGCAAATCTTAAAACACATTGATTCAACTACTACATATAGTGTTATTGTTAATTCTAAAAAGTATTTGCAAATGGAGCATCTCCATGGGTTCCTATTACGCCCTCGTCCTCCAAGCAATCATCCGTGATAGTTTAGTGGCTAGAATTACCGCTTGTCGCGCGGTAGACCGGGGTTCAATTCCCCGTCGCGGAGCTTTCTTTTTGACTTTTGTTAACATTTCGGGTGAAATTAACTGCGGACTTAAGCCTGGTTGAAAATGTGGAATCATGCACCTCGTAAATCACAATAGTAATTCCGAACTTGTTAGCCCTGTAATTAAATCCGCCCCTTTTCTCTTCTCTACGATCTCACGGTTATTTTATCTCCACGGCCAAAGGGTAAACCACCCGTCATCAACAATATCCCGATGCCGCAGTGGGTCCCCCACCGATCGCCTTTCGGTTCCAAACTCCGACGGTGTATTCATTCCCTTCATGCGGGCCCTACACTTCCTTCTGGAACTTCTAACCCCACCGCTCGACATTTACCAGTCAGACCCCGAATCTCGGAATCTTTCACTATGGGCCCACCTCCAACAACAGTCTCTTCTCCGCTCCATCACCATTCTCCCCTCCACTCCTACAACACCCTCCACCACTTCGCATTTCCGGAATCGCTACCCGATCCATGACATCGACCGATCTCGGCGAAATTCAAGCCCCTACCAACTCCGCTCTCGTGGATCAATTCTTTTCTGTGCATGTTGATGGGTCCAAAAACCCATCATACCATGCATAATCCGCAGCAAACTCCATTTGTTCTATCAGTCGTGGCCTCACCGGCTCAAATGTGGTTATACCCCCGCACCCAATAGTTTGATTTATATCATAAGTCCAACTTTACCACCTGGCCAATTCTTCCATTTCTAAACTTCGAAACTCGCCACAAGCCGTGGGTTACTGGTGTGGAAAATCGTACCGTTGCTTTCAATAACATCTTGAATTAAATTATTCTTCGAGCTCGCGAGGCTTCCCTCAAATCTGCCCTGCATCGCCTGTTCTCATTAGTGGATCTATTATCCAATTGGCCCCAATTGGCCCCCAAAATCCCTAATTTCGTCTGTATCCTCCACCACAGCTGATCCGAGCTTTTCCCCAGCTCTCCATCACTCACCACCTGGCACATTCGCCTACACCCGTCCCACTTCACAATGGAGGTGGAAAATATGTCAGAAACTAACCATCTGCTAAAGAGTACAATCAAGTCCGAGCCAAATGAAAATTCCTCCGATTTTAATGAATTGTCGTGGAATACGCCCCCCATAGGCGATAAAAAGGATGCAGAACTGGAAGCTGCCAAACTCAAGATCCTAGGAAATGGTAAAGTGATGAAAGTACAGAAAACGCGCCAGCGGAAGATCTTGAGCTGTGTCTACTGTCATTCCAAAAAAATCAAATGCTCTCGAGTTCAGCCCATCTGCAATAACTGTAGCAAGCTCGGTATCGAATGCAAATACTTCATCAACGAAAGAGTCAGTAGAGGCGGCAAAAAGTCGTCTCGATTGAATCTTGAATCCAATATCCAAAGATCAAACCAAGTATCCAAAACTGGTGTGTTTTCTAACAATTATACCATATCCATAGACAAAAAACGTAATTCTACAAGTTCAAACGAGCTGCTTCTTTCTCCCCCCAAAGATCGAAAGTCATTTGATCACGATTTAATTCAAGATTCAATTCCATCCCACCAGGTCCATCGAACTCCTGACCCTGAACCTAGTCAATTTTCGAGTGCAAATACTCCTGGCATCTATTTTAGTGTTCAGCCAAATAATCAACTGTCCAACAATCAGACCATAACCACTTCACAACCCAGTATCTCAATCCAAAATCCAGTCATCAATAGTACCTCCAACAATGTGACTAACAATTTCTATGGAAGCGGAAATCAATTTTTCCAAATTTCGAATCAACCTCAAAACCAAGTTTCGAACATACTGGGTACAAATAACCAGAAAGCCAATGATGAACTGTATTCATTTAACCTTAGTTCTTTCACTTTCAACAGTGAGAGTGTGAATTGTACAACCCACTCCAAAGATTCTCCAAAGATTGCTACAAGTCTTTCAAATACAAATATTAACGCTTTTTTCTCTAAATCACCTCCAACTTTCATGCCAAATTCCACTCAAGAAATCCCCAACTCTGAAGCACTAGCTACAGTTTTCTCGGGCAACACAAAAGTGGAAGAAATGAAAAGGTTGGGCTCAAATGCAACCTTAAATAATTCATTAAATGCTTTGCCTTCAAATCCTGCTACCACAGTTAATTATCTTTACGGAACCAATAATTATTATGAGAATACCAACCTCATAGAGGATTTATGGCAATATTTACCACCTTCCCCAAAGCGTTCATTTGAATTAATTGATCGTTATGTGAACTCAGTTCATATTTTACTTCCTATTATAGTGAACTTGAAGGACTTTTTAGATATTCATGAACAATATTGGGAAATTAGAAATCAGAACTACGGAGAGAGTAGGAAATTCTCTGCTAAGTTTTCACCTGCCTCAATGGATGGATCATCTGATTCACCAAGTAATCAAATGATTTCTGATACAGATTTTGACTATCTACAATTTTATACCCTTTACTTCCCGGTTCTTTATGCAGCAACAATCTCAGAATTTGAAGAATATGATAATCTTTTATTGAATCAAGATATTGACAACTATTTAAAAGGATTCAACAAAATTTGTCAATATTACAATTATCCTCACGGGCTTAAAACCATTCCTTTATTATTAGGAAATGTAATCATACAATCCACATCACCCAATCCATCGGCAATGGAAATGTCTCAGATCATTAGATATGCAAAGTTCTTGCATTTGCATAAAGATCCAGTCATAAGTTTAGGGATTACTGATCATGAGGCAATTAAGTTCAGAAGGCTATTATGGTGGATCATTTTTGGTCTTGATGGATTAACTTCTCATAACTTTTGCTTGCCACCTAACTGTAAATTCGATGATTTTAATGTCTTAATGCCAGATGAGGAAGAATCCCTTGACCCGGAGGATGAAATGGGAGAATGTTTGACATCTACTGGAAAAAAATTAAACATTGGTATTCTATCCATGAATGTCAAATTCAAGTACGATAGAATTTTAAGTGAATTAGTTTATCATTTGCACAATGGTCTCTCATCAAATATTAATAAGCAGCAAATTGAAGAAATCAAAAGAATGATTGTTGATTATTTTAAATATATTCATCATTCAATAGATAAGTTGAATCATCATTTCCGCTTGAATCCTCCATCTTCCGTGAAAGAAGTTAATTTAATCAACTTTATTAAGAATCATTCATGGAGTTTTGTTGACCGTGCCACAATGTTGTTGCATAAGAAAATTCTCATGAGCGACTATGGTGTGAAGGACGCTTCTAAGCAAACAATATCTTCGACTTTTCAAAAGGGGCCTAGGTCTTATGCATTATCATCGATGAAAAATGCCAATTCTTTAAATGCTTCCAAACTAAAATGTCTCTCAATGAGTCAATTCGAAGATACATTTGGGCATTTGCAAGAATCCAACATTATCTCAAATCTCAATAACTCTTCCATCTCTTCGCTTAAATTCAATCAGACAGAGAACTTTTCATACAATAACATGCACAATAACTTAATACCATCAATTTTGCATAATTTGAATGATTTCCTCAAGTACAATGATTTCATCAAATTTGGGAAATTCAATTGGTATGTGAAGAGAACTATACCATTAGATTCCATCATTTTGATGTTTATTATCATCACAGTGAAGTTTAAATATGAATTCATGACATTGAACGAGCTTTGTGTATATGTGAAATTGATTAACAAGGCATTATTTATATTGAACAGAAAATGGTTCAAGAATGAAAAATATAAAAGAATGTTGGGATTGACAAACTTGACCTGGGATTTCATATTGAAAAGGTATAATATCGTCAATGCAATTGATCAATTCACCGAGGCAAACAAATTGACAGAAAATGCAAATAATGGAGCTAGCAAGCTTGAAATTTTTGATTACCAGGAAACCAGCTACATGAATATGAACGAATTATTCAGTGTGATGGATGTTCCTCAGCCAATCTTTGAAGACAAAGAGGATTTCGACATTCAAAATAAACAATTGAAGTCTCGGTACCCAAAAGATAACAGAGGAGACTCTTTTAATCTGATTTCAAACAATGTCAACTGTCAATTGGCAATCAACTCCAATCACTTGACATTGGAAACAAAGACGGAATTAATGAGAATGAAGGAAAAGATTTACTATGATTTACGGAATAATTTTGTTGATGTAAACGATTATTGCGCGTTTTACTCAAGCTTGGAAAATATTCTTCACGAATTGATGGATTATATTCATAGAGATTGATAGCTATCAAACTACTATTTGATTTAATGACTAAAATGATACAATGAGGAACATAAATAGCACCCCATTTGTTTTTACTGATGCTTGTCTCCTATTTTCTGGCACCTATTTCACCTATTTATTAACCATATTTATTACTTAAACTAAATTTTTGCATATACTCCATGTAGTCCACAAACAATAAACCTTTAATATTGGCTTACAGGGTTGCTCTTCTTGCAAGAAAATGTTGAGTAAGCTTAATTCGAGTGTAGTTTATGGATATCTGAGGATGTTTGAATATTCTCTTGTTATGTAAGAGTATCAAAAATAATGAGCGATACGGGAATCGAACCCGTGACACCTGCTTGGAAGGCAGATATGTTAACCACTACACCAATCGCCCAACTGATGTGAAAGTTTATCTCTACAGTAGTCCATATAGTGACATTCTTAGGAAGTTGCCAAATTTAGAGATAATTGATAGATCTCTGAATTAAATAGACAGCACTTGTGTGGGCCCCATCTTATAATTAGCAGGATCAACAAGAACTAAAGAGCCCTCAGCAACACACCTGCTATTAACTGAGACTTCGCAAGCGATCAGTAAACCAAATGGATACCCAATTGGATACCCAATTGGATTTACTGGAGCTACTAGTGGTCGACGAACAACACGGGATGATCACCTCATCATTCCACAATGTAACAATGTCACAATGTAGGATGATTGAGTAACTTGTCAGACTGCCACTTATACCCACCCAAGACCTTTTCTTCCGAAGAAGCATAAGAAAATGGGTAAAGATCATCGCTCCTTTCAAGGTAAAGACTATGATACAAGACCAAATATCCAAACCAGACTAAAAGGCAAACAAAAAGTAGATGACCGGACTGCTAAGAGTCACGGACAAGCTAAAGATTATTCTCACTTTGAGGGTATAAGGGTATCTCACTCATCAACCAAGTTGGATTCAGTGGCTCTTTTGAAGAGTCAAAGAGGGACGTGACCTATAGAAATGATCCTATGAAGTACGTCGACAAAGAGTCTGAAAGGGTGCTTCGATCCTTGTGCTTTTATACTTTTCTGGAATCCGGGTAACTTGGGCCTAGAGGCGATGAGCAGTTTGCATATTAGTACAACGCTTTAAAAGGGTAACCCATGGCAAGACCAGGCTTTTAGGGCTTTCGAAATAGCAACTGCAAAAATGTAATTTTCTACAGTTTCCTGGTTAGCAAGTATCTGTATGCATGTTTATGCATTATATGGTCTCTGTAACTTTTATGCAAATTATGCTACGTTCACCTGGGGACTTTGCCATGTATTAGTTGTTTCATTCAATCGTAGTAGTCCAACTTGCTAAAATTAACTATGCAGGATTATGTGCCGTTGACCAGCTATTAAACCAAATCAAGATTCTACCTGTTTGACAAGTATTCGCATTAATATTGTTCATTAAATATCATCTAAGCATCACTGAACTATATTACGCAAACCAGGAGGAATCTACTGTGTAGTCTGGTGGAGGAATCCTGTGTAGTCTGAAAAGGACTCATCTCACATCAAGAAGACTTCGTGGCCAAGTTGGCTAAGGCGTAAGACTGTTAATCTTAAGATCGTGAGTTCGACCCTCACCGAGGTCGGATATTTTTATTTTTGCCCGTGTTCCCCGTACAATCTATAACTACATTCATCAGTATCCATCTCTTCGAAACTACAATCAATTCAGCTGTATTTTTGATTCATAAGCTCTATATACGTTTCTGCTTGCTAAGGCGTAAGACTGTTGATCTTAAGATCGTGAGTTCGACCCCAAGGTCGCATATATTTACTTTTGCCCGTGTTCCCCGTACAATCTATAACTACATTCATCAGTATCCATCTCTTCGAAACTACAATAATTTCAGCTGTATTTTTGATTCATAAGTTCTATATACGTTACTGCTTGCTATATTTTCCATGGAGACGCAGTCGATTTACTCCAGATGCTGACCTGGAACAAACACCAGGATTTGTCATCCTTCTTCCACAAGTCCTGTTCATGTCGGACTTTGGTGTGGCCACACCATGTAACACTGTCGATACTGTTGCCACTGAGGCGAATCGTTCCAGCGGTATCAGAGAGGGTAAAGCAGCCAAATGGTCAAGATCAAGCCACACCAACGGGATGTCATATTTAGTGATGCTTCTTCAATGGCTCCACCACCAACTTATCGAAGGTGAACATCTGAGAAACAGTGGTCTGTCTGTGTAATTGGGCCAAGCTATCGATACCACTGTTGTAAAATTTGGTGATAGCATCTGGTTCTGACAAATTCTTGTTTGATTTGAAAGAGTAGATAACCTTTCTTTTGGCGAACTCTCTGAAGTTGTAGTCGCTGAACTTATAAGCCTTGGAGAGTAGCTGCTTGTACAACGTTAAAACTTCGTTCTTGGTGGTCATAATGGCGGTTCCAGCGGTATTAGCAAGGTATGAAGAACTCTCAACTTTATCACCAATAGGGAATTGATTGATATGCATCACGTGATCCTCTTTTAATAAGGCAATACCAGGAGATGAATAATAGTAAAGATCTAGGCCGAATTCTAAGAACCTATTCGAATATTACAGCTAGAACATTGCCACAAAGCAGCTTTGTTTCCTGTCATAGGTTGAGCTCAGAATAATTTGTTCACCGCATGGGATTCCCATTAAACCCCGCGACTAATTATCGATTTTCTCATTCTTCTTATTAATTCATATGCTGTGTACATACACTATACAAAAGGTTGACCAATTTTCAAATATTGTGATACATTCCATTCATCGATGAAGGATGGTTAAAATTGTCTGAAGTCTATAATTTTCGGATGAAAAAAAAAGGAAAACACAGCAAGAAGGTCGGATTTTACCATCATGGATAACTTGGAATTTATTCATCCTCTTCCACCTTATTGACATAGTTTTCGATGTGACCGTCACTCACCTTTGTTCTATGCGATCTTCTTGTCTTTTTGGCGCTAGCATCGGCCATCATTTCTTCGAAAATTCTGGCCTCTTCCTCTTCTTCAGGACTTCTTTGCACCAAGGACATCTGCTTACCAATAAAGTGAATGGCATTTGCTCTAGCCACAGATTCCTTCCTTGAAATACGCTTATCCTTCAACACGGTAGAGATCACCTTCTTCAACACTCCGGTAATCTCAAACTTGGTTGAAGCCCATGCTGCACTCAAAAACTTTCCCATAATAAGTCTCTCGATTTCTACTTGTCTGTACAATTCCTCTTGGCTGATCTGAACGCCAGATTCTTGGGCCAATTGTATACGTTCTTGCTCTTTGACCATTTCTTCGACTGAGCTTTGGGCATCCAAAGCAGTCCTGATAATGGAAATACCATTCTTTACTGTACTGAACTTGCTTTTGGTAGTGGTGAAGATTTTCGAAACTCCAAATGTTCTACTGGATGAAATGGCAGCGTTAGCTTCGGTGGTGTAAATTTTTCCAATCAAATGTAACATTTGAATACCGAAACTTTCGAGCTTGAGGTCTTCAAACTCCTGGTGAAGTTTCTTCACAAACTGGGCCAAGGAGCTTGGATTGGTAGAAGCAGAGATGTAACTGTCAATCTTGTTGATGAGGATATTAGACAACTCCTGTACACGCTTTTCCTTAGCAATTCTGGCTTCCTCATGAATACGCATCAATTCCTCACGTTGGTGACGACTCATCTTTTGTTTCTTCTTTCTTTCGATCTGCTCAGAGGTCAATTCAGGCAGTTGCTTGCCATGGTGTTGTAAGTCTTGGGATTCGGAGGTGGTTCCTGGTTCATTGGTATTTGCATGCTCGGTTCCTCCTTCTCCGGATTCATCTTCGCCCATAACTTCAGCACTCTGTGACAATTCCTTCAACATGGAGAGCTCACCAATCCAATCACGGAACCCTTCACCTCCAAATATATTGGCAATGAGCTCGTTGGGGTCAATCTCTGCTGCTGCTGCTGCCCCACCACGATTTTTTAATCCATCAACACCAAGTTCGTCATACAATGCCCTGCTGTCTTTATCTTGAAGGATTCCATAGGCCTCGCCCAACTCCTGGAACTTCTCGGCTGCTTTTGGATCATTTCCATTTTTATCAGGATGAAGTTTGATGGCTTGCTTACGGTAAGCCTTCTTCAATTCGGCATCATTGGCTGTTGGTGCAACCCCAAGCACATCATAGTAGACGGTATCTTTCACCATGGTGATAGTAATTGGATTGTTTGTAGTGCACTGTTCATTTTTATATATAAGGACGCTGGAATATTTACCGGCGGAGGTTTCGGGACAACTTAAGCCTGATTTTTGGAATTACTGACGGTTATGTATATGGAATTAACTATCTGGCCTGATATCCCAGATTATCTTGCTTAATCCTGACATCATTGCCGAAGTATATGTACGTCTATGAATATGTGCGATATGTAGCCAGCCGTGCCATTAACTTGCGGAGATGTTCAGCAGGCTGTAATGAGTACCGGTTGGTACGGCTTCTGGAGTTTCCACACAGACATATAAGTTGTAATTGTGTGAATGGATTTTTCTGGATTGTGGTGGCCATAGATCAAACAAGATTGTATCCTTTCGGATGAGCCCGGGTGATGTTATTTGAGGATCATTACTTAATGTTTAAAATGCAAACGTGATGCTGTCTAGGTCTGGAACTACTAATAGAGTCTCTAAGCCATTCTTCACATTTACTTCCATGGAGAAATCTCTGGTTACGTCGCTCGACAAGCATTTAACCACTACCTTTGGTAATAAAAGCTTTCCCACATTGAGTGGCACAAGCACAAGATCCATATCGTTTAAACTGTCACTTTCTCCAACATTGATGGAGAAAGAATGCTTTTTGAAACCAGAGATCAACCAGTTTTCATCGTTCTGTAAGGTCAATTGAAATCTCACCTTTGTATGTTCATCTGCATCTTGAGGGGCAAGTTTTGGTGAAGATTGTGCAAGTTTAGAGAAATCCTCATTTCCATCAATAAACCATTTCGTAATAGTGTGAATTTTTAATGCAACCTCAACGGGTTCACCAACCAAGTATTTGGTCTGCTTTTCGTAGTCGAATTCAAGAACTTGCAAATACTGCAAGCTCGAAATAGGGACCGTAATGTGAAGTTCACATTTACGGACATAAGATTCGGAATTATCTTCAATTCTTTGATCTTGCAAAATATCCTCAAGCAATCTAGTAAATTTTATTTGATCTTCTCTCAGTGACAAATACTTTTCAATTATTTTTCCAGCCTGAAACTTCATTTCAACAGGATTGAGAATTCTAATAAAAGAATTGATTGCAAAATTATTCAAGTCGAATTTCATTTGTTTGATCATGTTTTCTTTGATTAAATACCATAAACTTATAAGATCTAAGTGTTCCAACTTATTGATTATCATTTTTTCTGTCAACCTGAAACTTTCATCAAATAAATTTGAGTATTCAACCTTAAGATCTAGCGAATCTGATTGCTGAATTTTATGGTCTCCCTTTGGCGCCACTCTATAAAATACTGAGGTTGGTTGTTCACCAAACGCAATCAAGGATTTAAGTGGATTAAGGGGGTTGATAATATCATACTTAGTGCTGTCAGTAGTAAGACTGTTCTTGATGATTCTGATAGGTGTTTTAGGATTTGCAGTACCAATCTGAAACTTAGAGTATATATAATCAGATTTGAAAATATCTTGAACAGAAACTGAGATTATAAGTGTAGTATCAACCTCTTCCATGAATTTATGTGTGAAATGCTGTCCATCGCTTTCGTAAGTAATGCTAACTTGAACATTAATTACTTTGTTATCACTGAAATATGTGTATGGTAAAGAAATTGTAGATATCTCATTAGATTTGATTTCTTTCACTTTGGAAACAATATCCTTGAATGTTAAACCTTTTGTTGAAGTTGATAACTCAACTTTTGCATTCTCCACATTTGCCAGACCATTATAAATAACTAATGCTAATTCGGTTGTTCCTAGTTGAATGAAAGGTGCTGGTGAAATTTCACAACGGAGCTTCTTCAAATTTGGAAAGTAGGAAATGCTTCCAAGCGTATTTGAAATTGGCGAATGGTTTCTTTCGGAATTTTCAGATTTGATGTTTTGAAAGTCAGCTTTCGTTTCATTTTGCTTGGGTAATTCTTCGTTATTTTGAACTGTGTTCACTTGTTCTCCTATTTGATTATATTGTATTACCGTAGTATCATCATGATCAATTCTAGAGTGATCATTCTTATGTTCAAAAAACTGTACAAGTTTTACATTCTTATTAATACTGAGTATGATCTTTGAAGGAACAAATTCGCCGATTTGAAAGAAATTAGAAACAAGCTTGATGTTATGATTCTTTGCATTGCTAATTCGAACATCTTTCTTGTTGAAAGAAATAGAATTGGATAAATTCAGATTCTCTGAGTTAGTTTCCGATAAGATAACCTCGATTTCATCAAAATCAAATGTGATCTGGAATAAGTTTGATAATTCAATCTCGATGAAATACTGATCCAAATGTGTTTCCTTTACCGCATCAATATATGGCAAAATATTCACTGAAAAAAGTTGATTGATTGGATAATTGACAGACTCATCCAAACTCTTTGAATGTACAACAATGTTTGAATATATTCTTTCCGTTTGGGATTTATTTTTGATCATTTTAAAGCTGTTGATTCCACAGTTTTGATCATTGTTGTTATTTATCAAACTAGAAAAGAGCTTCAAACTGGTCAACAAAATGAGCTTGTGATCATGCATATTGGTTTTTTGTATGCAATCAAGGTAAACTTCTAAAAGAACACCACCCATGAAGTTCCATCCATTCATTATAAAAAAGTCATAAGAATTTTGCAAGATATTAATTGACTCCTGAAATTTACCTTTTTGATAGCTCAACAAAGCTAAATCTATGCTCAAAATATCTATAGTTTTTGATCTGTTGCAAGTCACGAAATGCTGGATAGCTTCCTCCGTAAGTCTTTCAAATGTGTTGAAAAATGCTTCTTCCGAACTAAGATTTTCTTTCAATGATGAATACTGAATTTTTGGTTGGGATTTTACTTTGGCAATGGAATCCTTTGGATTCGTGTCAATAATAGATAATTCTTCTAATACTGGTTCTTCGAGAACATCTTTAAATCCGTTGAGCTTGAAACCACAATTTCTTGCTAAGCTTACTAATTTTGAACGCTTGAAAAGATTAAGTTCTCCTTGGAACTCCAGTATTTCTGTTAATTGAAGTATCTTGTCGGTATTTTCGTTATTTTGATTGTTAACTTCAATTAATTTTTTGCAAATCGGTAAGTCGAGATAATTATCGATTACAGCGATGATGAATTCATCAAGATTTTCATCGCCAAAACAACTTGACAAATCATTCAAGAAGTAAATCAATTTTTGATAAAGATTGGAAATGTAAATGGCCGAAAGGGAAATTGTGTTTGCAAAGTTGGCCAATGATTGTAATAAAACCGATTGGTTGATAAAAATTAAACATTTAAGATTAAAGAGATTGATCTTTCCATCGATTACTAAAGATTCTTTCAATAGTGAAATTCTTTCGGTCGATTCAAAGTCGAGAATGCCAGTATCTGGGCTTAATTTTTGATCCTTTAAAACATCTTTCAACGAAAAATACGAAGGATTTGATACAAACAATGTCTCAAGATCCTTGAATAATTCATTGTATATACTCAAAGCATCCTGGTGTATTCTCATGTCATTGAATAAATTTGCGTAACCTAGCTTAAAAGTAAAGGTTTCCAATGGGTCCCTAATAGTAGAAGTATGCATTTTATCATTAAATTGTTGGAACTTATTTGTGAAAGAGGTAATTAGTTGAGTTTTGAGTAATGCGGTGAATTCCTTGTAACTTTCAAGTTTATTGATGCTGGAATCTGTTTCTTTCAATTTAAAACAGCGATCGACGTCATTGAAATCATTCGTCCACCATTGTTCAAATCCCACGGATTTCAATTCTTTTCCATCCATTCCAAAATCAATTTTCAATTTATCAATAGACGAGGTTTTGATGATGGTTGAATGTTTGTCTTTGGTATTCAGAGGAACAAAAAGAACAATCAACCACTCCAGATTGGACTTGAAAACCAAATTCTTAAGCCACTCCTTAATAAGTGGCCTTACCTGGGACCGGTACGTATCAATGTTCTCAAACTTGACGAAGATGATTCGAGTGTATACTTGGGAAACTTGGAATGAAGATATATTTTGGAATGATTTGTCTGTGTGGTTTGCTGTGGCCTTTCCGGTTTTGATGGAAGTGCCTCGTGCTAGTTTAGGAACCTCCTCCACCAAGTTCACTGGAAGAAGCGGAATCGACTTTAATGGTTTGGTGGGGTGGTACTTCCAGTGAAGGTTCGTCAAGGGAAAGTTGGCCTCGAATTCATTCTTGATCACAGGGTATATTCCGAAAGGGTCATAGTAACCGATGTTGATGGGATTTCTAAGGTTTAGCTCCTGGAGCTCCATTTTGTTGAAGGTAAATACAGTGCCAGCGCGGTATGATGAAGAAGATCAAGATCGATATGTGTGGTGGTAGCTTCGCGGTAATTTTGGCGATCCACAGGGAGCGGTACCGCGAAAGGTGGGTAGTTTCTTCGCTACTGAAATGTTTTGGCGAGGCAGGAGAAAATTCTCTCGAGAAAACTCGCGCTACAGAGAACCACTATAAGAATTAAACAACTTTGGAACAATTAAAAAGTAGCAACAATTGATTCATTGGAATTGGATCATGATGACATGTGTAACAAACTTTTGGTTGCAAAGATGAAAAAAAGAATGCGCAAACCCGGAATCGAACCGGGGGCCCAACGATGGCAACGTTGGATTTTACCACTAAACCATTTGCGCAAAGAAAGCTCCGCGACGGGGAATTGAACCCCGGTCTACCGCGCGACAAGCGGTAATTCTAGCCACTAAACTATCACGGACTTCGTTGAAGAACACCAAAGTTAATTCAATATCTCAGTAATGTTGGGAACATCAGAAGAATGAGTTTATTGGAGGATAAAATTATAGGAAACGTTCTAAATGTGTATTTAATTAACTTCTGAAAAAAATTTTTACATCAACTTTGATTTTGAAAAGAAATCGTTGAAATGTAATCAAAGGAAATTTGATTCAGAATAACCAACTTTTCAAAATATTTAAAAATGTTCAAATCTCATGAACACACATTCTTTTAGGTAATAACATATGAAATACAGATTTGAAAAGTGAAAATAGAAACAGAAATGGGTTAGAATTGACGAATCAGAATCAATCGTTTGACTTGGTTAAAGTAAATTGTTAGATATTATTATTTAACACCGATCTATCAGACAAGAAATGGCTCTTTGGCCGAGCGGTTAAGGCGGTAGACTCAAGTTCTACTATCGTAAAGATGCGTGCGTTCGAATCGCGCAGGAGTCATTATTTTTTTAGTGGCATCACATCATTATGACACAAAATCAGCAGCTATCTCGAAGAATATCACACAAATCAACGAAATGATAACCCTAATGTCCCACAATAAGATTAACCAATTTATCTACTAGATAACTATTGATTTACAACTTATTACTTTTATTATGTTAATGTCCGCTATGTAACGTTACGTGTGGCCATCAATCTTGACATACGTCTAATGTGAAGTGCTTTTAACTGTGAAGTTTCGCTAGCTTTTGAGATTATTGACCTCCGAAAGCAGCAGAGAATTGAGAGTTACCGGCTTGTTGGTACTCAAACATGAACTCCTCCAAGATACCGAAGGCAGAGGAAACACCGATGATGGTGGAAACACTCTTACTCAAACCACCCAAAAATTCACCTCCAACAGCAAGAACAGCCAAGGAAAATGCACCACTAACAGCGGCAACTGGAATGACTCTGGATAATTCCTTGGTGATAGAGATATCTCTCTTACCAGTAATTGAAATACCTTGTTCCTTGAATTGCTTGGAAATATCCTTTGGTGCACTTCCGGAAATGTAGCTCCACTTGTTAGCAAACCAAACACTCAATACCACAACGGTCAAGGAGTAGAGTACGGTCTTGATTGGAGATAACAAGGATTGGAACACAGAGGAGGAATTGGTGAAGTAGTACAAGATACCAGACTTAAGAACCAAGTTGTTGCTGGCGTCATCCTTGACAAACTTACCAATCAAAACATCTACCAAAGTAGGAGAGACTCCAAACTTGTTCAACACGGAAACAGTCAAGAATCCGATGATTTGGAAGTTGACAATGAAGGTGTAAGCAAACAAGATTGGCAAAGCACCGGTGTACAACAATCTGATTGGGTAAACGTTGTTCATTCCTCTGACCTTGGTGGATCTGATTGGAAGTTCGATTCTAAAATTTTGCAATCCAATGATAATGGCAATGGTCAAAAAACTAACGTAGAATTGGTTCAAGTTAGGTAATTGGACACGAGTGAAAGCGTTGACAATGTTAGAGCCCACTTGAGAAAGGTTGAAGATGTTGAAATTCTTGAAAAGACTGATCAAGGCACCGTAACTTTCGGTCTTGTTGGAGTCGAGCAATGGAGCGGATTCCAAGCCAATCAAGTCTCTGACCAAGGTGGTGGCGTTTTGCAAGGTGAGGAAACACAAGATCCCGCCACCGAAAGCGTAGCCCTTGTCGAAGACATCGATCAAAAGGGTGATGATCAAAGACCACACATTGACTTGCAAGAAGAGGAAGAAGTAGGTGGTGTAAGGAACAGCATCACCATTCAATGGGTTGTACTTTTGGATGACGTTGTCGTAGTAACCCGAGTAGATAAGACCAGCGGAGTACACCAAGGTCAACAAGATGGCAGTCAACTTCTGGCCCGATTGGAACAATTCTCTGTCGGATCTGAGGTTGAAGTTGACCTTGACCAACTTGAGACCCGCAGCCAATTGCCACAAGAAACCTGCGGTGATGATAGGCAACAATCCCAATTCGAGAAGGGTACCCTTCTCCATGGCGAAGATGGATCTCAAGTTGTAGAATGGATCAACGATCTTGTATTCTGCACCAGAAACCAACCCATACAATGGAAGTTGACCCAAAAGGAAGATGATACCACTTCCCACAGTGAAGACGATTCTCTCGTCAAAACTGATTCTTTCATCTGGAAGTTCCACCTCTGGCAAGAGAGGAAGGAATATTTTGACTAAGTCAAGAAGGCGAACTAAAAGGAGTTAGTATCAATAATTTTCATCAAACGGTGACTGAGCAACATAAAACCACCTAAATAACCAGCAATGGGTGGGATTTCTGTCATCATCAAGGCTAATAGGTGAATAACCTGAGATTTCGAGGAGAATTGAACGGCATCCCACCACAAATCTGGCCTGTAAAGTATTGTTATGTGTTTTGTCAATTTTTCATCACTGGTCAATTGACTGAAGTTGAGCCTGCAAACACAGGCTCAAATTGCCACCGTTCTGCTCAAAACAGCGCAGACTTCACCATAATTGAGCCGTTGACCCCATCAGCCACTCTTGATTTGGTAGCACTAAGCTATTACTTACATCCACTCATCTTTGCTATGTTCAGCTTCTTGAACTCGATATCTTTGCCAGGCTACAATTTTTTCGTACTGGCGTCGACGTTGGGCGAGATTTGGCGGCACGTGAGCCACACACGATCTCCGTGGGGTACGGCGATGATACGAGCCACGGACGGGAACGACCATTCACCACCACACCCAACCACCACCCAAGACGGGGCCAGGACAGTGGTGGACCATAAAGCAGGTGGATGTCACGGGCTGTGGAGGGGAAGAGGAAGTTTTCTACTCGAGGAGAACTTTCTAGAACATTCCATGGGTGGAGATGGTGGCAGTTCATGTTCAGCCGGGGATCAGCCACTGGCCATGGGGTGACATTTGTGCCAGGTTCACAAGTCCGCTGATGGCGGTGGCTTTGTGTTGTGGTTGAGGGGTTGGTGGGCTGTCGTGCGAGGTGGATTTGCGGTACTGGAGGTGATAAGGTGACTAGGGCACCACTACGGGGAAGGCTGGTATGGTTCGTGTATTAGGACAGGTTAACGATGGGAGACTGGAGAGACATTTAGATACACGTCAAACCGTGTAGAAAGGTGCAAAGTTTCACCACCGGTGAGTTCTATGGGGAAAGTAACGTGTGCAAAGTTAGAAACAGACAACAGAGATTGGATTGAAGGTAGGAGATGAGGTGGGGGGACATTGGAGAATTGGGGGGACATTGGAGACGTGGGGGGACATTGGTGACGTGGGGGGACATGGGAGAATTGGGGGGACATTGGTGACATTGGTGACATTGGTGACATTGGTCACATTGGTCACATTGGGGGACACTGTAGACCAATGGTGAAAAAAACGAGGTGCCTCCAGATGCATGTACGCTTGTTCATGTGCGACCATGTCAACAAGTAGCTGGCGATGTCACCATGTGGTTCAACTGCAGTGCATGCACACGGGAGCACTGGGAGGTTGTCATTGGTTCGGTTGTGCTGGTTTGGTTTGAAAGTCGCCGTGGAACCACAGCGAACCACAGCGAACCGCCTGGTGGCTGTGAAATCACCACCACTCCAGTGCATGGCTTGCTATTGCAGTGGGCCAAAAGTGAGTACGTCAGTTTATCAAAAAATCTAGATCATGGACTGGAGCCGTGGTTGTGGTTCATATATCGTTCCACGAAGCATTGCCTCCGAAGCCGGCGCCTCCACACATAATAAGCGAAGAACTGGTGGTTTCGGAAAAGCTGCTGGGTGCAACAAAGGTGTTTGGCTGCGGCTCGGGCATGTATGCAAAGCTGACCGGGGCCGGTTCTGGCGTCTGAACGTGGTCCCCGGAGGCCATCATCTTCAAGAGCATCTGACGGATCAACGACAGCACGTTGGTGGTTTCGCTGGTGCGTTCCAACAAGAAGTTCTTGAGGTCGATGATGCGGTGGAAACGGCGGAACTTGTCCAAGTCCTCCTGGTCGAAGTAGCGGAAGAGATCGTCTCCGTAGAATTGCTGGAGAAGGGCACTGGACCGATACGCGTAGTCGGGATGCACGTCCTTGGCCTGTTCCATGAGGTTTTCGTCCAAGTTCCAGCTGGCAATGTTGTCGTCCACGATCTCCGACGACGCTATGCTGGAGTTGTACCATTCTTGGATCTTGTTGGAGAGGTTGTTGGAGCGAGGAGAAACCACTGCAGGCGGACGGAGTTCTTGGAGAGTACCGTAGGCCTCGCTATCGTTGTCGCTGTCTGTGTCGTCGTTGGCCGCTTCGTCCGCATCTACCTCTTCATCGCCAGCGGTTCTGTTGCTGGCCACCGACCCTGCGGTCCTGGCCGACTCCACTGTGCCTGTGGTGTTGGTCAACGATAGTATATCGCTGGGGGTGTTGTTGTGGGGAAGCGAGCTTGTTCTGACGGGATTGAATAACACGTACAGCGACTGGTCGTCGTCGCCGCTGATGGAACCCACCAAGTCGTCGAAGTCGCTCAATATACTGCTTGTGGCGTCCAATGAATCGCCAGTTACGTCGTACTGGGCATTGGACGTGGCGTTGTTCATGGCGGAGGAAACTCTGTTGGAGGATGCCAGTGGCCGGTAGGACACCGTGGTGTACTTAAGGGTGTGATTTATCGACATGTTGAGGTAATTCTTTGATGGTGATCTTGGAGGGGTAGGTGTGGATATATAATCTTAAGGGGTTAGGAAGCTGTAGATAACGTCACGTGTGGCTGGCAAGGCGATGGTGGCGTCAGTAGTTCCATTGTAAGAGCCACTAGACACCTGAGCCTATTCAACAATAGTGGGCCAGGTTCAAGTCGGCAAATACCGGCGGTGGTGGAGTTTTGGGCTGATGGTTTTACTGGTTTGCTGTTTGAAGGGATTTACTGATTGCAGCATTTACTGATTGTTGAGAGTGGAGGACTTTTTGCGTTTTGCAGTTTTGCAGTTTTTATATTTGGAGAGTTGGCGTTTGTGATTTTTGACGGTTACATTCTGGGGTTGTTGTTGTTGTTCTTGCTGTTGTTGTTGTCTGCGAAGTTAGTGTACTTTGTGAAGTTCCATTTATTATCAGGTTCCATTTAATATCAGGTTCCAGGTTCCATGTATGGTTAGTTTCTTTTCACACCGATCGTACCGTTTCGTTTGTTTTAGGGGCTGTTTCTGATACTGTTCTGGCGGTTGGAATAGGGCGGCGGTTTCTCCTATCAACCTATCACAGCTGGTCCGATCTCGCACCACCATGATATGGCCCCTTAAGCGACACCGGGACGAGTATCGTATTCGAACATCCACCGCCAAATTGTTGGTGCCTGTTCAACAACCAACAATCGTCCCCGCCAGAGGGGTACCATCTGGGTACCATCTGGGTACCACCTGGGCTATTGACACGGAGTGTGCACATCCCAAGACCAGCGCAGCCGACGCGGACAACAATGCTGGAGATCAATCCAATGTTGGCCATGATCATGCAGCCGTTGCGTGTAGCAAAGGCTGTATTGTGGCACCGATGACGGCTTTGGCGCCGGTTCGGACTATTTCACTGGATTAGTGGCGTGTTAGGTGCCATCCACTAACCATGGCGTCGTTACTACAACAGGCTTTGCAAGCAGCCAGCGCACAACCAAATGAATATGAATGACTGTGGCCAGGTGATGCAGACCACAGAGACAGACCACAGAGATGACCAGAACAGGCGGTAGACTTGGTTAAGAACAGGTGATACTGACAGTAGTGCTCTCCAGCATCACCTCCACATCTGCACTCTGTAACAGATTATACGTGTCATTTCTGCTTGGATTCTGCTGTTTCGGACTTTGATTGTATTTGTGTTCGGAGTTTTGAATTGGAGCTGGAGCTGGAGCTGCAGTTTTGAGTTTGGGGTCAAGTTTGGTCAGGTTTGGAGTTTCGAAGTTAGGGTATAGATCCGGTTGAAATCTGCTTCAATCTATTAGACTCCTATTTTGTTGATTACCGGTTCTACATCTCCAGCATTCCAAACCCTCCTTTTGGGACTGCTGCTTCTTCCATATCAATTTCTGTTGAACCGTTCTCACTTGGGTCACAGTTCGACAGATGCTCATATGGATGTTCTTTTCAACCAAAACAGACGCTACATGGATGTTCTGTGGTTTCTATTTCTCACCAATCAATCACTTTAGACGATTACTTTGATACAGACGCCTGCATGAAGTCTGAAGTATCGTATTGTGACTCTGGTGACCAGATGTCGCCTACAATTCCACCTTCACAGCTCATTCTCTGTTGTTATTCTACACTCCCAGCGCCTATTTGGCCACGATGTTGCATTTGGCCCGCTAACAATTCTTGTCCGTTTCATGCCTGCTAGTTAGTATTGTACGCCAGAATCAGATAGGGGTGAAAGACTAATTTCAAAATTAAGATTACTGCATGTTTTAGTATCTCAGTCAATCAATATCATCACATGACTGGTACATACCATTGAAGAAGAGTGGTTGAAGCCTGTGATGAATCCGAGCCCGGCCTTTATGTTGAATTAAATGCCGGGTAACCCCCAGTGCTAGGGCAGCGAATGCTATCTGACTTTGCCACCATCTGATCTCGTCACGTGGGTGGTTGTGAACAATATAATACTGGAGTTGACCTTGAAATATCCCACCAACATGGTTGTTAAAGGTTTAGGATCTCTTGATCAGCAATACGACGGCTCCAACTTGAGAGTGGGAATTCTCCACGCCAGGTGGAACAAGGTGATCATCGATGCTCTAGTCAAGGGCGCGGTGGACCGGTTAAAGCAATTGGGTGTTAAAGAAGAGAACATCATTGTGGAGTCGATTCCTGGTTCGTTCGAATTGCCATACGGTACAAAGCTCTTCGTCGACAAGCAAAAGCGTGAGGGAAGGCCATTGGATGCAGTGATTCCTATCGGTGTGTTGATCAAGGGCTCCACCATGCACTTCGAATACATCTGTGACAGTGTGACCCACCAGCTCATGAGAGCAAATTTCGAGTTGGGATTGCCCGTTATTTTCGGTGTGTTGACCTGTTTGACGGAGGAACAGGCCGAGGCCAGAGCCGGTTTGATTGAAGGGAAGATGCACAATCACGGTGAGGATTGGGGTGCTGCAGCTGTGGAGATGGCTCTCAAGTTCGCTTAGCTTGATATGTGTGTATGAATATAGAAATGAATCCAAAGGCGCCAGCCACATGATCATCAGCTCCAGAGCTGGATGTAGTGTAAATTTGACACCATTCACCCAGGACTGTCCTATATTTAGCATCAAATATCATTATCACTGTGCATGGTATTTTTTCACTTTTACACAATAGCCTCTTTAAGAACAGCCAATTACGATAAATATGGTAAAGATATTAACTATTAATTCGCTAAAAATGTAACGAACCTTTCGTTCAATGGTAATCTCTACCATTGACCTAGTAAAGGTAAGTGAAGTTCGGATTCTTGTCACCTGCAATCATTTGGTCCCTCTCACTCATACTGGCGAACTGTTGCTTGTAAGCTTCGGTTTGCTTGTTGTTGTTGGCTCTGTACATGGCGAAGAAGTAGAGCACAGAACAAAGCATACTGAAACAAATAGCAGCAATACAAACACTCAAACCAGGTTTGTAAACTGGAGCATCCTTAATCAAGAAAACAAACGTGGAAATGATACCACCTATGTTACCGAATCCAATTTGGAACCCGGTACCCACCGACTTTCTGATATGACTTCCGAAGTTCATGGAAGCCCAACACACAATGATAGGCATAGCACTGAACAATCCTGACGTGGTAAGGAAAGTACCAGCATATCTGGTATGTGGATGGGAACTTGCACCCAAAATCATCGATAATCCAGCCAAAGCAAGGAGCAAAGTACCAATGAAGAATGGGAGTCTCTTTGCTGTTCTATCCGATAAGAAAGCAACAATATTGGACACAACGAAGGCAGTCAACCAAGGGTAGATGGAGTGTTGGTTGGCAGAAACGGCAGTGTAACCCATTTCTCTAATGATGGTGGCTGCGAAGTAAGCATAGCCATATGCTGGGATGATCAATGCAAAGTAAGCCAAGGTAGGAAGCCAGACGAGGATATCCTTGAATACTCTGGCAGCATCTTTGACAGTGAAATTGATTTCGAAAGCAGATTTAGCACCATTGTGGATTTCCAACTTTTTCTTCAAGAACTGGAGTTCATTGGGCTTCAAGAAACGACTCTCCTCTGGAAAGTCGGCAATGGTGAAGAAAAGTATCACAGCACATCCACAGGTAATGATACCCTCAATGATGAAGATCCATTGCCAAGCTTTCAACCCGTGAACTCCTTCAAGATCATGGATTTTGTAGGCAATGGCACCAGAAGCAGCACCTGCCAAGTTAGTGACAGAGAAGAACCCGGTGAATCTTTTTTGAGATTCGGCTTGGGTGTAGTAAGTTCCCAATAAGTAGAAGATGGAAGGGAAAGTTCCACTTTCGCTCATTCCTAACAAGAATCTACAAGCAACCAAACCTCCGAAGGACTTGACGAAACCCATTCCGATAGAAATGGCCCCAAAAGCAACAATACACCCAGTAAGCCAGTAACGAGGCTTAATAGACTTAATGACATAGTTGGAAAGCACTTCAAAGAAAATGTAAGGAACAAAAAATGCTGTCAATGCAATATTGTACTGATTGCCCTTTAAGTGAAGGGACTTGGCCAAGCCATATAGGTTGGCATTACCAATATTCACTCTGTCCAAGAAGGAAAGGAAGTACAACAAACAGAAGGGCCCAATGAGACAGATATCGATTTTTCTCATCAAAGCCTTTTGGTCAACACCAAGTTCTTGTGCCAATTGATTGACTTCCTCTTCGGGGCTCAAGGAGATAACCTCTGAAGAATCAGTTACCACTTCTTTCTTGTCCAAATCCATTTTGATTTTGATGGTGATTACAACTGTGGGATTTCTGGTTTATATATAAAGATCCAGGAACGGCTCATATTTAAGGCATCTTAACATCATTTATTCCTCAAATGCTGCAGTGTAATGATCTTCTTGAAAAGATCTTCATTGCCATGTCCTTCGGAGGGATATCCGTTATGATTCACTATTGTACGCGAAAGATGATCTGCACTACATGAATCTACAACAATAGAAATATATCAGGGTAAAGAAATGCAATCAGTCTTCCACCCTAATAACGTATGTCTTTTGAGTATTCCGTGTCGATCAATTTTGAAAGTGCCTTTCTTCTAAGGTTGTATTACAGGCACTTGATGATCAGCATGCCACCTGTAAGCGACCACCTGAAGGTGGTGGTAATCTTAGAAAGTACCATGCCAATCATCTCGTAAATACCCAGAGTTGAAACAAGGGAGAATTGCTACAGTTTTACACACCTTTTCCTTAAAAGATTGCTGTACTGCTGAGACAGCGGTTTTGCGATATAATAAAATATGTCAAGAGAAGGATCGTAGATGTCAAAAAACGATCAAAAAAATGCCTTCAGCCAGATTCGAACTGACGATCTCCTCATTACTAGTGAGGTGCCTTACCAACTTGGCCATGAAGGCGGAAAAGTTCCGAACACCGACCTCGGTGAGGGTCGAACTCACGATCTTAAGATTAACAGTCTTACGCCTTAGCCAACTTGGCCACGAAGTCTTGGATTGGAATGGTATGAAATGGACGACCTCGGTGAGGGTCGAACTCACGATCTTAAGATTAACAGTCTTACGCCTTAGCCAACTTGGCCACGAAGTCCGATTTCATGTTCGCAACTTTGCCTCTGGAAACCATACTCTGTTAACTAAAGTTAATCACGTGGGGTTTCCAATCTATTTCTACTCTTCAATTTACAAAGCGAAGTTCAATTCATGTTCAAACGACTACTTCATTCTTCCACGAAGTTGAAATTGGACCCCGATTTTAAGTTCAAATGTGGCCTTGAAATTCACACCCAGTTGAAAACGAAATTCAAGCTTTTTTCACTTTCAAAAACCAGTTTTAATGCATCACCCAATTCCAATGTCAGTTACTTCGACTGTGGACTTCCAGGTACTCAACCCAAGTTGAATCCCGAAGCAGTGCTATTGGCTCTTAAAACGGCAGTGGCGTTGAATAGCGATATACAGTCATACTCATCCTTCGATAGAAAACATTACTTTTATCCTGATCAACCATTAGGGTACCAAATCACACAATTTTATCATCCCATTGCCCGTAACGGATACTTGGAATTATTAGGAAAATATGACGAGATAGAGCAAGAATCGAAAACAATCCGGATCGAGCAGATCCAGCTAGAGCAAGATACCGGAAAAACAAACTACGACTCGTTTGACAAGACCATCAAAGTGGATTTAAATAGAAGTAATACTCCATTAATCGAACTAGTGACCAAGCCAGATTTTGAGGACTTCCAGCAGGTCAGGGCTTTTGTGAAAAAGTTTCAGTCCATCGTTAGATACTTAGATATTTGTACTGGTGATTTGGAAACAGGCGCAATGAGAGTTGATGTCAATGTCAGCATCAATGGTCATCCTAGGGTAGAAATCAAGAATCTAGGAAGTCACAGTGAAATTCAAGCAGCTTTGAGGTTTGAATACCAACGCCAGAAAACTCTAATTCAGAACGGAGAACTGGTAGTTCAGGAAACAAGGGGTTGGACCGGCCAGAAAACAGTGTCGCTCAGACTGAAGGAAGATGCCGTTGACTATAGGTATATGCCTGATTCAGAACTTCCAGTTTTGAATCTCGCTTCTAACATTGTCCATGAATTCAAAGCACAAATACCACATCTTCCTCAGAAAGTGCTAGAATCCTTATGCGGAAGAATCTATCAACTTGAGCTCAAATATGCCAAGTTTTTAATTGAAAATAAAAGCTTACTAGCATATTACTACAATATATTTGATAAGATTGTTATGGAAAATAACAAACAAGCAAAATTAGTGAACAATTGGCTCTTCCATGAATTCATTGGTGCATTTTCAAAATTAGATAAAGAGGTCGATTTGAATTTGTTTCCTGCACCAAAGCTTAGTGAATTGATTTTGAAGGTCGAAGATGAAAAGATATCATTAACCTCTTCCAAAATATTGCTTTCTCAAGTTATTCAGAATCCGCATGATGCAACGATGACAGTGGATGAAATGATTGAACATTATGACTTAAGCAACCCAGAGGAATTAACATCAGAGGAATTTGATGAAGCAGTTCGTGAAATTTGTCAAGAAATCATAGAAAACAACATGGATGTTGTAGAAAAGATCAGAGCAGGTCAAAAGAATTCACTCAAGTTTTTGGTAGGATTGGCTATGAGAGAGACTCAAGGAAAAGTAAAAGCATCTGAATTTGTTCGTAAATTCAACGAGCTTGTATAATACTAGTTACGTACCACTGTAAATAGAAACTAATTGGTACATACCTTCACAGTAATTAACTTCACCACAATCATTGACAAGAGAACCTTATATTTTTTTTTCTGTCATCTGAAATTGGTACAAAAAACTTGAGTCTCTAGGACGGGTAGTAGTCACTTCATAAATGGGGGTTATATTAGGGGGCTCTTCCAAATACTCTGCTAACGCCTTCATTATCAGGTCTTGGGAATTTGGCGATTGCGAAGAATCACCAAACTTTTCGTAGGAATCCCCATAAGACTCTTTCAGAGGAGAGCAATCATTCAGATAGTAATCCAAATGATTCAAAATTGGTTTGCTGCTACTAATCCTGGAGACTTGTTTATCGATTGTGCTTTCTAATCTGGAGGAGTTACTATCATTAGGTTTCATACCAAGCATCCTCCTGTACATGGCCAAAGCATCAGATCCCAAGCCAAATATAAAGAAAGTCAACACAGAAAGAACAATGATCCCAATTTTATCTCCAAGCAGACTCAATCCTAAATCATCATAGAAAATCTTTGACCTATCATAAGAAATGACGTATTCAGGTTCCAAATGTGGAACTTTTAGCATGGAGGTGAAGAAAAAAATAGACAATCCTGAAAGTACCAAAACCACCAAGCAATTGAATATTAAAAGCCGGGCAAATTTTCGAACATCTAGTGAAGAATTTGAACACTTGAGTATATTAGATAGTTCTCTTCTCTTGATGTAATACTGAATTAGTGTAAGAATGGAAAAAATCACTGCAACTGCAGACCAAAGTACACTCCACATGGTCATTAAAGGAATTGTAAGGTTAGTTACTCTGTATCCACTTGAGCATCCAACGTACCGTACAATTTGGTATCTTGATGCCTGAATAACATAATTAGTGGCCATTACAAATATTGGTGTTATCAAACATATCGATAAATTAATTGCTAACTTCATCTTGGAATCTTGCTCCATAAAGATAGGGTTCTTAGCTCTCAAAATCATAAACATGTTTAAAGATAATGCAGCGATGGCTGCAATGGTACCGGACGTTGATCCGGCCTCCAATTTCGTCATTAAGTCACAATAACCCTTTCCGTCCCATTTTTCATAAAAATCGGCTCCGCCCCATACTATGACACTCACAAGAGTTTTCAAGTCCAAAATAATGAACCATATAATCAAGCAAATTACTGGTACGTTTTTGAAATGGATATGCCAGATCAATGGGGGTAACAAGAGTAATATTGCCAATATTGCGAAAATCGCAATTGCAATCATTGATCCTTCCATTATGAGTAGTTCTTACTGGATAATTTCATGAAAGGAGCAATTTTTATACTTATGAAAAGTGTTGTTTTCAGATGTTCCTTTAAGAATTGAAAGCGGTAAGAAAGAAAATTTTGCGGCAATGTGGTGCAACAAAATTTCCCAAATTAGACACCAAAGACAATTCTCTAGACACCAAACACATATAATTGGCTGTAATTTAAGAATTGGGCATAACCAAAACACTATCAAATCAAATCACTACTTGATACGACTAGATGGCCTTTTCAAGAATAAAAATTCTCAACTATCGAATCAATATATTTCCAAATATATTTGTGTTACAAATATAAGAGTATAAAATATCAAGATCCTCTACAGCTTTTCGTATTACATCACCATAATTCCAATTCGTCATCAGCATCAAAATTGAATTTGTACCATTAGCACGATACCCAACTATTGGCTTGAACTACCTTTCAATTACATATAAAATAAGAATGTATCCCAAAACATTCTTTCATTTCCACATCGTGCATGTATACAGGACATTGCAAATTATCACCAACTTTCCACCAGAACTCCAGGAATTGGTTTTCCAAATCAAAAAAGAGTGTGACCGGTCGTGAGTCTACCGACTAAATTGACAACTAATCCCCATGGTTAAGGTCATGGAAGGTCATGGAGGTTCAAGTATCTCATCTGTAGGTTTCTAAAAAATTATGTTTCATTGAAAAAGTGTCTGCTTTAAAAGATGTTCTGCTACCCTTCAAGTCTGTATGATCCCAAACCTCGTTGATGTTATGTACCTGAATGATATTTTGATTTTTACTACTGAGTGGATACTAATGGATTCGATATATTAAAATTTTCAATGAGAATATTACTAACAAGAAGAAGAAAAATATGACAGAACAAGATCTGGAATATGATTAAGCAATGACAGTCTTCAAAACTGCGTCAGCGCTGACGACACCAGCGAATTTCTGGTCTAAGAACTTCAATAATTCAACAACCTTGGCTCTCAATTCATCGTTGGCGAATTGCTTCATGTTGTCAATGTTCTCTTCTCTGCCCAAAGTAGATTCGTTGATCAACTTGATTCTCTCAGCATCAGCTAAGAAAACCTTGGAAAAGATCTCAACAATCTTTGGAGTTTGGTCCACGATGTGTTGGTTTTGAGATTCATATAACTTGATAATCAACTTGAAGATTGGAGCGTTTTCTTCTAAACCAGTTTCCAAAGGCAAGTGTCCCAATAATGGGCCGATGACATGTTCCAAGGGTACGGCTGATTCATGCTTCAATGTCAATCTAGCAACACAACCTGCAGCATTGGCGTATGATCTGTTAACGACATCCTTGGTTTCTTCGTCGTCAGTATCAGCCTTTCTGTCGGCCTTGCTTAACAATTGGAATAACAATTGCAAGATGGTTGGGTAGGTTGCAGAAAGGTCGATTGAACTGTGTTCGACGATCAAACCAATACCATAAGCAGCATTACCCTTAACTTCCAAGGACTTATCGTTGGTAGCTCTGTCGATGAAGACTTGCAATAATTCGTTACTGAATGGATTGTTACCCTTCAAGCCACCAACAATCTCGGCAATGGCACCAGCAGAGCTAACTCTGATGGTTCTAGACTTGGAAGCAAGGTTAGCCAACATGATGTCTTTGAAAGAAGTGAAAATCTTAGCGAAGTCACCCTCCAAAGCAAGAGACATGTTAACCAAAACTTCAAGGGCGGACTCGTACAACAAAGCATCAGTTTCAGAAGCTTCTTGTTCTTCATCACTAGGACCCTCTTCATCTTCAACTTGACATGGATGTTCTTTCTTCAAGATAGTCATTAATTGAACACAGAGTTTCTCTAATTGCTCAGTGTTGCTGGCATCGTCAATAAGGGCAACAGCTCCGAAGCTGAAAAGACTGTCAGCAATACTGTCCAAAATGCAAATGACCATAGAAATTTCGAATTCTTCTTCCAAAAGAGGAATAGCAATGTTTCTAACTTGTTGGATCAATTGCAAGATGGATTGATCGACATATGGGGAGGCTGGGACTCCCTTTGGAGCCTTGAAATCCTCACCGTAATGAGCTTTGAACATAGCCTTAGTGATCTTGAATAAGGTGTTCATAGCAGATTCTCTCATACCATAAGAGTTCTCGATTTGATCACTCAAGGTCTTGATGGAAGCCTCAAGGTATTTGACGAACTCGGTACCGGTACCAGTAGCTAATTCAGCCAAAGCGACCGCAGCAATTTCCTTTTCAATGGTAATACCAGTGTGGACGTTGACACCGTTAGCCAAATCTTCTTCCTCTGCATTCTCGTCGAAGTCTTCAACGTTGAAAGTAAATTCATCTTGTTCCAAACACTTCAAGATTTGTGGAACAATTTGGTCCAAGAAACCAGCGAATTCCTTACCGTACACCTTGGCCATGTTGGAGATGAAGGCGAATCCAGATTCTCTGATTCTGGAATGCTCAGAGTTCAAGGAAGTGTAAGCAGCCTCAACCAATGGCTTGGCGTAGACAGAGAATGATTCAGAACCAACAGCTCTGGCCATGGTAGAAATGTTTTCGAAAGTCATAGCTCTCAATTCGATGTCATCTTCAGTCAAACCTTCAGTTTCTTGAATACTGATAAATGGTTCCAAATATTGGACAGAGTTGTTAAAGTAAGGAGTGAAAGCCTTACCACTAGCAAAAGCGGTAGAACCAATGGCAGAAACAATAGCAGACTTGAGAGATGAAGTGTTAGCTTGTTGTAACATGTGGAACAACTTGTTCATCAATGGCTCAATGTAAGTACCCATAGCATCGTGGCTCATGAACTCGATCAATCCATCCAAAGCGTAACAAGCGTATTTGTAAGTCATAACAGAGGTGGCAGAGTCGATGATTTCAATGATCAATGGCAATAATTCCTCGTGGTGAGAAGCAACGATGTCTTGCAAGTCGGAGGTAACATTGGACAAAGCTCTCAAAGCAGCAACTCTGACGATGATCTCGGAGTCCTTAAGACCAGCAACGAGAGCAGCGATGATCTTTGGAACTTGGGTAGAATAGTAGTCTGGCGAACCACTAGAAGCAACACCAATACTCAATAATATACCTCTTCTTTCGAATTGATTGGAAGAACTCAAGAACTTTGGTAAAAGCTCAAACAATGGGTTGATGACTTGGGATGGAGGCAATTCACCGGACAAGGAAGCGACCAATCTCAAGGCCAAAGAAGATGGGGTGCTCTCTTCGTTCTCATTTTCTTCATCTTCGTTGTCCAATTCGGCGTCGACATCGACTTCTTCAGAGGCGATTTGTACAGCAATTTGGATAAGGTGAGGGCCAAGTTTGTTGGCAGAGATCTTGGACTTTCTCAAGTTGACACAGGAGATCAAGAATTGCAAACCGAAGGTTCTGTATTCATCATCCAATTGAGTGTTGGCAGCGATCTCAGCAATGAATTGGATCAAGTTGATCAAGTAGTCTCCGACCAACTTGGTATCCAAGAAGATCAAACTGTTGAACACGTTGAAGACGTCCTTGGCCTTTTCGGAATCGTCGTTGGCAATGACTTCTTTCAACACCTCCACCATGTGTGGGATAGACTCTCTGAACTTGGAGGCAAGCTCAGGGTTTATTTGGCTGTCCTCTTCGATGAATTGAGAGATCACGTCCAAAGACAACACGGCGTTAACTCTGATGTCTCTGGAAGATTGGTCGGCCAACAAACCGCTGAACAAGCCCAAGAAGTCGTTGATGTGAGGAGTCAAAGCTGGGATTTGGGTCTCCAAAAGGGTATATAAGGTGTAGACTGCCATTTCCTTGGTTTGGACATCGGTTTCGTTGACACCGTTGACCAACGTAGGCAAGAGGTCGGCCCATTCGTTGTTTTCCAAGTCGATTTCACCGATGGCAGCAACCACTCTGGCAGAGGAGTGTCTGATGAGCTTGGATTGTTGCTTGAAGGTGTTGGTCAACAACGATTGTCTGATGGCAGGCTTGGAGGCGGCATCGACCTTTTCCCAGTTGGACAAAACCAACTTTCTTGCCTCGACGGCAGCTAATTGCTTCAATTCATCGTCTTGAGCGGTTTGCAAGATTTGGAACAAAGCTGGCAATGCCAATGGGTTGGTGTAGAAGTCCTTAGTCAAGGAGCTCACGGCTTGCTTAATCACATTGGAGTCTGGGACCAATGTCTTTCTCAAGGTCTCTTCCAATGAGGAAAGGTACTGAGCGTCCATCTTTCTAACAGTTGGGGAAGAGTTGTGGTAAAACCGTTGAATGAATCAACTTGTATAAAGTTGTGTATATATTATGAAAAAACTTTGAGATGAGATCATGTGACCGAGGTCGTGTGGGCCAAGCTGATCTGACGGTCGTCTAGTGGTACCTATGGGCCATGGAGGACAAACTGGCCCACTTAACGACGCGTTGAAAGTGGTTTGCCGATGGTGGAAATTTTCGCTTAATTTCACCGGGTTTTGATGAAGTTTCTGCGGTGTAAAACCGATGAATTCGCCATTTCTTCCTACTTTGTATAATTAGCAGAAGTGATTTCTATTGTAAATCTCCATATGGAATATTATAACTGTCTATTATAATTGTCTATTGATGTTATATTTTAATCGAGGTTTATTGACGTGTCAAAAATTATCCGAAGTGGTTTTGTGTAGATAGTTGGGTATTGTATGATGCGATGATAGACTTCGCGAAGGCCTGGGAAGAGAAAGAGGAAGTTAAACTTCAAGTTTAAGTTTAGGTTTAAGTTTAAGTGTAAGCCGTGTGATTTCCGCCCTAGGTTTTGCGAACTTTTATCTTTTATAAATGCTCGTTTAACAAACGGTGGTGTTGTTTGAATGTGGTTCATCGAGGCTAAATGCTACTATTCATGCATTATGCACAGTAAATTGAAATTGGAACCCCGGATGAGCTGGATGTCAAAAAATAGAAATCAACCTATAATACAGTAAGAATGGAGTTTCTGAATTCACATCAAATCACCCAAGTTGGAGGGCATCTCCCTTATCCTAGTAGTATAGTATTTCTCCAATGTTCTCAATTCCTTCAGATCTTCTTTTACTAACAAATTGATGGCAACACCCTTTCTACCGAATCTTCCAGATCTACCGATCCTGTGGATGTAGTTCTCTTTATCCAATGGCAAGTCATAATTGATGACCAACGACACTTGCTGAACATCGATACCTCTGGCCCACACATCGGTAGAGATCAAAACTCTCGAGTTACCATTTCGGAAATCATTCATAATCACGTCTCTTTCATCTTGCTTCATATCACCATGCATTGCCACCACCGTGAAATTCTGCTTCCTCATTTGTTCTGTGAGCCAGTTTACCTTGGTCTTGGTATTGCAAAATATAACTGCCTGTGTGATTGTCAAAGAATCGTATAAATCACACAAGGTATCGAATTTCCAGTCCTCTTTATCACATTGAATATAATACTGCTTAATCCCATCAAGAGTGACATCTTCCCTCTTGACCAAGATTTTCACCGGATCTGAGGTGAATTTATTGATCATTTCAAGCACATCTCTAGTAAGAGTGGCACTTACAACAACCATTTGAATGTTGGCGTTCACTGACTTCAATATTTCGAAAATCTGCTCCTTGAAACCATTTGTCAACAACTCATCTGCTTCATCTAAAACCATGAGTTTTAGATTTTTCAAACTCAAGACTCTTCTTTTAATCAAATCCAAAAGACGACCTGGAGTTCCACTAATAATTTGCCTTTTTGCCTTTTTCAAGTTTTTGATGTCCTCATTGATTTGACTTCCTCCAATACATCCATAAGATTGAATCTTCATAAATTTACTCAAGTGTTGAATAACTTTCTGGATCTGGACGGCCAACTCTCTAGTTGGCGAAAGCACAAGTGCCTGGCAATCTTTGGATCCTGCGTCTAAAGCTTCAAGCATACCAATCAGAAAAGTAGCTGTTTTGCCCGTTCCCGACTGTGCTTGAGCTATCACATCTTTTCCTGATATGATTTGCATAATTGCACGAGACTGAATGGCGGATGGTGTCTCAAAACCGTAATCATATATTCCTTTCAAAAGCAAGGGATTGAGGTTCATGCTTTCGAATGTCTTGTGAACTTTTATCTTAGAAGATGTGGAGGTGAATTCAAGCTCATCATCAAGATCTCTGTCAAAATCCATGTTCTATTTGGTCTTTTGAAAGTTTTGGTGGTACTTTATGTATGTAATAAATCAAATTAGCTAATAAAGGTCCCTTCTTAGAAAAGTACCTGTTAATCACAGAAATGTACTAACGATAACTGTATGTAGTCAATGTAGAGATAGAGTTCTACGACATTGCAGTGATGAGCAGCGCGACATAACACGACATTCTCTCCACCTTTGAAGGTGAGAGCTTAAAGTATCTGATCTTACTACAATTCAAAACAATCCGAATCCAATGTCCTCAATCATAGTTCTTATTGGAGGTGGCCATGCTGCCGGTAAGAAAACGACGGCTGGCCTTTTGAAACAAGAAATCGAGACTTCCATGATGAAAGAACCATCGATTGAGTTGATTGACCTCAAAGACTACGAAGTTAAACCACAAGGTGACGTCGCAGTACTCAATGCTAAAGCAAGTGCAATCACTGTCAACAAAGGTGGAAACAGGATTCCCGCTTTGAAACCATCCAGATTCCAATTTGATAAGTTGAAGGCGGTTCTTCGCCAACATGACACTTCAAACCAAAATCAAAAGATTTATATTGTTCATGGTCTTTACGCTTTGTATGACAAAGAATTGAGAGAAATGGCACATATGCGTATTTTTATTGATAGTGACCCAGATACCAGGTTGATCCGTTGGATTAGAAGGGATATCATTAATGCTGAAGACCCCAAATCTTTGGAATTCGTCATCAACTCATACTTACAAGGTGCTAGAACCGAAACAAGCGATTATATTTTCCCTACCAAGGAATTTGCTGATGTCATTATGCCAAGGGGAGCAGATGGTAATGCTGTAAAGTTAATCTTTGATGGTATCTTGATCAACTTGAAAGATAAAAATTTGGTCAACACAGAGAGATTACGTGGTAACTTGCGTCCAACAAGTACCTTTGATATGGAGAGGTTCGATGACCAAAAGAATAAGTTTTATTCGTTGAGTTGATATAGACATGGGTGGAAATTGGCCTAGTCCGGTTTTCCAGTTAAAATTAAGAACCTTTTCAGATCGTTCATTGCATTATATAGACAGTAGTAATCACTGTTTTAGAACGGTGAAATCAAAAACCCCAAGCATCTAAGTATCTATCGAATAATTATTACGTTAAGTATCAAAATTAGCCTAATAGGCAATATATTACACATCTATTAAAGAGATCCGCTTTTAATAAATTCAGTGATTGGATCATTTTCAATTGAATAAGTGGTCAAGTTTTTAATTGTTTCACCAGAAATCAACTCACGCAATTTCTTGTCATTGATATACCAGTTCTTGATTAAGTAAGCCATTTCCTTACCCTTCAAGTCATTGAAAAATTCTTGGTTAATTTCAAAACTGTTATGCTCCACAATAGTCTTGATAATGAAATATAACTTATCATAACTGACACCACTCTTGATGAACATATCAATGATGACACCTTGTGGAATATCTTGCGAAGAACTCTTTACTTCATCTTGTGCACTTTTCAAGTATTTAACTATCAACTTAATCAATTCATCAATAGGGAATACCAAATCATTTGCGGACAATTTTATTCCAACGGTGACAAATGCATTAGTTAAAGGAATGTAGAATGGATCAGCTTTTTTAGAATTCAAATATTCGAAATAAATTTTCTCGAACAACAATTCCCATCTCTTCAAAATATCATCGGAATTCTTGTAATCAGAAATCTTGAAAACTCCTAAACATAAATCATAATATCCTAATGGATCGGTATAATCGTTAAAAAGATCGCTAATAGTTAAGATCTTGTAGTTCAATGCATTGATAGCAATTTCTTTGTTATCCTTACTGATTCTGGAATCGTTTCGAATGGTATTAACAATATCCCATTGTAAATTACCAACATCAAATAATTCTTGAATAACTGCAGATAATTGGATCATCTTTTGTCTCAAGTTTGGAGGACAAACACAATTGCAGAATCCATTTGCTCTTGACAAGTATTCAATTCTCTTGGTGAGATCTAATTGAAATTCAGAAATTGCTAAAGTGTAGAGAATACTGGATGCATCGTAAAAGTTATCTCTCTTCGCATGGTACAACCATAATAAATCACTCAAAGCTAAGCTTCCTTGTGATTTTTCTTGCAAGAATGGTAAGATAAATGGTGTGTTGATTTCTAGTAATCTTTCACTGATACCTTGCTTGATGAACCAAGTGTAAAATTCGTAATGGAATGATTTATCTTGAGAAGCAAAGCAGGTATCGTAAGTTAAGTTTCTCAATTCCAACATTTCATTAATTTCAAGTTGATTTGAAGACTCGGTAATTCTCAAAGCTTCAGTGTCAACCTTGGTCAAAATTTTAAAAATCAAGCCATAAAGTTGAGTGCGTCTTGTGGAAAGGATCTCTTCGGGACGATTTGGAAGTACTGGTGTAACCGAATTAATATTGTTTGTATTATTTGAGGGTAAAACCTTTTGTGCAAGTTTTAATAAAAGGTCAACAGTACCACTGTAAAATCTCAATTCCAACATGATATCCACCGAATTTTCGATATTTTCCAAAGTAAGTGATTCATGTGCTTCTTCAAATAATTTAACAGAATTCTTCAAGCATTTAATCTTTAAGTCATTATCACGGCTTCCAATATTTTTAGCCCTGGTTAAATTCTCAATCGCTTTGAAAATGTATACGTCATCAGTAGAGCAAAATGATCCACAACGACCTTGTAATGAAGATGCTATCAGATCTATAGATCCACCCTTAAGAATATTCTTGTTGATTATAGAAGATAAAAGGTCCTTTATCAAATTCTTCACTTCCTTTGAAGGTAATAATAAATCCTTGAAAGTAAGCAACAAAAGGTTCAGTTGATTAACCAAAGATAAAAACTTGAAGATTTCATTGAAACTTGTATGGTTTTCTTCGATCAAAACCATAAGGAATGATAAAGCTTCCTTCATGGAGTTCAAAGATTTGATTATAGAAGTGAATGCAATGTGTTCAGCTCTTAAACAAACTTCGTTTTCAAACTGGTTAGGATCGGAAGAGTAGTTTGGAGCATTCAAGCCTTGAATCTGGTTCCCGTTTTCAACTAAAAAGTCGACCAAAACAATAATTGAGCCAATGAAGAACTCTACTTGGCTTTTTTCAATGTTGAGTTGTTGGATGAGTAAATTATCATCCTTGATGCTAGATGAATCGACTTGACCAAGGGTCAGAATCTTAATATGAGGAAAAGGCTTGAAGACTTTGATGTTCCAGAAGTCTCTGAACAATCTGGAGATTAAGAGACAAGTACCATAAAATCTGTCACTCAACACTACTTGGTCCACAGTTGGATGTGATGCATCAGCATTGTGAGTGAGTGCTTGATGTCCAATTGTAATTGGGTGATCACCTAATCTTGCACTATTCCCACAAGTAGAGAACAATATTTGGGCCTTTCTCTTGAAGAGGTCATTGGAAGAGTGATGGCCATACGAGCACGACAAATAAAGCAATGATGAACAAGCCTCTTCTGATCCATTTTCTTCAATGAAGTATTCTATAGTGTTTTCATTCAAGGATCTCAAGATTTGATCTGTTGTCTTGTATTGATAGATAATGATACCATAATTGGTCAAAATTGCAAATCTCAATGGCTTCTTGGTATATTGACTAGCCAAAACATTTGCATAACCATTTGGTGATTGAGTAGCGTTCATCGAGGGAGTGATTTGAACAATATCATGAATGTATGTAAAATTGTTGACATTATCATCTGCTCCGTAATCAATGAATTCAGCATTCTCTACCAACTTATTATTTTTCTTCAAGAATCCATAATTCGTCGTTGCAATGAAAAGTTTATCGGACTTTTTAGTTCTCTTAACACACAAAAACACACCAGGACTGATAATCTTGGATATCTTTGTATTCTTTAATAATTGAGATCTTTGCTGATTCTCAATCATTTTAGATAAATGTTGCTTGCTTGTAGTATATGCGTCCAAGTCGGTCGAAACTTCTGGAATTTCTCTTGAAGGAGGAAATTTTATTGTGACAAGATTTAACCTTAAAGAGGTAATCGATGATGATGAAGAATAAAATATTCCAAAAGTACTCGAGGAACCACCAAGTTTCAACAATATTCTGCACCCATTAGAAGTAACTGCTATCAATTGCACTTGATTTGATTCCTGCTTTGAGATATGTTGAATGTTGATGATTCTAAATTTCTCAAATACTTTGAAGTTGGCAACATCAACGAAAATGTTGGATGAGCTTTTGAAAATTTGATTTGGTAATAACTTGCTAGCTTCTTGAAGTTGAGAGTGTTGAGCATGAGTGGCATTATTGTTTGTTTGTGTAGAAGGAGATGGTAATTTGTAGACTCTAATCACAGATTTGTTGGATAAAGTGTACAAAACATCTCTTTCGGAGTCTATTTCCAATTGGGTCAATGTTTCTGGAATTTGAGCACCTTGTTTAGATGCTGTTGAGTTTTCTGAGTAATTGAACAAGTAAGAGTTGCTGAATTTATTTGGTATGACCGATGACAAACCGCTCTTTGTCAAACAAGTTTTGTCACATCTATTTTTAATAAAGGAAGATTTGTTTGAGTAGTCCAATCTCCAAATATTGGTACCATCGCTCTCTCCACTGAAATAGATGTCACCAGTCTTTGGATTCTCAATAAAGTTATTGACTGCCAAACCTTGGGTTGATACTGATAAGTCTGGATTGAATATTTCCAAGTTGTTGAGGGATTTATCATATTGGACGATAAAGATTTGAATGCTCATGGTAGTTGCGATTAAAAGAAGGTGGTTGACTTCTTTGACAAACACACCTGGTTTTGGTTTGACAAGTTTCACCTTTAAGATGGTGTTTCTGATTTGGTCAATGGTCAAAAACTGATTGGCCTGGTTGAAAGATGACTGAGGTAACTTGTAATTCCATAAGATCAACTTATTGTCCACCGTGATCCAGGTTCTGTCCATCTCAGGAAATAATCCCATGTTGGTACCACATTCACTAGAATTGTATTCATCAAAGAACTTATCTGGCAAGTTCAATTGATTAACCTTTTCAAACGCAGAAAGCTCACCCATGCCATTTTCGTAATCAAAAGAGTAGTTATCCAAACCTGTAGTACTCTTGTCCACCGTTTCACCCAAGTACATATCACCAGGAATCATGGAATCAATTTTGGTCAAGTCTGTGATGAATTTGGATCCCAACTTGAGAGGCGAGAGTGTGGAAAAGTTGGGCACATTGATCTTGTAGTTGACTTGGTTGGTTTCAAGATTCAATGGATGGAGAAACCTCTTGGGAAGCCCATTTCTCGACGAAGTATCATTCGATGTTGCCGTTTTATCTTGATGAAACTGCAAGGAATCTAATGGCTCCTGTAACTTGAGAGTAGGAGTTATGAATTTAGATTCCATTGGTTTTGGATTCGCCGACAGGAACATGGTGATGATGTTGTTTACGAAAAAGTTTCGTTGGTTAGTGCACGCGAAAGATTGCAACTATTTTGGTGATTGCGGAACTAGGTACCACTATTGTTGTGAGAAAGCAGAGGACAACACCAAATTGTGGCCATACTAACCACATATGGATCCAGTTTTTATCATGTACAAGCAGTTTTGTGAACTGATGGATTTTAGCATGGACATTAGAGGGAGACGGTCTTGGGGCAAAAAGAGTATCAAGTAAGTTTACCTTCTATGAAATTTGAATCAGGCTAGGGCTTCGGGTGTGAAGTCACCAAAAGTAGGAGATAAATGGATTAAATCCAGTGATAATTTTTATTATGTTGGTTAATTAGATTATTATAGACAATTAAGAATGTTTTAAGCAGTCATGAAATTTTCGAGTAATATTGGCGAAAATGCATATTTCGAGAAAGAAACTAGTAAGGAAATACAGATTTGGGTGCGTGAAGGTCACTTATTTGGCTACACAATTGGATGCATTTAGAAAGGTAAATTACCTGTTAATAATTTGTTTCTATATACCATTTTGAAAAACTAAGTCAAAATTTGAGTGCTATTTCAACCAGAAAATAGAATTTGAGATGTTGAGTGTTCATACACCTTTGATGGTTGCAGGTTCATGGTCCATAAAATAATTTTGCTATGTTTACAACAGTTTCTGTGTTTCTGATGTTGTAAATGATTGTTCTGGAGTTGAGTATTCTTATCTTACCTTAAATCATGGAGACCGTTATAATCTTGCTTTCAGTTTCCCGAGCTGTCTAACTTACGGATCATCAAGGTTGTGTAACTACAATGAAATGAAATGTACGGCTTAAAATTGACGACCTGAATTTTTGAGTTATCAGCACTTTATCTTGAAAAGCGGGTGGTTTGGAAGTGTCATGACGTTGACTACAATGCAACAGCCACCGCCCAATATCACATCTCGGAATATTTCAATTCCTAACCTGAAGGTGTGCCAAAACCATGCCGTGCCTTATCAGACCCCAGACCCCTTAAGAATGGCGTTTCTCCCATGCTTCCATAACTATCATGAAGTTGTTGTTTTTCTTAGCTGCTGCTGTTGCCACCATTCCTACCAAAGAACCTGAGTCTATCTTGAAACTTGGTCCACAAAAGTTTATTGTGGCCACGGAGAGCAAAAAGTGGGAGTTGAAGCGAAACAATATCAATTTCATCGACTATACAAAGTATTTTGAAGCAAAGGAAGTTGATAGCTTTCAATTCGCTGATTTTCTGGGAGAGCTGATTGGTGTTCAGGTACCATTTCAAGGTAAAAATGGCATATTTGTGGCTCCTCAAAATTATCCTCAACAAGTTCATTTTAAAAATGAAGTATTCAAGCTTTTTGAAGAAATCAGTAAGGACAAGTTGCAATTGACCCTCACGAAGCTTTCTTCCTACTATACTCGTTACTACAAATCTAAAGATGGACTTGCCAGTGCCGATTGGCTCTACCAGCAACTTCAGGGTATCGCTTCCACTACACTGTCAGGATACGTCAAAAAGATCAACCATAATGGGTGGGATCAATTCAGTATAGTAGCTGTATTACCTGGGAAATCTTCTAAGAAGGTCATTCTTGGATCACATCAGGATTCGACTAATTTTGTAAACCCGGAGACTGCACCAGCCCCAGGAGCAGATGATGATGGATCTGGAACTGTCAGTGTGCTCGAGACTTTCCGGGTTCTTGCTTCAGCCTACAAGGCAGGAACATGGACACCCCATCATACTGTGGAGTTTCACTTCTATTCTGCAGAAGAGGCTGGTTTATTGGGATCAATGGATGTGTTTAGTCAGTATGCCGATGCCAAAGAGGAAGTGGTAGCCATGGTGCAGTTTGATGAAACTGGTTCCAGTGAGAAGTCTGTCCAAAGTGGCGTAGGAAAGCATTTTGGTTTGATGCTGGACTATGTGAATGAAGACTTAAACCAGTATCTCAAGCTTATAATTGGAAGCTACAATGATATTCCTTACCATGAGACACATTGTGGATATGCATGCTCGGACCATGCGTCAGCACTCGAAAGAGGATATCCATCAACCTTCGTCACCGAGAGTGAAGCCCAGCTTACCCTGGCTTATATCCACACCGGGTTGGATACGGTGGACCGCATTGATTTCGAGCACATTAAGGAGCATGTCAAATTAGGGGTGGCTTATTTGTACGAGCTTTCCAGTTCTACCTAGTGTGGGACCTTGTGTTGCTTAGACAGGGTCCTAATTGGCCCTGGTTTCAGGAGATTTCTGAGCCAATTCTCCCAATTTAACTTGACAACTAGTATAGGTTAGGTATCAATTACAAGTTTAGAGTTTTACATGTAATTTCATCGTAGGGTTCTATTCATGGCAGACCTCACATGAAGTACACAATTTTCACAGAATTACAGATAACCTCTAGCCTACATAGCAAATGAATCCGATCGACTAAAACACCAAATAGCATAACATGGCATTCGATGTATTCAGATGCAGCTTTATTTGTATCATCACAGCCCAATGATTCAGTGACATGTGATGACATCTCCATACCTTCAAAACATATATTAATAATACAGTGCAGAATTAATGAGATTCTGTTTCTTGGTCCTCCTCTGGTCTCTTGGCGTATCTGACCACATCGAAGCTTCTTTGCTTGAGACTGGTCAAGGTGTACTTGGACTCGGAGGCCTCATCCAAAACAACGCGTTGTTTGGCGTCGGCTTCCACGAACAATTGCACGCCCGGTCTCAAGAACTTCTCGAAAGCAGAGATCTGGGCCTCGTTGAACACGGCCACGTTGTACCAGTCGGCGGTTTTTTCACCCTCGTTTGGAGAGTATTTGTTGACTGCGAGCGAGTAGTTGATGAACTTGACCCCATCCTTGGTCTCTTTGAAATTGACGGATCCGACGGTACCGAGAAGCTGTACACGTGCGAAGGATGGACGGGCCAAACTGGTGGAAAATTGACGGACTTGTCTAAGCATTGGGGAGGATTGAATGGATAACGTTGTGATACGCGTGGTGGCAATAACAAGTGGACCCATCAATATTGGATATACTACGCGCACTCAACATGGTGCTGGTGCAGCGCACGACCCTGTCATTACATATCTCAGGAGTGCGATAAGGTGGATTACTCCTTACTTAACGGTTGAACCCCATCAATCGACTACGTTTACAGTAAGTACTTCTGAAGGTCGCTGGAACGGCATCAAGACAGTGGCAGAAGGTGGTTCAATTGCCCATTGGTTCCTTTGCATCACCGATTCCAGCACTGTGAACCCCTGGTGGCCAGTGGCGACCACAGCCAATATCCACAGTATCCTGGAGAGACGATAACAAAACTCCACCGCAAACGGCGCCACGACAGCACACAGTACTAACAGCAGTCATGAGATCCCAATTCAAAGACGAACACCCTTTCGGTACGTATGGAAACGTGGTCAAGGATAGGATATCCGGCACCACCGAGTCACATCGCGTTGATACTAACATCCAGAGAAGAGAAAGGCAGAAGCTGCTCGTATCTCCGAGCGTTTCAGTGACAGAGTCCCTGTCATCTGTGAGAAGGTAGAGAATTCCGATATACCAGAGATCGACAAGCGCAAGTACTTGGTACCGGTGGACTTATCGGTGGGACAGTTTGTTTATGTGATTAGAAAGAGAATCAAGCTCCCTAGTGAAAAGGCCATTTTCATTTTTGTCAACGATATCTTACCTCCTACAGCTGCTTTGATAAGTACCATCTACGAAGAACACAAGGACGAAGATGGCTTCTTGTACGTGTTGTACTCCGGTGAAAACACCTTTGGCCAGATAGATCTTTCGGAAATGGACTTTTCTGACTTTAATGCATCCGAGTTGGATGGCTATAATGGTCCTTGATCACTCCCGCGAGCCAGAAATCACACTGGTTTGTGTCTGGCTGTTGTTTTTATTGCCTGGTGTTAAGAATGTTTCGTTTTAGCTTTTACGATATATGAGTGGTCTTAGATCTGTAGTTCGTCAGAATCCGTATTTACCGTTCTTTTCAAAATGAATGGCATCCCTGACAACGGCGCTGAAGCGTTGAAACCTGCAATTGGTGTTGTTAAAGTGTTCCCATAACTGTGCACCAGAATTTCTACCAGAACCTCTGCCAGAAATCCCGCTGGGTTTGGCCAAAGGAAAACAAATCCACAATACTCAGCAATTTTTCTAACCACTTGCAAAATGCTACCTCATGGGTTCAAAAAATACAAATTAGACATTGCATAACATTAATGACGTGAGGACCCTTCTCACAACTAGATCGTCTCTGGATATACATTGCTTCCGGGAATGTATTGACATTTTTGACTTCTTTATCCGTTCTACATGGGGCAATATCTGACGAACGATCTTTAACAAGTTTTAATAGTAAATTATATCAATCCCAGAGAATACAAATTGTAAACATTCCAACTGGTGCTTACTCATTGGATGACCTAAATAATTCCATCTGTCACAGGTACATATTTTCCTTCAGACACATCACTTAGTACACATTGACGATGCATGTTCTGTCCGTAACTGCATTTCGTATGCATTGACGAATCTCAATACGCATTTCAAAAAGTAGGCACCCCTGGTACTTTCAGGTCAGTTAGTATACTGTTTAGTCATAGCTAAATACAGTATACTCACAACAAGCCTTCGGTGTCACCCATTTGATTGGCTTTTTCGCCAGAACAAGCCCACCCAGGTCTCTTTATTGGACAGAATTACTCGATTTGGAACATGAATTTCATCTTCAATAGTAATAATAGTACTATCGAAGTTTTCTATTTTCTCATATTCTGTCGACTTAGCATAATTCTGTTGTTGAGTTCGTCAGCATTAGATAATAGGATTTATGTGGTATGAATCACACCCGTAGGAGCTCCCCGTACCATGCATGGTTAGAAGGAAGTACCCAATATACAGTTCGCGCTGTATACGATTTCTTACTATATTGAGAATCACAACTCTATTCGACCATTTGTTGTGACCGCAAAAGCTGAATCATAATAAATAGCAAACCAGTGGGTACAACAGTGCTATTCATTGAATAATGCCGTGATGAATTGAGGAATAATAGCCGCCTTATTCCGGGGGTAATGAGTTTTTGTTCCCGCTATTTTTTACTCCACCGATAATCCCCACTTATATTGTTCTCGCATTTTTTACCTGTGAAATCATACAATAACAGTACACGGTCATTGTGATACCCTTCTGTTCAAATATCAAAACAAGCTTGGGGCTGGTGCAATTCTGGGATGGTGCCTATATAAGGCAGTTTGTTTCCTCCAATTCAAATCCCTCAGCTACTCATTCTCACCCAGTCATTCGTTATGAAGTTCTCCGCCGTCTCTGTCCCAGCTTTCGCAGCCGTTGCTTCCGCTGCTTTCACCAACGACACCACCGTGTGGACTGATGTTGTTGTCACGGACTACGTCACCTACTGTCCACACCCAACCCAAATCACTGTCACCAAGTGTAACGGACACGTCTGTGGCCCAACTGTGATCTCTGTCACTGAAGCCAAAACCATCACTGTCCACAACGCTCCAGTCACTGGTGCCCCACACACCACTGCTGCTCCAGCTGTCGTTGCTCCAACTGTTGTTGCTCCAGAACATCCAAAGGTTAACTCCACCACCATCCACCCCGTCGTTGCCCCAGTCACCACCTGGGCCAACTCTGGTGCTAAGAACGCCGCTGGTTTCCTTGTTGGTGCAGCTGCCTTGGCCGCTGCCTTGGTTTAAATATGATACCTTCAATTTACCTTTCATTAGAAGTAGCTGAAGTTTTGAATAACCCCATGCTTTTCAAAAATGTCCTATAATTAATCTGCAGTATTTTGATATCTGGGCAGTGTATAGTCCAAGAGTTTATTGAATAATACGAAATGTTACGTTGAAGTTCGTAGTTAACAATAGAGGGTGGTTGAATTCTTTCCACGTGTTTCTATCCCACAGTGGAAGTTGCTAAACTGATTGGCCTTATGATCTGTAATGCCTTAAGAGGTTTTGAATTGACAGGCTGCAAATACGGATAATGATAATATTGATAACCTGTAAATGCTAACATCAATAACAAGTAAATTGGATCTCTGTTCAAACCTTCACCTTATTTTGGTACTCAAATTCTATTACACGCTGAAAATGAATGTTTTTGAACTTTTTCTGAAAAGTTCCCAATTTGTGGAAATTCTCCGGTTTTGAAGAATCAGTATAATCATATTGGATCACGTGATTTAATATCACATGACTCAATGTAGTTAGTTTTCAAATTTTCGCTTTACTAAAGCAGAGACATTACTTATACATGAGATAACACTCTAAAAATCATCTAAATGTCGGGATTTTCAGAAGAGTTGGACTCATCCAAACTACCCCAGTCTTCCCGGTTTTTTAACCAGACTTCGTTACCCGATCTTCGTACTTTTCTGTTGACCAAAAACGGAAAACAAGTTGCATTTAATGGGCAGAATTCCAATATTTCATATAATCCTTATAACTTCCCCCAGCTGAAAACAAAAGCCAATTTTCCTTTGGATTTCTTCCACTTGCCCAATAAGATTCACCTCACAGACCTTCCAAATAGTGAAGACCCCGTCCCAAATAGTATCCCATCATACAAACTAGATGATATCCAAGCCAAAGATCCCATTCGCTTCTTCGAAAGTGTAGCAGATGAAGCCAAAGAGCATGGGGCAATAAAAGTCAAGATCCCAATCGTTCAGGATAACCTTTTGAGATCGAATTTCCAAATCAATTCAGACTTGTTCTGGTTTCAAAGCAACAAGTTATTGAACAATAGCCCTGACGATGAACTCAGAATGAGGCTCCAGTTCCATTCAGAATTGATAAAGTTCCACGTTCAGTTTGAGAACAAGATCAACAATTCGAAATTTCAACTGCTGACTACTCAGAATTACCCACAGGAAGTACCCATTGGTGATTCAATTGACTTCGATGGTCAATTCGTAGGTACGAACGAAGCCTCTATACTGGAACAAATACAAAAGCAACCAAAAACTCTCAATACCGAAGGAGAACCCCATTTAACTAATCCAGTCTCAGAAAAAGAAGCCGATTTACCCTTGAAAATAGAAACTGATATCATTGTGGATCATGGTCAGGATATTCAAGCATCAAAAGAAAATAATACTCTAGCAGAATCTTCTTCCTTTAAAAATGCATCTATCAACAGCTTATTGAATTCCCCTGTTACATCAGGACAAATCCTTTCAAAGGATGAGTCATTTGTTCCATCTTTGCCAGAATCAATAAATTCCATTGGAGACGAATCTAAATCATCAAATATATATGCTTGTACCAAGGAGAACAATAAAGACGGACAAATTAACTTCATTTCAGAGAATAAAGATGCTTACAATCATTCTTCAAAAGAATCTCAAGATAAATCTCAAAAAGATAAAAAACCTACAATAAAACGATCGATAAAAAAGAAGCAAATTCCTTCATTCCTTTTGAAATTGCCGATGATAGATAAGAGACCCATTGATCTATATAAACTCTTTCGCTCGGTTGTCATCAGAGGTGGTTTTGTCGAGGTAATAAATAAGAAATTATGGGCTCAAATAGGAAGAGAATTGGGATACAAAGGTAAAATCATGACGAGTTTAAGCAGCTCTTTAAAATCTTCATACCAGAGGATCTTATACCCGTTTGAAGCTCACATAGGTCAAATAAAATTCGAATTAGCAGGTTTAGACAATCTTCAACAAAATTCAGATCAGACCATGAATGATAACCCTAGCTCCGAAAAAGATGAATCATCTATTGAAATAAAAGAAGAAGTTAATGAGAACAACAAGAGACAGCTTGAGGATGATCAAAGTGAGAGGAAACAAAGTAAATCCAAAGTACCTCTAATTGTGGGGTCTGGTGTTGATTTCCAGCGCTCTATAAAGCTCAAAGGATCAAAGGGTATCCTCATTAACATGCCTAATTTAATTGATGTTAAACCTCCACTTTCCTTCTCCGTAAAAGATGAAGAGAATGCAACTAATAAAAAGGGTAAAAAAACCTCTGAAATTATAGAATCTCCAATATTACCCCAAAATCAAATCAATCACGCCCTTTCAAATATATTGAATAATACCCCGAACAGTTATCAGGATGATTCAGGTCTCAAGTCTGTACCAAAGATAGCCTCTATATACTCTATGAGACAGTTTATGGAGAAGGATTTAAAATTCCAAGAGTTTATTGTGCAACATAATGTTCGGGAATTCAATAAAATGTCATCGAATTACCCTAGTTTTTTCCATTTTAATGAGCCTAACATGCCCATACCAGAAAGAAATTTCATTAGTTTTGACAAGTATGAAGAATTGTACTGGAAATTGATTGAGAATGATGAAACTAATCATCACCTCTTGAAAGATGGATTGGAATTGGAGCATGGTGAAAATCTTTTGAGTCTAGTTCATGGCTCAGGTTTTGTGAAGATTGGGGATGATTTGATGAATTACAAAAACAACTTGAACAATCTTAACATCAATGCTTCGAGCAACAAAATTATCAACACAGCAAACAACAAAATTATAAGTACATTTAATCCTAATGCTAACGGTTCTGGAGTGAACAATTCTCCTCATAATACTCCTACAACGTTAGCAACACCACAAAATGATGTTGACCTGTTCAACACTGATTATTATATTTCAAATATTCTTCAATCAGCAATGAATCCATGGAATCTACACAACCTTCCTGTGCTACCGAATTCATTATTTGGTGCATTGGCAGAAAATGATTTAAACAATCAAGACTTATCCACATCAAGAATTAATATAGGAATGACTTTCAGTACTCAAAATTGGAAATGTGAGGATCACTTTACTCAACTTATCAACTATCAATTTTTTGGAGCTCAGAAGAAATGGTATTTTATCCCAGAACTGGATTTTGAAAAGTTCGAGGCATTAATTAAAGAGATTAATGATTCAAATAAAGATCGCGTTAGTGTTAATAATGACAAGTGGCCAATAGATGACTTAATGCAGTTATTTGGTGGAAATGATGGTGCAGAATTGCAGGGCTTACAATATGACACTTTGATCAATTCGCTAGAAAACATGATAAATCCATTCCTGGATGTTAGACTCAAACATTCAAACAAACATTTTCAGACATTGATTGATGCCAAAGGAAAAAGGATTCACTTGAATCAAGATTATTTGATCACACCAAAACTTTTGCGTGAAAGAGGTATTAAATTCTCTACTACAATTCAAAAACCAGGCGAGTTCGTCATAAAAAACCCTAAAACGTACTCTATGACAATATCCTTTGGATTAAATTTTAGTGAGGAAGTTAATTTTGCTACCCAAAATTGGCTCCCCTATGCTATTGAAGGTGAAAAATGGTTAGCAGACCAATCTATGTTACCAAATTTTCTGACTTTCAAGTTATTGATTAACTTAATTCAATTATATGATTCTGGAAAAAACATTGGATTCAATTCACAAATATACACTAATATCGCTTCATTTTTTGAAGAGTTATACCAAAATGAATTGAATTTACGGTCAGAGATTCGAAAGTTGAAGATTAAAGAGGTCATCGTCGAGAATGAAAGAATCAGTGACTCAATTTCAGACGATGAGTTATCAAATTCATTTCCATCAAAAATTGTGTTGACTGATCGTACAGCTGGGCAGACATTCATTCTCGAGCCAAGTAAATTTTTGGAATATCATGCTGCAAAAACTATACCATTCGAGGAATTTTCTGTCGAATTCCACCTTTTTTACACAGATGAAAAATTGAAAAATTTCTCAAAGATTCTCGATGGATACTCAATGGATTATGAAAAATGGACTTCTAAATATGAAGAATTCATGACCGAAAACTCTGATTATGGACTTAAAGTGTATAAGAGCTTGCTTAATGAAGGCGAGAGAATATATTCTGCAATTTCTTCTGCAAATTTTCTTCTTGGAGGAGCTTCAGATGATGATAAAAAGAAAATCAATGAGTTAACCAAGTTCAAAAACTACATTGCAAATTTGAAGCATTTCATTGAAGAATCAAATGCGTTCATTGATGAATGTCAAAATCTATTAGCAATAAAACATCACCAAAGAGTTCGGTCGGGAAGTGAATTTCAATCTTCAAAGGGACTTGAGGATCTTGCTAATTTGATTGAGAGAATTCCAACACTCAACTTTTCTTGCATGGAAATAGATCAGATACTTGAATTCAAATCTGAAATTGAAAATTTTGATAAAGCATCTAGGAACTTATTATCCAAAAAAAATAAATCGTTGAAAGAGTTTGATGATTTGATAGATTTGGGTGAAAGCTTTGGAATTGAAATACCTTCTTTGAGTTTTTTGATTAGAATAAGAGATAGACTTAAATGGCTAGCAAGATATAAACTTATTGAAAAGGGAGATGATCCTTTCAACGACAAGAAAGAAATATTCACTTTAGATCATTTGAAAACTTTTTTTGATGCTGGTTTAAAGGTTTTGTCTGAACTGGACTCATCTCAAGTGTTAGAACTTGGAAGGATTCTTAACAACAGTATTTCATTCAACCAGCAGTTGCAATCATTCTTATCATATGAGACTGCAGATCAACTTAATCTTGAAGAAATGAATAATTTCGTTCATAAATTTCAAAGTGAACGCTTGTTCCTTGAGGTTGAAAACTACAATGAACTTTCTAAGCTACATTTGAATTCTAAATTGATTATCCAGTATTTTGAAATAAAATCAAATGATAACAAGAAGTATTCCTATGCAGATTTGAGAGCCTTACAAAGTAATTTGCAAGAAGCTGGCTTAAGATTTAACTCACAAGAAATTATCAACCGCTTGTTCTTGGTTGAAGAGTGGCTATTCAAAGCTTGGGAGGAAATCAGAGATAAAGAGATCATCACTACACTCAGTAAAGATGTTGAGCTTAAACACTTGAATCCAAAATTTACATTGAACGGTAGATTTATTGAGAAGTTTTATCAACTACTTTACAAAAATGAGTTCAATTATGCATCCGAGGATTCCTATGAAATTTCTTCATCATATCTCCTAAAGTTTGGCAAAAATGAAGAAACTTTGCCAACATATTATTGTGTTTGTCGTGAGTACGAGTTTGGAACCATGATTGAGTGTGACAAATGTAATGAATGGTATCATGTTGTTTGTGTGAGTGGCAAGGATGAGCATCAAGGGGACGAAGACGATAGTTATATTTGTCCTATTTGTCACCTTGCCGAATCAAATGAAGAAAAGGATGATGCTTTGAATAAAAAATTAACCTGGAATACTTTCAATAAAATTTTGGAGGAGGGGAGAAGTTTGACAGTATATCCACCAAATGAGTTGAAGTCATTGGAGGAAGTAGATACTGCATTGAAAGGTCATTATGAGTCAATTAGAGTACAACTTGTTAAGATCAAAGAATCTCTGCATTCTACGGAATATCTAATTGATGTATACAAATTTATTTTAAGGAAGATTTATGGAGGTGGTATTCTTTTTGAAGATTTGTTAGCTGAAGTGAAAAATCTTGTAAGAACCGAAGAAAAAAGATTAGTATCAGCTAATGCAACAACTGCCCAACAGGAAATTACTGTTCTTGAATCTCCTAAGGATTCTCATTTGCCATTTATTGAAAATGGAAACCTTGAAGTTGCACATCAAGATGCAAACCCTCCAAAATTGCAAAAAGAAGAATTATCTACACCTTTCATCCCTGAAATTCTGCAGGTGCAACAAATTGGCTCCACGATTTCTGAGAGTGACAATGTTATTCCTTATTCTAGCGATACAAAAGAGTCCACTGATATGGCCGTTAATGAAAATACGATCCTTGAAATGAATGGTTCCATGACGAGAATGCAGGATTTGGAACCGGAAATCTCTATTCAACAACCATACGAACCACAAAATACTGTAAGTCCAATAGAAAATGGAATAGCAATGAAGAAAACCTCTAATGGGTCTTTGGGTGATGGTCATGAATCGGCAGTGAAAATGATACCTGATGCCCCTTCTGGTGAAACTATTTTAACAACTTCTACAGATGTATCCACTCCACTGGTGAATACTTCCGAAGCAGTTACCGCTACAACACTGGAGTTCACATCAACAGTGGTTCCTACCTTAAATTCAGCACCAGTATCATCTCTGGAGAAAAGTACTACAATTCCCATTAAATCAACTGTGGATCAGTTGATTCAGCTCAAATCTGGCCAGTCTCAAGTACAAAATTCAAATAAGGAAGACGTTGTTGTTCTTAGTGGTAATAGTATTGGAGAAGTTGGGAGTGAAAATCTCCTCAACTCCTCCAGTGTCGCGTCTACTATCTCCAATATTGATGGTAGTAGCGCGACATAAATAGATTATCTAAAGATGAGCATTATAACTATGAGTAGTGAGCGGATCTTAGAACAAACCATTGACAAATGCTGGGACCAAATACGAGGTGGAATAAGTATATCAGTCAGCCAGGTTCCAGAGCTCGTGAAGGAGATCGAATTCGCTATACAGAAACCTTCGCTATTGTTACCATCTGAAACTAAGCTTCTCAATCAGCTAATCGCAAGAACTCCAAACCTGAAGATATACAGGCGTGAAATCAAGCAGTTTATACTAAGAATTGTACATTATAACACATTAGAAGAGTTATTTCAAGATAGACTTCACTTGAATGCAAGAGATTTGCACAGAACTGATATAAGTCCAATCTATCGTGAAGATAAACGCCCAACTACTCAACCACATACAGACAGAAGAAGCTATAGAGATTCCCTCAAACCATTATCTCCTCCATACTCACCGGAAATTAAGTCCCAATTCGCTTATACTCCCATTTCAGAACGTCCAAACTCCCATGATTCTTTGAGAAGTAAAGATCGAATCATTGACACACTAAACTCTGAAATAACGAGCTTACAAAACTACGTAAAGTCTTTGGAATTACAAATACGATCGAAACCTGGTACTTCGGCAAGGAGATTACTAGATCGGGAGAAAACAATTAAAAACTTGGATAAATTATGTTTGGACTATCTGAAAGAACTAGAAACCTCTAGAAAACTTAACCGTGAACACAGAGACCAGATAAACGAATTGGTCTCCAGCATCAATCAGCAGGATGTTTTGATTGAAAACCTAAAGTCTAAATTGGGATTAAATCAAATAAATAAAGAGTTTCAGACAAGCTCTACGAATAAACTCGTGAATTTCATTGTCAATTTACCATACTTGAAACAATATTATGCATATTACAGATATAAAGAAGATGCGAGACTGCTACCAATTTTTTTCATGAATATTATTACTTTAGGACTCACAGCATTCATAATAGTGTGCTTTTTTCAATTTTTATTATATTTGATAGCATGGGTATCTAGCAACAATATTGAAGCCACATACGTTTACGATGAATATTCCAATTATTGGTTCAATACAAAAAATACGTTTCAATGGTGGAAAGAAATCGAATTTCTCGAGGTTTGGATATATAGAGTAGAAGACTTTTTAGGAATGTAATATAGTTATAACAATTACAATGTTGACACAAACTTTCATTAATACGCATTATAATTGAAAGATTATATTAATTACAGTGAATATACACACTAGACTCCAATATAATCATTCAGAGGAAGAAATAAAGGAGTTATACAAAACCAAAAAAAACCCAACCGTTTTAGTAACAAACTTAGTTCATTTGCTTAACCAAAGCGTTGATGAACTCTTCTCTGTTACCGGTGTCACCACCTTGGATGAAGTGTTGGAACTTTCTGGTTCTGAAACCACCGTTAGGGTTGGACAACTTGAATGGCCACAAGAAGTTGTTAACTTGCTTGAAGTTTGGACCAACAGTGTAGATTTCGTGGATCAAATCTTCAATGGACAAGATGTTGTAAGCCTTTAAGTTAGCCTCAATGATGGCGTTGTCGGACAAAGCAATTCTTTGCTTGTTGACCTTACCGAAACCTCTCTTGTAAACCAAGTGTCTGATGGTGGACAAGGATGGGTAACCGTAAGCAATGTATGGTTCAGCCAACTTGATCAATTCAGAGGTGGCCTTTGTCAATCTGACGAAAACACCAGAGTTGATTTGGGTCAATCTCAACAATTGCAAGACCTTTCTTGGCTTAGGTGGGATCTTGTTGATACCCTTGATTCTGATGATGAAAACCAACTTTGGTTGAGCATCAACATAGTAAGAACCAGCAGCCTTAGCTTCTCTCTTGGCGTTGATAACGGCACGGTCAGCTTCAGCGTACTCCTTTTCGTAAGCAGCGTTTCTGTCGTGGATGGCCTTTCTCTTCTCCTTGATGGACTATATTGTTAGTAATTGATAAACTATCAAAAAAGCTTTCTCAGTCCCGAAAGATGGTTAACTGATAGACAGCATTGCCGCAGCTAGTCATATACGTGGTTGGTCTTCATCTTCAAAAGCTTTTGGAATGGATACATACGGATTGACGAGCAGCCTTGGCAGCAGCACGCTCTTCAGCGATCTTCTTTTGAGCCTTTTCCTTCTTGATAAGGGATTCTGGTTTCAAGGTACTTGATGTTAGTAAATAGCTAGGGTCAAAACCTAGCAACACAATATGCTCCTCTGGACTTAGTCAGAAGGTGCCTGTGGTATGACGACCGGAAAGGTCAAGTCAAAGGATATGGAACTGAACCGCCAGTTCATTCCATTCCCCACTCACACTTCTAGAATACTCAGAGGAAAACAGATGTGTCAGGCATTGGCTAATAACGAAGATAAATGAATATAATTCGGCTGCAAGACAATCTGGCTTTCCCACGGCATTGGTAACTGAACAAGGCAGATGCCCGTTTCAGTATGGTAATTGGTACCATTATTCACAATCATCATCATTAGACATCCGACACAAGATATCGTGTTGTCTATGATGTAGGTAAGGCACATACGTAGCCATCTTGTTAACTGTTGATGAGATTAGTGTGAGGATTTACCTTAGGCTTTATAGTGGTGCGAAGGACAAAATTTTTCAGATGAGTTACCCGGATACTATGAGGAATGGAATTCGAGAAAATGTTAAACTTCTGCCTTTATTTCCTTGCACGTGTAATATTTCGAGTTTAGGGCACCAGCCCCAACAATAATTCCTTGGTTTGGGGCCCTGGTGATAGAGATAGTAATGCTATCAGGGTCCTATGGGATTTATGTAGGTTATTTAAGGAAGGTGAAGATAAATAGATGCGGCGATATTCCCAACCCAAATATTGATACAAGCACCAATAAATCCAGAAGAGTTATTTATTTCAACCCCGCTTTACATTAACGTTGGCATTTTTGAGTGATTTTATCTAGTACGACTTGATGAGGGTGTTGAACAATCCATACCAGATTCCAATGGAAAGTAAACAAACCGAGAATAAATTTGGCTTAGATTAATGCTGTAAGTCGCAATGCATCAGTGGATGAGTTGTCAGGATTGATGATGTTATTTCAAATGTGTTTAAGCGGTAGAGACTCACTAATTCCGGTAAGGATTATCGCAAATTAGGGGCTTACATGAATAATGCAGCCATATAAATGACAAGCGAGTGTGATCTACGTATCCACGGCACTTGAGCCTTTGAAGCACTGAATACCCACTTTTTGTGCTTGTGTGATAGCAATTGTGGGTCACAGAACGCCTAATAAGCCTTCCCCTCGACTGCACTGAACTTCTATTGGTAAAAGTTTCGGTTGGAGAGAGGTACTGAAAAGTTTAATTAGAAGCCCATGTCGTCTAATTGAAGCGGGTAATACTAACGGCGGCTAGCCAAGAGGTTAGTTACATCCCTTGGGCATTGTACTCACTCTCTTATCATTTCCGTCCATTTCCACATTCTCATGTCAAGAGTTTTGGCACTCACAGGGCTCGCAACTGGGGCTCTTATCTTACATCTATCCCAAAAAGGCATAGGTTCCCAAACCTAGTTATGGAAGGAAATCCCGTGGTGAAGATAACGGCCAGGGCTGTACCACCTATAAAGACAGTTATTCCCTAGCAAAGTCCATCAAATCGTAACCTATGACGTTGAACCCAGTCCTCTCAAGAGAGCAGATCATCGAACAGGTGACATCCAATAAGCTGTTTTTCAACAATGCCTTCAACGTGGAAGAGCCCCAAATCAATGCTCTTTTGGCTAACGGAGATGAACAACTTTTGGCCCAGATTGGGTACAAGCCAGAATTGAAGCGTCGTTTCTCCAAAATACAGGCCTTCGGTGTGGCCTTCTCTATCATGGGATTACTACCCAGCATTGCCTCCATCTTTGCCCAAGGAATAATTGCTGGCCCTGCTGGATTTCTTTGGGGATGGATGGTGAGTTCGGCATTGATCTTCTGTATAGGTATCTCCATGGCTGAAAATGGTTCTTCACAACCCACTTCTGGTGGCCTTTACTACTGGACAAATTATTATGCACCTCCAAGATTCAAGACCATTCTTTCCTTCCTCATCGGTAACACCAATTCCATTGCTCTTATTGGGGGATTATGTTCTGTGGATTATGGATTTGCACAAGAAGTTTTGGCTGCTGTGGTGGTTGCCCGGGATGGTGACTTTAACATCACCGCTCCAAAGCTCTATGGTATCTTCGCCGCTTGCGTGTCGGCCCATATCATCATTACCTGTGTTCTGTCAAAGCACTGTGCTTTATTGCAATCGATCTCCATTTATGTCAACGTGGGGTTGATTGTACTCTTCTTGATCGCTCTCCCAATTGGTGCCAGAGGTAATTTCCGGTCGGCCAAATTTGTCTTTACCAAGTTCGAAAGTGATTCAGACTGGCCCATTGGGTGGACTCAGTTGAGTGCTGCTTGGTTACCTGCCATCTGGACAATCGGAGCATTTGACTCTGTCATCCACGTTTCTGAAGAAGTGAAGTCGGCAGAAGGAACTATTCCCTTTGGTATTTTGGGATCAATTGGATCCTGCTGGGGTCTCGGATTCATCATCTTGATCATGACGTTATTTTGCATGCAAACTGACGACATCTCTGGCCACTACTTGCAGTCAAAATTTGGGTTTCCCGTGGCCCAAATTATTTATGATTGTCTTGGTAAAAAGTGGACAATTGCCTTCATGTCGCTCATGGCCTTTGCCCAATTCCTTATGGGAGCTTCCATCTTGACCGCTATTTCCCGTCAGATCTGGGCATTTGCCCGTGACAATGGGTTGCCATTCTCTTCCATCATCAAAAAGGTTAACAAGAAGCTCTCGGTCCCCATTAATGCTGTGTGGTTTGGAGGAATCATGAGTATCATCATTGGGTTATTGGTTTTGATCGGAACTGTTGCAGCCAATGCTCTTTTCACCTTGTACATTGCTGGCAATTACGTGGCGTGGGGAACTCCAACATTGTTACGCTTGACTACTGGAAGACATAAGTTCAAGCCAGGGTCTTTTTACCTTGGTCCATTTTGGAGTCCAGTGATAGGATGGATTTCAACCATATTTATAGGGTTTACCTTTTTTATGGTACTTTTCCCAGCCTCAAAGCATCCAGATTCTGAAAGTATGAACTATACTTGTGTGATTACCCCTAGTGTATGGATCCTATCCCTCATCTACTATTTTGCCTATGCCCATAAGGTATACCATGGTCCTTGTAAGACCATCGATATAGAAGAGTCTGCTGATATCATTGAGGGAGTAGATGCCACTCCAGAGAAACGTAGTACAGAAGAAAAGGTATAGGTTGATGTTTTATGGTATAAGCATTATAGTTCAAGCGCTTCTTATTTAATAGAAAAAAATATTCCAAAACATCATTAGAACATAGTATTTCATTTCAGAATGTGTTAATTAATATCCGTAAGCATAGTCTCCTTGGATCCATCTGTTGACCATGTCAAGAGCAAATTCAGGTTGGTCATAAGGAACCATGTGACCAGCATCATAAACTCTCAAGAAGGTGAAGTTCTTGTAGTTCTTCACTTGACCTGCCAACTTCTTTTCACTGGTATACCAAGGTCTCAAAGGAGCATTTGCAAACTGCTCATGGCCAGAATAATCCAATGCATTGGTCCAAGCAAAATTTCCTACCCAATTACAAATAAAGTCCTTATCACCAGCATAAATCAAAACTGGGATATCTTTCTCCAACAACTCAGCAACGTATTGTTGGTGTGCTTTAGCACCATCACCACTCTTGACAAAATTGAAGAAGATAGTACTGTCGCAACTTGTGAATATATCCACCGAAGCCCCAACTGCAGTCTTGACATATTCGAAGTTCAAATATTTTTCAACATCTTTTAATGCATTGTAACATAAACCTTCATTATCATCACATTTTTTTCTGATGTCATATGGATTCAAGCCTGTCTCAGAGTAGGCCGATGTCAACTTCCGTTCACAGTAATATTCAGCTGGAACACATGTGAGTGCACTCTCGAATGTGTAACATAATGAAACAAGTTGGGCACATCTAGGGTAAGCTCTCTCCATCTTGTCACACTCGTCCTTGGTCAAGACTGGCTTGTATCCTCCTCCACCGCATGCCATGGCTTGGTAGCTTTCGTATTGAATCAAAGAGTCAGTGACACCATTTCCAATCAACACCGATGTCACGTCGAAGGATCTGTCGGCATTGCTGATAATCTCCGAAGCAAACTTGGGGATGTAGTGACCAGCATATGATTCACCAGCAATGTGGAAGCTATTCTTAGCGAAGTGAGAGAACTTTTGGAAGAACAACTCCAAGAAGATGAAAACATCCTTGGCAGCAGCCGCAGTGCTTTCGATTTGTTCACCTCCAGTATATGAGTAACCCACACCAACAGGTTGGTCCAAGAAGATAACAGAGGCGTTGCTATTCCATGCGTACGGGTTGAATTCCGGTTGGAAAGTGGCATTGATCAGGGATGGGCCCAATTCGAAGAATAAACCGGTGGCAGAAGAACATCCAGGACCTCCGTTAAGCCACAAAATGACTGGGTCATTGTTGGGGTCGTTTCTGGATTCAAAGAACCAGTAGAAGAAGTGCTTATCTAAAGAAAGAACATCCAAGTAACCGGTGTATTGGTTGACGGTGTCCAATCCGAGAACCTCGGGATGGTTTTCCTTGACTCTCAAAGCGTAGTCTGGGTGCTTGTCATCACTAAGAATTTCAAAAAAAGCCTCCAGTTGCTTTCCATAGTCAAGTTTATTATTCATGTTTTCAGCCTTGACTGGCTTTCTTGCCCATGAATTGAGCGCATTATGAGCACCATGAGGACCCAATATCTTTTGCAAGCTATTCCAGGCCTCATTGAGAGGTTCCGAATCGATTCCTGAGTCTTTCATGTCGTCAGAAATCAATTCGACGATGGGACGAACCACTTTGATTCCATCGTGGATGTGCTCGGTGAAATGATTGTGTAATAACGCAGGTAAAATCTTTCCCCAGAATGGGTTTGCATTGATTAGTCTAGTTGCAGCAAGAGCACCAACAATTGTGGTAACTTTCATTTTGTTGAGGTATCACTTGGTGGCGATGGATTCCTTTATATAGCTTATCAAACCATCAAAGTGCTATCACATGATAAGATAACTATCATTGGGAGACAATAGTGGGAAGAATTGGTGAGAAACTTTTCACTTCAGAGTTTCAGCAAACGGGACAAGTGGTAGGAAGTTCATTTGACATATAGCTAGCTTGAAGTTTATAAGGGAGTAGAAAAGGGCCCTTTTACCGCTAACTGTCGGTTTATTCGATACATCCTTTGTCCATTTGACTTACGCAAATAGTCTTGTATGTATACTTCAAATGCACACCGAAAACCGCGAAACAAGAGTTCGTAACCAGGTGTGTAATTGAGAAGATGCCGTTTATGGGAAGGCACAAAAGGGAGAACAAGAAGGGACCTTTTTGATCGAATCTGCATAATAACCACAGCCTGTCGAATCCTAGTCAACCTTCTTTACTGTATAGGTATATGTGGATCGAGTCGATACTGATTTGGCACTTCAATGTCAATATTGGTCTGTTTTCGCACTGAAGCACTGTTCATATAAGCGACCATTAGAACCACAGATTGGAGTTGGGAAGCGAATGTCTAAGTTGAATTATCTTGTGAGGCTGTAACCGAGTGTTTCAAGTCTGAAAATGGCCGATTTCCAAACTTACCATAGCTTTAGCTCGCTTCAAATTTGATGTTGTTCAACAACAAACATTGACGTTGTAATAGTTAAAAAAAGGTACGCTTGGATATATGCAAATGATTAAGGGCCCTTGCAGAAATTGAAGTAAATTCAATTTCAAGTTATAACACATAACTTCCACATGCTGATGTAATTTGAGCCACACAAATGCTAATTACTGCAAAAATAGTTAAAAGGGAGTTCATAGTGTGAATTTGTTGACACTAGTATGTCTAAATCCAAGCGAGAAAATACCAGTATCAGCATTTCCAGCAAGCTGAACCTGGAAAATCCCCAAGTGGTCAAAGTCCAATATGCTGACATAGCAGTCGAGTTCATGCAGCAGCATGATTCAACCGTACCAGAAATATCACCAGAGCAGGATAAGCAACTCAACAGGAAATTGTTATGGAGAGTTCTTGGTCTTACTTTCCTCATTAACTTACTCATGTACATGGATAAAGCAACTTTATCTTACAGCACCATATCAGGATTCTTTGAAGCTACTGGATTAAGCCAAAATAAATACAACAACGTCAATACATTGTTTTATGTTGGGTTTTTCATCGGCCAAATCCCTGGAACTTATTTCGTGCAGCACATGCCTCTTAGCAAATTGATCACAGGAATCTGTTTCTTTTGGTCTTTGGTGATATTTTTACACTGTGCTGCATTCAATTATCTGGGTGTACTTGCTCTACGTTTTTTCCTTGGATTTTTTGAGTCTGTTTCAATCCCAATATTGTTAACTACGAATGGGATGTTTTTGAGTCAACATGTCCGAGAATCTACACAACCCATTTTCATGGCTGCAAGCATGGGATCTCCAATTCCCATTGGATTCATTAGTTATGGAGTACTCCATTCACATTCAAGTATTGGAGCATGGAGAATTTTGAACATTATCATCGGAGGAATGACATTTTTACTCTCCATCTTGGTATATTTTGTCTACCCAGACAACCCTATAAAAGCATGCTTTTTGACTACAGAGGAAAAGGTTTGGACCATTAGAAAAGTTTATGGAACTTCGCATGCTACAATTGAACAGAAACATTTCAGAAAAACACATGCAATTGAGGCCCTTCGTGACCCCATTTCATACTTAATTTCGGGGTTTTTTTTGCTTCAACAATTGGCAAATAATCTTTCGTATCAACAAAATCTACTCTTTGAAGAAATGGGTGGTTTAAATAATCTCAATGCCACATTGGTTTCCGTAGCAGGATCCGGATTTGCGTTGTTTTGGGCATTCTTTGCATGTGGATTTATGTCAGTTTTTCCCAATACCACTTGTTTTACTGTAATTTGGTCCACCATCCCTTCTTTGGTGGGATCTATTGCAGCAGTGGCCCTCCCAATTGAGAATTCAATCGGAGAACTAGCCTCTATTATTTTGGCATCACAATGCTTTGGCGTTGGATGGATTTGTACCTTTGGATTGGCAATGACTACTGCAGGTTCTTCCTACACAAAGCGACTCACTAGGAACGCAATGGTGATGGCTTCTTATCTGATTGCGAACATCATCTCTCCTCAAATTTGGCAAGCCAAAAATGCTCCAAAATACGTTCCAGCCTGGATTGTTCAGATTGTATTGAGTTTTACCGTAGCACCAGCCTTGATTGGTGTTGTATGGATCGTTTTACATAAAAGAAACAAGCAAAGATTAGCTCAACTTAACACCTTGGATACAGTCGGAATTATCAAGGATGATGAGGGATTAGAATTCCAGGTGAATATCGCTGCTTTAGACCTAACGGATTTAGAGGATAAAACCTTTATTTATCCTTTGTAATACTCTATTTAAATATAATATAATACTACATTATTTTCACACTAGAGTATTTTATTAAATCAATTTAATACACCGTATTTTTATATAGAGGAATTTACTCTTTCTTAGTAGCAGAGACTAATATTGTTTGCTCAATGATCGAACTGGAATCATCCAGAATTTCTTTACCATTAGAATCATGGTTTCTATCCCATTCTTCAAGTTCTGATAATGGTACCTTGACCACAGTATGGCCCTTCTCCCCATTTTCCAAAATGTAATGTAAGTTTCTGTGTTTGTATTTGTAGATTTTGGGCAAAACAAATGCCCAAATATAGTAATAAAAGAAACATAATGCTAAGATCCCGATGGTAGTCAAGGCATAGGTAGCATAGAAAAATGAAACATCCGATCCTTTCAAGGACTTACCAGATGGAGGCACAAATGACATAGCAATAACGAAGGTCTCATAAAGTATAATTATGATAATGATAGGTAATGGAGTCTTGAAACCTTCGAAACCGAGTCCAGCAGCTTTTCTTTGTCTTCTCACAAGAACCAAACCTATAACCAAAAGAAGATTGAAAATATAACCAGAGAATGAGCCAATATCAACGACAAAGTTGTAAGCATCTCCTGGAGGAGGTGCTACTAAAACAATGAAGTTGATGATAAAAATGGCAACAACTGGTAAAATAGGAGTTCCTAAGGGCTTGGTGGTAACCCACCATTCAGAATATGGTAAAACACCTTGTCTTCCACATTCACGTAAAATTCTTGACTGGCCAATAACAACAGCAATAAGATGACCCAAGGCTGAAAGTGCCACGAACACATCAAGTGCTTTGGTAGCGGCTTTTGTACCAAAAACTTTGGTGAAAAAGAGTGATGAAACCAAAGAGCCAGCTTTCTTGATTTCTTGAACATTATTAATACCAGCATAGAAAGCAGTAATAATTAATATGTAAATAATGAAAATCGAGAGCATCACTGCTGGAAGGAAGAACCGGAAAATGTTCTTTGTTTGCTTTGGGTTTGATTCTCCAGCCAATGCAAAGAGATATTGAGTTCCACCATATGAAAACGAAACTTTAAGAATAGCATTGGCAATTGCATTTCCATTGTTTGTAACAGTTCCTTCCCAAGAATTTTGGAAAATTTGTTTAGAATTGTGGACTCTAGTATGGCCACCAAGCACTACTAGACCTGTGATGCCAATGAATAAAACAAACACAACCTTTACAAATCCGATGAAATTTGCAAACTTGAGGGCCACTCTTGAGTTTGCAATACTCAAAACACTAACAAATGCTAAAACAGCAATACCAACTCCTCTTTGTTCCCAAGGAGTAGGTTTATGTCCAGAAGCGGACATGATATATTGAGCAAATGCCACTGCTGAGGAAGTAGAAAACGATAAAATCACATTGACTGCTGCATAAACACTGGAAACCATAAACTGGGGCTTGGGAAATGATTGTTCTAAATATACAACCTGACCACCAGAACGTCTCTTGAAGTAGGTGACAAATTCAATGTAAATGAGAATTTGTAATATGGCAATGATAAAACCTGCAATCCATAAGACATAACTGGCACCAACAGACCCCATGGATAGAAGCACACTTGATGGGGTAGCAAAGATACCAGTACCAATCACGCCATGCAAGCAAGTGAAATAAGCTGTCACATAGTCAATATTGTAGCCCAATGGATTGACACCTTCCACTGGTGCACCTACTGAAAGTTGTGTATCAGAGGCAGCATCACTATCGAAATTATCTTCTTCAACCTTGATCTTTGTGCCTCCAATGAGGGGATTAAGGGCTGCTCTCAAGTACTTGGACATGTTGTAGGCCTAGAGAAGTACCCCGGCTACTCCTTGTGATTTTATACCAATCTGCTGAAATTCGCATAGATAGTGAATGGGGATGGTGTATCTAATGCCACAGCGATGCAAATTACCACACTTTCAAAATCCGTGATGGACGTTTAATGTGCAACATTATACTCACGCTACTAACCCAAGATCTAATTTGTATTAAAGCCTCTTCTATTGGTCTTTATGTGAGTAACTAACCTATGTTCTATTCATAGGAACCAATGGATTGGAGAAATGGCCGCAAAATTTAATTGCCACAAATTTGAACAAAAGTTTTGTAAAAACTCCCCAAACTTCATATTTTCCCCTCTGGTAAATACTGTGGGTGATGGCTATGTCCGCAAAAGCAAAAGTCTTGAAGTGTGGTCTTATCTGGATAATAAAGCCACCATTAATGCGATAAAGCAATTCGTGGCGGAACAAATTAAACTAGAAAATGAACTATTCGTCATTGGTTAGGTCCACAGTCATTCTCTGAAGAGGGGCACCTACAAAGTACGAATATCTTGCAGATTGTATATGTAAAACCCGATGCTATGGGAGCTCCAAAAAACTGTTACTAATTGTTAACGTTTATTCCTCTGTATCTCTGAATTGACAATACAATACTTTGTTCAAAGTAAATCTTTGAGATAGAAGAGAGTATCAAAATTAAGACAATGAATGAAGTTTTGATAGGCAAGTTGTGCCTTTGGGACTTCAACTTTAACCTCGATGTTAACTGTTGCACTTTCACGTAGTATTGCGTTGAACGGCATTTGACTGAGGCTTGGGGTGAGTGAGATAGAAATATCATGATGTTTTTTGCAATAGTGCCAGGGTTCAAATCTGACACATTTTCAATAGATCGAATAATTATTGAGGCATACCTCTAGGAATAGTACAGTTTTACAAAGTACTAAAACTGTTGTGGCTGAGGGCCAAACAGTCTAGATTTGCATTGAAATTAAATACTCCTTGACTTTGTATCTCTTTCTCATAAGTATCTGATTCCACGCTGGCCTGTAGAGCGAGAATCAACTGTGGCTTTACCCGAATGTCAATAAAAGTGGCTTAAATTCTTTGCCATATATTCAATTTTAAACGACAACCTAGATTGATAGTGATTGTGAGGGAACAGTGGCCATCGATGTAAATGAGAGATCAGTTTGATAATTCTAAACTACTGTAACTTAAAAATGTAACTTCATTAATAAAATCATATATTGTGATCTTTGAAGTACTTATTTGTATCTTACTACGGATAAACGTTCCATGATCTCCTGTTTTTTTTTGCTGGTGTTTATGAAATGTGTGCTACCTCGTCACTAAATTGCATTCATATTTGGTAGTAGCCGGTAAGCATTTCGACCATTTCGTGTAGTTCTGTACATTTAATCGTTTCCACTGGAATAGACAAGTATAAGTGAATCAGCAATTATCAAAGAACATAATTCTATTTGATAAATTTGTATACTATTTTAGTTTACCCAAATGTTAGTCTAGTTAGAAGGAATTGTGCGACATTTGGCGACATTTACCAAAAAGTTCGATGTCGCGCGATATTCGAAAAATTCATCTTTCCAACAACAACATCACCAACTATGAGCAACGGTTTAACACCAATCACGGTTTCATCAAGAATCGTGACCAATTTGAACGACTCTAATGGTTACGGTACGGCGTTCAATGGATATGTGTACCAAAACAGTGCTATAGGCCACAATCATAGGGGAGTAGATGAAATCCAAAGAATTTTAATGTCGTTGAAGTCGGGCATCGAAAGCGAAATCAAATGGGCCATGAGTACTTTGACGCGTGTTTCCGTACATCCTGTTATAGTTTTGGAAGATATGTCCTTTGTTGGGAATGAACTCATCAAATATTTCATCCGTCCATTCCATTGGATACTCGAGAAGAAGATTACAAAGGTGACCCAATCAGCTATCTCACTTAGTTTGGATTCATTGCTCACCCTTAGAAATTTGTCTCAGGACCTTTCAAATCAACAATGGCTCTCACAAATCAAGCCCTTAAAGAAGCACATTATAGAAGTATTGAGATTCTTGTATAACTGGTTTTACATGGATTCTCATCAAGTGTATCCACTCAAGGCTTTTGAGAACCAATTTAAAGAAGCCTTAAACTACCTTCTTGATCTTCTCGAACCCTTAAGTTGTTACTACATTGACAACACCAAAAATGACCCATTATTCAACCTTCTTTTGAACTTCTCAGTCGTCACACACGATAAGGCTCTATTTATCAGCATATTGAAGTCCTTATCCCACCTTCTCATTATACGTGAAGCCGCTGCTCCGGGCGATGATCAAGGCAGTGGTGACGAAGAATCAAATGCCAGAACCCCAAACAACTGTATTGACTCCATCAAAGAAGTGCACCTTGAAACTTATATCAATCAATTGTTGATCAACGATAATGAGTTAATTTTTACGGTTTTGGAATTCTTGAAGCAATATTTGATGTCAGAAGCATTACATCCTGAACATTCTAAATCGGTGAAAGAATCTCAAAGGGTCAGATTACAGTTTCTTTTGCAATTGAAAAGCACAAAATCAAATTTTAATACATTGGTTAAACAACTCCCTTTGCTTGTGATATCTAATTTGCCATTGAACGATATCGGTAGTATGAAACCAATTTCCGAATTCAACTTAGCAAAAAGATCCCACTTCTCTGGTGTGCCTTCAACTTTGCCTGATTTACCTACCGAGTTATACAGCTTGATCGTAAGATTCCCAGAACCTTTGAGAGCTACCACATGGTTAAGGTGTTGTTACGAACCGTTCACCAACCAATCCACGATGAACCCTGAATCCTCTGATGTGGTTCCTGGAGAAGTGACTCAAATCTCACTTTGGAAAGCATACGAGAAACAATTTCAAGAGATTTGGGATTCGAATGACGGAAAGCATCACCCAGAATTCAAGCCATTGTTGCCAGCAGTGGACTTCATCAAGAACGTATCGCACGCATTTCCTAACTCTGAAGCCATGGTGGTGAACTTGGAACCAGCAACCGATCCACCAAAGAAAAAGTTTATTATCAAGGGAATTCAGCCACGTCAATTTGCAGTGAACATTGATGTTGGTAATTATGAAGCATTGAAGCCAATTTCTGTCAGTTCTATTAATCCGACTGAGAATCACAAACTTCCAATTGGCCATATTGAACGTGAAAAGTTCGACCATGCACTTACTGGTGTAACGGAGACTATTCTTTCATCGCAGGTTACTAAGGCGCTGGATTCCGTCACTCCAATAAACCTCACGGCATACGAGATTCTTGACTATATTGTCGATGAGATTCTCGAGCCAAGGGATAGATCAACCGAAGAGAATATTTTCAGATTATATAACAGCCACTGGTTACCAGAAACCGTGTATGCTAATCCTTCATTGGTCGAAGGTGGGTTGATCAATAGCAAATGGTTAAAGTACTTGATTTAACCACTGTATATTATAAATGTATTTTAAGAATGAACATCAAAATAATGTTATTATCGTTTTGTGAAACTTATTGATTACTAAAAATTGAGTGGTAGATTAATTTCTAATTTAATGCACGTTTTAATATACTACTTTCTAACCACATCATACCTCATATGACTACTGATTCATTTGTGGCCAGAAATAAGTTAGAAATGCTGCCCAAAGACTTTCTACGGAGGTAAGAAGTGGAATATTTAATAATATTGAGAATCTAATATTTTAACAATTCTGCATAAATATTAAATATTTCAAAGCGGTAATGGAAATGGAATTTCACCACTATTATAGACAGACCACCCAAAATACCATGAAAAGCGTCCTATCAACTCACACGTATGTAGTATGTTTGTATTTCTTTATACTATCTTGGTAGAAAACAACTTTTGTACGGTGAGAAAGTACGACTATTAGTCAAAAAAAAGAATTCAGGTCAACAAATTTAATAAATATTAGCCCCTTTCCTCAATGTCTCCCAATTAGTCTCAATACTCCCGTTTCACCTCATCATAGTCCATGGAAAATGGACTATTGGTGTTTGATATTATCCTATAGGCCTTTGATCAGGTGACACAAGAGCACGTGATACATCTCATACTAAAAATTGTTCATTTATCATTCCACTTAAATTCAATACATTATGGCTGACAAACTCCCTTTCAGTGTCCGTGCCACCGACGTGGTTCATCGTGTGACCGTTCTCGGTATTGTTGGCTTCTGTCTTGTGGGTATGGGAAGTATCGGCTTCAACCTTTGGGCCAACTCCGATTACGCCACCTTCAACAAGCAGAAGTTGAGTTTCCAAAAGGAGCAATACGAAGAGTCTCGTAAGAAGTCGGAAGAATAGATGGAAATCACCCTTTTAAAGGTCCAGGGCTACCCTAAGGGCTACCCCTAAGTTGTATATAGTTAATATAAGCCATGCTGAGCTGTGAAATCAATGTATACCGGCGTTGGAGTGCTGTGTGTGAGCTATTTCACATCTTGTGAGATTAGCATATGTCGAAGTGTTTTCCATATTTGTGCTACAGGAAGCGGTTGGGAATGCTTGAAATGAGCTTGAAGTGATTCATGGCCACTGTGAACGGTTATCTATGCCTAAACTCTGTTTGCTGTGTTTGTAGTTGGGGCATGTGGTCCAATTTGGTATTTCTATTTGTCTATTCCGCCGGTAGTGAGAGTTCGTACCTATCGTTTTCGCAATAATTAAAGCCAAACCAAAGTATATGGGCGTTGTATTGGTCTTTCGTGTCTTGAATTTGTATTGTCGTTGATTTTTCAGACATGTACATCTGTGTGTGAGTTCATGTTGCGATGTGTTTCCGCTTTTTACTAGAAGCCGGTCCTGCTGAAGTCCTCTTTTTGTTTTTTTTCTTGCAGTGAGTCAATCCCATCGATCTAAGGGTTTCGAGATTATCTTCGTTGAAATTTCTCGTGGATTCAACATTTAGCGGATTTAATACCACAATATCATAATTATAGTAGAATTCAGTACTGCAATTGGGACATTCGCTTTTGAACGGTTCCTTACCCACTTTGAATGCCTTCGCTAACCCCTGGAGGAAAGGGTACGATAATAAACATCCACATGGACGCAAATATGCATACGAGACCTTTTGAGCTTTGGTCTCCTTAGTAACAGGACACGTTATCATACGAGTACCATTAACCTCCGACCAGGTGATCTTCACATCAACAACGTCGCTTAATGAGTATATTTGAACATTTTTGGCCTTTTGGTCAGACTTTTCCCCAGTTTTCTCTTTTGACTTGTTGCTCTCATCGGAAGTGCTAACATCCAGCTTTTGGTCTGTAGGCGTCTCCTTTTCCTTCAGAGCACTCTTCTGCTCCAAGATATGCTCTATCACCTTCTCTTTGAGGTATAAAATCCCCTGCCAATCCCCTACAACGGGTCTGTTTATCAATGGCAAAGACGAGAGTCCACAAGTGGCTATCAAGATGCTTTCATTATCCTCGGCAGTAGTTGGCCCTTCAGCGCTATGAGTTTTTGGTCGGATCAAATCCCGCCTTTTGGCAATGGTTCCACCGTCATTGCCCATTCTTAGAGCAGTTTAACGTCAACAGTTCTTTTCTTCTTGATGATGACCATCATCTCCATAGTAAAATGGTCGCACGTGATGGCTCACCTAGTATGTTGGCCATATTGGGATTTTTGAAGTGACAAAATTCACCAGAAAGACCACTTCCAATGACAGCTCCTCAACAACACCTCGATTTGACCGAACTCCACCCTCAGCAGCTTGTGGCGGTCCGTAAGCAGGTGGATCAAGAAATTCAGCACTTCACACAATCGCTCCATGCTCTCCAAACAGCACAAGCAAAGCTCAAAGACTGTGTTGCCAGTATCGACAACTTGGAGAAAAGTCAGGATTCCAAGGTATCCAATGACATTTTGGTGCCATTGACAAGCTCTTTGTATTTGCCAGGAAAAGTCGTCAAGAGAAACGAATATTTGGTCGATATAGGGACAGGTTACTTCGTGGAAAAGAATGCTCCAGATGCTAAAAAAGTGTATGAAGTGAAGATCAAGAAATTGAACGAAGACGGTGCCAAGTTGAAAGATATCTTGATGGGCAAGAACGAGATGTTGAACAGAGTCAACTTGGTGTTGAGAGACAAAATGGTGGAATATGAAGCTCAACAACAAGAAACCCAAGGTTAAAATGTCATTAATCAAATTGAAGTTGCAAGCCAAACCGTGTGTCTGAGCTTTTAATTCTAGCCAACAATCTCTTTATTGTTTGTGATCGTCCCATATTCAAGACTATTGCACTATATATTGAGCACGATTCCCATCGAGCATCCACTTGAAAGCATTACTATTCCAATCGAAATATATATTAATATCTATTGTACATAATTGACTAATCCTCCAATTCCTCATATTGCTTATTATATATAAAAGGTTCCAGAAAAACGCCACGGAGATTTTTCAATTTGGTACTTCCCAATCCCCCAATATTACTCAAATCATCCCCCGAACAGCTCTGTAGCACGATATTTTTCACTGATTTGCAGTTGGCCAATAAGTTAGACACATCGGTCTTATTTATCAGCCGGACTCCAGTCATAGCCTCAACAACGTTGGAATTGTAGTCTACTGCCTTGATTCCCTTAATGCTCAGAGTTTTTGACGGTGCATTATCTTGTTGTTTGGCGAAAACGATGTAATTACCTGCTTCTTCAAAAGACCATGCTAATACAAGAGTCAAGTCGTTTTTAATGCAGAGATCCAGTAAGTTTCGGATGATTTCTTGATGCGAATCGATATCCACCACTGCTAGGAGAATCCGGAGAGAGCTATCACCCCGAGAGCTGCTCACGGATGAGCCTTTATTGATTTTTTTCAAACGTTGCCAAATATATTCGGGCCGGAGCTTGTGATATTTTAGAGAGAGAAATAGAAATTGTATGGTGGGCTTAATGTAGTAATCAGAAAGAATTGTATTATCGAATTTCCATGCGGTGGTTTTCATCATTGATTCTTTCAAGAGTGGATTTCCATTCTGCGATTTGTTTACAAGGATTTCTGCTGGAGCAGCAATTCTCTCGGTTTGTCTGGGTCTTGATTGCAATGGAGATGGACGGGTAGGTTCTGACAATAACGGTGCCCTCACATTGGCGGTGGGCTTGTGAAGCGTATTCCTATTAGATGGATCTACCAACTTATATGGCTCCCTAGGTATTGATGCAGCTGTTTGTAATATTTCATTTGGTTTTGGCCTCTTTTCTGACCTATCGTGATTCTGTTGGATATTTTGGGTTGTTATATATGATCCACCAACAGAAGCAGTAGAAGAGCTTTCATTAGTTTCATCTCCTCCATACTGCTCCCTCATTCGCCTTACACCAGCCAAAATGCTGGCGAAAGATGTGGAATCCGTCTTGGGCTGGTCTTCTTTGCTCATACCAGTTACTTATTGCTAACAAAGTTCAAAGGAATGATGATATCATCACTTACGTAAGCAACATATAGGGAACTCCAAACGCTAGGAATTGTGACACAGTCCTTGATGACTCAGAGTGTTACTAACAATTTAATAAGCTCTGACTCACTCGTGATCGTTATCCAATTCGTATATAGTTGATTAAGGGGTGATATGTGGGGGATATTTTGGGGGTTTCTAGAAGCTAGATCAAGAACGCCGGTTTCGGGCCGCAACCGCGCATCATAGTTACGCCTATATATCTATATTTTGTTATTCAATTCCAAAGCACCAACAAACTATAAGTCATAGTATATAAAAATTACTTGATGAGAGAAACAGGTTAAAATGGCCACATATTCAGAATCTACTTTTGATGCTAACCATTATCAGTCTGCAAGACCAACTTACCCGCAAGAATTATATGATGAGTTATTAAAGTACCATGGAGATAACCCCAAAGAGTTAGCAATTGATCTTGGAACCGGATCTGGTTTTGTTGCTTTTAAGATTGCAGAATACTTTGATAAGGTTTTGGGTTCAGATCCTTCTGCTGTGATGATTCAACAGTGCAATCTGGATCCGCGTAAGAAGGAAAGCCAAAAGCTTGTGTTTCTTGAAGGTACAGCTGAATCTATTCCTGCTGAGTCTGGAAGTGCAGACTTGATAACTGCAGCAGAATGCTGTCACTGGTTTGATCACCCCAGATTTTTCAAGGAGGCTGCAAGGGTTCTTAAGCAGAACGGAACTCTTTCCTACTGGTTTTACAAGGACCCTATCTTCATTGGTTACCCCAAGGCCAATGAGATCTACAGAAATTACACTTGGAAATCCTCCATTGAAGCCAATCCAAATGATGAGTTCGAAAGATGGATGGGACCTTACTATGAACAACCTGGTCACAACTATTTAGGAACTCTTACAAAGGAGATTGAAGTACCAAAGGACCTTTTTAAAGATGTCTTAAGAGTAGATTATTTGGTTGATCAAAATGGTAGCCCCATTGGAATTATCGATTCGGCATTAATGATCAAGAAAAGCATTACTATTGCTGGATTTTTGCAATACGTCAAAAGTTGGAGTGCGTATCATTCTTGGATGAAGGACCATGGTAACAAGTACGACATTGCTGAACGTTTCGTAGAAGAGTTGAAACTGGAAATGGGCTGGTCAGATTCAACAGTGGTAGAAGTTGTTTGGGATACTATGTACACTTTTGCAAGAAAGAAGTAGTTGAGATAGTTAGAAAGTATAATTGAATCTCATTTGAACATCAGAAGTAAACAAAAATTGAACCCGTAGTGCACGATATTACCAATTCACACCTGTCAGCGATTGTTATGTTGCAAAATTTAGATTCACCAAGAATTTATTCTTAGATTCTTGCAATTCCTGGAAAACTTCGTATGTGCAAGAAATAAGTCCATATCAGTAAGCTTATCCCTGCATACGAAATCTCGAAAGTATTCAGCTCCGTGCTCCTAGTAGATCGGAAAGTAATTAACAACACAATTACAACCTCCAATTTCTCTGATCTTAATGTATTCGTGTTGACATTTCCCTCTATCACTATATTACAATATTGGTAATACGATACCGAAATGTCAGCAACTACATGCAGTCCCAAAATACTTGTAGATGAGTGCTTCTGAATACATCTTTTGGAGTATTATAGATCATTTGAAATGGTGCTATATGTGCTGAGTATATTCTAGAAGATTTCTAGCAATCACAGAAATGATCCCATTTTCAAAGTATCATCCCGGAAATAAGAATCATCCATTTCCTTGTCTTAGTAAATCCCACTTAGCAATTGGTTGCTTTGAATACGCGTATATGCACTCCTCTCTAAGATAATTCAAATGTGTTCAAATACCTGCATATAGCATTTAGTAAGATTTACTAAGAGATAATAATGATATTTTAATGTTACAAATCTATAAGTAAGTGAATTCTCTAGAATCTTCGGAGCATCAAATCAAGCATCCGATCATCACTATTTATATGGCTCGCTGGTCCTCCTTCTTGATTTTCTCATCAATTTTTTCAAATACAATTTCCACTCAAACATCTAATACAAATACAATGCCATCTTTAAGAACTATTAAAAACATCGTCAACGCAATCGAAACCGCCGAAGGTGCTGGTGCCAGAGTTCACCGTTCTATTGGTGTTTTGGGCGCTAGACATTTCACACCATTCTTGATGCTTGACCATTTCAAGAGTCCAGGTTCCAGCGGTTTCCCAGAACATCCTCACTCTGGTCAAGAAACCATCACCATGGTATTGAACGGGGCAATGGCCCATGAAGATTTCACTGAATCTAAGGGTATTCTTTATCCAGGAGACCTTCAATTTATGACTGCCGGTAAGGGTATTGTTCACTCCGAAATGCCAATTCCTGCCTCAGATGGAAGTGACAACGAGGGTTTGCAATTGTGGGTTGACTTGCCAGAAGAATTGAAACTTACTGAGCCAAGGTACAGGGACTTGAGAGCCTGGGAAATTCCAGAGGCTGTTGAACAAGATGGTAAGCTTAGAGTTAAGGTTATTTCTGGTAAATCCTACGGTATTGACTCCGTCAAGGATTTGGCATACACTCCCGTCAACTTCTACTACTTCTACATGAAGCCAGGAGCAAACTTCAGACAAGAGCTTGAAAACGACTTCAACTACTTCTTATATGTGTTGAAGGGTAACAGTTTGGTTGTCAATAATGACACAAAGCTTAAGCAACACAATAATGCATTCTTCAACAACGACGGTGATGCCATTGAAGGTGTTAACCCAGACAACGGTGATGACCTTGAATTTGTTGTCATTGGTGGTAAGAAGTTGGACCAAGAAATCGTTCAACACGGTCCATTCGTTGCTACTTCCAGAGAAGCAATCCAAAAGGCATTCGCTGACTACAGAAGTGCCATCAACGGTTTCTCTCCACTCAAGACCTGGAGATCCTTGATTTCTAAGGGTGTTACCCAAGAAATGGTAGATGGTCCATTGAACGGTAGCTTAAAGAAGAGAGAAGAGGCTAGATTGGCATTCTTAGCTAAGAAGGCCAAGAAAGAGCAAGCCCATGATGAATTGTAAATTTCACATCCTGCTTTACTTCCGTTTTTAATTCAAAATACCAATTAATTCAATGTTTTATAAAGAAAATCGTAGGTCGTTCAAATGAAGTAACAAGTTTACATTGTAGATTGGGGAAGGGATACCACGACTACCACATTATACATTCTAGCTCTTCTCTCCACAATTTCCATCACCAATATGGACACACCCATTCGTCCTGCATATAGCCCAATATAGTCATTTGGTTAAACTCGATATGGGAATACGCGTTTGGTATCTATCACCAACTCCATGGAGCCAACAAGACCTGAAGTGGAGCATATTTCTGCTCAGCTCTTCAGGAATGATCTTCCTGTGACTTACCACACCTTGTCTAGAAAGATGAACATCCATGTATCTACTGCAAAGAAGTTGCTCAACGAGTATTATGAGAAGAACAAGGACAAATTAACTGCTTCATACATCTTGACAGGAAAGTCAGACAAGGGAATAAAGGTTAAATTTAGCAACGAATCTTATGAAATTGACGATTTGGCCAAACTGTTTAACCAATTGCATTCCGTGCACATCTATGCTTTGACCCCTAAGCAACATGTGTACACCACTTCCGATCTTGCACAAGAAGAGTTAAAATATCCCACATCATTTGAAAATGCCCAAACCTACTACAAAAACGGAACCATTCGTGGACCTGAGATCAAGGAAGTTCAGGTGGCGTTCAAGAAGGTGGTGCCACCTACCACCAAAGCTAATATTCCGTCCGCAGATCCTACTTCTGAGACAAAGCCAAAAGTCAAGAGTGCTGGACTTACCTCTTCCTACGTTTCAAGAAAACAAAGTACTAAACCTACCACCACCCTACCATACACTTCCCGCAAAGCTGCAGCTGCCGCAAAGATCCCATCAGAAGCGAGAATAGCCAAAACGGCCAATAAGACGAAATCAACCTACCAATACAAATCCAGAAAGGTTGAGCCACATGTGGTCAAGGAAAGAGTGGTGGTGTCTTCAGTTGCCGAAGATGATATAGAAGAAGCTCGTCCATCAGTACCCAAATCAAATCCAGAAGAACTAGCAAAGATGTTCGATGATGATTTTAGTGATTTTGGGGACGAGGATACAATTGAGAAGTCACAAGATAACAATAACCCCATGGAAGAAACTGAGTCTGAGCAACCAGAATCTAAAAGCCCAGAAACGGTTGAGGAAATGTTTGTTCCTGAAGTTGAAGCTGAAGATGAAGATATGGATATAGAGAATCAAGAGAAGGACAATATAGAATCCAAGGGGCGTGATACTCCAGAACCTGTTAAAGAAGACGAGGTGGATGAAGATGGCTTCACTATATCCTATAGAAAACCTAAAGTGAACAGCAGTGCTCCCGCCAAAACTGCTGTCAAACCGCAACAAAAAGTCATACCCCAGCCAACTAAGGTCACCAAGGGCGACGGAAAGAAAAAACAGAGTTCTTTGATGAGCTTTTTCTCTAAATAAGATTCATTTGCGAGGCCAATTGTATTTGTGTAAATAGTTATACAAAGATTTCAATTCTAATACGAAGTGTGTAAAACAACTTCAGCTATTGTTCAAAGTGCATACGAAACAGAACGGAAACATTAAGCACGAAGGAGCACATCTTTTTAGGTGCCTTTGAGATCAATAGGTTTGAAGGCCCTGAGTGATCAATGGAGGGAACAATAGATATTTAGTGACCAGTAAACTAACTGTAGACCGGAATTCCCTATTACAGATAATGTCCCAAAAGTAGTGTTTATGGGATGCCAAGAGTATTGGGTGTTTTCCAGTGAAACCCTTATGTTAGCATAAGTGGTAGAGAGTAACCAGTTGAGGGTAGCGAGTGGCCAAAGAAAACGTCCGTAATATGGGCCCATAGGTTCTTTCATGCCCCAATTGAGCGTATTAAACGGACCAGCCTTGACATCCCGAACACTTATTACCGCTTTCAGTAACCAAGACTTTGTAGAAGCCTGAAAACCTGTGGACCTCACTATAGTGGAATTCCCGGGTATATGCAGGAGCTCCGTTTTGGGAAGCAACAGAATTTCCAGATCTGGAAACAAACATGGGTCCCCTTCCCCATTGGGAAGGGGCCGTGCAAATTACTATACCCGATCGGGTAATTTGGCTCCTACAACAAGATGCAAAAATGGACGGAAATGTCACCGAAGAGTTCTCCTCGTCCAGGGCTTATATATATATGGACACCAATTCCCAGTTAATCGACACTAAGACCTATCTGCTCAATCCTTCTTTCGTTCGTTAGCCATGAAGTTGTCTCACTCTGCCGTCGTTGCCCTTTTGGCATACTCTGCTGTTGTCTCTGCTGCTCCAGCCGTCTCTGGGTCTCAAGAATCTTCCCTTGAAGTCAGACAAGAACACGCCGAATTACAAGCTTTGATTGAACAAATCGAAACCTTCCACGTTAAGAGAGATGGTATGACTGACACTGAGCTTTCCAAGAGAGAGTACCAGATTGTTACTGATGTGTTAGCGGCCATCAACCAAACCAACTTGTCTCCACAAATCATCCACTTCTTGGCCACCAGTCCAACCTTCCAACCAATTGTCATCAAGACCATTGTCGCGGTTTTGGAGTCCAACGCAATCAACTTGACTTCTTTGTTCAACGCTTTGGACCAATCCAACTTGATCGGTGTTGTTACCCAACAACTTATTGCCGACTGTTCCCTTTACGTTTCTCTCTTCAACACCGCTAAGAATATCATTGGTAACTTGGCCAACCAAGTCAAGAACCAAATCTCCAGCGGTAAGGCCAAGAGAGACTTCTTGGCTGATCAATTCCAAAACAGAGACCTCGCTGCTGAGAACTTTGTTGACTCTCTCGACAGAAGAGACATCAATGTTGACAACGCCATTGTTGTCAACTTGTTGGATTCTTTGGCCAAGTCCGGCTTGGCCACCTCTGTTGTCAAGTCCATCATTACTGATCCATCTTACATCCCATTCGGTGTCAACTTGATCAAGTCCGTTATTGCCAACAACGCCTTGAACGTCACCGAGCTTATCAATGCTCTTAAGAACTCTGCCTTGGTTCCAGACTTGTTAAGACAAATCTTGACTGTGAAAACTTTCCAAACCGTTGCTGTTAATGCATTTGCTGCTTTCGCTGGAAAGTGTTCCAACGGTAGTGGATCCACCACTCCTCCTCCATCCAATGGTGGTAATGGTTCTGGTTCTGGAACACAGCCAAAGCCAAACCCATGTAAGAGAAGAAGAAAGAGATCCAACTACTAAGCGACTGCAGGGCAGTAGCGCATAATACCTCCTTGTATACTTATGATGTAAAACGTAATAAATTCCATTCGATAGTATGTTGTAGCTGATTGTGTTGGTCATCGGTCAGTTTTACATGTTGATTCACTTGTTTCAGTAGTAACTGATAACTATGAAAGTAAGAATCATGGGCTGATCACACTCAACCATGGACCCGAGACCTGAAGATTATAGATCAAGAGACATATGAATATGAAGAGATATCTAAACACATAATAGTTAAGGGCTAGGAGTACATTATTGAACTCAAAGAATAATAAAACCTCCAAGCTACGTATCAAAGGTGGATTGAGATGTAATGTATGCTGAAGAATCTACCTCAACTATTACGCAGGAACATATTTGGGACTTTCACAGCCAGTTGTGTTCTATCGAATTTACACAAAAAGTTCAAACACACGAGGATCAACAAAGGAAATATACTTAAACACAATAGGATCAAACACACAAGGCAAATCAGTTTTGACTATCGAAGACATACAAACATGGGACATCCACAATGGAGATTTTCACCTAAGGGAATCCAATCCATGAAACATACCTTGTGTGTTACATAGACCAGGCCACCACCAGGCCAATGGTTGGATCCCGCAAATTTTCACCCCAGAACCAATGGTGGTTCCACGTATTACCGTGAGCCAATAAAGCTAATTCGTGAATAATTACAACCCGGGTTTCGAAACGTTGTCCGTTTCATTGCCCGACCGTTATGTCCATTTGTCGATTTGTCGATTTGTTAATATGCCGTTTTGTCAATTTGTCGTTTTGCCGCATCGTTGCCAGGTAATGGTCTCGACATCGATGGAGAAGATGTGTGATACAAAACATGGGCGGCGAATGGCTAGTGTGGCATATTGATCCACTGGCAACTGACGATTCTCCATGTGAACAACCGACACTTCACCGCAATGCACCGCCCTCCACTGGTGCATAGGGCCTCCACCACGGATTTCTGGCCAATGACCCGCAGCCATGGCAAATTGTCGTCCTCGAGGCCACCACATCTCCTTGTATCTGAAACCATCGCCGTGTTCCAACCAGGCATTTGATGCGCCTCATGATTCGCCAACGCCTCAACTTAGATCGCCAGCCTAGATGAGGTGGTCCAAGCCCCGTATGCCACTGTGGAATCCACATTGATCTGGGCTTGCACAACCCCTTCCCCCAGTGGTGGCCCCCACTAGAACTCTCCCTGAGGCACAAAGAGTTTGTGGGGGCTTAAGCGAAAGCAACCATAGCTGTCAGTGGTGCGTCTGCATGCGAAGGTGGTGCTGAAGAAAGGACGTGCGCCCACCGCAATACCTAACAGGCAATGGACTCCAGTAGGAAACACTGGAGCTAGGGCCAGGATCCGATTGCCATTGGTCACAAGACACACAGTAGGAACAAGCAGGAAATCACGCTTGCACCTGACCCCATCCATCCCTAGACAGAATGAATCCTCCTCAGATGTATCTGTAGGACCGGATTCTGTTGTTTCAAATGGGAGATGTGCCTCGATTACCCGAGCCATCCTGCATACAACCGGGTAACACCATCGCAGACGATACCTGGCGGTGGACGAGGCTGGAGCCGCCTGCCATTACCCGTAAGGGTCCGGCGGTGACTGGGCGGTGACCCCAGTCAACAGCCCCTGAAACCTCCTCTAGCCTCCCCCAACCGGCCAATCCGCTGGTGTTCTTGCTAAGGTGCCCCCACCAGTTTCCTGCAGCCCTGGTGCATCCTGCACAGGGCCGCCTGGCCGTAAACCCGCTGTTTATAAATGGCCAGATCGGGAGACGATGCGTCGCATGAGCTGGAAAATGTCACTTCGTGTATATGTTATTGTCCCTCGTATTCCTGTGTGCTAGTTTCTAGAAGTCCTCCAGCCCTTGCCATCGTCGTCCTCCATCTTCCTCTTCCCGGCCCCTGACACCCACTAGGTTCTTTCGTTAAAGTCAGCCCATGAAGGAAGACCAGCACACCTTGGACCCCCGAAATCCGGGGGCCCACAGGCTGCTGGAGCAAGAACGGGCTCTGCCAGAGCCCCACCACCTTCAGCAGCCCAACCAGACCCATCTCCAGTCACTGACATCAACAACCACCCAAATCACCTCTTCGTCCTCTCAGCCACTCACTCTCGGCTTGGGAACTCCTCAGTCCTCCTCTCTGGCCAACACCGAGCCCGAGCTCCAGTCTCCCACAAAATCCATCAAGAACTTCTTTCGTAATCGCCAACTGGCCTATTCGTTCGAAAGCATCAGCGAAGAGCCGGAATTGGCCCGCTCCAGAACGAAAAAGAACTCCCTTGCCTCTACCACCAGTGAATTGGTGCCCACTCGGTCTCCGGTACGTTCGATCACCGGAGGCTTGAACTCTTTGCTCCAGCTCAAAATTGCCAGTCGAAGCAGAACATCCATCGTATCTGCCTCCTCCATACCACCAGAACCCGCACCTTCTACCGGAAAACCAACCACCATCGACGATTTCGCTGACACATCATCCGAACTGTCAAAAGATTACGATTCCGACTCCATAAACTCCATCCTTGATGAATACGAAAACAGAGACTCCAAGTACACCGAACGAGAACTGGTGGCAGGTCTGCAGAACTTTGTGTTCAAAGAAGAGTTTGACGAATCGGAATCGAAAAATTCATCCCAAAAGAGAGGTTCCATCAAAACCATAGATTCCTTCGGCTCGGCCGCCAATATTCTTCACCCAAGACCCCCAGTGGTGGCAACAGGCAGCTACAACCGTCCAAGGCCCATTGACGTGGCTCTTTCAAATTCGTACGTTGATCCGTTTTCTGCTCCCACGAGCGCAAAGAGAACCTCCGGCTCGTCTTCCAATGATAGCTATCTTCACAGTGGAAATAGTAGTGCCACAAGTGCAAAGTTCCGATTTCATAATGATAGAATAGACCCAATTTTGAGAAATTCCGACCCCAGAAGAGTCAAAGAAAGATCTAAAGTCATCAGTGCTTCTTCCAATATCGAAACCAACCGTTCTTCCCTTATGACAAACTTGTCGGATCCAGATCACGACCCAAGATATCCAGAACCTAACGTTACACCAAATCAAACTCCCATGAGAAAACCTTTCAAATCAAATTCCGACAGTAATCCTGGCTCGTCAGGTAATAGCAACCAACACAATTCAATTCAAAGTGATCCTATAGAGCTCCATGATTCTCCAGATACCAATAATAGCATTCCAAGAAAAGCAGAACATAGATTATCGGAGGTTAGGTTTGAAGAACAAGATGAAACAGCATTGAAGGACAATTCTGTAGCTTATAGGCTGCTGTTGATCAATCCAGATGAAACAGCAATCAAGCATAATTCCAGCACAAGTGATAATACCAAGAGAGAAACATTCAGATCTTCATTATCATCCGGTGAACTTTTGCAGAATTTAGAGAATTATTATGATACCAAAGATTTTTCGAACGTTAGTGGCACCTCCTCAAACCTAGCCCCAAACAAAAACTTTGCCCCTCAAGCTTCATCCACTTTAAGATATAGTCGTGATTTCCCTAGAACCGAAATAGGGAATCTTACAGCTGGTCTTGACTCCTCGACGGAATTGCCAATCATGCTTTACAAGGTGCAAGACAAAGATTATGACGAAGGAAACCAAAGATGGTCCGTTTATGAGCACAAGAGGGCTTCCGATAATCTCAATCGTAAGGAAGCCAAGGAAAGTGATAGTGACAGCGATGAGCGAGAAAATGAAAAATTCACTAAACCGCCCCAAAAAGTATATGCAGCAGGAGGAAGATCTGAGAGTACACAAACTTTCAAGAGTGCAGCTTCCCACTTACCATTAACAACGTCACAATTACCCAACCAACCTGTTCCTACCATTCCTCGCTCCGAGTCTAACAAGGACTACATAGATCAAAATTTCAATGATAATATCGGAGATTTCAGGCGGAATAAACCCAGATCATTGTCTAGTAAACCATCTGGAGGTTCGTTAAGATCTCCAGCTATACCTGCGGCAGCAATGGTACGGGAAAGCCCAGAGAAAATCTTTGGTGCTAAAGAAGATAACAAATCCGGAAGGAATTCGTTTGATTTGAACGACATCGAAAAGGAAATTCAGGGAATCCAAAGGCAGCCTCTGCCAGTAGCTAAAAAAGAACATTATCTGACGATATACTTCATCACCATGATGATTCTTGGGTTGATTGTGCCACCAATCTACTTTTTGGTACCTCTAGGAGTTTTCGACAGCACAAATACTACTCAGCAATTCTATTCTGGGATTGGGAATAATAGAAACCTGGTCAAAAGGTTTTCCAAAACCCAGAAAATTATCAGTTTTGCTTTGGGTCTATTATGGTTACTTATCATCCTAGCGATGATCGGAATTGGTATAGGTCTCGGAGTCACACGACATTGAACCACATAAATGGAAGCATCAAGTCAACAAGTAATTTAGTTTGATCAGATGTTGCATTTCTATCTCAATGGCTAATGTCAATGCATAAATACAGGAATAATTGGCTATTCCAAAAATCTAGTTCTATTCTTTATTTTTTTTTCTTTAAATGGAAAGTCATATACCTTAGGTATATGACCGGCTTGTATATTAATCAACCAGCATATAATTATTGTAGATAGTAATTTGAACTAGTAGAAGATCTGATATTTCGCAGGCCATGATAGGGGTCTATTACTGTCCGCTTATTGATACCCAGTCGTGTACCTTCATCAAAACCTGACTAACTTTTACGGGGCCACTAAGCAGAAGCAACCGATTACTGTGGGAATCACTTTAACTAAACAACCAGTCCTAACTCTTCCAAGCTTCAACTTCTGACACTATAGGAAAGAATAATAGCCATAATAATTGCATTCTTCAGACTTTTTGGAAGATTTACTGTGTTGAATTAAGTTACGCCACATAGCCTCCGATAAGCTGGAAGTCAACCATTGCTCCTTAGGACTTTCCACACAAATCATAAGGTGATCTTCCAATCAAGCCAAGAAACATCTGTGGAATATTCGTTGATTAAACTGCATTTGATCGAAATTCGGCCAACTAGCTAAGCTACTAAGTCATACATTTGCCCCCACAAAATGGGAAACGTACCAACCAAAGAAGGAAGACCCAGGTCATATACCTCCAATTCAACCAGCTCCGACATCTCCGGGTTTATTGCACGCTCAACTGGAACCCTTTCTGGTCCTAGTTCAAGAAGAAATACTCTTTCTCATCCGTCCGGAGATTATAGGAAGTCCAAGAAGCGGGAAGAAAAAGATAAGACCCGTGAAAGCCATTACCTCGATTTGGTGGTAAGATTCGATGAGAATGTTGACGGTGGGTTCTTGGCTCCACATGGAACTTATAAATCAAACCTTGATTTCAATACTGAAGTGGTCAGACAATTGATCATAAAACGTCAAATCGCTCCATTTTACACCCCCCTTCAAGATTTTGACGAAAATTGGACCGACGAGGAGATTTTCATTCTAGTATCTCAATTGACTTTGCATTCAATAGAAACTGCGTTCTCTGATCAGGAAGAAGAAGATGATATCGATAATCACAAAATTCACAAATCTGCAAACTTTTATAGAAGGCAAGAACAGAAACAAAATTTGAAGGATTTGATTCAAAGAGTTAAAAACATTCAAAAGTATGAGGAAAACCGTTTCTTGGAAGAAAAAATCAAGGCGAAATCAGCAACTGAAGATACCATGTTGACTGTTTCATCAGACATTCCTAACAAATCCTTACTCCTTAGGCTCTATCGGGATGCAACCGAATGTCCTATTTGTTTCTTGTACTACCCTAAAAATTTGAATGTTTCTAGATGTTGCTTGCAACCCATATGTACAGAGTGTTTCGTTCAGATCAAAAGATTGGATCCACATCCACCACATGACGATCCATCCAATGAGCAAGGATCAGAAGCTTTGCCACATACATTAATTTCAGAAGCAGCAAGCTGTCCTTACTGTGCGCTGCCTGATTTTGGAGTCACTTATGATGCTCCATTGGATATAAGCACCGGAATTGAGGGCCATACCAAAGCGGGCCATTATACAAGCCCAATAACCAGTATTCCAGAAGATGGACAAACAATTATTTCATCTTCACCTGGGTCAAACGATGTCTCAGTACCTTCTCCTGAAGCAATTATGATCAAGAGGGCCTCGTCGAAAGCAGGAAAGAGACGTACCTCTTTGGCTGCAGATGCAGCAGGTGTCATAACAATTGACACAATCAGACCTGATTGGGAACAAAAGCTTACTTCCGCTAGAAACAAATTGGCACGAAAGGCAGCAACTGCTAGCGCAATTCATGCTTCGAACTTGCTTATTCATAACAACGAACCAGAACAAACACAATCTGAGGGTAGGAGAAGAGCAACTACCACCGGTTCAAATGCTGCACATTTGCGTACAGTTGAAGATAGGATGATTGAAGAGGCTTTAAGGTTATCATTGTTAGATGAAGAGGAGAGACAAAGGAAAGTTGAGTTCGAGAGAAAGAAGAAAGAACAAGAAGCTAGAAGCTAGAAGCTAGAAGCTAGAATCTAGACTCTAGACTCTAGAAGTCTATAGAAGCTAGACTTTGTGAACTAGTCTCTACCCCAGACACCCAATTCCAGGATCATGAGTGGAAGAGGTAGTAACTAGGAGTCAGGAGCTAGGAGTTAGTTGTGGTGGTTTGTACAATGGGTAATAGGTAATGGCATATAATATTAGTTGAAGCAAGAGTTATAACGCCATACACCAAGAAGCACGAATTGTTGGCAATTGCTGATTTTGAGCGAGGACAAAAGTTGTACAAAGCTGGTTTATTGTTTGGATACAATAGATATATGGGAACCCGAATTAATTACTGCATTCAGCCTTACCAGCCCAAAACCTTCATCATGTTGGATTTAGGTTGTTTTGACTTCATATCTATGATGAGAAGTTACGCATTATACGTTAGTTTCAACTTCATGTAGAACAATAATTGCATTAATTGTTTATTAGTATTTTCAGGTTATTAAAGCTGTGATTTACATCACAACAATAGAAAAAATCATGAAGTCACTATTATCAGGTTTAGAATAAAAGTATTAACACTTGGTTCTATTGATCCATAAGAATTGTTCAAGCATTTCTGAAAATAATGTCATGAAATTTCTACTGAAATGTGCCAAGTGTGGTATTGAACTATTTTATACTTTCTAGTGATCACTTGACAAAAGCTTGAAAAAACGAGATTCTTATTTTACCTAACACTAGACTAGGATGGATAGGAATTTTGATTTCGACACATTTACTATTCTTTATCACATAAGAAGGTTTACAGATAGCTTTTGGAGAGGTGTATTTCAATTTGATCTATATATGGGAACACATTCACAACAGTTATTCAGAAAACAGTTATTTTGGAATCTGGAATCTAAGATACGAATGTAAGCTGCAGTTTAATGCTTATGAATTCAGTACTGCAAAATATTTTGGGAATGAAGGACATCTCAACCGTGTTTCCTATATCCTATGATGGTATTGGTATAAAGCTAGACTATTCTGAGCATCATATCAAATCAGGGTGTGTAGATTCCATATTACCTGAAATGGAAGGATAATTAAATTATTAATTACATGCAGCGATGCCTGTTTGTACTTGAAAACCTCTGCTTCGGACCCAATATCGTTTCAGAGCCAATTCGAAGTTCTGCTGATCTTGTGTTGACACCTTCGAGGGTTTGTAACACCTACGAGCTAACTGAGACTGATAACAAGAAGTGGTCAGTTCAGATCCAATTGAAATTCTTGTCGGTTGTAGTGGCAATATCCCCACAGCTCTTGTCAATGTCAGCTCTAGAATTGATTTACAATAGTATGAGTTAATTAGTTTGTCGATTCAACCAGGTTATTAACATTCTTGTGTAAATCGCTACTATTCCCGGTTACTATTCTAGAATGGTATCATCGTTTCGTCAATATCCAAAGGTCCAACGACTTTTAGTTACGCCAGCGCCACCACCACTTTGTTCTAAACATCAATTTACTACACTCCAAGTCCTAAAAAAAGGCAAAGTTGAAGGTAGTGCCAATGAAAGGACGGAGAAATTGCATGAGAATCGAAAATGGTTGAACGGAATTGTGGGATGGAATTCTGAGGACATTTGGAAATGATGTATGGAATAAGCGTGATGTGATCAAAGAATATGGGAAAAGCCGAATGTCAAAAAACAAAATGCCGAGTAGCTAATGTGTGAAAAAGAAAGTTCTCAACAGCCATAATAGCCCAAAAGGAATTATCAAAGAGTCAAATTGGTAATTACCAATTATCAAAAGCATGACTGCTAAAAATCCAATTATCAAAAAGCCTACGGGGCAAAATGTCATTTGTCCAAAACCCAAACCAGAGTCAAAGGTTCATAGTCAAGTTCGAAAGTCAAGTTGAAAAGTCAAAAAGTCAAAGTATAAAATAGTAAAATAGTAAAATAATGAAAAAATGTAAAAATGTAAAAATGTAAAAGTTCTCTCAAAAAGCCCTCTGTCAAATGGCAAAAATGTCACTGCAACCGGTGGAACTCACATTGTAAATCATCCCAGGATGTTGCCTAGTGGTGAAAGCGCCTCCCTGGTTCTAGAAAATCCCAGCAATGACCCCCACGTCATCCATAATCCAAACTGTTACTAACTGTCGCTTACCTTTCCTCATCGCCTTCGCTTAACCCCTTCAACGGCTTTTGACTCCAATTGCTCTCGCAACCACGCACCTTCAGGCTTTAACCATGCAACTCCATGCACATGAAATCTCCCAATGCACAGAACGCGACTACTGGAGGTAAAATCCTGGCCTACGGCCTCCATCAGGGAGGTTCCCATGGGCCAGAATACCTCACGGGAGCTCAAGTGGCGAGAACCACCGCCAATTGCAAAGTAGGGCCCATCCACGACGCTCCCCCCGCCATGTTCAGCTGTAGCTCCGAGGAACTGGCATGGTGGACCCAGTTCATGTGCGCCGCACGCCCACGGTTCAAGGGGTTATTGCAGTGGGGCAGGTTATAGCGGATATTCCAGGCACGATGGCCGACCCCTCCGGCCCGGGCCCCGATATATCCCTGGCTGGGGATATCGCTGAAGGATAGCCTTGGAAAACCCATCCTGCCAAACCTTCACAACCTCTCCCTGCAGGCGCAGGCGCAAGGTGCACCATGTAGTATGCATATGCTACTAGCAGCATATTAAGTGCATGGCACCTGCACACAGTCCCGATAGGTGCAGCGATTGTGCAGGTGATTGGGCTTATTGAGACAATATCCAGCAACTAGAACAATCGCCACCACGATGATTGTGGCAACAAAAGTGGATTTATGGCCACCAATAAGGAAGTGACTACCACCATTTGAGCAAACGGCCCAGGGCGACCCGCACAAATGGCAGCTGGGCCATTGTGCCCTCAACAGATCCATTGTGGAGATGGAGATTGCCAGGAGGAAATAACCCTTGCAGTCACGAAGCTGTGCCATAATAACCGTTAAGGCTAACTCCATGAGCAAGTGGCTGGGGAAGGGGCGGGTGCCCCGACCACGCCATGATGACCGGCCTGTCGACCAGGCGTCTCGGTGTACCTGGTGGAACTGCTGGCAGGATGATCTCACGGCCGCCAAAGCCCTGGATTTAGCGGACTTTCCACCAGCGGTGGAACGTTACTGTGTACCTAGTTCCTGTAGGCATTATTATGTGCGCGTCGCAGATATTTTTTAACCTTGTGGTTCACGAAAGCTAATTATTGTTAATTGGCGGTGGTGTTACATAAGCCCACATGTGCCATAGCTATTTCTATTGGTGTGTAGAAACTGTGCAGTTTAACATTTGAGGCGCTCCAGAGGTATAACTCACCCCAGAACCCACCGTGGTTCGTTTTCCCATAATTGCCCTTGTTTCATCTTCAATTGGCTCTTTTGCATTCCATTCCAGTCTCGTGTGTTGTCTGTGTTGTCTGTGTGTCTGTGTGTGTGACTATCGTTCTCATCCTTTGCTCACAAACCTGGTGTATTTTATAGCTCCTCCACATCGCATTGCATCGGCCCTCTCGCGTGCGCTATACTTAAACGAACCCACTGCTGCGGTAGTTTTTGGTCCTATTTAGCCGGCTGTTTCCACTATCCGTCGGGTTATCGATCCTTCGTTAAATCTACCCCCACTACTACTGCAATTGCCGTTGTCGAGCTCCTCCACTGGCCCCTGTTTAGTTGTGTTGATTGTGTTGTTCTGCCGTTATCTCCTTTTCCGCTCCTACTGTCAATCTCATCCTTGTGGCATTGTGGACTAATATTGCTTGCATATCCCTATACCTCCCGCAATAAATCCATTTCAGGTTCCTATTCAACCTACATTTCACAACAAGAGGCTCCATCTCCACCATTGCTGCCTATCCTACCACTTCTACACTGCTAGCACTGAGTTCTTCTTCCATATCCCCTCACTCAACATTACCTTCCAGTTTAAAATATCACCATAACTCACATATTCTTCGACATTTCTCCAGCAACCAATGCCATGCCCGCCATCTCGCTAGTTAAAGAACACAAGCAAGATATCTTCGAGATACCGGAGGCAGTGTCCTCATTGCCCACAAAACGACTATATGATTTCACCTCGCTCAAGCTACGCGAATCCACCAAGTTGGCTAAGGAGTTTGAGCTCTCGGACCCCTCCAAGAACGAACTCATTCTCAAGATCAAATTGGTAGGCGTCAACTACCAATCGGATTTCCAGACCTTCAAGCACCCCAGCATGTACAACACCAACCTCTACGGCACCCAGATCGATAGCAATGGCCACATTCTTCAAATAAAGGATTCTAAGCCCCACTATCATGGCTATGGCATGGCTCCCGTCACTACGGTGGTCCCCGGCAATAAGATCATCGGCAAGATCCACTCCACAGCATCCCATTCGTCGCTTGCCCCATTCAAAGATCCTTCGGCCTTTAATGCCAAATATTTGGTGTTCCCCTACACTAATTGCATCAACCAGGAGCGAACTAACAAATGCTCCAACTGCCAGCGTTTGGCTGAGATCCCATTGTCCTACAAATCCTACAGCAAACATCACGCATATTCCTGCCAGTCCAACCTCATTTTCGGGAGTACCATCGACGGCGGTCTCCAAGACTTGCTCAAGATCGTCAACCCCGACCAAACATTGATCAAAATCCCCGACCACGTCAGTTTGCACGACACATGTTTCATCTTGGACATCATGCTTCCTTTCTACTCGTTTATTAAGGACTACTTGATGGATAATATCCAGGAAAAATCCTTTGTCAACGAAGAAGTCAATCTCGGCAGTTTCCTTATCATCCTCAACGACATCTCCAAAGAAATAAATGATATCTTGATAGTGTTGAAACACTTCCAGATCGATCAGAAAGCAGTTAGGTTTGTCGACAAAAGAAAACTCTCCAAGATGTCACAACAGGATCGTGCTCACTACCACAAGAGATTCAATCAAGTTTTCTTATTCAACATTAATGAAGATACAATAAATTTTGCCATAGATAGCTCCATCTCGCCAGGTCTTGAGGCTACCAGATCAAGGTACAATGTGGTGCTTTTCGACCAGCATAATCCAAAATCATTGATAAAGAACAGGGGTTTGAATAAGAGATTCAACGATAAAACTTTCCATCAATTTAAATTAAGTTATAAAGATAGAATCAATGGTGAGGAAGTTTTGAGAATGATTTCGATACTCAATCGTAAATTGAAAAAATCAGAACATAAAGAACTCAAAGAATCAAAAGAAAGGGCTCATCTGATTACTCTGACAGACTCCGAAACTAAACTCAATGACCATTCCACTAGACCATCTATCGGTTCGATGGAATCTAACGGCTCGACATTTTCAAATCAAACATCTTTTCAGTCCGATAGTACGTCGACTACTTATTCTTCGAAGGCAGAAGAAAAACCAGCTGTGAAGAATCTTCGTTTCAGAGATGATGAATCCATTATTGATGAAAGCACAGTGAAGAAAATTCATACACCTCGCCACTTATCTTGGCTCTGGTATGATAAAGATTATGATTTATGCAATGAGTATGAACAATCGGACGATGAAGAAGACTCGCAAGATAGCATAACTAGAAAAAATCACAGTGTGAAGCAAGTTAATCGTCTAATGAGAAATCCTCGTCATTTATCTAGAGTCTGCTATGCCAATAGAACCAAACCAGTGAAGTTAAATGCTTTCATTTTCAGCTAGGTCAATATTTATTTAACTATTTATTTCCAAGGAACATCAGCTGGTAAGCCATGTTACATCAACGATCAATCATGACCATCAACCTTTAATGTCACTATATTTCCTACTTGTCTTACTATTCAGTTGCCTAATTTGGGCTTGTACATAATTTTGTTAATATATTATATGGGTTTGTATAAGTGTAAACTATATCGCTTTAATTAAGTTCCTAATTCTTTCAAAGTTTCCGTCAAAATGCTTCTTAATTTATAGAGATTGACAACTCTTAATTTCTCATTTTTCAAGTGGGCATTATCTGATGCTTGACCACAAGGAATCTGTGCAGCTGGAGCATTGAAGCATTTTTCCAAAAATCTGATAGAGGGGATGGAACCACCTTCTCTAATAAGTAAAGGCTCAATACCCCAATTTTGTTTGGTTTTTTCTTGAAGGATTTTATAAACATTGTTTGCAGGATCACCTAACCAGGGTTCTGCTTCATGGAAAATGTTGACCAGGATCTGATTTCCTGATCTCAATTTCTTAAACTTAGCGTTAATGAAGTCCTTTAATGACTGTTTGATCTTTTCTATGTTTTGATTAGGAACAATTCTAATGGAAATAGTAGCTTTAGCGATTTGAGGAATGACGGTATTATTATTAGGTCCAGAAACTTGAACTTTATGAATTGTTAATGATGGATTTCTCCATTTGGCCATTAATGACTGGAGATCTTGATTTACACTGTTGTTGTTAAAGGCCACTTTTTCGATATTTTTATACAACTCGATTTCTCTCTTGGTTAAAGGAAGTACATCATCATAAAATCCATCAAGTTGAATTTTGTCCGTATCGGGATCTATCAATTGACCCAAAACTTGAATGATATCCATAGTTGGTTCTTTCAGAACTCCACCATCAACACCTGAATGTCTATCAGGTTTTTCGGATTTAACGGTGACCGAAGCATTAATAACTCCTCTAAGACCATAATTAAGACAAGGCGTGATGTCATCTAACCAATAAGAATTTGAAAGCATAACCCAATCAATGTGACCAATTAATTCTTTTTGTTCTGAAATAACATTCTGAAATCCAATAGAACCACATTCTTCTTCTCCTTCGATGATAAAAACGACATCACAAGAGAGTTCTTTCTTGCTTAATAACTCAGCTACTGCAAAAATTGACGCCAATGTGGGACCTTTATTATCTGAAACACCACGAGCATAAAGATTTCCATCTCTTGCAGTAAGAACGAATGGATCAGTAGCCCAATCAGACACTTCATTATTTGTAGCATCAACAACATCGTAATGAGCATACCAAAGAACTCTAGAAGCATTTGTATCCGAACCATTATTTCTCTTGAAGCATGAATAAACTATTGGATTACCATTGGCCACAGGTAGAAGTTTTGTTTCTTCGGCCCCAAGGTGGGCCAAGAGGTTAGTGAGAAAATGAGCACACTGTCTTGATTCTTCCAAATAAAGGGAAGGAAATTTGGAGATTGTTTTGAACAGGATATATCTTTCGAGTGCCCCAACCATAGTTTCATTGGAAAGAGAAACAGGTTTTTTATTCATATGGTTGATTTGGTTGCAATCGGGGGCTCCTTTTTTGTTGCTTCCCAAGTTCGAAATTTCCCAAAGACATAATGCCTTGTCACCACCAGAGAGCAAATAAGTGGCACCCAAGTCATCTGAAAAGATATGTACCGCTAAAACAGCACCCATATCATCACCATGATCATGTCCAAGTGCTTTAACGTGTTCTGTGTGTCCCTCAGTAGAAATGACAGTTCTTCCCTTAGGTGCTGGATGTTTTCTATTTCCAGTTTCATCATCTGTTGACCAATTGGCCTGCGATTGGTTCTTTAATGAAAATTTGACAAGACCTCCGAGGTTAGATGCCTTGAAAATGCAATCATTGTAAATTCCAAGACTCAATACCTCATCATACTTCGAAGTACAGCATTGCTCAACGCTATCGTTGAAATGGAATGATCTGACCAATTGAAATGTGCTGAGATCCCAAACGTTAATGCTTGAATCACTCAAACCCACGTACAAGTAATCTTGGATGGACATCGAGAGAATGGATTCGCCATTATCCAAGGATTTGAATTTGACTAAAGAAACCTTGCCAGTCTCGTTGACTTCGATCAGCCAGATATTGATTATACCATCACCACCGCAAGATGCCAAATAAGATTTGTTGGAATCTCCTGTGATAGAGTTCAATTTAGGTGTATAAATTGACATGCAGTAAACATATCCATAGTGAGCAAACCTAATGTGATCGTTGTTGTTCACTTCGACGATTTTTGCAGTGAATTGGCCGTCGGTGGTGCTGCTGGAGTTCTTTCTGTACAATTGATGCTTTGTTTGAAGGGTGTTCACAGACCCACCCGGTCCTTTGGAGTCGAAGAACTTATCATATCTGAAATGAGGAAGTCTTTCAATGGCAGAATGTGAGGCGTGGCTATGGCCCGATTGATTTAGGCTCAATTTACACCATAATATGGAAGCATTTTGCGCTCCAATAAATAAGGTGGACATGGATTCGTACCACGCAATAGAAAAGATGTCACCTATGTCGACCAAAGAATAGATCACATGGGTGCAATGGATTGAAGGAGAATTATTGATGTTAGGAGATGTAGTATGTTCTTGGAAGTCCGATAAACTCCAAACCTTGACCAAAGAGTCGGAGCCCGCGCTGAAAAGATATTCTTCATCTTCAGTGATATTTAAGCATAACACAGAAGATGGGTGGTCCTGGGGAGAGGTAGAAGCTTCGTACTTCAATGAGAAATTGACCATGTCATATACCAAGATCTTGGAGTCTTGAGTGCCGCAGAACAAGAGCTTCTTTTTGGGAGCAGCTATCACGCAGAGAATGGATTTTGTATGAGACCACTTGTGGATAAGCTTAGGTGCAACATCTCCAGAGGTGGATGTGGTTGTGCGGGTGGAATCCGAACAGATGGACAATGGGCTGGTAGAAAGCGGGTAGGGAGCGGATTGCTCTGGTTCTTCAAGGTTCAAGTCTGCCATGGTCAAATTGGCCGGATTCAATCGGACCGGAGTACTGGAGGATGTTCGAGATCCAACAGGATCGATAGAGGAGGTGTAGTTGATGGGAAGGGACCGCGAGGGTTTGGAGACGTATTCGCCTTCGTGGATGATTCCGCCGGCGTATGGCTTGCGGGAATGGATTTCATGGTCCATATTCAATGATGTGAACGCAGGATTGTGAGGTGATCAACTGATGGTAGTTTGTGCCTAAAGAAGGAGCACAAAGAGTGAGGTGGAAGATAATCGATGAAGCACCGGAATTAGCAGTATCCGAACGGTTTATAGTAGTTTCAAATGACTTTTCACACCGGAATCCACACAAAACTTGCTGGAATGTACACGAGATGACAATGTGTCTTGCAATGAAGATGACAGCTGAGGCTTTAGAGCCACAGTATCATCAGTATCTTATCGTTGTTGACGTCACACGTGAGATGGACACACGTGAGATGGTATCACGAGAGCAGAACTCTTCCCAAAACGGCAACAATCATAAAAGAAGTAACAAACCCACTGATATTGATACTGAACTGTTACCATGGCATTATGTGGGAAATCGCGCCACGCCGTTGATAATTTTTCAAAAAGCGCATTTCGGAACTTTGCGATATTTTGCACCTTTGACGCTTCTTCTGCAAGAGAAAGCCCTTTGTTATGGCATCATGTGACCCTGAAAAGTGGTAGCAGAAGAACCCGGAAAGTTACAACAGACTAGGGTCTGATGGTTATGATAGTTTTGATGAATTCGATTTTCCTGGTGGTATCAAAAGTGAAATTTAACATGGTACGGCGTTGTTTCGGAAACTGATACCTCATTAAGGCGGTGTGCGAAGTTTAAATTCAAAACGATTATTTTGGGTGCAAATTGCCATGTAACCATTTCAACAGCTATGGCATTGATCTCATTGTACCAGTGAATCAGAAGTGTTGGGACAACAAACAGATGCGCTAAATTTAATGGTGGAGAATAATCGGATTGGACTAGTTCCCCGTCTTGGTAGGCTTCTCCATACATGATCATTCGGGACTGTCAACACCACATGTTCGCTGGGCAAGCAGTTGCTTTAAATAGATCAAAACATGGCGACAAAAGGTAAACAACACGTACTAATGCCACGTCAAACCGATGCAAACCGAACAGTATACGGAAAACACCACCATTTCCCACCATCGAGGTGAAGAGGTGCGTCATTTCCCAACGGCAGCTTGGAGCATGAAACTCTCGTCTATTGACAAGTGTGGACTCTCGAAACCCCGTTGTGAAATCGGGTGCCATTTGAGGCGACTCTGGATACTTTTTGGGAGTATTATCATGGCCTTCACCTCCCCAAATCAATTTCATGCATGGAATCGATGCGATGTGGGGGTCTAACTCTCAGAGTTTTTCCCTGACAAATGCGGCCTTCCTCCCCCACCTTGAAACAGTTGAACACTTGCCCTTATTTCATCAACCTTTGGAGGGGGATTGGAAGGCTGAATCGGAACATTCGATGTATTTTCAATGCATCCGGCGCTACGCGTGCATTGGAGGTGATGAATAGGGCAAACAAGCGCAATCGAGTATTTTGCAGTAGATGCTAAGCAATATCGATTGGTTCCATCGGGGTAACTTAGTCACACCTGTGGCAGTTTGGGGCGTATCCCCTCTAATCGATCTGATGAGGGGGAATTGTTAAGCTGATGAAGCCTATATATAGTTGATGGTTTAGGGTCCCTCCAGGACCCCTCATCTCTTGATCTCAATAACTTGTACATGAAATATTTCACATTTTTCTCTGTACTACTTGTTAGTGCTGTGATTCTGGTTTTGGCCCAAGACGTCGATTATTCCCTATATCTGGGTAACAAACCAGATATCTTCCGTGGAGTGTTGAAGAAGGCCGAGTTCAAATACCCAAGATACGGTCCCAACTTGTACACCTTCTATGCCTGCTCATACCAAATTCTGAAAACGGCAAAATACTGTCCACGGCAAAGCTTCGACTGCTACTGTTATAATCCTGCTGCTTTGGCTACTCTCTCAGGGTGTATTCATTTCGACGACAGGAATACCTCTTCCCTCGTGAATTACTTGATTGAAAGGTGCAAAAAGCTGGCTAATGTGACTATCACCAAGTACGATTTCGACATGGGTTACTGGAGGTATGCTACTGAAGCGAGAAACGTACGCCACATCAGCAACTTCTCCCTATCCGAAATCATTCACTACCCTGTACTTCTAGACCAAGATGAAATGATGCTTTGTTACAAAGCATATAAACAGCTTTTAGGAAGCAATGACAATTCTGTCTACTATGGTGGTGCGATACTTTGTTTTTGGCTCTTGGTGATGTTAATTGCATCCATCGCCAACTGGAGCATTTTCCTTTTCCCCCAAACCGTCATGAAGTGTGTTGGTCCGTTCTCCAACGCCTGGAGAAAATATGTCACTATGCCTGCTACTGGTAGCAGAAGAAAGACCAACCATAAAACATTATTTGGTACCCTTCACCTTTTAGTTCCTTCCAGGTTCGAGACCCTCGTTTTGATCCTCTTCGTTGCATTGGTGTCATTCGGCTGCGGTCATGGTGTTCATTATATTGAAGGGGATCCAGTTCTTGGAACAAAAGGTATGGCATTGTCAAGATATGTTGCGGGAAGAGCAGGAAAACTAGCTACATTTTTGATGCCGTTAGTGATTTTATTTGGAGGAAGAAATAACGTCCTTCAAGCCTTCACCAGATGGAATTTTGCTACTTTTATGACCTATCACCGGTGGATCGGTAGAATTACGTTTATTTTGATCCTCATTCATGCCGTGTGTGTTTCGGTAACCTTTGGGCGCAACTTTTACAAAGACATGAGTCAACCATATTTAATTTGGGGAACTGTGGCTACTCTAGCATGTTTTATGATGGTTATCCAAGGAATGCTCTATCTAAGAAGAAGATGGTATGAGCTCTTCCTTGCAGTTCATATTGTCATGGCAGTTGCTCTTATTACCGGCTCATGGATTCATGTTCAAAGATTGGGTTATGTATGGTTCTACTATGCCTCGGTAATAGTATGGTCATTTGATCGTTGTATCAGGATTGCCAGGATTACAAGTTTTGGATTTCCTAGAGCCAAAGTAATCTTGATGGCAGATGAAACATTAAGAGTAGAGATACCAAAACCAGCTCATTGGGAAGCCATTCCAGGAGGGCATGCATTTATTTATTTTCTCAGACCTACTTGCTTCTGGCAATCGCATCCATTTACCTTCGCTCAACCCAATGATATGGACGATACCATTGTTATCTATTGCAAGGTAAAGGGAGGAGTCACACATAGCTTATACCGTTATTTGTGTAAACATGAAGGCAGAACCACTCAAATTAGAGTGGCCGTTGAAGGACCATACGGTAGTGCCAGTCCGGCTGATAAATATGATTCTGCGGTCTTTATTGCTGGTGGAAACGGAATCCCTGGAATGTATGCTGAAGCTATGGACTTGGCAAAAAAAGGCACTCAACAGAAGTTGAGTCTCTACTGGGTGATTAGAGACTACAAGTCAGTACTTTGGTTCTACGAAGAATTATTGTCATTAAAGTATACTCCAATATCCACCACTATATTCGTTACCAAGCCCAGTACCCAAGGAATGGAAGAATTTGATCTTAGGTATCCTAGCCTAGGATGTGATGAAAAGTTTTCTGAAATTGAAAACCTTATTTTATCTTATAGTGAAGAAGATTTATACCAGATAGACGGAATCTTTTTCGAAGAAACCAAGAAAAGGTCGCTTATTTCACTATTAAAGAAAGAATTATCGCATGTGAGGTTTGTTGAAAGTCGGCCATCGATGAAAACCATAGTGGAGAGAAACACGTTAGAATCAAACGGCACCACCGCGTTTGTCACTTGTGGTCATCCGGTGATGGTTGACGATCTCAGATATGCGGTTTGCTCAATTATAGACTACCGTAAGCACCGCATAGACTTCTATGAGCACCTACAGGTATGGGCATGAAGTTGGCCAATTCCTTGCCAGAATTTTTAAAAGTGAAAGGAAAACCCCTGTTTTCCACCATATTCAAGTGATGTGATGTGATACCCTGTTTCCACGTAATTAATGCATAAGTAATCAATATAATAATATAATGTCAAATAAACTATTAATTGTAGACTAAATCTAAAAGGTTGTGTAGTAACTGTCTTCGGATGTAAATTTTCGAATTGCTTTCTATTTTGCTACTTGACTGAAAGCTAGTAATTCAGCCATTGTTTATTGAATAGCCTTTGGAATTTCGTAGATTTGATACCAACATCACCATACCATTACAGTGGCAAGGATAAGGAACGCGCAATGCAATTTGGGATGATTGATTTAGTTGACGTTCGGGTAGCGTATTGTCCCATTTCACGAGGGCATCTTTAACAAGAAGACATCAAATCACGGAAGGGAGCTGTTGTGGCTAATAATTCTAATATTTTCTCCCTTAATGATGTCAGCTAGAAAAAGGTTAATGTAATCTTGTTGCAATTTTCCAGGTCTTGCTACACAAGGGAATTCAAACGAGTGCAATAGCTCCCGATGAAATCTAACAGTGCATATGTGTATATATATACATTTAAGGGGAATTCTGCTAATGGAACTGGGTCAATTGTTCAGCACAAAGCTACACCACCCTCCTTTTTTGAAAACACTAAACTACCTATTATTATTGGTTGTTATCATGGTCCTGGTTGGCATATAGGTACTTGAGCTCTGGTATATCACCTACTGGCCAGGAGACCACCAAAACCGGATTGTTCAGACTTTTACCCCATGGAGAAAAACAACCTCAGCAAAATGCCCATAAGCAAGTAGGTAGTTTTGGTGCTCGTGATACTAATAATTGTCAAGGGAAGGCATAACCATGCTAGTGGACCATTAGTAGTTAGTAGTTCACATAATATTTTTCGCCTGCATCTCAAACGGAAAGTATAGGTTGAAGATCTGTTTAGGATAACTGTTGTATTACACCTAATATGCTCAAATATATGGGAGAACAAACAATTATACTGGGGGAGAATGGTTGTTCCCATTTCGAGATATCCCTTGCAGAACCCCAGTGAGAACGAAATGTTCTCAACTGTACAATGCCGATGGCGAGGATTGGATCTCGCAGCCGTTAAAACCGTGTGTGTAAATTCTTCACTAGGTTATGGTCCTCCACAAAATGTAGCGGTGTACTGGAGCCATTCCACTCAATTATCAACAAAATAATGTTTGAATTCTGGTAAAATTGCCCATTTCTATCGATTAACATACAAGTCAATCTTGTGGCCAATGGTTGTTCTACACAAACTGCAAAAACCTTTGTAACACTCACGGTGGAACAGATTTAGACCGAGCTTTTCAACAGTCAAACATTTGGGTTTCCTAACTCTATTTTGATCTTTCAAGCCCCCTTTGTATCGGAAAAACTTTGCAACTGCATGTGGGGGGCTGTGGGGGATATGACTGAAGTTGCCATGCGACTCCCTTACTTGCCTCCATTGCTGTGCAATTCTTTCCTTCGCTACCCCCGCTTACGTCATTCACGTTCTGTGACTAACCTGGAATGAAGTCTCCTTTTCTCTAGGTTTCATGGCTCCCATGACTGGACTGACAAACAGTTCATGGAGATGGGGATCCTATTTGGGCAATTGTTCCTCAGATTCTCTCCATATTATATTTCCGTGGTCGCATTGCATTACATTGCATCTTGCAGCCGCATTGGCTTAGAGGGCGATGGCCGACCGCCTCCGGGGGCATATCCGAGGGCCATGCCTTCCATATTCCCTGGAAATACACAGGCTGTGGCATTGGTTTTCGTTTGCTCACGCCGGCTGAAATTCGTCTCTCCAGGGGTGATGCCCCTGACACTTTTCCCCATTTCCACAGCCATCCACAGCGCCTCTCATGTCACCTCCTTTGCCTGCACACCACCCCGGAACTGGCCCACTACTTGCCAAGTTATGTATGCGAGGGTCACGTGACCCCAACTGCATGAGAGACCCCCACGTGGGCCCCCAATTTATGCCAAAAGCAATTTCCCAGCTATAAAGCTTAAGGTCACACGAGCTGTTTCCTTTTCCATCTCTTAACATCACACGATCTTTAACCTCAACTGGAAGCTGTCAAAACAAGGGTCCACTACCTCCTTTATTCTCTGGTAAGCTCCCCCATGAAGTTCGCTCACTCTTTGAAGTTCAACGCTGTGCCCGAATGGCAGGACAACTACGTCAACTATTCGGGGTTGAAAAAGCACATCTACAAGCTTCAGCAGGACCAAATCGCAGTTCCTGCTCCCAATGACGGTTCCTACACTTTGGACAACGTCAACCCCACCACGGTGTCGCAACTCGTGGACCAATACAAGTTCAACAAGAAGAAGTCGGCCAAGGCCTCTTCCAAGCTCAAGGTGTTGGAAGATGAGGAGGCGGCGGTGGAAACCGTCGAAGGTGGCAGCCGGCTTCGTAGCAAGTTACTTCGCAAGTTCAAGAAACTGGAAGAGGTGGTTGCATCCGATGATGTGAGCTCCACCCCAACACCGTTGGAAAAGCAAAGCTCCATCGAAATGCAGACTTTGGACGTGGAAAACTCCACCGTGGTGTCTTTTGGCAACGAGGACGCTGAGTCGGACTCCGACTCCGGGTCCCAGTATGCCAACCCGGAATCGCCCAACTTCGACCCGTTGAAGGTGTTTGCCAAGTTGCTCTTGGTTGAGTTGCTGAAGGTGACGGATTTCTACAACGACAAGGAAAAGGACTTGCTTGGTGAGTACGACAACTTGTTGAAAGACTTGGCTGCCCACAACGTCCACATGGACGAGGTGTTCAAGTTCACCCTGGCCTACAACTTGGAAACCCCCGAGATTGTCGCTACTGATGACCATCACCAGTACCACATCCGCTCCACCCTCTCGCGTACCACCACCAACGCTTCCGTTTTTGACACCATCAACCATGCCGACCAAGACTTGGAGAAGCAGGCGTTCCGAGTGGAGGACGAAGAGGACGATGATGACGATGATGACGATGATGACGACGAAGACGACTACAACCAGCAGGCCACCGCTCTTCTCACCCATTCCGACTTCAACATTAAGCAACAAGTCAAGATCACTCTCAAACGTAAGTCCGGTGCTCTCTTCATAGCTCTTTCTGAGCTCAAATCCTTCATCGAGTTGAATCGGGTTGGTTTCACCAAGATCTGTAAAAAATTCGACAAGACTTGTAACTACTCTATCAAGTCTGACTTCATCAACTACTATCTTCCACAACACTCCCGTGTGTTTGCCCCAGAAACCTCGTCCCACTTGGACCATTGTCTTGACGAGCTTGTCAAGATTTATGCCTTCTTGTCTGGAAAGTCGGCCTCCAAAACCACCGCTCAAGACATGGACCATATTCGTGCTGAGCTTAAGTCTCGTCTTAGAGACCACATCGTTTGGGAACGTAACACCGTGTGGAAAGACCTCTTATCTTTGGAAAAGAAATCCTACAACCTTAACATTGATGCCACTCAATCTGCTAAGATCGGTGACGAAAATGCCCATGATTCTATCATGTACATGAGAATGAGAACCTTCCACGTCGGAAAGTACAATATCAAGGTTCCAGCTTCTTTTGTCACCTGGCAAATCGTCAAGTTGCTAGTTACCATCATCGCTTTCATTATCTTGCTTACTGTCAAGACTTTTCATGATATTCAACAAGCCAGATGTTTGGCTGTTTTGGTTGCTTCTGCCATGTTATGGGCTTCCGAAGCTTTGCCTTTGTACGTGACTGCCATGCTTGTTCCACTTCTCGTGGTAACTTGTGGTGTTCTCAAGGATTCTAATGGGAACGCAATGCCAGGTCCAGATGCTGGTAAGTACATTCTTTCTACCATGTGGTCTTCAGTTATTATGGTATTGATTGGTGGTTTCACTTTGGCTGCTGCTTTATCCAAGTACAATGTGGCCAAGGTATTATCTTCTTACATTCTTGCTGTTGCTGGTACCAAACCTCGTAACATCTTGCTTTCTATTATGGGAGTCTCGCTCTTTTTGGCTATGTGGATTTCTAATGTTGCCTCTCCTGTTCTTTGTTATTCGTTGATTCAACCAGTTTTGAGAACTCTTCCCACAGAGTCACCTTTGTCACAAGCATTGGTTCTTGGTATTGCTTTGGCTTCTAATGTTGCTGGTATGGCTTCTCCAATTTCTTCTCCTCAAAACGTCATTGCTCTTGGTGCCATGTCCCCTAATCCAGGATGGGGTAAATGGTTCGCTGTTGCTTTGCCAGTTTCTATTCTTTCATTGCTCGGAATTTGGTTGGAATTGATCTTCACCTTCAAAATCAATAACATCAAGGTCAAGGCTTTTAAGCCTATCAAGGACAGATTTACTGTAAAGCAAGTTTACGTATCTGTTGTCACCATTGCAACCATTGTTTTGTGGTGTGTTATGGCCCAAGTGGAAGACACTTTTGGCCAATCAGGAATTATTTCCGTTATTCCAATTGTGTTGTTCTTTGGAACAGGTCTTTTGAAGGTTGATGACTTGAACAATTTCCCATGGAACATTGTTTGGCTTGCCATGGGTGGTCTTGCCCTCGGAAGTGCTGTTACTTCCTCTGGTTTGCTTCAAACCATTGCCACAGCATTGCAAAAGAAAATCATGCACTTTGACGTTCTCGTTATCATGATCATTTTCGGTGCACTTATTCTTGTGGTTGCTACCTTTGTCAGTCACACTGTTGCAGCCTTAATCATTATTCCATTGGTCAAGCAAGTTGGAGAAACCTTGCCAGACCCACATCCTTCACTTTTGATTATGGGTTCTGCATTGATTGCCTCTGCTGCTATGGGTTTGCCAACTTCTGGTTTCCCCAATGTGACAGCTATCAGTATGACGGACGAAGTAGGCAAACCATATTTGACCGTCAACACTTTCATCACCCGTGGTGTTCCTGCATCAATTATTGCATATGTGTTTGTCGTAACTGTGGGTTACGGTATTATGCACTCGATTAATTTCTAGAACCAACTTCATAAAATTTATGTACCATAAATGAACGAGTAATTATGATAATGAGATATTCGTAATAACGTACAAGCCAGACGAATTGTAATAATCTGCATCATATTGCGAAAACCGTAACCACTATAAGCAAATTGGTTTTTGCTTAACCTTTAGAACCCGGAAATTGTAAGAATAGAATATACGAGCATGAACATTTGAGTAAGACTTATTAGGGTCCATGACGATGAAATATACATTTAATTAAACAAGACATTAAGCAGAATCTAGGAACCAAGAAAGATTGGTTGTCAATCAAAAATCAATCCACACATGTGAAAGTAACATTTAACACAAAATTCAAGTTGAAGGAATTTATGGTATCATAAGCAATTCAATTAATATGTCGATTTGGGTCATTTCTGCCATTGCTTATCAAAGTATTTAATATTTTACGCATTTTGTACCTCATTTTCTTGGTAACCCTTGGGGTACTACCACATTTGTAAAGGTCGTTTGCTATCATCAAATCAACGACCAAGTTTCAGGATTTATTGCTATAGGTATATTCATGTGATCAGAAAACAACAGCTGAGAGTTTCAGTTATTGTGCTTTATCTAGCTGTGACAAAACTTTTCAACTTTATTTCTCGATCTGGAAATTCAATGGTAATTACCAACTAGGAAGCCTTATTGTCTCTTTGGAACAAGCATTACGAGCCCGCGGCCCATCAAGTGCCAAATGTCCTAAGTAGGAATGGTCATACTTTGATTTTCTCGACATGCTAATCAAAGAACAAATCTGATCGGTCTATTTTTTGCATGTGCCCGTTCGATGTGTTATGTGGTTCATCTAAAATTTTTTTGGGGTATTTCGAGATACTACACTTCAGGGTCAAATTTTTCACCAGTTCACCTACAGCTGTTATAAATATCATGACATTACTAAGTATACATCGTTCGAATTAAAAACCACTAGGGCATTTGCCCACAGGAAATGGTGCATGCACAAACCAGATAAACTGGACCTGAATTATTGGGTATAAGATCACTTTTTAGGAGGGCCAAAGAGATTGTATTGTACTTGCTTGTAGACCCCGGAATCTTCCATTTGCTTGAAGAATAATGCCAAGCCTGGAGCGTACACTGGGTGGGTTAATGCCGCTTGCACGGAATCCACGAGGAAACCCTTTTGCTTGGCCAATTGGTAGTAGTGGTTCAAGTCGATCTTGTTCAAGACTCCACTGTTGAACACAGTAGTAATGATTGTGGTGGAGATCTTGGCGGTGTTAGGGTTCTTTAACGAGTCGGTCAAGATCGGAACAATCACTCCACTTCTGTTGAGTGCCACGAATACATCCAGAAGTGAGGAAGTGAACATTTGTGACAGAATCACAGTACCAATGAGGTTATTGAGGAAAGCAGCAGCAGAACCGGCAAACTGGTCGTCGCGCTTGCTGAGAAGACTGTTGAAAACGACCTGGTAATGGAGGTTTTGACTGGTGGTATCCGGGGCCTTGGCCTCGGTAGTTAAAAACGTCTTGTTGAGGTAGTCCCAAGTCAACTTTTGACCATTTCCGAGATCCACCAAGATCTTGGGAACGGCAGGCACGGTACAGAGTCCTCTACCGCTGAAAACTGCCAAAACGTTTCTGTTAGTCTCATTAAGAAGAAGCTGGTGCAAAGTACTGTTGATCAAGCCGGAACTTTGCAAGTTAGCCATCAAATCAGTGATGTTGACAGGGAGACTGGTGTTGGCCAAATTGTTGAAGTCAGTTTTGTTGATCAAGGTGATCAATGTCTGGGAAATGGTGTTCAACAATGCAGGAGAGCTAGCAACGTTATTGATGGTGTTGTTGATGAGACCAGAATGGTAGACAGTTTCGATGACGTTCTGAAGCGCATCAGCGGAGTCTCTTCTGTGAATACTCTCGTCTGAGACGTAGGAGTCCACCATTCGCTTGAGCATGGCGTATTCGCTCGGAATCACTTGGATTTGTTCAGAAACTGGAACCAACGCAGTGGCCACCGAGGCCATGGTGGCCACGGCCGTGACGATAATTCTCCCAAACTTCATGGGCACTTAGAGCAGGGAACAGATATTGAAATACAAGCAACTGCAGTAGTGGTGTTTCGAGGGTCCTGTTGGAATACCGTCTTCTGGGGGTGATGGGGTAGTTATATTGTGAACATGGGGCTCTGCTATGTGCAGAACGCAGTCCCAGATATTGCCTGATTGGGAAGCGGAGTGAATTGCCTGATTAGGCATAGAGTGCTCGCATGTTGGGGCACCGAAAAACGACCAAATGGGCCCAGGTATCGTCTGACACCACCTCGACGACTGTTGGGCACGCGGGCCATGTGACGACTTGGCACTTCCGGGGGACCTTCCAGGACCCCCACCGTGGCCTGGAAGCTGTGTTGTGCCCAGCCATCGCTGCTGTGGTGCCCAGCAAGAGGCGGTTGTGGTGGTATCTTCGTGTCACGTGTGCTGACACCGGAAGAGGAAACCATTACTTTTCCGTTTTGGGAAGTGATCAGTATTGCCCCATTGGGAAGCCGAGGCTGCAAAATTCTTTTCACCTTCCTAAACTGAATGCAACACGACAACACCACCCAGTTGCTAAGGAATATTGTCAGTCATCATATAAAACCCTTGCCCCTCCCTGGTTTCCCCTGCAATCTGCTAACCCTCCGTGAGGTTTTTCCTGTCTGTCATCCTTTATCCTTGAAACTGCAGTGGAACTTCTTCGAATCTCCAACTAGTCACTTCACGCCCCCTTCACCCCATGAGGATTATTCACTACTTGTCTACAGCCTTCTTTGCTGCCACCTTGGCCGTGGCTGTTCCAACCACTGCTGCCAGGGCCGTGGCCGTTCCCGAATCCCAGTTCCAAATCGACGGCTACTTGGACAATTATTTGGACTACGAGTTGACCCCACAAGACTTTGCCCAACTCCATGAATTCCACAAGAGAGCCTCCAACTTCAGCACCACCGGCCTCGAAGGAACCATCGCCACCGTTCTCCGTTTGGTCAACAACTCCGGTATTATCTTCAACGTGCTCGACCAATTTGCTGGACATCCTGACCGTATCGAGAAGCTCGCTAACATCACCGGCAACTTGATAAAGTTCACTGGATCCTCCAGCTCTTCATCCTCCAACTCCTCCTCCGCCTTCTCCCTTGCCAAGCTCCTTCTGTCCGTCAACATCACCCAGATAGTGGGCATTGTCCAGAACTCGGGCCTTCTCCAGTCGACCTTTGATGGCATTGTGTTGGACGACGACTTCCGTCCCGTTTTGGTCAACATCACCTACGGAATCTTGAACAGCAGCAAGGCCGAGCTCCGTTTTATCATCGACACCTTGTTCCAAAAGCCTAGCTCCAACCAGAAACGTGCTACTGGCAATTTCGGTGGAAGCATTGACACCTTTGCTTCCAACTTTATCTATGGCTTCTTGGGCTCTGCTCTCTTCACCAACGGACTTCAGGCCTCTTTGGACGCTTTGAATGACACTGGCATTGCCGTCTACACCATCAAGCGCTTCCTTTCTAACCCATCCTACATCAACCTTACTGGCGAGTTTGCTAAGGACTTGTTTGCTACTGGTGCCATCAACCTCGACCTCGCTGCCTTCAACATCAGCTCCTTGATTGAAACCTTCCTTGGTGACCCAACTCTTATCACTGATGTCGTTTCCGGCTTCCTTTCCGGTAACACCAGTCTTGAGGGCCTCACCTCCTCCCTTGGAAAGTACACTGGTGCTCTTGAACTGTTTGTTTCGGATCTTGAAGGTACTGGTATCTTCGTTGAGTTGAACAACTACATTTTCCCATCAACCTCTGCTACTGCAACTTCATCTGCCAGTAGAAACAGAAAGGAGGTAGCCTCTTCCACTAATGGTGGTTCGCGTGCATCCTCTGCCACTGCATCTGCTTCATCCTCGTTTAGCAACGCAGGTAACGGCCAAGTTCGTACCAGTCTGACCTTTGTCAATGCGGTGGTTTTCCTCCAATCGGTTGTCTTCGGTGGTTTATTGTTGATATAAGCTCAAGAAGCTCCAGAAGCTCAATATTGCATCGAGAATATCCTTGTGAAACTAATTCCTCCTCAGCATACTCCACTGTGATGATGATGACATATAATGTCCTAACATCCTCAAGGTCTCCATTCCACCACCTCCTATCACAGACGCTACAATTTCAAAGCAATTTGCAATACCTTCAACTACCCATCTGTGAAACCCAATTTTGTATTCTTCGTTAACGTTTTATTTCGGTACTCTGGTGGGGCAATTCCGAAGCCCCTTGGTCAATTTCATGGACTCGGGCCATAGAAACCCATTAATTCCCAAATCACCTAGACTTTTTGTCATACCACAACTTTCCTCCCCGGGTCGGCATTAATGTAGCCGGCTGCTTTGTTTCCGTCTTGTTGGGTTCGTAGAATTTTCACATACATCAAAGCACAATTGCTCTTGAAAGCTTCTAGAAGCTATAATAACTTACCCGTACTTTTATTAATTAATAGTAGTAATTGGATGATTTGACGTATTATTGTTCATGTAAATGGGAATGATGTGCTTTTACGAATTCTGCCTCGTTTAAGTTTTAAAACTTCTAGATTGATCGGAATTAATTAATCTCGTCTGTACATACTTAGTAGTACCTAAGGTTACTTACTGCTAGGTTGCTTATCCTTAAAGTACATGGGCTTATCATTTTGAAACTTCCTAATAGTAATTGGATCCTCGTGATGAAGTATCACGCGATTGACTATTATAGTTTATTACCTTTCTTCCAGCAACTTCAACATGGATCCCCATGGTAAGATTCTAGTCCCTGGAAGTGCTCCAAATATCAATTCCTTTACTTATATTTCTTCTGGAAATGGTTTGAACAATTCTAAGCCCTCCAATGAGGAGCCTAGACTGCCGAAGGATACCAAGCAATCATCACAAATGGACCCATTGACACCCGAGAATCAACCACAATTAGCTAGACATGACTCCAATTCTTCTGACCAATCGATCGCACCATTATTGTCTTCAAGTTGGCCATTTTTAGACCCTCGACATGCAACAAAACAGGCTGGAAAACCTCGTCAGGATGATGATATCAATTTGCTGAGTGAGAATAACGAGAGAAGGTCCATCAACGATATCAATTCCAGAACCCCATTATTAAGCAAGTCACAGCCTTCATCAAGACGTCCCAGCTTGGTTTCGTCAAATATCAACAGATTCACCCAAAATTACATCATTCCAGCTGCAAAATGGGCATATTCACCAATCGCAAAGAAGAAGAAACCTGCTCTAGTTAAGAAAGAATATGTAATTGAATACTCTGTTTTCAAGTCTTTGAAATCATTGCCTCCGGTAAACAATGAAAAGCAGCTTATGCAGCACTGGAATCAGGTTCAAGAAAAAGAGAATAACCATTATCTTGAAGATCAAAATGATGCCAGAGTAATGGGGTTTATCTATCCTCTGAATTACGTAACTAAACAAAACTTCAATCATCTTGTACAAAACATTACAGACCATATTCAAAACAAGGAATTGAAGCCAGAGAGAATCTCCCAAGGGTCTTCTGGAAGTTACTTCATTTACTCCAAGAGATCTATTGATGCGAATATTCAAACAACCTACAAGGCTGGAATTTTCAAGCCCAAAGATGAAGAACCATATGGTCCCTTATCACCTAAGTGGACAAAGTGGTTACATCGTACCTTTTTTCCTTGCTTCTTTGGTAGATCCTGTTTAATTCCAAACTTAGGTTATATTAGTGAAGCTGCTGCATGTGTCCTCGACAGGCAATTGCTTTCATACATCGTACCATACACTGATATTATCCGACTTCTGTCAGATGCCTTTTTCTATAATTTTTGGGATAGTTCGAAATTACCCCCCAAAATTGGTTCTTTTCAAATGTTTTTGAATGGATATACTGAAGCAGAAAAATGGTTCAAGATATATCCGATACCACCTGAAGATTGTTTGATTAAATCGCTGGAGATAAAAGTTGATCATGGGGATGAGGTTCACGAATCATTCTTAGATTCCAGGTTTGTATGGTCCGAAGAAACCATTTATCAATTCCGACAAGAACTTGAAAAGTTGGTTATTTTGGACTATATAATGAGAAACACAGATCGAGGACTAGATAATTGGATGATTAAGATTGTCTGGAAAACAACTCTTATAGGTGAAACATATCGCAACATGAAACCTGTTGTGAAAATTGGTGCCATTGACTCGGGGCTTGCCTTTCCTTGGAAAAGACCTGACGAATGGAGGTCTTTTCCATTTGGATGGCTTTTCTTGCCTCTATCAGTCATTGGACAACCGTTCACGATCGAAACAAGGACGCATTACTTGCCACTATTAACCTCTGAGTACTGGTGGGAACAAACCGTAGTCAAATTAAAGCTGGTCTTTGAATTAGACAACGATTTCAAAGAGAGAATGTGGCTAAAACAATTAGCTGTATTGAAGGGACAAGCCTTTAATGTGGTTGAAACATTGAAATTGAGTCATGCTGGACCATTGGAACTCACGAGAAGTGACAATATACTAATTTGGGATGATGTCATGTATATTCCTAGTCTGTTAAACGATGCCAGCATAATTAATGCCATGGAATCAAGCATATATGATTTGGGTTTCAACAATTACAACGCCATTAATGGGAGTGCTGATGGAAATAAACGGGTAGAAAATACTAATGGTATCCAACAAACGCCGATTAGTCCAACCGAACCCCCAATAGATACTTTTCATACCAATGACAATGACAGTCTATCTGTCCCCTCTTCCTCCGATCGGAAAAGGCTTGAAAGGTCTGCTTCCTTGGGAAGAATATGGGAGAACGGCGAGCCTGGTATGGTGAATGGGTACGATTACAATGTGACCTGTACCGAGGTGGCCAGGGATAACCGAGACTCTCGAGAAGAGAATAGAAAAGTGATTATAGAGCGATTAGAGAAAGTTAACAGTAAGCCACCATTTTTCACTTGGTGCTGAATACAATTGTTAATTTTGACATTTTGTAAGGTTTAATACTTTTTGAAAAATTATGACTTTATTTAAAATTTATTAAAACACTCTTCACAGTCTTTACTTACAGTAATATTTATTACCTTGAATATTTAGCAAACGGTGTATTCCTAACGCTATATTAAACTCAATTTGCGCTTTCTTTATCTCAAACACTTCGAAACATGACAGCATTTATTGTAGTTCATTAATCATAATAATAGCCGAACTAATATCAAAAACACCCCACAGCAATCATGGGGTAGCAAAACTTCGCCAGAACTAGTAAACTATCCGAAAATATCGTGTATACTTAGTTATCATCTGCTTAAACATGTAATTTTTACATATAGTTTTGCAGTTTGCGCAAGAATGTGTCAATCTATTGTCCGTTTTTCCTGGTATTCCCGCGCATCGGAACAAACGGTGCTAATTTTAACCGACTAACACCGAACTTAAAACCATAAGACCTGCATAGTGCCCCTGTAAATAGAAATTTATTGAAATCAGTAAAAATTAGCTGGCATTATTTTGCAGATTAGAAAGTGAAATATTAGTAATGATTTTATTAGCAAAGCAACAAATGGGAAGTTGCGGGATCTGGGTGAATAAAAAAAACCTAAATTGTTCAGTATATAAGTATAGCTTCTCCTCCTCTGTAGTTCAACTTTCAATCATCAATTGATATTAACTCAATTATACAATCCAATAGTAAAATGACTGTTGCCTTTGTTACAGGAGCTACCGGATTCGTCGCTTTAGAACTTGTCAAGCTTTTGCTTGAACAAAACTACCAAGTTGTTGGAACTGTTAGAAGCGAAGAAAAGGGACAAAAATTGACCAATCTCTTGAAATCCGACAATTTCAGTTATGAAATTGTTCCTGATATGTCTTTGCCAGGTGCTTACGACCAAGCCTTGATTAATAACCCCCAGATTGAGGTGTTCTATCACGTTGCTTCTCCATTCCATATCAGTGAAACTAACATTGAGAAAGAACTCTATATACCTGCCATCGAAGGTACCAGAAATGCTTTGGTTTCTGCCAAAACTCACGCTAAGAACCTTAAGAGATTCATTGTGACCTCTTCATTTGCTACTCAAGGTTACTCCCATGTAGTAGACCCAACTTTGCCTAATGACGAAAAGCTCAACGAAGAAAGCTGGTCCCATATCACCTGGGATCAAGGTTTGACCAATGGTCTCTTGGGTTACCTTGTCTCAAAGGTTCTCGCAGCCAGAGAGTTCTGGAAATTCTTTGAGGAAGAGAAGCCATCCTTCGAAGCTGTTTCTGTCCACCCTACGTATGTTTTTGGTCCACAAACCTTTGATTCCGAGGTCAAGGCCAGTATGAATACCAGTTCCGAGATCATAAACAAACTCTTAAAGTTGAAGTCCAGTGACGAGATCCCACAAACCAGTGGTTACTGGACTGATGTCAGAGATGTGGCCATTGGTCATCTCTTAGCTTATGAAAACCCAGAAGCTGCTAATAAGAAGATCATTCTCACTGGGGGGCCTTTCAACATCCAAGCTATCATGAACGTCTTGAACAAGAACTTCCCAGAAATGAATTTACCAAAGGGCAATGATAGCCAAACTAGGGCAGACTTGAACAAGATTGTTCACGGTAGCCTTGACAACAGTGTCTCCAATAAGCTCTTGTCTTACAAGGTTGATAACCTTCCAGTTTATGGAACTATCGAATTCGAAAAGTCTATTGTTGATACTGCTGAGCAAATCATCAAGTTTCAACAACCAAGTAGTTAGAAGTAGGATTTAATCAATTCTATGTATATAAGGTATTAACAAATCAAGAAATATGGCCAGTTATTGAAATATATCACAAAATGAAATCCCTGTACGTTGAATAGATACTAATTAACTTGCAAATATGTTAGAAACTCCAGTGACTTGTCTCTTGTCAACCGTGAAACAATTTTTTACAAATGTCCATATATTTATTGTACTTGATGAATCTAAATTGAAGGTATAACATGCATGTTTAGAATGTTCAGCATGTGAAGAATTGAATAACGTAATAAAAATAATAACCTCCATTTTCAAGGCTCTTTCTTGTATATTTTCTCAAATACTTCGGCATAATGATCACTGCTCATACCCTTGAAATCCTGTTCATTGATTTCGAACTCGTGTCTGGATTCTTTCAATTTCAACTGCAACATTTTCATCAAGGAGTAAAGTGTGTTCAATATTGGAACTGAAACATTATTCTTTTGAGCTATTCTAACAGGATTACCCAAAATAATCTCAAACTCTGTCAATTGACCTTTCTGGGCATCGATACACATGGAGGGCAGGTAGAAAAGACCATCACAAGTGTGTAAGCATTTTTCAACCCAAACCTCCGGAATGTCGATTCCTTCACTCTTTGCAATAGACACGATTTCCCGCATTGCTGGCTCGATTAACGTGGAATTAGCACCTGTTATTTGGCATCTGGTCGCATCAAGGCCAAGCAAAGCAGTGACAGGGTTAAACACGGAATTGAAGATCAACTTACACCATCTCAAGAAACGAACATTTTCATTATACACGACTTTGTTCTTTCCCTCGATGTGATAAATGTCAATGATTTCATCAATGGCTTTCTGGGAATTGGGGTGACTTTGTTTGACATCAAAATCTCCAATATGCACCTCTTCGGGAACCTTGTGGATCACCATATCTTTGGTGTTTGATGAGCCAACAAGACTAACACCACTGAGAATTAAGTGATTAGGGAAAGACTTATACATGGGGAGCTCAATATCGATACCATTTTGCAAGAGAAGAATCACGGTGTTTTCAGCCACAGCTGGTCTAATGATATTTTCACAGGTATGTGGACCATCTGGAATATTCTTTGTACTGAGGAAAATGTAGTCAAATGGTCCATAGGTGTCTCTGGCTTCTTCTACCGAGCGAACAACTTGTGGGGGTATCCACCCAGTGACCTTTCCATGGTTGACAGAATCGATATTATAGCCTTGTTTAGTGGCCTTCTCGTAGTCGGACCGAATGACGATAGTGACCTCACATTTGCTTCTCTTGAAGAGAGAGTAGGCACAAATGATGCCCACACCTCCGGATCCAATTAATAAGACTTTGGGTGCCATTTTGGAACTGATCGATAAATTTCAAAGTAGAGATTGTTGAAGAAATATGAACTTGGATTGGATTTCGGGTGATTTCCAATTCATACTCCAAGACAACTTACTGTCTTCAGGTTTTGAGGATTGAGTTTGAAGACTAAAGATTGATCACTCTGAGGATCTCACTTGGTTTAGATTTGCGAAGAAATGGTTATGTACCTGATGATAACGTGAGATGAGCACTTATGATTAGTTGTGGAACCTTCGGCAAATATGCCATTTGTTAATTCCAAGTTATTGATTTCTGGGGGCGTAGTTGTTGAATTATTCCGAATCATGTCTCCTTTATTTTCGGAGCTCTTTTGTTTGATTCATCGTTATTACTGGTGAATCTCAGAACACCATTCACAAGAAACAATCAGAAGGTGTAGAATCATATACTATTGACGAAGAAAGTTGACAGAATTTGGTAGAGCACCACCACAACAGACTTGAATAGTGGTTACTATTAATGGACCCTACGAAGTCGTATTGTGCTACCTCGTATGTTGGTGGTAATATATTTTATGCTAATTGGGAAGTGTATCAGGAGAACAATGCCACCAAGATTCGCGATTGTGTCTGGTTTGAAGTTCCTTTGTGATTTTATCAAGTAGTTTGTTGTAGAGTAAGTTACTATTGAAAAGGGAATAATATTTTAGTTTTGGGTAGACCGAAACAATTTTCAGGACAGCCACGTTCGGAAACAGGTACCTAAGATTATTGTATCTCTTTCATTAGACCGATTTGGGAAATGTTATCCTACAGACAAGTAAGACCTAGTGAAAAGCGAAATGAAATAAATTTCCAGTTAAAACCATGGAATATGTTTGAAGTTAGTCTAACATAATTATCTATAATGCCTCGTTACAGATGATAATTAGTATTATATATTTCGAAAAACTTCATGGACGTGTAATTTAATTCTTTGAAGATTATGCTCACGAGAGTTCTTTGGGAAGGTATTCTCCATCGCCATCGTAGCCATAAAACTCCCTGGCCTGCACTATTCTAAGCTCAAAGTGTTTCATGGAGTTCCCGTCGTTGATCTTGCCCTCGATTCCAGCCTTATTGGCCTTCTTGGCCTCCACCATTGCGAGTCGATGAGTCAACTTGAGGGTATTTCTCATGATGGTTAGTACCTGATTCACGGCTAGCACAAGAGCATTTTCGACTTGTTTGTCCAACAACACCACCAACTTGTCCAATAGAAGTGCAGAAAAGAGGTCTCCCACACCGGTGAAGTACGATTTGATGATGGGGATCTCGAAGAGCCTCACTGGGGTCTTCTGCTGGCCGATACATGTGGAAACGGCACATCCAATCACTGAGGAGTTCCCCATGATGTTGCCGTCTAAAGAGGTGATCACCACGTAGGGAACGCCGTATTCGTGGTGGAGATGGTCAATGGCACGCACCAAGTCCTCGGTACACTCGATGTTGTATCCAACAAGGAGCTCGAGCTCGAACTGGTTGGGGGTGATGATGTCCACAAGCTTTCGCGAGAGAACCAACTTGTTCTGGCTAATGCAATTTTTTTCTACGTAAAGGTAGTTGTTATCACCCATGACAGGATCAAGAAGGTAAAGCGGTGCCTGAGCAGGAATTTCAGCAACCCTACTGGAGGCAGAGCCCTGTAAATTCACACTAGTGCCAGCACTAGACTCACTCATGGAACCCGACTTCAACTCGCCAATAAAGTCATGGATGATCTCAATAAGCTCTGCGTTGGGGATATAGCCAGTGATGACGGCCCGGTAGTGTGTATTCCATGAAGAACCACCAGAAACAACGATTTCATCGAGGATCTGTTTTAGCTCTTGGGGATCGATGGGTTGTCCTTTAAATGAGCCGTAACCGGTGTGGTTTGAGAAGTTGACGGTGTTGATATTGTCGACATCCCAGTTCTGGGTCTGGAGAGGGAATATAGCCGCCTTGCCCCCGACGTAGCCATGGGCTACGTGGGACTGGATGGAAAGGACTGATTTCATAGTGGCTACTAGCGTGGAATGGCCAAAATGGCTAGGTGGGGTTTGAGATGGAGTCGTGCTTCTACCAAACACCTCCAGCCATAGTACTGTAGGTGGTGGGAAGGTTGCATTTCGACTGTGTGCAGGACACATTAATACAGGTTCCTGGGACCTGGATTAAATTGCCAGCCGGTGATGAAACTACAAGAATAGCCCGAGAAAATAGCCCCAACAAACAGTTCTAGACCTAGATCCTTTTAGATACCATCCAAGAAATGCCGGAATTTTCTGGCCTGCGATCGACTCACAAACTCTTAAAAATAACCTCGATTAGTCCCGATGGTGACACTGGCCATGGATGTATCATGAGTTGGACCACCAGTCACGTCAAAGAAGGAGAAGGAACTAACATTGGGCCAGCGATATTTTTCCGGGGCAGCAGGACAGAGTGTGGAAATGTGCCATTGACTCGTAGGGCGGAACACCCCCCATTTCCAGGTGAAAAATCCGGGATTCTAGCCACCCACCGGTTCTGCCACAAAGTATTGCGTTAGTGCCCTAGAAATGTTAAATCGGCAGAAATTCTCCCCGGCTACAGGGCCAAGGTGGTATTTTCTTGTACACTATTATTTTGACAAGCCAACGCAATACTACATGGTACAGCCGAAATCAGGGCCAGGCCAAGCACAATGCCTACACTGCAACACCCACACCCCGACATTTTGCGGCCACTGCATCAGACGGTGCCAGCCGTATGAATTGGGCCCAGGGGATGTGCCATTAATGGTTTACCATTGGGAGACCACGAACTGTTCAACGAGGTAAGAAAAGCCCGCCATGGTTTCGAACTCCAGCAGATCCTGCCACTTATGTCCAACCACGTTCACCAGGGGCACTCCCATTCAAGATAACTGAGCCGGAGACCTCGTAAACGCAATTATAACCATGCCATGGCTCGCTTCGAAAGAGATCCCCTGGTGGAGCCACGCTTACGTAACATGGCTTCCATGGGTGCCAATGCCAAACCCAGCCATGTTGGTTTGGGAACAATGTCCCCATCACCAAACCATAGAACGGTAAATGCAGACGGCAAAACACCAAGCAGCTCGGCAAATGGAAAATGGCCAATGGCAAAAGACAAAACCATTAAACATTAATACAATAATACCATAAAACGTTAATACAACAAATGGCATAATAGCAAAATGGCAGAATACCAGATGACATAATGCCAAAATGGCAAAATGGCAAAATGGCAAAAGAGCAAAAGGGCAAAAGGGCAAAAGGGTAGAAGGGCAAAATGGCAAAATGGCTAAATGGCAAAATGGCAAAAAATGGCGTCTTGCCAGATACGGAGCCAGCGTACATTCTCCAACACTAAAAGACGCTTATTACCACCATCCATCGCCAACTCCGGCCATGGCTGTGGATATCGCTCAATATTTTGTATGAATTGTTCCTGTTAGGGCGATGGGCCCATTGGTGAGATGGGCGAAGTTGGCTGATGGTAGCAGGCGATGGGGCAATTGTGGGCGCAATTGGGCACCAAATGTCGCCGTTTGTGAACGTTTGTGAACGTTTGTGGACGTTTGTGGACGTTTGTGGACGTTTGTGGACGTTTGTCAATGGTTGTCAATGGTTGTCAATGGTTGTTGACGTTTGTTGACGTTTGTTGACGTTTGTGTTTCTTCCTAAAATGGCATAATTGGCATAATTGGCCTGAATCAGCAATGCAACCGGTATTGCCAGACCATTTGTTAGACACTAGTGGCTGGTGGAGGGAAGGCCAGTGGGGGAGGGCCAGTGGGGGAGGACGTGGGGGAAACGCATCGAAAAAACCCTTTTGAGCACCCCACGTGAGTGCGAAAGCGGCGGTGCGCACACGACCCGGGAAATGATGTGGGTGCGATGCACGCCGAAGGTTCTATTCCGTCGATGGCTGCACCAGAATGCGTCAGGGCGCCTTCTACGCATGGTGCGTCCGCCGCCCGCGGGCCAGGACCCTGGCCGTTTCAGGTGTGTGGCTACCTGACGATCCAGGCCCGGGGTGAGCAGGTATCTGCGACGGCCCCCAGCGGCCCCTGGGCCGGCCCAGGGACCATGTCGTGCCCCGCCAGCGGCCTCTGGCCCCACCCCGGGTTTGGTGTGCGCCGGAAAATATGTGGTGTCGTATGCATGGTCAGGCGTGCGCGGGCCAGATCACGCCCTGCGCCTGCATGGTGGCCGATGCACCAGTTGCAGCGCCCGATGGGTCGATCCTCGGGTGTTGTACCAGATTGTACCGGCAGCTCGCCAGGATATTTTCTATCGGAGCTGCAGACATTGCCAGGAATTAGAGGGTTTTGCTGGTGCAGATGACGGTGAATGTGAATGTGAGTGTGAATGTGAATTTCGTGGTGGTGGTTGTGTGGGCCCGGCGAACGAGGATTTTCGGCTGGCGCACCACCACCACCCTAGGTGGCTTGGTGACAAATTAGCCTTAGCCTTTTTGGCGGTTTTGGCGGTTTTGGCACCTGTGTCAGGTTTCCAGGATGAAACACAGCCAATGTTACCTCCACAATCACTTACAATCAGACACGAAAGTTTGAATCGCCAACGCCTCTGCCGCAGCGCCCTTGCAACCCCGCTGTCCGCATAAGATTATGCACGCCTATAATTTACCTCGCAGAAGGTTCTATGCACCCGACGCGCATGTCGTGCGCTGCACAGGCTTATTTTTAGTCGTGGGCTTGTCCACGCCACTAGCAGCAAAAAATATCCCGGTAGGCGCACGCGCACTGTCTGGGTTCCACCCCTGTGCGTAGCCGGAATCATATATAAAAGGGGCATTCGCCTGAATTATTCACCCCAACAATCACTTGTGACCCACGGAGTTTCCAGTTCCTCTCACCATGTCCACCGAAGTCATCGACACCGACGTCTCGTTCAAGTCCACACTTCCACCCAGAAAGAGGGCCAAGACCAAAGAAGAAAAGGAACAGCGCCGTGTGGAACGGATCCTCCGTAACAGACGGGCTGCCCATGCTTCCAGAGAAAAGAAGAGAAAGCATGTGGAATACTTGGAGTCTTACGTGGTACAACTCGAACAAAACTTGGCAAAATTGCAAGGCAACTTCGACGCCGTGTTGGGCTTGGTGTCTCCAAAACAACAAGCCGTCTTGGCGTTGGAATCCTTGGTGAATTTACTGGAGTTGAAGGAAAAGATCCACTCCAACTTGACCATTTCTCCAAAGAAATCTGACCATGAAGACAATGAGAACGAGAACGAGAATGACGACGACGATGACGACGAAGATTCGTGTGGCTCGGGAGCCGTGACTCCTCAAGCCAAAAAACGCAAGTTGAGCGAGATCAATGACCACCCGGTGGTAAAGGAGGAGAAGAGTGTATACTACAACTATCTTTCGCCTGTCTCTATCAACTCTCCAATGAACTCACCTCTCGACTTGACTTTGACAAAGAACACTTCTAGGGTTTCTCCAGAACAACAATCTCCTATCATCAAGACAGAACAACAAACCGAGCATGATACCATGGGGCAAAATTCAGCAGCAATTTTGTCGGCACAGTATGACTACACTACGGGATTCTTCCCCAAAGAGATGTATGTGTGACCTTGATTCGTTGACTGTGCTCTGCTTGTCCGCGGGCGTCCAAGCAAATGAGATGTATATTAATCAAGACTTTTTGGTCAGTCGATCAAATCTTCTTGATTAATATACGTGGAATCTCTTTGCTTCGCTCTTTGCAGGATTTACAGCATAGAAGCAAATGTCTTGAGTCTGATCTATAACTTACATTCCACGTATAAATACTGTGCCGTATTCCACCACCTTTTGGTCTGCAGCACCGGTCATGCAAGGTTTCTTGGATTCCTTTCCTGGTGATGGGGTGATTGACGTTCCCATCAAAACTAACATCCCTAGTACTTCAGTCCAAGGCTTGAACAGTGGCATCAATGACTTCTTGTTGGCCCACCATTCCGAGGTTGAAGATCTCAATGATTTCTCCTCTCCTGATACCAATTCATTTATGCTTTTGGGAAGTCAACAAAACGATTTTGAACTCAACCATCAAGAGCCAGAGCAACATGAACTTGGTTTGTCCATTGATGAATTCTTGGAGTTCTAATGGTCTGGGTAATTTATTTTGTTCTGGTATAAATTGGGTTTAATCTTGTATTCTTTTAAATTAAATCATGAAAATGAAAAAAAAACTATGGCTACTACACGTTCGGTTCAGTTCTACTAATACTTTGTTCAAATGAAAGAAAATCGCAAAATCAAAAAAAAATAAAACAACAAAAACCAAAAAACAAGGCAATTGTTTTTGATTTCTTGGATGAATATTAGTGGTAGGTCAGAACAGGGAAATGAGGTTCCTTTAACTAGCGAAATCAATTTGATAGAAGGCAATACGAATATATGATGCTATGACAGCATCGTGGCGCTCCTTAATAGTGATGCGACGATTCCTCTCCTTTATCTTAAGTGATTCCTTCAAAGTGAATATCTAATACCTGGTTCTTATCTAGCTGCTACCTTTCTTAACCAAAGGATCGCGATTATCGAACACATACGCATAAGAACGCCGGATAGGTCTAGTTTTCCAACTCATATTTACTTCTCTGTACATTAGATAATAGAAATACGTAAAACTGAACATTCTGTAGACCAGATGGATTCATAGTTCAATATACTGAAAAATTATTGATCAAAGAAAAATCACATGTAATCCACTCCCGAACTTCCAACTACTCCAATACCCCTGGTTCAAATCACCATGGCCACCACAGCTTCCAATCTCAGCCCCCTTTTTCGGGTTGTAATTGAACTTTAATGCACCCCTTAAAGTTGTCTGGTTACTGTTGAATTATACATCTATTCAATGATCGATCTCAGACCCTGAAAATTTTCACTAGTTCCACACTACCGAATTAGCTCCACTAACGCGCCCTATTTGCATGAAAATATTAGACAATACTGACCTATTCAGCCTGTATAATCATGACAATCATGACAATCATGCCGATCCCTTCCAATGTAGTCAAAAACGATGCCACACTAAATTCGGGCCAATTGGCAGGATCTCGTCTCACCCCACGTTTTCCGGTTATTTTTCACCAATGAATAACATGAGGCCATTCAACCCACCACGGCGATGCAATTGACCAGCTTTCGGGACCAAGAGGTGCTTTACAAGGTGTACAGGACCACCAGGACCACCAGGACCACCAGGACCACCAGGACCACCACCGACGGTCTTGCACCAAATTCTCCAGTAGTTGGGGTGACAGGGATATTTGAAATCCAGGTAGCGTTTTGTGAGACTAATGTCCAGTAACTGTTTTGATCCAGCAAATTTCAGACAGACATTTTCGCGGTGTTCGTCTATCGCCCCTACAGTGAGATCCTCTATGGGTATTGGCTGTTTTCATTGGGCAAAGCCAGGAACGTCCAACCAGGCGAAGCCAGAAATGGCGAAATGGCGAAATGGCGAAATGGCCTATCAGGCTGCCACGTAAAGTCCCCCTGCAAGTCCTACCAATTGTTCATGCTTTTGGTGACACTGCCCTTGGGGTTGTTCTGTGAGGTAGAATAACGGCACTATTAATAGCATGACGGAATATGATATCATAGTGGGAATGTCGCACAGCATCGCCATAAAATATACACCTGTTCTATGCGGAAAGTTGCTCCTTCCTACATACAGCAACAACCAAACCTCTTGACAAGACCTGTCTTGTTATGAGCACCGGCACCTCTTCTACCAAAGCTTCGATTGTGGTTCGCACCCTGAACCAGGATGGATATCCTGATGGTCCACAGGTGTCCTCCTCAGGAACCCCCACTTGCTTGTCCTAATTGACGTCCTTGTAGGACAGGTGCCCTCCATTTCCCCAGACTCCCCTATAAAAGGGCTTTTCCCCCTGTAACCACCACTCTTCTTTCAACTACTTATCAGTTCTTTGTACCTACTACACCAATCAATCATGTCAGCTAACGAGTTTTACTCTTCCGGAGAACAAGGTTCCTACAACCCCCAAGAATCTCGCCGTGACGAACAGGGCGAAAACCAAGATGGTGAAAGAGGCTTCTTGGGCACAGTAGCCGGTGGTGCACTCGGAGGAATGGGTGGCCATAAGTTGGGAGGTTCCCATTCCACCTTAGGCACCATTGTGGGAGCCATTGGTGGAGCCATTGGTGGCAACAAGCTCGAGAACAAGCTTGAAGAGCGCCACGAAAACCGCCACGAAAACCGCCACGACGACCGCAGAAACGATAACTACGGCGGCGACAGCTACGGTAGCGGCAGAAACGAGAGTTACGGTAGAAGCGACAGCTACAACAGTGGCAGAAACGACAATTACGGTGGTGGCAGAAACGACAACTACGGCAGTGGCAGAAACGACAGCTACGGCAGTGGCAGAAACGACAGCTACGGCAGTGACAGAAACGACAGCTACGGCAGCGGTAGAAACGACAGCTACAACAGCGGTAGAAACGAACACCACGGCAGAAACGACAACTATGATGGTAGAAATGACGGTTACGGTAACGACAACTACAACAGTGGCAGAAACGACAACTACGGCGGCAACAACCAAGGAGGTAGATGGTAATTATGACGAATTGAAGTTGACGCTGAGGCGTGTGAAGAAGAATTGCTGTAGCTGTTTTGTAGTGCCATGACTTTGGCCAATGGCAAATTCCATGGCAGCGGGATGCGTCGAAGAAGTGGGTGTGGAAATCGCAATTTCCGCCATCGTTTCAGATCTGCTTCAGATCTGTTTCATCACCAGGAACCTGTAACGGCGGTCACGTGATCCTAAATGATCAATAGTGATGAATTCACTAAAGTGGCATGAAATTAGCACATTATAACCAGACAATCAAATCCATTATCACCTTTTATCCCCAGAGAACGATCCTGATTTCCTCCAAGAAGTTCCGAAGTCACAGTGGATTTTAATCTAATTTTCACTATTTTAGAGATGTGCTCACCTGATTCCCCATATGTTTTTTTTGACTTGTTATGAACATTTCTGCTACCTTATTTTACCCCTAAATCCATAATGTAGATATTCTGAATTCATTGGTAACATTCCTGCACCTCGATCTTTCCACTACAGTTCTGTGGATCATTTTTGCGTGTGTATTCACGTCCTTCACTCCTGTTGTTAGTATGCGCATTATTGTTAAGTATGGGAAATAAGTTCAGTAGGTGAAATATTTGATAAAGGGCATATCAATCCAATCCTTTCAAATATTCTTCTACAACGAGATGCCTCCACAAATCTCATTTGTGGAGATCGCACCGTCAGTCATAATACCGATAAAGATCTTTGCCAAAACTCCAACCAGCTATTCTTCGTCTCCACAATCGCTAGCAATCAATTCCAAGTCACTCATCACCTTGACAAACACCACGAATTACCATACCAAACTCTCCAAAAACTACCTCAATACGCTTGTCGATTCGATTAAGGAGGATGTGATAGATACATTGCTCAATAAACCCGTCAAAGATATGGAAATCAAAGGCCCTCTTTCAAACTTGTCGTTATCAAAAGCGACCATTCGTGTTCCCATCAAGGATGGCAAAAAGCACCCTGCTTCTTCTGCTGGCCAGAGCACTAGCGTCCAGAAAGAAATTTCTTCGAAGGATACTGGATCGGGTCGTCTTGCACGCGTTGAAATCCCGTTGATTCTTCTTGTCAATATCAGATCACAGTTTTCGTCCATTTCCGACGAAGATGTTCGGAAACTTCATCTCAAAGAGTTGGTTAGTTACAAACCCATTCGTCCCACTGGATGTTTGGGGGTATTGAGAAAGGAAACCACCATGGAGCAATCCATATTGATTGAAGAAGAGGACGTTGCCATTATCGAGGAAAATTCCGACTCCAAGAAAAGTTTGGGTTACAAACTAGAACGTTTGAATTTATTCAGTAATATGAATTATTGTATTAGAGTTTTCTTGAATGCCTAGATAATTTATCGTCCACCGTTCATCGCACTTGATTTTCTTCCAAAGAATAAAGAATAAAGAATAAAGAATAATGAATAAAGAATAATGAATAATGCTCGGAAACTTAAAGGATATTTGAAAAATAAAAGAACTCCATCGATTCATGAAATTTCTCACTGATTATTATTGTTTGTCAATTATTGCCAAACAATTATCGACAACTGCTAAGGTCCCATCACTATGAGGCGTAAAAAAGCAATAAGATAAATCACATCAGTCAAATCAAAAAATCACCTTTTAATCCACCACTGCATACTGGATCCACCTCTTTTACCTTTAAAATGACTTTCATTCCATACTTCCAAACCTCCTTACTTATTTAGAAAGCTCACGTGACGTAACAAGATATGATGATAATGAATTTTGCCATCGTAAAGTAAAACTACTTCATAACTAACATATATCAACATGGTGATCCTTCGTTTCAGATCCAAGGACGGAATGTTCAGGATCTCTGCGGAGCCCAGTGATGATTTCCTTCTTGTTTTGGAACAATTGTTCAGCAAACTCACCAATGTGGACCCTCAATCCATTTACATCAGCCACAAGCCAGGCCAAAAAGGTGAGTTGGCCAACGGGTTATGTGGGAAAACAGTTGCCGAATTGGGCCTCAAGAACGGAGACATGTTGTATGTCTCTGGTGGAGCTGCAACAACGGTCAATGAACCCAGTAATGGACCCAGTACCACCAGCCAACAAACGGTTTCTGGTGCCACCATTGCAGTGAAAGATATTCCTGTGAACTTATCAGCTAGCTACACCCCTGGATCGGAGGTGGACGAGCTTCTTGAAAAGCAACCAGGGTTGATACAGAGAAAACAGTCCAGATATTGTCGTCATGGAGAAAAGGGTATGTGTGAGTATTGTTCACCTTTACCTCCGTGGGATGCCAATTACAGAAAAGAAAACAATATCAAGCATTTGTCATTCCATGGCCATCTCAAAGAATTGAATGATTCCAAAAACAATCGTAACAACGCATCATCTTATATCCATCCATTGGATGAACCAAACTATCAAATAGACCTCACCTGTTCAAATGGACACCAAGCATACCCCAAGGGAATCTGCTCCAAGTGCCAACCTCCACCAATAACCCTTCAACTCCAAAAGTTCAGAATGGTGGATCACGTCGAATACGCAGATTCGCAGATCTTGAACAAGTTTATAGATGCATGGAGACAAACTGGGGTTCAAAGATTTGGTATTTTATACGGAAGATACGAGCCCTTTGAAAAGGTCCCATTGGGCATGAAGGCAGTTGTTGAAGCCATTTACGAACCTCCTCAAGCTGGAGAGGCAGATGGTATCACCCTTTTACCATGGGAAAACGAAGACCAAATAAATTTGCTAGCGAAAGAATTAGGACTTTACCAAGTAGGTATTGTTTTCACCGACTTGACAGATGCAGGTAGTAACGATGGTTCTGTTTTGTGCAAGAGACACAAGGATAGTTACTTCCTTACAAACTTGGAGATTCTTATGGCAGCAAGAAATCAAGCCGCACATCCTCTGATGACTCGTCATTCTACAACAGGAAAATATTCTTCCAAGTTCGTCACATCAGTGATCAGTGGTGGTCTCAAAGGTGAGATTGAACCAAGATCTTACCAGGTATCAAGTAGCGCAGAAGCTTTGATCAAGGCAGATATCATTAGCGCTTCCACTCAACCCTCTAAATTATTTGTTAATTCAAATACTGAAAAGAGATACGTTCCTGATGTTTCTTACCTGGAAATCAACGAATATGGGCTCGAGGTGAAATCCAATGCTAAACCCACGTTTCCTGTGGATTTCTTGCTTGTTTCATTGACTGACGCCTTTCCACTTGAACCCAAACCTCTTTTCACTGGTGCAGGCTTCTCTATTGAGAACAGAGATTTCATGGGAGAGTTGCAGAATTTGCCCCAAATTCACCAGTACTTGAGTGGTGGAGAAGGAACAGGCGAAAACTTGTGTGATTTCCACTTTTTAGCTTACGTTGCCAAGACTGAAATCTTGGGCAAAGAGGAATTGGGCGTTTTGATCAGGTTCGTGAAGAATAAAGAGTATGGTGACTTTTTACAATTGGTGGAAAGTCCTGGATGGATGAGTTTACTCACAATTGCAGAACAAAGCAGTTGAAGAATGAGCAAGAGGAAATCTTAGCCATGCTATCAAGTACCCAAGAATATATAGTTAATATTTCATCACTGAATGTACAAAATAACATAATGCAAAAATTCAATGCTACTAACTATTAGAGACTTTAGAAGAAGTTCTTACAATAACTCGTTACAGTAATATCAATCTTACATTATCTTTTGTATGTCATTCCCAATCCTTTAATTATATTTCCGAAATTAATGCTCTCTGTCGTGTGAATTAATGTTGCTCATTAAATACAATTCTCACTACTAGAACCGATTTTAGGTGTCAAAATGTAAAAAGACCAAGGTGTCTATTTCTTTCCGCAAAAAGTCATGTAATCACCAAACTGCAGCAACTATCTATTATAGTTCCACAATACGTAATTACGCGTTTGAAATAGAGCAGCAATGCTCTTAATCTCCAAGTAGAAATCTACTGGAGTAGAAACTATGAAAATTCCCACAATGGCCCTAAATCCTGGACCAACTGGAAAAATCACCAACTAATAATGCACCGCCTGTTGAGCCTACTTTTTATTAATTTATCGAGCCATTGAAGCTTCAAAGCTATTTTTATTGTATTTTTCACATGGGCCATAGTAGACTGTTCGCAGCAATTGACCAACATTAGTGAAGCCTCAGAAATAACTCGATCACACCGCATATTAGCACTACCTGACCTAATTAACAGGGCCCCAGTTCACTATCTCCACCCTTGAAAACTTTGAAAGTTCTAGAAGATTCTGTGGGCCCCGCAAACATCATGCAAAACAGCCCCAGGCTATGATCCCTCGCCTATCCTCTGCTAATTACACCACCATGCTCACATACTAATCCTTTTTGAGCTTCACACGACCAGTTTTTTTCTAGAGTATTCTATGGTTGTGTGCAGCACGAAACCTCTGAAAAAAATTCACTTCCCATAAATAACCTCAATACATCTCCGTCTTTTCATTTCAACAAAATGTCTACTCCATTCGGTGTCGATTTAGGTACTAACAATACCGTCATTGCCTGTGCCAGAAACCGTGGTATTGATATCATTGTCAATGAGGTCTCCAACCGTACCACTCCATCATTGATCGGTTTCGGTCCAAGAAACAGATTCATCGGTGAGAGTGCTAAGAACCAACAAACCTCCAACTTGAAGAACTCCGTCGACAACTTGAAGAGAATCCTCGGCTTAAACTTCAACGACCCAGACTTCGAGATCGAGAAGAAGTACTTCACTTGTCCATTGGTCGAGAGCAAGGATGGTGGAATCAGCGCCAAGGTGCGTTACATGGGTGAACAACAAGAGTTCACCTCCACCCAGTTGGCCGCCATGTACATCAACAAGATCAAGGACATCACATTCAAGGAGACTAAGGGTAACATTGTCGACATCTGTTTGTCCGTTCCAACCTGGTACACTGAGAAGCAACGTCGTGCTGCTGCCGATGCTTGCAGAATCGCCGGCTTAAACCCAGTCAGAATCGTCAACGAAATCACCGCTGCTGCTGTCGGTTACGGTGTCTTCAAGGCCAACGACTTGCCAGAAGACGAGGCCAAGAAGGTTGTTTTCATTGACATTGGTCATTCCTCCTACCAAGTCTCCATTGCCGCCGTTAAGAAGGGTGAATTGAAGATTTTGGGTTCTGCTTACGACAAGCACTTTGGTGGTAGAGACTTCGACTATGCCATTGCCAACCACTTCGCTGACGAATTCAAGTCCAAGTACAAGATCGACGTTAAAGAAAACCCTAAGGCTTTCTACAGAGTCTTGACTGCTGCTGAAAAGTTGAAGAAAGTCTTGTCTGCTAACACCCAAGCTCCTTTCAACATCGAATCTGTCATGAACGATGTCGATGTCTCCTCCTCTTTGACCAGAGAAGAATTGGAAGAGTTCGTCAAGCCATTGTTGGACAGAGTTAACGTCCCAATCGAAAAGGCTTTGAAGGAAGCTGGCTTGAAGGCTGACGACATCGACTCTATCGAAGTTATCGGTGGTTGTACCAGAGTTCCATCTTTGAAGGCTAAGTTGTCCGAACTTTTCGGTAAGCAATTATCCTTCACCTTGAACCAAGACGAAGCCATTGCTAGAGGTAATGCTTTCATTTGTGCTACCCACTCCCCAACTGTTAGAGTTAGACCATTCAAATTCGAAGACTTCAACCCTTACTCTGTCTCTTACTTCTGGGACAAACAAGAAGAAGACGAAGACCACTTGGAGGTTTTCCCAAGAGGTGGTTCTTTCCCATCCACTAAGATAATTACCTTGTTCAGAAGCGGCGACTTCGAAGTTGAAGCCAAGTACACCAACAAGGAAGAACTCCCAGCCGGTACCGAGCCAGTTGTTGCTAAGTGGCAATTGAAGGGTGTTGTTCCATCTGAGGGTGAAACCACCATTGCTTCCAAGTTGAAGTTGAGAAACGACCCATCTGGATTCTACACCATTGAGGCTGCTTACACCGTTGAGGAGAAATTGGTCAAGGAATTGGTCGAAAAGGAAGGTGAAGACGAAGACGAAGATGCTGAACCTGAATACCGTGAGGTTAAGAAGTTGGTCAAGAAGAACGATTTGGAAATTGTTCAATCTACCGCCGCTTTGGATGAATCTGCCAGACAACAATTCATCGAAAAGGAAAACGCCATGGTAATGGAAGACAAGTTGGTTGCTGACACAGAAGAAAGAAAGAACACTCTTGAAGAGTACATCTACGAATTGAGAGGTAAGTTGGATGATCAATACAAGGACTTTGCTTCCGATGCTGAGAAGGAAAAGTTGTCCGGTATGTTGACCAAGACTGAGGACTGGTTATATGATGACGGTTACGACTCAACCAAGGCTAAGTACATCGCCAAGTACGAAGAATTGGCTTCCATCGGTAACATCATCAGAGGTCGTTACCTTGCTAAGGAAGAAGAAAAGAAGCAAGCTTACAGACAAAAGCAAGAGGCTGCTCAAGCCAAGGCTATGGCTGAAAAGATGGCTGCTGCTAGAGAAGCCTCCAAGACCGAGGCCCCAAAGACTGAGTCTAATGCTGACAAAGATGGTGACATCGATATGGATTAGGTAAATAGATGCTGTAATATAATCGGTACGTAGAAATTAGACAACTTGTAGTTAGTAATTTAACGATCAAGATGATAAACTATGAAATTACCATGGGGATTTACTATATGAAGCTGGACCAAGTTTATTTATATCATATTTTTCGTACACTTTGAAAAACGGCAATTTCATAAAACATCCACAAAATTGTTCGTGCCTAGAATTGTAACTACACAAAGCACCTAATGAATGATTTCCATCAATAACCTCGGCCTGGGCTCTGGCAAATGAATTTTTGGTTACACTCGGCCGAGAAATCGGACTTCAGTGAAAAATATCAAACCTCAACCGGAAGAGCACCACGGATAGAAGATGTACCACCGGTCCGGAATTCAGAGTCAACGAATTTGCCCATAAAACTACTACAGTGGATTTGGAAGCCTCTTGGCACAAATACGAAAAGTCATCTATGTATACGTTGGTGAACTTTGGGGAGAAATTTGACTCTGGCCCCCAATGCATCATCACAAAATGGAACTTCAGCAATGGACCATCCACAACAACACATATGCTGGAAAACGCTTATCTAAGCATCGTTTAATATTGCCAGACCACCTTGTAGATATTTGATTTGGAATTCGGCTAAATGATGAGATCAATCCGGTTCAAATGGAATTTCCATGCCAATCTAGAGAATTGGCCCCACTGTCACCAAACTATCGTTCGGGAAGCCATTGATACCCCTGAGTAACAGATATATTCGCCATAACCGGTATATCTTTCCAAGATCGGGGATTCTCTGTAGAGGACATCCCCCAAAGTTCGATCTGGGCCCCCACGTAAATCCTCCACCTAGTTCTCAACCCCCAAACTTCTCAAACTTGACAAACTTCTCAAACTTGACAAACTTCTCAAACTCCCTCAAAATTCACAACCTCCAAAACTTCTTCCACCTTCTTCCACCTTCTTGCACCTTCTTCCACCTTCTTCCACCTTCTTCCACCTTCTCTACCCCCTCCTTTCCCTTTGCTTTCCCTTTCCTCTCCGTCACCACGTTCCCCCTCGTGTCCCCCCCAATCAGTGGAGGTCTCATCTCAATCACCTGACCTTGTTTCCACCGTTTTTAGGCTAGTAACCCCACCATACTACGCATGACGGTAAGCTTCCCATCCTCCATATCAGTCTCCGACCCCCTAACGTTCCCGTGTTACTCCGGAATCGACGTCCTCTGATTGGCCAATAGCCCCCCGGATCTGGCCCTCCACATGTCTTCCGACTCCGGTTTCTTTCGCGGCACAAAAGCCCTGCCGTACCACTATGATGGCACTCTCCGTCGTCCCCCGTTGGAAGTTGTGCAGGCCTGAAAAACTGTGCGTAATATCCACTACGGTCTTTAGCCACTACCTTCACATTTGGTGTCATAGCCTCCAGGACCGTAGAATCTCCGCTGTTTATTCCTGTCAGCGGCTCGTATCCCCCACCACAGCATTCTACCTCGTTGATTTTCCTGGCTGGCTCTTTTTCCTGGCTTTTTTGTGTGTTGTACCAAGTGTATACTAAGTGGACCGCCACCAGTCCATCCTTCATTCATTCTCCCCAACAGAGCCTTTTCTTCTCCACAAGCCTGATACGTTGCATCCACCGTCCGTGAACTGCTTTCCCAAGTGGCCTGGCCAAAATCGTCCCATTTTCCCTCCACTCCCCCTGTACTCCTGTCATGGGTACCAAATCCAACCTTTCCCTAGCCATCCAGCAAGCAGAACAGAAAAACTGCCACGATGATTCTCCAGTAATCGCCCAGTCAGAAGGTTCTACGCCCTCAGAGCATGCCCCCCTGCTGTTTCCCAACCTCATCCAGCCCAGCCCCAGCACATCCACTGTCCACGAATCCAGCTCCAGTGCCAAAACATTCAAACCCCAGCTTACACCTCTCACCACCAATTTCGACCTAGGTATCAACAACTCCGACGAAGATGACTCCGACGACGAGCACAACTCCATAAACCCTGCAGAAGAAGAAGATCTCAAAGATTACGTCCCTGGTGGTTACCATCCATGTTTCATCGGTGAAAACTACAAGAACAATAAATACACTCTTGTCAGAAAACTAGGCTGGGGCCATTTCTCCACCGTATGGCTTGCCCGTGATAACGACAAACAGCGTCACGTTGCCATGAAAATCGTTCGGAGTGCCAAACATTATACTGAAACCGCCATCGACGAGATTAAACTTCTCGATAAGGTCACCACCACAGACATCCATCATCCAGGACACGGCCATGTGATCCAATTGTTGGATACGTTCACCCATAAAGGCCCCAACGGCGTACATGTGGTGATGGTATTCGAAGTTTTAGGAGAGAATTTACTTGGCCTCATCAGACGTTATAAGCATAGGGGCATTCCAATCGTGTTTGTAAAGCAAATTGCAAAGCAATTGCTTTCTGCCATGGATTTCCTCCATAGAAAGTGTGGTGTGATCCATACTGACTTGAAGCCAGAAAACGTCTTGATTGAAATTGGAGATGTCGAGCAAATCGTCAAAATGGTGGAAGAAGAAGAGCACCAAATCAAGATCGAGAAGCGAAGAGTTAAATCTCAAACCATGCATTCATCCAAACTAATCGGTGGCGATGCTATTGCTGCCGCAGACGAAGTTGGAAAACAAATCACCACCCCTTCATTAGGTAGAAATGGTAGAAGATCCAGAAGGCAAACCTTAATCACAGGATCTCAACCATTACCTTCGCCATTGAGAACGTTCAACAAATCATTTATTAACGTATATGGTCTTGCGAATTCTACATCAAATACACCTATTCGCAACACCTCATTCAATTCAAACGTTGGCTCTATGAAAAATTCACTCAATATAGAACCTACCACTCCGGTAGAGCCAGTAACCAGAACATCATCCGGTGTGGATATTAACGAAAAGGACACCCTTAATAGTTCACTTTCATCAATGTCAATTTCGAATACATATCAATCAGGCATTGACCCTGTTTCTATTCCAAGTTGTGGCCCCAATGACCTTGATCTGACTGCATTATTGGAAAATGATGTTATAAACGAAGACGAGCTCATTTCAGTCAAAATTGCTGATTTAGGGAACGCATGCTGGACTAATCATCATTTCACTGATGAGATTCAAACCCGTCAGTATAGATCTCCTGAAGTTCTCTTGGGTTACCATTGGGGTGCTTCAAGCGATCTTTGGTCATTTGCTTGTCTAGTGTTCGAGCTTTTAACTGGAGATTATCTTTTTGATCCTCGTGATGGTAAGACCTACACCAAAGATGATGACCACATAGCACAAATCATTGAATTGATTGGACCCTTCCCAAGATCTATGCTCAAGGAAGCATACTACACTCGTGACTTCTTTAACTCCAGAGGCGAACTTCATAGAATTGTTAAATTGAAGCCTTGGGGTTTGAAGGAAGTTCTCGTCGAGAAGTACAAATTCAATGTCAATGATGCCATGGAAATATCCGATTTCTTGATGCCTATGTTGACATTACAGCCTGAAAACAGAGCAGATGCCGGAGGAATGGTCAATCACTCCTGGTTAAGTGATGCCGTCGGTTTAGAGAATGTGGTTCTTGAAAGACCCGTCGGAGGGTCAGGCGAGGATATTTTGGGATGGTCCAAGGAAATTAAACAGTCCAATGCTGAAGCTGCAAAGGGAAAATACTATTATAATTGAATTTTTCAGCCAGAAGTACTCTCTTCTGCTAATATTGGTGACATAATCGATTCCCACCGTGTAACTTTATTCTGTAATTTAGCATATGTATGATAGATAGATCAGGAATGTAGCTTAATATAGTTCAAGGATTATTATTGTAGATATGTGACATGTTGTATGTTGATACTTAAAAGTCACAAGGATTTTTCACGCAATTGGAAATATACAGTATAAGATAAATTGCAAATTACGATAGCAAGAGAACCCAAAACCAGTCATCCGAGAGAAAATGAATTTCTATCATAGTGAAGAGCTATAAAAACAACATTAATCCCCCATTTGTAGTATAATCACCGGTTATTCCAATTCGTGGTTGAATCCTAAACTTATGCTACCTTTGCTCAAGAGTACCACTAGAAACCTTACAAAAATTGCACAAAAATTCAGAGAAACTCCAATAATACGATTCAAGCTGAACCTATATCCTATTTTATTCTCCGCTTGCAATTGACCTAGCATGAACTTTACTTTTCGCAATCCCCATTTTTTACTCTTGTTGGTGATCTTTTTGGTGATGTTTGCCCTCCCCACGCCCTCACTAACCACCAAATCCTCTACTACAACCGCACGACCCGTTTCTTCAACAACATCTATCACTCCATGCTCCATATTGAACAGAACAATCTCTTAATTGAGCAGACCCTCACCCAAAGGGTATTTCCAGAAGATTCTACCCTCAAGTCATTGGACAGAATCATCACTGATTTCGACTTCACCACCTACCACATCTCCACCTTACCAGACAACAAGCAATTGATCTTGATATCCATCTATCTTAAGTGCTGGGACGATTTGACCAAACATGGTGTGATTGAGTACCTCAACAGCAAGTATGGCAAATATCAGGGCTTGACGGTGGTTTCTGGCGACCAGATTGAGCCTAGTTACAACTTCTCCTTAGTATTGGACTTGGCCCAGTTGGAGCAACAATCCGAGGAATTGAAGACCGAATTGGTGCAACAGTTATCCTTCTTGAAGAGACATGCCATGGCTGCTGCCTTTGAGCAAGCCTTCAGCCGTTACGACGAATTGGCTGCCCACTATGCTGACAGTAACACCTACTCCGAGGAGATTCAGGGGGAGTTACAGAACGAAAAGGTGTTGGTCATCAAGTACCGTGGGTCCGACGAGTGCATCTACATCAAGCCATCCTTTGACAGAGTCACCGTGGTGTTTTCCACAGTTTTCCAAGATGAAACCGATAAAATTTTCGGTAAGGTGTTTTTGCAAGAATTCGTCGATGCCAGAAGAAGATCGGTCCAAACCGCACCTCAAGTGTTATATTCTCACAAAGAAGCTCCATTGGAGATTCAGGGATCTGTCCAAGGTACCCGTGATGACGAAAATAAGGGTTACATTACATTCGTGTTGTTCCCCAGACATTTGGTCAAAGGTGACCGCAGAGACAACTGTATCTCTCATATTCAGTTCTTCAGAAACTATTTCCATTATCATATCAAGTGTTCCAAGGCCTACATGCACAGTAGAATGAGATTTAGAGTGAAGGAGTTCTTGAAAATCTTGAACAGAGCCAAGCCAGAAAACGTTGACGACGACGGCAAGCTCATTGAAAACAGAAAGACCGCCAGCGGTAGAAGATTTGTTGCCTAGATATGAATAAAAGACAGAACATCCAGTTGTAGTTCAGATTAATGCATCACGCAAAAACACCACCAAATAAAGGCAACAACGAAGAAGCAACAACGCAAAAAGCTTGAACTTAATTGTAGAGCAAAAATGGGACTCGTTAATTAACTTTCAGGAAAGCAAAGAGTTAGGTAGCTAAACTATACGAATAACCACTAGTTTAACATTCATGTACCATCCTGAAAAATTCGCTTTCTGAAGACAGAAACTCTGGAATACACGTAAACAAACGAAATATCAAATTTTCATTCTATGCGGACTATTTACACTATTGTTTGGGCTTCTTCACTCCGTATTTGGACCTGGAAGTGGCTCTGTTGGCCACCCCAGCCAAATCGTACACTCCTCTTACCAAATGGTACTTGACACCGGGAATATCTTGCACTCTTCCACCTCTGACCAACACAAGATGATGCTCTTGCAAGTTGTGGCCTTCTCCTGGAATCAACGCCGAAATGACGTTACCGTTGGTGAGTCTCACACGGCAACACTTTCTCAACGCCGAGTTAGGCTTCTTGGGCTTGAGAATCATGACTCTGAGCACCACACCCTTTCTGAATGGCGAGTTTTCCAAATCGGGAGCCTTGGAACTGTATGGCTTTCTTGGTTTCCCTTGCTTTCCATACTTGATTTGGTTCAAGGTGACATATCTCTTTTGCTCCATCAACTTGGTGATTTGGGAGGTTATCGGGGCGAATTTTGCAACAGATGGCTTGCAGAACGATGCCGGGGCCATTGGAACACGCATAAGAGGGGCAATCTGGGTTCGAAGACCGCCAATCAACAGTCTAAGCATGGCGATGGTGGTGTACTATGGTTCACTGTTGATGAAAATTTCCACTTTGAAAAGTGGGTCACGTGACCCACATTTTACAAATTTCTCATCCACTAATAGTGAATACATTACTTCTACCAACACCATGTTTAGAACTGCCTTGTTGAGAACCATCAGAGCCCCAATAGTCGCCACCCCTGCCGGCGTGGCACGTACTGCTGTGATGTCCCGTTTTTCTGCCGCTCCAACTCAAGTTCGTCACTATGCGGGCTTCCCAGCTTTGACCAGAGAAGTAGCCAAAGAAAGAATTCTTGAGTTGTTGGAGGGTTACGACAAGGTCGACGGCTCCAAGGAGATCACCGAGCAATCGTCGTTTGTGCAAGACTTGGGTTTGGACTCCTTGGACGTGGTCGAGGTTGTGATGGAGGTGGAGCATGAGTTCAACATTCAAATTCCTGACAACGAAGCCGACTCATTGAAGACCGTGGGCCAAACCCTCGACTACATTTTGGCCCAAGATGATGCCTGCTAAGCCCATGGCGCTTCCGGGGGATTTTGCCTGGTTTTCCTGTCATTATCCCACCGTTTCCTCCACCTTCCCGTGCACAGTGTGCCTACTGGCGTCGGTATCAGAGATATTTGTTGGCGACCGAGGTCACGCGACGTTCCACATGAATAGCATAGATGTGAGTCTTGTATTATTGAATAAAAAGACCTAGAATGTTCTGTAGAATTCTCCATCCATGAATATAGCCTTCATGTAACGGCTTTGGGAAAGTAATACGGGTCACGTGATACCGGGTCACGTGCACGGTTTTAACCAATAGCGAGGCTAAAAATTACCTTCAACTTTTCATCTACCAACACTCACAATGGTTTCTGTAAGTACAGCCAAAATGATCGAAGGATGGATGGGAACAGCATAGGGTGGTTTGCATAGGAAAATGATGCGTTGGGCTTTTTTTGCACTCTTTTTGGCCTTCTCAATGTGTCATTTGGATCGGTCCACTTCACGAAAGCTCTAATCAATCATTGGGCAAAAGAGCCGTTTTAACAACAAAATGCCCTCTTATAGTGATTTAAATCAATTGAAAGTGATATAACTCATCCAATTACGTTTGAAAATGCAAGAAATTCAGTTGTTTCATGGTAAATTGGGCTGGAAGTAAAAAGATTCAAGATTCAATACACAACAAGTATACAACAAGTGTTCAAGCCTCAAAACGGCATTTCTTCCGCAAAAAATGCACAGCAGAGGTTTCTGAATTACTCTCCGTCCATTCCAATGCCTCGTATCATCAAGTTCCCACAATCATCATCGTTTCAACAAATTTTTACTAACATTCTAGTACATCAGAGGTCCAGCTTACAAGTCTGCCAAGTTATTATCCGGCGTTAACATCAACATCACTCCATTCAAGGCTTACGTCTCCAACTTGGTCTTCTGGGGTGGTGCTGCTGGTGCCGCTGTTGCCACTTTCACTGAAGGTGTTCCATTGTTCCAAAAGACTTTCTACGAGAAGATTCCATACTTCGGAAACCACTGGATCTACAACCCAGACCCAGAAGACATTCCTATCTGATTGTATATATCAATATTAATAGTAATAGTATGGCATAGAGAAATGACATTTCTATGGAATGTATCGTAAATGTTCCCCATCATACCTTTCAAGGAACTCCCGTTCAATCAAGTACTCTATGCTGGTTTTCAAGTCTATAATGTTCACTGGCCCTCTAATTTGCAATTTCTTCACTGACTCGTTCAACAAATCAGTAACTGACATTTCCCTTTCATGCTTCATGATTTTCATCACTGCACTATTGAATTCTTCCTTGCGATCCACTTGTATCATTTCACTATTCTGATCCTCAATCCGGTTTTTGGTGACCCTATTAGTTGGTTCTTTGGCCAACGGAATCCGGATCTTTTGTGCCTTGTCAGTGAATGCATGGTTGAATGAATAATTATCCTCAGATACTAATAAGATCTTGTACTTTTCGGAGCTTAACGAACTAAGAATACGGTTCAATATCCGTGATTCTATCTTTGTTTGGTGTTGTATCTCGGAAAAACTCAACTTATCTTGTTCACTGAATAGCATTATCACAACCGCTTGTAACAAATTCACAGTTAATTCCTTGGTTGATTGTTCGAAATTGGCTTCTATGGTCACTTGGTGTAATGAATAATGGGACCAATCAATTATCTTACTCTTGTTTTTCTTATCCAAGCTTAGGTATCCCCGAGTATACTCATCCACAAGTGAAGTGAACGACTCAGGAAGTATCAATTCTGTTTCCATTCTCGGTACTTCTGGCCATTTAGACTTTTCTAGAACCAAAGCAGTGAATTCAAATTTTAGATCTTGAACTAAGAAACAGTTTTGCTGTGCAAAGAGGAAGTCCTTAATCACTGATTCAATACCAACTGTATCGGCAACCAAGTTCAATAAAGATTCTGCTAGAAGAAGTTCCGTATCAAAATCAATATTTCTTGATACTAATAACCTTCTGCATAAATCTTTCTTGTACGATGACATAAATTCATCCTTATTTCGTATACTTTTGAATAAAATCAACATGTTGAATTCAAACTCTTCATATGATAATTCTCCTGCGTTTTTCTTTCCTGTAGATTTTAAATAGGAGTCACAGTATTTTGAAAGATGGCTCACTATGATAGTGTTATGCGAAGGCAAATTAGATACTGTTTGGAACGCATTTCGAATCTCAAAGTCGAACTTTTCATCTCCATTGAATGATTCTTTTAGAATATTCTGATACATTTTATAAGAGGTAGCCAATGACAGTAAAAATACTTTGGATGATTGGGATTTTGTTCGCTCAAACAAATTTTGAACTTCTTTGTTGATTATTTTACCCCATTCATGAACAAATATTGGCATTGCTTCTAATTCAAACACATCCTTTGAACTCAAACAAGAATTATATATCAGTTTCAATTTGTAGTTACTCTCGCCTTCTAGAATGTATGGCAACGTAGAGCTTATGAAACCACTAAAATCTTCGAATATCATACACCAATGAAGTTTGATTATTAAGTTGTTTATAAAAGTCTTTGAAAATCCACATTCACTAAAAAATGACTTTTCTTTGGACCCTGTTATCACCACTTTATTGAAGTACGTTTCGGGATCTTCCCACCATATTCGCTTAAGGTGCCTAAAATTCCTAGCAATTACTTCGATGAGTCCATGAGTTAAATCAAATGTGATTGCTCCATTGTAATTCATCTTCAATAGAACCTTTGAGTACTTCTTTAAGTACTCAGGGTATTCTGCATCTCTTTCTCTAAATTCTGCAAGCACATCAGATTGCAAAACTAAGAAGAAGTTTTTTTTGTTTTCCTCAACGAAGAATGTTTCTATGATCAAATCCATGCCAAAATTCAAGATCTGCTTTTCCATTTTGCGAATTTTCAAGTAAGAAGTATCGAGGTACAAAAATAGCTTGCTTAAAAGGGTCAATTTTGCATCCCATGAGTCATAAATCTCGAGGAACAATTTTATGGTGGTTTCCTTGCTGTTATGTTCGATTTCAAGTAATTGTGATATGGCTGGTTGAACATGTTCATTAAAGTGACCCGAAATTTTCGATTCGAGATGTTTTGTCATTTTAGACCTTTCATCGGACTTTAATCGACAATGTGATTCAATCAACGACGAGTAAGTTCGATAGCTGTATTCCAAAGGAGAGTTGGAGAGTACGAGATCAATTAGATCATGGATTCTGACTCTAGAATCATTGAGGAAAGTCACCATCGAATCGAGAAACTTTTCATCTTCATTATGGTGGCGTTTTCTAGACTCAGTGCTGGAGCTTATAGATTCCATCTTGGGTGCAAGATGTGATGCTTTTGGATCATCCACATTGATGGTAAAATTGAATACTGAGTCTGGAACTTGATTGGGGTTCATTGTAACTGTGAAAATTCTATGACTTACACTCTTCTGGGTCACTTCTCTTGTGATTTAGTGAGTTTTCAAGTATGTGCTTAACTTCCAATGGATTCTAGAAGGTCTTAATGGGTCCAATTCCTGAGTTGCCTCTCGGGTACCAATGCTGATATCCAGATATCAATAGAAAATTGCTTAGTTTGATTAAGTAAAGGGCAAGTAGGTTGATTTACTTCCCAATATTATTCCTTATCGCCTTATTGTTGAATTGTAATTGTCTTCCACTGTTAAATTGAAGGGTTTCTTGTGTATTAGTAGTGTCTAGTCTAATATGGTAATAATCTGATGCGCTCGAAAATCTAAACTTCGAACAGATAGTAGGTGCAATTTCAAGCTTTTTTCAAGATAAAAGACCAACCTTGACTATTTTGTAACTGATCTGGACGTACACAGTTTTATTCAATAAGAATTCTTACTAGATAAGAAGACACGCATTTTCCAATTTGTTCCAGGTGCTTTTTTCCCAGGTTCTAGACTGTAAAGCTACTTTGACCCCCATTTAAGAAATTGCTTATTACTTCCACAACAATAGCAAAATCGACCAGATATTACCCCCAGTTATCGAATATGGCAGAAGAAACTCTAGTGGAGGTAAAAGACCCAAAACAATTAACCACAGTCTATAAGAAGAATGGATCGTTTGACCAACAGAGAAAAGTGCTTCTCGAGAATTTTAGACAATCAGAAACACATGCAAATCTTTTACTTAAGCTAAAGCTTATGGTCGAAAATAAGGTGAAGCAGGATCCCTCCATACTTATGAAAAATAAAGGTAAGATAGGCGCGTTGATCCAAGGTGAAATTATCAATGAACATCTCAATGGAAAGAGTTCGGGTGGTAATGGAGGTTTGCTCAGTATCGTGGACAAAGACATTCAAGACAAGATCATAGACTCTCCAGACTTTCATAAGCTCATAAAAACCGAAATCAATGACATACGAAGAATTCTCATGGGAATCAGTGACGAAGATTATCAGAAGCAATTGAAGGATGAAGAAGAAGAAGAGATCAAAAAGAAAGAGAAAGAAGAAGCTCGAAATCATGAATCTGAATATAAATCTGGCTACAGAGCTAAAGGATTTGGCGGGAAACATAGAATATCCAAACCTCCAAGATTCAACTTTTCCAGCAATCGCAACAAGGAGGAAGACAAAACTGAAAATAAAAATGGTAAAGTTCCATTTTTAATGTATTGATTTCATACAACATGATGAAACTGTTGAAGCATGTCTTGGTATTTGTTATAGAACTATTCTAAATTTGGTATAGAAGGTTGGTTCGAGTGTTACATATAGAACAGTTTAATCATCAAGTTCAAAGATTTCATTTGCAATGAGCATCAATTCTTCCACAACTTTACTCTTATAACTTAAATCTTGTGGACTCATGGAGTTGTCATTCAAAATAGCAGGTCCCCAAATGATGGCTAAGTTCTTAGCTGACATCCTATTGGTACCTTGATTGGCTGCAACTTTGTTCAAGTGAAATATCAATGCTCTCAATGTGAAGTAAGCACCATCCGGTAAGTTGAATACCAAGTGATGTAACTTCTTGGCGATGAATGTCTCGTCCAAAGATTTCACAGTTTCAATGAATGATTGATAATACTCTTTCGTCAATAATGGCTCTGGTAAGCTTGCGAAATATATTTTCAATAAGGATGCCACACAGTATATATCTGCATCCAAAACGTTGCTTGCGTCAATATTATTACCAATCATTAAATAATTAGTGAATTGTTGATCGATTGCATTCTTAAGATTTTGCACTGTAGTTTTGTTACCACTGGTTCTGTAAACACCTTCTATGTTCAATCCATGCGCCTCGATAACATCAATACATCTTTTCACTACCAATGGAACGTTATCAATACCAGCAAATTGGATAACATCTTCAATGGAAACTCCGAATGTAGGTTGCTTTGGAGGACTGAGTTGGGTATTTAATGTTTTAGGTCCATTCAAATCTGATGGAGGTTTGGTTGAAGGGTCCAATGATGAGTATGTGTATGAAGATGCAGTGTCATTTAAAAGACTGTGATTTTGAGTGGTTGCCGTGGAATGAGATAGATTCGAAGTGGTTGCGGTATTGGTGGAACCGTTAAGATTCAGATTAAATGATGATTGAGCCTGCAAATGAGAAGAAGTTGTATTAGAACTATTATTCTTCGGGGTACTATTATTCAAGAATGGTTTGCTGATTTTTTGGTTCTTAGCCAAGGAAGGGTGTATCACATACTCGACAGGGATTAATGCGTTATTAGTTCCTGACTTTCCTTGTTTGGTGAGGTAGTCGTAAAGGTCTCTTTCGTTGTCGATTGATGATGCAAGTGTCTTCATAGACTGTTTTGACAGTTGAATAGGACTGATCAAAACACCGGAGTTCATGATTAAAGTTTCATTCCAAGTGGCAAACTTTTGTAGTTGTACATTCATAGCGATATCCATTTCCAAGATCAAGTTCTTCAATTTCTTAGAAGATGTAGGTCTGTGTATGATCAAAATCTCGTCCTTCAACTTTTTGCATGTAGAAACCTTGACCTTGTAGTCCTGATCAGCCAAGTCCACTTTTCTCTGAAGTTCATCTTCTTGTTGCTCGACGGTTTTGTTCTTCAATGAGAAGGACTTTTTATTGGGATCGGATGATTTGAGCTTTTCCAAATCATCACATAAATGGTAGTATTTATGCTTGGCCTTTTCTGCCGCAAGAATCGAATCGGTGCATTCCTTCTCTTTTCTCTTGCCTTCGTCCTTGATTAGCTTGCGTGAGCGGGAAACAGTGCCGATCAACGCAGTAAGCTCATCATACATCACATTCAATGCCTTGACGTAGGAACTTCCAGCTCCAAAAAGCTTCTCGTCAAACTCGATGATGGCGTCTAATTTCTGGCTGAAGGAATCATTCTTCAATTTGGCGGAGCCTTTGATTGAAGCTCGAGCTTGGGTACCAAACTTCTTCAACTGGTTATAGTGCTCATCCTCGATCTGGGCCTTTTTTTTGATGTACTTCGAAAACTCTTCTCCCGTAGTCAAACTCTGCTTGAGACGGTTGAGAAGAATATCCAATGAGCCATCGCTATTGAGGATGGTCTTAATTCTGTCTTGGTCTAACAACGCTTCCTCCGACATGGTGGGAACAACTGTGAGCGAGATGGTTCGAGACTGCGATACTTTGGGGAAAACCTGATATGGTGGCTAAAAAATGACTAACAAGATGGTGAAGAGAGCTGAAACGCGTTCGGGGTCCAATTGAAGCTGGAATATGAACAAGGAGGTGACAAAGGCTGGGTTGAGTGGACGAGAATGACGCTTTTCGTGTTCGTATTACATAAGCAGCGAGTGTTTATAGACGCACCGTTACGTATACTCGATAAAACTGAAACTACACGGCTTAGGCCCATTTCGAGCGCTGTGAAGTAGTTGTCGTGTCAGTTTGCTGTGGATGTGGGGAGACGTCGGAGCACTCCCAAGCTGACGGTTTGTGGTCACCTGTCCGTCACTTGTCCGTCACCTGTTGTTGGTAGGGACCGCTATTGAGAATCTGCGGTGCTCTCCTGACTATTTCCCGATTTGGAACACGTCAAGAAATGGTGCATTCAATATACAGTGTACTAGAAGTGAATCTCAGAAACATCGAGAAACTCCATTACGGTCTTCGAGTGGATATTGGCGGATTGGCATGCTCCTATCCGATGAATCCCCGGTCATGTACATTATCGGGACCCAATATTCTTCCAAACCCCGGTATCGTAGATTTGGCCTGTTGTGGGTGCAAAAACTGCACTAGGGGTTGTGTGAAATGCTTCTTAGGCAATATGTACAAATTGACATAACTTCCATGTAGAATTCTCTGGAGTTGAGATATAAGGTGGTGAATTGATATGGATATGTTATTGGCGGGGCAAGTTTCACAATATCCCACAGAGGATGTAGGTTTGGCAGATTGGGGGTACATCAAGTTGGAAGGAACGAAAAACTGATTATAACGGGATAAAGCTGGCTTTATATCGTTGTATTTTCACACAAGAACTGTGAAATCCTTTGAAATAGAGTGTCTATGCTTGAAATATGGAGTTGGAGCTTTGTATGTGTTGTATTGTGGATTTAATTTGATTTTACGACTCGCTAATGAATAAACAATAGATATTTTCGAGAAGAATAGGTCATATTTTTCACAGAGAAGAAATTATGAACAGAATGGAATCAGTGGTGATTAAAATTAAATAAGAAATATTCATGCGAATATAGATACTTTTTGAAAGTTCTGGTTTCGGTATCTAAAATCTTTCTCCAGCCATGAACATACTTTTAACATTAATTATAATTATACTTGACCAAAAATTGGTATTGTACACAACTCACGCAATTCTAGGTATAACTTAAGTCCACACAAATAGTGCCCATTTATAACCACAATCATTTAAACTGTAGAAACAATTACTGGATTAAACTCTACGATCACCTTAATCTGATTAATTTCGAAGAATCTATTTCAATACAAATATATACTTTATCTTTTAAGATGACTTTAAGTTAGCCCATATGGAATCAGCACTGGAGTGCCTGATTTGAATTAAATTGGTAATCATGCCATTCCGTGGCGAATGATTTCACCATGGATGCAAATTAGTTGAAGAAGCCGCTGGCCCTCTTTTCGTCGTCATGTCCAAAAGCATTGATGCCTTGCTCCACGTTCGCCACTGAGAACTCCAAGTCATCGGTGGTGATCATGTCCCAGAACTTGTAAATCATCATGAAGGTGAAGATGTTACATAAACTTCCGAAAAAGAGACCGTCAATGTAGTGCTTAGCACCATCACAAATGCGTTGACTGAACACGTAGGTAAGAACCTGGCCGGCAACAAAGAAGAATACACCCAAGCCAATAGCACCCAAGGCCCAATAACTCTTCAACGCAAACACAATCAAAATGATCTGGGAAACAACGTAAACGGTAACAATAAGAGCGTTGATGACATACGAAACCACAAACAACGCCGTGGTTTTCTTCAAGTCAAGTGCAGTGTGCCATCCCTTGAAGGTGATCAAAGCAATAAGAAAGTTGATGGCGAACCAGCCGAAACTAAGACTTCTCAAGGTCCACATGGACCTTCTGGTACCATCTTCCCAGAACTGGAAGCATAACATACCGTTGTACAACAAGGCCACACATGCGGAGCTGGCAAGACCGATTTGAACAGCTACGAAGTAGGCATAACTGGAACTGGATGGAGGACTCACACCACAGTCCACTATCAACGACGACACAATCAATCCGAGCATAAGATATGTGAAGAACAACATTTCTGTTCTGCCGATGGCGGTATACTTGGCACGGACATTGAAAACGATCATTAATGCTACCATTAAACCTCCGATATGGACAAATGCATTACCGATGTTGAAGATCATGGTGTTAGCGAGCTCAACCGAACGAGCATAGCAACTGGGGAGGATTCCCTTATCGAAGAACCCATCCTGATTATTGGCAGCTATCACAGAACAGAGAGGAAGCGCTGTCTTTCTGCAGATGTCGTCAAACTTGCCGAACATTTGGGGAGTGGTGCTTTGAAGGGTAGTGGATTCACTAGGTGACTAAGTGAAAGGGTGGGGGGAGGAGAAAAAGAACGAAATGGAGGTTCTTGATTTGGAGTGTTGATCCTTGAAATTTGGAGTGTTGATCCTTGAAATTTGCAGGGAAGAACCGAGAAAACTGATGGAACAGGGAAAGGGATGGAATTGGCGTGGGATCAATAGTCAAAGAGCAACAGCGGGCTGGGGTTGCAAACGTGACTTTTGTAGTTGAAGCGAATGTACTGGGACTTTCGGGTAAGTAGAGTCCAGGAATAGAGCGTTTGACGGAAGAAGCAAAAGCCAGTTGAAGTTTAATGGTAGTGATTGTGGCCATTTGGGCTGGATCAGGAAGAAGATGAGAGCGTGGTGCGCACACGACCGAGAATGTTTTTGTTTCACTATTTTTAAACCCACCACAGGGATGGACACCATTGGGTCCATTTGTAGAGCACGACAGGGCCTTGAATCACAGTGGAAATTTTCTATGGCAATTTGGTACTGGGGCCGCCAGTTGGACGTTTTTGGAGATTCCGGGGTCGTTCTTTGACCAATTGGAGTCCCCTCCCACACTTTCCCCTTGGATTGGAGGGGCCTGTAATGTTCCTGATTAGGTAAATTGGATAAAATGTTCTGCGTGCAAGGGGCGTAGCAGTGCGTCAATTTGAGATGGGTATGTAGTGGAAACACTGCGCCACTTGGTCGTCAGGTGAGTTGGGAGGCGACCATGGACGAGACAGAGGTGGAAAACGCGATGTTTTGATGCCCGAATGAGCATGAGCAACAGCAAGTGTTTTTGTGACGGCTGACGGCCATATTGTTGTGGTGGTGGTGGTGGTGGTGGTGGTGGTGATGGATGGTAGTACCTGGTGCTAAAGGGCCCTCGTTGTTCCTGTATACATCGAAATGGATGGTCCTGCATATAGCCCGAGAATCTTTTTTCTTTCTTTTCGCGTTGAGTGTCATACCACCCCCACCCCCACCCCCACCCCCCAATTGCGCGCTTGCTGCTGTTTGTTATTGTGGCAATGCACGACCCCCATATGACTACGGAAGCGAAGTTCCCACACCAACCGCCATTGAGGGCCAGGATGCCCCATTTACGGCGGCCAGCAGCTCCACCACACCGCCAATGCCTCGCGACACGTCTGGCGGCTACCCCGCTCTCCACGCAGGCCCACCGCGTGCCAGGTCTAGTTCCACTTGTTGTGTCACGTGGGCGCGCTATTTATGTATTACTCTGTTTGGACAGTTTCGGAAGCAGGCGAGAATTTGGGACAAGAGCATCAGGGTAGCCAACGCAACCAAGCAGACCAGAACGCGGTGGCGCCGTAACGTGGACATCCCCCCACTGTCCCAATCTGGAAGCCTTTTCCGCTTGGGGCGCGGCGCGGGGGGGGGAGGAAGGAAGCGCAAAACAGTTATGGGGGTATGGCTGTGCCGGTGCTCGTAACCAAGTGGTTTTAATGGGTCACGTGACATTGGTATAATGTCCACCAAGCAACAAAACCAATCAGTTACCGGCATCTTTCCAGACCCTACGATGCAAGCAATTACGACCACTGCTCCTTTGGGCCACTCCACGAAGCCCAAATTCAAATTGCTTATTTTTTGCCGAATTGGTGTGTGTAAGTGCGACAGAAAATGACACTCAAAGTCTGGTCAACCTTCGTTCATCTGCTGATTCCATAGTCATGGATAGTGATATTTTCTTGACCACAGCACGCAAAGTCGCTCATCCACATAAAAATACGTTTTAGTCAAACCCTGGAGAAAATAATTGCTGTGGCCAACTGGTACTCTGCACCAAAACAGCCTATTTTATGGTAGTGCGAAATAGGCTTCCACCAAGTGGTTCCCCATAAAATTACCTGGCACCAAGCTGTGAAGGCAAATAATATCAAATAGCAAATTATTCAGATGGTTGAGAATATAATTATTTTGTAGCATGGTATGTATACTCATACTCGTACAGCTCCATCTACCCTGGTTAGTCTTCGATAACAATCGCAACTTATGTGGTTCGCTGGATTGAGAACCAAGTTCAGTTTGCAATTACAACTGGAGTCAATGGTGTACCTGCGGTCGGTACCGTGGTGTCTCTACCCCACATACCGTGTTGCAGCCATCGCAATATGAATACTGATAGGTTCGACGGAATTGGTCGAGATGGGGTTCCGTGTTCTTGATGCGAATATAGGATTTGCTACAATTCCATGGGTATTATTCTATTTCCGTCCAAGTAATTAGTTTATCAGTTGTGAAACTGATACCGACCCACTTTCAAACTACAGGGATGCAATGACACGGATAACTGTCCAATACCATTACTGAATGTTGTTTCGCAAGCTAACCAACTTCTACCAACTTCAAACAATATGTGAAACCATTTTTTTGTGGAAAAGGTTGGAAAGGGTTGGACATTCAAAATGGGTTGAACATTCAAAATAGGTTGAACATTCAAAATAGGTTGAACATTCAAAATTCAAAATGGGTTGAACATTCAAAATTCAAAATAGAACATTCAAAATGGGTTGAACTTTCAAAATTCAAAATGGGTTGAACTTTCAAAATTCAAAATAGTTGAACATTCAAAATTCAAAATAGGTTGAACATTCAAAATTCAAAATAGAACATTCAAAATGGGTTGAACATTCAAAATTCAAAATAGAACATTCAAAATGGGTTGAACTTTCAAAATTCAAAATGGGTTGAACTTTCAAAATTCAAAATAGTTGAACATTCAAAATTCAAAATAGGTTGAACATAGCTCAATCGTCTGCTCAATGATGTTAATTGATGTCATCACTTGAGTTCATGTATTTTCCCAAACCACTTTCAAACAAATGATATAACTTTTCTATCGGAATTGAAACCATTTCCACCTTACTAGTCCTACAAGAACCGATGATATCGGAATTTGAAGTTGTTGTTCAAGGAATTATTCAATGGATATATACAAGAAATAAAAATAATAAATAATCAATAATCAATAATCATAACATCCTTCAAGCTCCATCTATACCTGATATGGAGGAGGAGCTTCAAAGTGCAATCTGGCAGCACCAATGTTGTCCTTGATTCTATCCTTCTCCTTGTCTAAGCTAAGTTTATGGAGCTTCGAATTGATTTTCGCAATATCAATGTGGTTGATAGATTTCTTCTGCAGATAGTCTCTATCGGCCAATTCCTTACGAAGTGGAGAGGTGGATATAGGCTGGCTGTTTGGAAAATTGAAGTAGTTCGACCCCAACCCTACGCTGGTCAACAACGAGGATGTATTTGCTGTGTCTTGCTTTTCTGTCTTCAAAAACTCTTGCTTGAAATCGTTCAAATAGTCTGGAACCTCCAACTTGAATGGGGGACGTTCTGGTCTGAGTTCAAGTTGGGGTTTCGTGATGTCGTTGAACAATTCCCTGGAAAGTCTAATGGGCTTGGGGTGTGCAACAACAGTCTCGGGTTCATTGGTTTCATTCACAAGGGTAGATGCTTCCGAATGTTCAGAATCAACTTCAGATTGTAATGAGACCAGCTTGGAGACTGGGACAGATGCCATTGGCGAAGAGGCTGCAGAAGCAACCTTCTTCTTGTTCAATTTGATAGTTCTTCTCTTAGGTTTGACAACATTATTGTTCTTGCTGTTGTTAACCTTATAGTAACTATTTGTTTGAATAGATGTGATTTCATTTAATATCGTATCAGTTTTGGAGTAGTTTTTGTTAATCAACATATCAATTGGGATTCCGTTACTGTTCACAACAGGCGCAACATCATCCTTCAAGATAGAATAGAGCGAATTTGACAAATTCGGTACATTTTTGTTTAACTTGTCCAAATGGGATCTTTGTATGATGTTCTTTAACTTTGGTACATTCAAGCTAAGAGTTTCTCTTGAATTGAACAATTTCAAGTTTTTCTTCAAGTTGTGTGCTGAATAGACAAGGGGAAGGTCTGTCGCTATTTGAGTTGCTAACAGGGTATCTGTGGCGAGATTGCGGGATAACTTAGAATGAAGATCACCAATGTTCTCCAAAGAAAGATAGTTTAATGAAAGTTGGTGGATTAAGGTGGGGAGGGTTTCTCTAAACAAGTCACGGATCTGGTTTTCAATCTGCTTTTGTAAAAAGTTGGCCAACACTTGGACAGTGTCGAAGGTGGACGAGACCTTGATGGAATCGAGGGGGTCGTTTCTGAACACGAGGGTAAGGCCCTTGGATTTACTGAAAACAATGATACCAATGCCGCTGATTTTGATATCACTCAACTTCAAGTCCATGGGCAATGCAAATTGCTCATCGGCCAAGCCGAACTTGGGGGTGACGAAAGTGCTATCACCCACCTCCTTATCCAAGCTATTGGAATTGTAAATGTTCAAAGGGTTGGCTTGGACTTGAGTGTGTAACGTTAAGTGGAAGTCACCTTCATAGTTGATTTTAAAGATACCCCGAAACCGGTCTCTGTCTAATTCACCGATCTCGAGTACTTCGAAGTTGGGCGCCACCTTGCCGAAGTTGAGGTCTTTGATCAGGATCTTGGATGCAAGGATGTTGGGGGTTTTCCCCAGGTTTAATGCGGTCGTCAATAACTCCTTGGTCCAGCAAGAAATGTTTTCTGACTCTAGCGTGTTCCAGTTGACTTGGAAAGACATTATGAGAGCTCACAGTTGACTGACGACGGCCACCGATGCCTGTTGGAGCAAATTGTTTACCAAAGGGCTAAATGGAGCAAATATATGACTGGAGATACTGGGGTGGAAGTATAGTCTCCTGATGACTGGGATCAGGGGGCAGGGATAACTTTTGTTTCAGATATCCAAAATGCCGCAGGAAAAAGAGAGGATGTTCGGCAAGTAGTTGCTAGTAGAATAAAACACGATACCACTGATTCTAACCACAGCGTTGGTAGTTATAGGAAGTGGCGGGTGTTTTGTTGTGGATAAAAGGTTTTTCTTAAAGGTCGTTTGTGGGTAAATTCGCAAAGGGGTTTTGTCGTGTGAGACCGATCGACTAATTCCGGAATCTGGTGATGGAGTGGTTCGATTAATGAGAACAGGGCACTTACGGTGTGGGGGACGGATGGGGTCGGAGTTAGAGTGGAGGGTGGAAGTAGCGGGATGTAGGGGAGGAACGAGGGGGTTTTCGGGAAGTTTGGGGGTCCTTGGACGGCCTTTGGGGGGACATTTAGGGACGAAGAATACCCTGCGAAGTGCCCAATGGGTGGCCGGAAGTGGCTAAAACCCGGGGCATTCAACCCCGGTGTAAGCCGTGCGTTTCGAGGTCAAGTCCTACTCACATTCGGGGGATTTATCAGGCGGTCACGTGACTCGTGTCATTGCATTTCCACGCCATTTTCGGAGCTGGCCACCCAGTGCTGGGGGGTTGCCAACCTCAAAGGGTCCGCTGACACCTCTAGGGCTGTTCCCTGCGATTCTCCAGGGTCAGCACCCCGAAAATGTCCCTCGGCCAGTCATTGCCACGGGGCATCCCCTCGTCACCGGCCCCTCGTCACCGGCCCCCGGCTATCATCGGTCCCAATGGCCCAACCGGGGAACCGGCCCGTATCGCACCCGGTTATTCTCGTCGTGCGCCCACCGCTTTTCTGCTCCCCACAATAGCACCTGCCCCAAGTTACCTGACGAGCGATGCCTCCACACCTCCAACTCGGATCCGCCACCCTAGCCATACCTTCCGGCCAGAACCTCGGCTACCAGCTTATCTGAAGCTGCCATTCGGCCCCCATTCTAAAAACACCTACCACTTTATCGCAGTCACGTGATCCCCTATTTTAGGTACCAAATGAGATGATGGCCTTACAATTAGACCCTCCCCAATGGGTTCCTTAGAAGTGCCAATGGCAGAATCGAACCCCCTATCTGTTTTCCACACCTTCTTTCTGGTCACTGCCGACGGCATTCCTGTGAATTTTCTGCAATTTCGCGGAAAAGTCGTGGTAATTGTTAACGTGGCCAGCCTATGTGGATTCACTCCCCAATATGGAGAGCTTGAACACCTCTACCGCAAGTACAAGGACCATGGTTTGGTAATATTGGCGTTCCCATGTAACCAGTTCGGCGGGCAGGAACCCCTGGATGATGCCGAGATTCTCAAGTTCGCCCGTACCCAGTTCAAGGTGACGTTTCCTGTGTTCAAGAAGTTAGATGTCAATGGAGATAATGAGTCCAAATTGTATAGTTGGCTCAAGGCCAACAAGAAGGGCGAATTAGGATTCCGTGGCGTACGGTGGAATTTCGAGAAGTTTATTGTTGACAAGCAGGGCGTGGTGGTAGCCCGATATCCAGCAGCCGTAACACCTCTACAATTGGAGACTTTATTGGTGGAGTTGTTGAGAAAATAAATTGTACATATATTACAGAGAGCTGACCGCTGGGTGGTGTTAAAGATGGTGGGCGGTGGCCCGCTGCATGGTGGCCACGGTCGAGTAGGTGCCCCTATCGAAATTTGCCCACAATCAAGATGTTCAAGATGTTCAAGATGTTCAATAATGTTTGAAGATGATTAAGATGTTCAAAGGTGTTCAATAAAGTTTAAAGATGATCGAAAATGTTCAAGTTGGTCAAGATGATCGAAAATGTTCAAGTTGGTCAAGATGTTCAAGATGTTCAAGATGTTCACAGATGATGCAAGTGGCTTATACAACGGCCCAAATCCCATACAAAATGAATGGTGCAACTACAATCGGTTTCACCTCTTCAGAGCGATGAGCCATGAGCCATGAGCCATGAGCCATGAGCCAAACAATATCGGGCACAAACACAAAAGTTTAAGCCTTAAGTCTTTAAGCCTTGTTGCACTTTAACAATATGCATATAGAAAATTCACGCTTTCACTTAGGCCTTCTTCTTTTTCTTCTTCGATCCACCAGTGGCTTCTGCCTTTCTCTTTCCGTTCTCATCGCCCTTGCCGTTTTCTGTTTCCGGGTGCAACTCTTTGGCGATACAGGCCAACAAGGTGGAACATCTTCTAGAGATCTCACTGGGGTTTCTGCTTTGGAAATAGAAGTCAAATTGGAACAATGGTGAATCCCGAATAGCCTCCCTGATCCGCTCGTACAAATCGGGTCTATCGAGGCCAAAACGGTATAATTGCACCAAAAGGAACCGATCTTCCTCATCACTGAACATCCGCTTATTGGTGGATGCTGGAGGATATTTCAACACTAACTCTTGCAACGGATACTTGTAGAACGATAATTTTCTGCGTAACGCTTCTTTTTGCAATTTTCCTCTAGTGATCTTTTCTTCTCCTGCTTCTATTTGATTAATAAACTTTTCATATCCTTCAATTTCCTTGTAATTCTTCCAGAACGTTTTCGCATATTCTCTAACTTCGTCAAACGTCTTGTCCTCGAATTCTTTGGCAATGGCATTGATGGAGTTTCTTCCATACTTGGCACTAACAACAACAAAATGTGTAAAGTCTCTTCTGCTCCAGTTGCTGTATCCCTGGGTCAATAGCTCTTCCTTCAAGGTCTTCTCTTCGTCAGTAAGCGGTCTTGAATTATCAATCTCCTCTTGCTCGATCTTTTGTTCGAGTTCCCTTTGTTGTAAAGTGTCGGGCTTTCCACTCTTCAATACTGCCTGGTATTTGGTTTGCTTCTTATAATAATTTTTCTCCAATTCGTGGAGTTCAAAAAGCTTATTAGGAAAGAATTGATGGTCGTAAATGTTCAATTGCTTTGGTGGTCTGGGGCCAGATTTCACTCCTCCATTACCACTCCTATTTCCTCCGGTATTCAACACATCCTTATAATACATGTCAATAGAATAATTTTCTTTTCTTTCTCTCTTTCCTGGATTGATCCATGCATGGCCAATGTTGGTAATGGCAGTGGTATCTTTCTTCTTAAAATTCTCACCGTTCCATTCGTAAACAGATTCGTCGTTGGTGAAGTTTTGAAGAGCATCTAAGTTCAAGGCAGCATACTTTTTATTCAATTCTGCTGTTTTGTTTTCAGAGTTCTTTAAAAGTTCTTCAATGTCAACCTCATTAGTCTTGTCTTCACCTTTACTATTGAAGACATCACTTGCACCGAATTGAATCATATCAAGCAAATCTCCTTTATTGGCAGCTTTGTTTTGAGCATCAAGAACTCCCGAATTTCTCCCCTGTTGGATAACCAATTGATCTAGACGTAATTTCTGAGTTGCTCTCTCCAAAACCTTCTCTTCGATTGCATTTTCAGTAATCAATCTGAAAACCTTGACCTGTTTAGTTTGACCAATTCTATGTGCTCTATCCATTGCTTGCAAATCTGCTTGTGGATTCCAGTCAGAATCAAATAATACAACGATATCAGCACTGGTCAAATTGATACCCAAACCACCAGCTCTTGTAGTCAATAAGAAAATGAACTTTTCACTTCCAGGCTTATTATACTCATCAATAGAATTAATTCTGTCAGAATGCTCGGTTTGTCCATCAATTCTACAGTACTTATATTCTCTGAAAAAACAATAGTCTTCCAAGATGTCCAACATTCTACTCATTTGTGAAAAGATTAATACTCTAGACCCTTCCCGATGAAATTTCTTTAATAGTTTGTCAAGAATTATCATCTTTTGGGAGTTAAACACCAAATGTTCATCTGTAGTGTATGGGGGTCCAGGTTCTGCACCTTCGAACAAGTAGGGATGGTTACAGCACTTTCTCAATTGCATAACAATATTCAATAATCTGGTCTTACTTTCCTTCTTACCATTGGCACCATTAACAGCATCGATGTCTTTCTCCAAAATCTTTTGGTACCATTTTCTTTGCATATCACTCATCTTGACGTAAACATTCATTTCTTGCTTAGGAAGTAATGATTTCTCGACATCTGCCTTGATTCTTCTTAACAAGAAAGGCTTCAAAACCTTGTGTAACTGAGAGACGACGTCTTCCTCTGAATTATCAGAACGATCGCCTTGGAACCATTCATCAAAAGACTCACTATCTGCAAATACGTCAGGTAAAATGAAATTTAATAATGCCCAAAGTTCTTTAAGATTATTCTGTAATGGGGTACCTGTGATTAAAAGACGGTTCTTGCTGTGAAACATTCTGATGATCTGAGATAACAAAGATTCTTCATTCTTTATTCTATGAGCTTCATCAATAATGATATATTGCCAGTCAAATTTCTTGAATGTCGCCTTTTCCTTTATGACTATTTCGTAAGATACAATCACCACGTCAAAGTCACAACTCATGATCCTTTCGTTTAACAACTCTTGTCTGTGGTCTTTGTCACCTTGGATGACAAGCACATTCATTTCTGGGATCCAACGATTGAATTCTCTGTGCCAGTTGTCTAAAGTGGACTTGGGGGTAATAACAATATGAGGGCCGTTAATACCTTTGATGAACCTCAAATATCCCAAAAACGAGATGGTTTGCAAAGTTTTACCCAAACCCATTTCATCTGCCAAAATACCAGATAAATTGTTTTCGTGCAAGGAAACCAACCAGTTTAACCCTTGGATTTGGTAAGGACGTAAGGTTCCTTCCACATACCCGGGACTTTCGGTGAATTCGGTTATCATGGGAGTATCCACTTCATCTTTCAAGAGTTCGTCGTCTTCTTCTTTTTCAGTTTTACGTCTTCTGACAGATCCTGTGTCACTTTGAGAGCTTAGGGTGATGTTATCAAGGATCTTACGGAAAAGAGGATCTTTGTTTGCCTTGGCTTCAATGAAATGCTGAAACAAGGAAGTCAATCCAAGTAAGTATTTGAACCTTTTGCTTGTAGTCTCGATATCTACCACGGGCTTTTCGGTCTTTGTAAAGTATTTAGACTTGTTGTCCGCGACGGAGAAGGAATGAGCCTTTGGTGGTTCAATTCCTGGGGTGTTCTGAAGTTAGTATGATGATGACATTGAAATATTCCCAGATTAAAGGAATGGTTTGTGACTTTCTGGGACGCTTCATTGAACAAGCAATTTTTCAAGGCTCCGGCCAATTTAAAGTGACTGGTTTGGTGACTTACTCTCTCTGAGCTGGACATCCTGATGAAGAGTTCAGTGAGTACACGAATGAAAGTTTGGATAAAGATACTTGAAATTTCGGTAGTGCGCGTAGTGAAAAATGGCTTCCATTGCAAGAAACGTGTTGACAGGAACGGTCTGGGGATGGAAATTGAGGCTGGAAAAAATATTCTGAGGTATTTAATGATTCCTATGGATTTTCTTGAATTTTTGAACTTGTTTTGAATCTTTTCTGGCTATGTTTTAGCCCAATAATGGTTTTATCAGACGCGTTGCACTGATTTTCAGTTCTGATGTATTTGCGATAATAGTCAAGCGATGATAATGTTACCAATTGGTAGTAATTTACCAAATAATTAAAGAAAATGTAGCTAGGTAACAAACATATTACTTGTTAATTTTTGTTTTTATATCTTTTGAAACTTGATAAAAATCAAATGTTATGACGACTGCGAAATTTTAAAATACGTACCAAAAATTTGTAAATTGGGTAACAGTTCAAGAATTACGAAAAAATAAAAAAGATCCAATATTATCATTCCAAGCACATTACTACCTTATCCTGTAACTAGAATTTATCTAGCTACAGTTCAAAAATCTAAAACTCTCTTTCTTATACTAATGAACAATATTTAATTCGTGTGAAAATGCAAACCGTTGGAAACCACCACTAACAATTACATTCTAATTGAAACCATCTGTGATTTCGAACTCTCCTACCTTGAACTTGATTCCTGCTTGCTTCTCGTATCCCGGACGATCATGATAATCTTGTACTCTTTTTCTAACGTAATCCGTTCCAATAATCGGGTTGGTTTTCTTGTAGAGTCCCAAGCGTTTCAATAGGGGAGAAGGTGCGATTTCTATCTCTGCATAGTCACCAGGACGGACAAAGTAAAATGCACCAATTCTTGGTTGATGAATTTGATCTTCCGGAGGACGGATCACTCTGTGGATGGTGGTCTTGAAAAATCCCCCTGACCAGAAATTGAGGGTATCTCCAACATTGCAAATAATGCCACCCTCAACTGGCTTGACCCATTTCCACTCTCCATCCGATAACTTGATCTGGAGCCCAGCAACCACCTGGTTGAAGAGAAGGGTCAATGTACCAAAGTCGGTGTGAGCACGAGACCAAATGTTTTCCACTTGGGCATCAAGTTCCTTTGATCTGGGGGTATATTTGATGTACCGAAGCGAATCGTCACTAGGATCATCGTACAAGTGTCTGGAGACGAAGTAGTCCTCTTCAAGTTCTAGAATAAGGGCAAACAACCGGAGAATTTTGTCGGCCACGCCAAAGGCTTTTCTGGAGAAATATTCCAAGCGAAGTTTGTGGGCTTGGATGAAGTCATTGGCATGGTATTCGTCGAACCTGCCGTCGTTGGTGAATTTGGCAATATTGAACGTTTCCAAGTTATCACGAACTTCGGTGCCAAACAAAGTCAAATTACCAATGGGTTTATAGCCAAAGTAGTTACCAGAAGCGAAATCAACCTGCACTGCATTTTTCTGGTCCAAAGTATAATCATCGAAGAAATGTCTTCCATAGGAGAAGATTTCATTGATTTCCTGCTGAGAAATGCCCGAATTGATTACTGCCCAAAATCCGTCATGGCTGCTTGCTTGCTTAAGAGTCTCTGCAAGCTGCTGTTTTCCATTGGGCTGATCCCATTTGCTCAAATCGACCAAAATCAATTCTGCCCATGGCAATTTTTCACCAGTTTGTGTGGGTGGGTCCCACGGTTGGGGAGCAGCTGGAGTGACTGTCATGATGGAGATATGGTCATTTCCAAAGGGAGCTTAACAGTAGCAGTTTTAAGGATGTGTGGCTTTCCACGTGAAGGTGGCTATTGAAGAAAAGTATGGTAGTTATAGTTGCAGCCACATTACGTAACATGTAATTGCTATAGATGCTACGCAATTATGCAATTAGCAATTATGCAATTATGCAATTAGCGATTATGCAATTAGCAATTATGCAATTAGGTAATTATGCAACTTGGCAAACTGCAAAAATAGAAGGTCACAAAAGCGTGTTTAGTAAATGCTCGTGCACATACCGATTACCTAATTCGGACACATTTCCGCACGTGACAACATATCACACGATTTCGGCCGAACAAAATTTTTCCGACTGCAAGACCCTTTTTCTCCCTAAGTGCACGCAAACCCCGAACTGCAAATGCAAATGCAAATGCCAATGCAAATGCCGTGAGCACGTGACACATACTGCATGTCCACTCAAAAAATATTTTCTCTAATTATGCTGCCGGAATACCGTGTCAGGTCTGCATGAACGCAGGTAAAGGAGGTGCATAAACCCGCAACTCTATATTGTTCTCAGTAATTCCCACTGGTGGGGTGGCTAACCCCACGCAAAACCCATACTGCAATCCTCTAGACCTTTCTGGAGTTGTATGTCAACTCACAACCACCAAGACACCCACCAAAACCAAGTAAGGAAATCAGAATGCCTTCTCTAGCAGCTCCTGTATTTGAGGCCCCCAGATCCCAGCATTATTTTCCGTCGATCACACGCAATTACTGTTGACAACAGCTGAAGCAGTTGCATTCGCAGCTGCAGGTGAGCAAATTGCCGGGATCTGGAATACAGATAGTCACTTGCATGAAAGGTATGCTTGCGCTCGTCCAGCAATACGAAGACCCCAGAATGGATGACGAGAAGAATTTCTAGGCCTGGAGACCTCGGCACTATACCACGTTTCTGGCCAAGCACCCAAGCACTGATGGCTCCAATAGCAAACGCCAACGCCAACGCCAATGCAAATGCAAACGTAAACATAAACGAAAACGAAAACGAAAACGAAAAAACGAAAAAACGCAAACGCAAACAACCCAAGCGCAAAAACACAGGAAGGGTTAAAGTATTGAGAACTGGACAAACAGACCCAACTAAGCATGGAAGCGAGCCTTGGACCTCGGACGCAATAGTTTCCGCCTTAGGGAAGGGGTGAATCATCTCCCAACCCTCAACCCCCAACCCCCAATACCAGACCAGGAACCACCAAAAGCCGATGTGCTTAACTCCGAATAGAAAACCTCCTGGCCATATGCCGGATTTCACCATTTCCACCATTTTCACAAAAATGACATGGGTCGTAGCCACAACGACACCATAGACACACTATAGACAGGTAGGTAATGGTAGTGGCCCAGTGCTGCTGCACAATGTAGTGTAATTATGAGCTACATCGTACTTTTCTTGGTGGAGGACAGTGTCGTTTCAGTCCATGGCCCATCGCTTGATGGTTATTATTTGCCCTCAGCATATCTACAAAATAATCCCAACCATGCTATTGGTATTGGAGTCTCCTGGCCAAAATAACGCCTGGAGCTGAAGCTCTTAATTCGGCTGCGTTGAAAGCTGACCATATGGGATATTTTCTTACTGTGATTAGACCAAAAGCGCAAATATTATAGGTCCTGAAACGTTCGAATAATATTACTGCTTTTCCTCTATTGTTGCTCCCCAACCAGAACTACAACTCAAATTGGGTTCAGCCGAGTTTAGAGTAGTGCATGATCATCTTGCCACGGGATTTCCAACGCAATTTGTAATTACCACTATTCCGTTAGCTGCTCAGATTGACGACAATTGAGGATATTTTTTTGAAAATAGTCTGGTAGGCTGTTGTTCTCTTGTCGTGGATATTACTTGATTATAACTATTGTGGCGATTATACACCTTCTCTTCGTCTATGCTGCATTCCATTGCACTAATTTCTCCCCCGATCGACTTTGCCAACAGCCAAACTGTGTGGAAACGCAAAGTCTAAATATCCTACACTAAATTTAAACAAAACTCCAAACTAAAACTATTCACACACCAAAACTGATAGCAACATTAAAATTAGACAGTTACCCTCGGCAAAACTCTGATGCCAAAACGCAAAAGAAACAGGGAATAATGCAGCATGCTCAAGGCTTCAACAACGCTTCCATGGAAACAACTCCTGTCAGCGAACATAATATATTCCTCGGCATAACTTCCACTGCCACCAATTGCGCATCATGCATCTGCTTAATCCACATACAAGCTGCCATCTTCTCTTGCATACGGAAGTAGTAGTCCGCGACGGATATGCTTTGGAATGCCATATCATCCCGTTCCAAGGAACATAATTAATTGTTCTGCCACTCGGAGTCAATAATCACCAAATAATAAATCGTTTTTCACCGGTCTCCTGTGGTGAAAACTTAGACAAATCCTGCGGATACATGTAAGTAGAGTGATAGGTCCGCTTCTGGGCGCCCGACAACAGCCTGTGCCAGGTTCGCTGTCCATATTAGCACCGGTTTTGTTCTTTTGCTTGGTTGTTAGGGTTGTGATCCTTTATGGTGGGGGCCTGCCTGATATCAGTGGTTATCAGTGCCACTGCAAAGTGAAAAGTCAAATTGAGTGCAAAATTAATGAGGTGATTTGTAACTATTATTTCATAAAGCCGAGGAGTTCAGTTAAAAACCAGCTGTTTAAAGTTTGAACATTGGCATTAATCATGACATCACCAAGTGCTGATTGAAGGTTGACCATTCTGGTGGTGAGCTCGTAGCAGTCGAATATTTTGGCAAGCCATGGAATAAAACTCCTGAAAGGAATTTTTTGTGAAAAATTAATTGCTTGGAATGAGCTGTTCCTTCCAATAATTAAGCTAGCATAGTGAAAAATAGACTATGGCCATGGGGCCCATAATATAAATCAAGCAAAAATTAGTTTCAGGTCCTAGACATTAGTCTGTAGTTGGAAATATTTCGAAAGCAAAGGATTTGATAGGGATTCTGTTTCTTGGAGGTATTTTACGTAGATTATCATCGTTTACTCAGTCCTGGATTTCGACCTAGCCATTGCCATGTACTTCGCTTTTCGTTTAAAAAACAATAGTAGTCGTTATACTAGTCGGGATTTGCCATCAAGAGTTAGTGATTTCTACAGGTGATTGTGATGATAATTAGGAAGTAAATCAATTTTAAACAATAATCTACTCCACCGTATAGTCATTACTCAATTAAATAATCGATACAAAGGTATTATTAAATTCTCTGGCATTTACGTCCTTGAGCGTCTTTTACGTCTTTTGCCAAAAAATTCGTCTCTTTCGAGCTCCTTTTTCTTCAAGTTGAACTTGCTGTGTGAATTTGCATGAACTAACTTGAGGTGACGTGTTAAACTGTCACGACGGTAGAAGCATTTTCTGCAATCATTGTGTTCACAAACAAAGACAATGTTGAGAAGCTGTTGAGAGAAACGTTGCATTTCGGGTTTGACATAGCCCTTTGCGAAATGGTGAGAAACGACATGTTGCTTGAGTAATGCCTTCTTGCTATAACCAAGAATACTCATAGGACAATTGTCCACAGGGCATACGAAAGATCTAGGGAAATGACGGAAAAGTTTATGTTCATCATAGTGTTCGATCAACTCTATGAAATTGTTGAACACTTCCGAACAATGTTGGCCGCACTCCATTTCTTTGTCGCCATATTTTATAGAGTTAACTTCATCTATCGAAAAACGTTCCAAGACCTGTTCCTTAAGGGGTCTTGTTTGTTTGTAACCGTGTGAAGATGGTGGGGTAGAAATAGAAGAACCGGTGGAAGAGGTGGGTGACATAGGCATAATTGGTCCTTTTGCCAAGGTATTAACTGCTGAATGAGTATGGAAGGTGTGAGTAAGGGCTTTCGATGCCAAGTTCATGGCAGTATTCACATCCAAGGAAGGATCACCAGGAACCGATTCAATCTTGGAAGACATTCTTCTCTTTATAGTCTTTCTAAGAGGTTGAGCGTCCACAAATGTGTTGCGTTGTCTGAGAAGCTGTGCTTGTAACTGCTTTTGTTGCTCTTCAACCAAGGTCAACTCGGAATGTAAAGCATGGTTGTTTTGTCTTGGACCACTTCCTTCTTCGTTAACCGGTAACGTAGTAAAGTCGTAGTTGAAAAGGCCATCGTTCAATCCCAAGTCATGGTCCCCACTGGGATCCACCGAAACCGCATTAGTATTGGGGTCGTAAATGGTGTTGTAAAAGGCCCTGGAGGAGGGAGACTTTGGGGGAGTAGCAGGAGTAAAGTCTGCCTGTTTGGGGGCTTCTTCAGGAAGCAAACCTGGAAAGGAAGTCAATGCCGAAAAGGATGACGGCAAAAAGTTTTGGTGGCCATAGGAAGTCACCTGTGACTTCGGGTCTTGAGCTATACCAATTTGCGTTGGGTATCCTAGGTTTTGGGGGTTACTCTGGGGTTGAGAAGGTTGCCATATTTGGTAAGGCTGAATGGGGAACTGGTTGCCCACAGAGGGTGAGGTGGAACGGTAGCCCTGACCGAGTTTGAGTTGGAGGTTGATGTTGTCATGAACGTAAGGGACGGAGGAGGCAAACAAGTTGTTTGATGTTGGATCTGCAACATCAACAGTAGCTTCATTCTGGGGAGGGACAAATGTTTCGAGAGCGTCCATCAGAAAGTGGGCGTCAAACAACCCAGTGTTATCAAACGAACGTTGAGAGAATCCATTGGATTGTTCGGAGGTCAAGTCGCCAGCGAAAGGCGAGAACGCCGAAGAAGTGGAGGTAAGTTGATACATTCAGTTAGGTGTGGAAGAATTTGGTGGAAACACCTTTTGAGTACCACTAATGAGGGAAAAAGTAAAGTTTGTTACAAAGTCAGGAGAGATCGGAGACTTCGTGGGGTGGGAAAATCTGAGGGTGATTGATGTTGACAGGTAGTAGAGAAAGGAAAACACCGAATATTTAGCGTCCAAGGTCAATCGAGTGGAGATAACGGGGAAAATTGTTATGATGAAATTGTGAAACTAATGTGAGGAAAAACGACAAACCGAATTAGATATATAGTCAGATTTGCTGCAAGATGGTTATCTAATCGGTTTTGTCTGCAGCGAGCAAGGGCCCTAATATTGCAGAAGCCCCAGCAAACAGACACCAATCCTAAGTGGGAGCAAAAAATAAACCAAAAATACTGTAAAATAATTGAAAACATCGCAAAATAATGCAACCTGGAGGCGTGCTGGACGGACTAGGTCAGGGCTGCTACCCCAGATGCATATTCAACCAAATAATATAGTTTACGACGGAAAAACAGAAGCTCCTGTCCAGGGTGTTTGCGCCCAGGCGTGCGTCTGGATCTGGAGATGAAGGGGTTTTCGGGGACCATTACTAGAAATGGAAGAGTCCACTACACCAACGGTTTAAGGTTTAGCCCATGCGCTGCCAGTTAGCAAAGGTGGCAATGGACGCAGGGTCCATCATAATGCTAGCTTTAGGGGCCCACTGTGCCGGTGTTGGTATCCTGCTTCTGGGCCTGGTGGGCAATGCACATTGGCCACATCCTCGTGCCAATGGTTGCAATAGATGTCTCTAAATAATTATCGCCAAAACGGTACCATCAAGTCAATACAAGGAAATTCTTTTCGTGTGACACGTCCCGAAATTCGCCGGAACTTTATGGCCATCTTGGAGGTGATTACTCTCGATTTCCGAGGATCTACTCAGGGGTTCGCCTCGTTGGCAAATGCATCCTGTGTGTCCTGGTACAACAGCCCTGCTGGTGCAGGCCAGGTCAAACAACGCTGCTGTTAAAACCGGAGGTCTCATGTAGTGTCATGCAACTTTAAACCCTGGCCGAAGAGGCTTAAGTGCTTCGTTGGTTCCCAAGGAAGCTTGTGCTTGCTGCAGCCCATTGGTCTGTATTGGGAATGAACCCGTGGAAATAGTTAGGCCAACGCCGTGACTGGAAACCTGCTGAATCGCTGTGTACACCCACACGTAATGGTGTCCATGAACACCAAGGTTCCCGAAAAGGCCAGACGGGGTCCGTACTTCGAATAACACCGGGTTCCTGACACCACAAACCCATACAATGCGCCTGGGATGCCGTAGTACATGAAGTGCTGCAACAGCATGGTTAAGCATGCTGATGCAAGTGTGCAGATCAGGCTACTGCCGTGGGGCATAATAATCCAAGCAGGTGAAAATAGTATTTTCTCACCTGCATACCATCGGATAATATCCCCACTGCATCCCCTGTGAACTCGGTCTCCATGCAGGTCGGATTGCAGCTCACTGGCGTGGGTTGGCCGGACCTGAAGTAGCGAAACCGAGGGTAGTCATCTGTGGCTGAGCCTCGGATCCCCATTGAAAGGCGAGAATCCACCAAGATTGTGTTGGTGAATGGCGACAAACTTCCGGCGCAGTGGAGGCCACCCTGGGTAGTCAAAGGTGCAGTAATTTAGCTACCAGATGAAAACGCCGAAATTACCCAAGTCAAGGTGATTAGGCGCAGGTGGCTGAGAATTTAGTGTCTGTCTACTAGTTAGCCTAGGGAAATCCGGTAAGTGTTGCCTCAAACTCCAAATTAGACTGTACGTATGCAGGGAACAGATCCATGCGGCACCTTAGTGGAGCCGGGACGGAAACGGAAGGTTGTACATGGTGCAGATATTGGGGTACATGGGCATGATGTGCATGGGCAACACCAGCACCATCTACTGCAAACATAGCATCCCACAACCGTGGATTCCTACTACAAAAGTTGCACATGGTGCACCTGTTGCGTTGATTGCATCCAACACTTAGGGTGCTGCCTCATGTACACATCCCCATTGGGATGCACACTTCCCAATGAGGCGTTTGTTGCACCATATTACGCATGTTGATGACACCAAGTGCCTGATGATAATAATGGCAAACCTTGGCCTACTGAGTGCCAGAACTTGCTCTGCCGTGGTATCGTGGTGTTTCACCCAAGGGCTTTTGACCAGGTGCTAAACTCTGCGACTAACCGCACACTTCCGTTATTTTCGGGGGCTGTTTGTTCCTTTTGCTGCCTCCATCTCATTACAAATTTGCGTTTCCCTACGCCGCCCTACCGTGGTATATGCACCATGCCTCCGTTCTCTCATGCACCATGTACCAATCATGATGCTATCGACTTCAATGCACCAGTCAACCTTCCATGTCTCATGTCTCATGTCTCATGTCTCACGTCTCATGTGGCTGCACTATGTACCAAATGACAAATGGCAAGTAGGTTTCATCTCGCTGCAAGGTTCCACTGTTTGCCGAAGCATCCTGCAGCCATATATCTATGCAATTTCCAAGGTCAATGGCAGTATTCGCAAATGCACTTCCAGCGATGAGCTGTATTGTTCTTTGTCATCGTAAACCGACACATTTCCATCACTCGAACACTTTACGACACACGGTCTATACGGGGCCCCGTCAGTTTTCAGGCTTGAATCCCCTGTCGTATACAACTTTATGGGCCCTCCCCGATCTTCGAAACCTTAATTTGAAGGTGACCTTTGGAAATCGGTATCTCCACCAACCCTAAACCTAAACCTTAATGCTTATCGCCCTACCGAGGCACTACCAAGGCCACTAATGTGCATTCTCCCAGGCATCCTCAGATTGCATCCTCAGATTGCATCCTCAGATTACATCCTCAGATTGCAGCCACAGGTTTTGCCAGTGCGTTGTGGGTGCCAGTTGATCCGCTCAACCTGTACACGAACCTGTCAATTATGCCAACTCGGCATTACAGCCACTGGCTTGGTGGTGGTGTTGCCAGTGCCACATCGCCGGATTACGCAGTACCCCGACCCTGGTTCTGTTGCTCAGTTGCTCAGTTGCTCAGTTGCTCAGTTGTACGGTAGTTCCAGTTTGCCACCAGGTTTTAGTTTTAGGTTGTTTCTCCTCCTTGTCATTCCAAATTCACCTTTAGTTCAACCCTTCCAGAATATCAGTGCGGGACTAAAAGTTCAATTACGAGGCCCGGGCCTGACTAAATTAAACTCAACTAAACTCAACTAAACTCTAACTATAATCAGCCGAAACCTGATATGGTTGTTGGTGCACTGCCTCCCGTAACCGATACAGAAGTGGGGCGTCGATGGGCTTCAGTACCGCAGGCTTGGTGGTGGGAATTTTTATGGTTTTTTGGTTTTTTGGTTTTTTGGTTTTTTGGTTTTTTGGTTTTTTGGTATTTTGCCATTTTGCCATTTTGCCATTTTGCCTTTTTGCTAATTTGCCTTTTTCTTTTTTGCTTTTTTGGTTTTTCGGTTTCTTGCTTATTTGCTTTTGATACCACGGAAATACCGCTATTCGCATCGTTTAGGAGATTTTTCCGTGTGAGGACGTTAAATATTACTGGGCATTCATTCTTAAATCTCCCAATTCCACCATCTCTGCCATCTGTTGGATATTCTTGGTGTTCTGAGGGCCATAGCCCTTAGAATGGTTTGAATTCCGTCTTAGAGTGGTCTTCAATTTAGGTTTGCTTGACACAACCCTGAGAAAATATCGTAAGTCCGGTGTGGACTAATCAACTATTATGTTAAAATTACGGCCCCACCACTTCCTGAGCCTTTTATCATAACGCTGAAACACCTCATGTTCAGCACCGAATTCTGTTATGGTCTTATCTTTCACCTCATGCTAGACTGTAATTTCCTCTACAGTCCTCTTGGCAGTTGTATCATCAAAATAATACCAATAGACTTCTGCTTTACAAGCCTTCTTTTGGCATTGGAGATGCCAACAAAGACCTGCCCACTTTTCAAACGCCCCTTACACTTGCTATTAATGGAAAAGATCACTAGGATGTTCCAGCTGCCAGAGTCTGGATTTTGTTAACCGGCTCAAAAGCGAGCGATGAAACTCAAGCTGAAAAATAGAACTGGTCTCCCAAACAAACATGCTGAATCCAGCAGTAATGCCGAAGCCCGGAAATTCCTGAAGCCTAGCTTTATGTCCATCGATCCATCCGTTTTATGCATTATGACAATTATGAAACCTCCCATTGGAGGCCCAAAAGGGCCCCAACTCCAGTGCTTCCGACCACTCTAAATCACTACTGAAACCACATAGCCGTACGACACCGACTGGTCTATGGTCTTCTCTGGAACTATCGCCGGAAAAGCCTCTTTGAAAATCACATGGGCTCCAGGGTCTTGTTCGGGATCACTTTTTCTGATAAGAATTGGGCACTAACCATCGGCACCTGGCCATGTTCCGAACTTCCGTGCCAGAGTCAGGCCATCAGACCCTAAGTCCGCCAGTCTCCACCAGAACACCAGTGCCAGAAATAGATTCCCTCCGCATTTTCCTATTGGTTAACAATAGGGTCTGGCCGGGGGTTTGCCCAGATTTCGTACCTGGCTGCACAATAGCTTAGCACTTTTAGTCAGGTTTAGTGTCTGTTCCGATTGTGTCAAGATTTTAGAGGATGCAGCTAGCCCGGCTCCACCTGCTGGCTTGTTTTAGCGATTACGCAGGTGGCCGATGCATGCCGGTTGGGCAGATCCGTTGATTATCATTGAAAGTGTGGGTTCGGAGCAACGTAATGCTGGCTGCAGGAGGCAGAAGCGACGGTGGCTAATGGGTCTGTTGCTGGAGCCGAACACGGCGATATGGCATCATCCGTTTCGGTTTCTCCCCAATTCTTTACTTCCCTCCCCAACGTGAAAAATTTCCTCTACAATGCAATGAACAATCGGAAGCTTCGGTGGTTTGGGTATTCCGCCATTCGGGGCTCAATTGGTCAGACAATCGCCCTCCCTAACTATTCAGGTGAAGCAAATGTCGTTGTGAAAGAACAAGAAACTTCTTCTAAGAATGGAAATATGCTGAAAATGGGATAAACGGATGGTTTGCCACTATCCAACGTCGTTGTTCTCGAGGATCACACATGCTTACGTTTGTGCACCGAACGGCATTGTTAATTGGGGGGGAATTAGTGCCATTCGTATTGTTTTCACATAAGCCACTCACAATTCACACCCTGTTGATCGGAGCATGTCAGGCTCATCCACATATTGTGCAGAGCATGTTGTGGGGGCTTAATCTGTTCTGCTTTACAATAGAAAATACTTCAACACACTGGCTGACATTTCGGCCGCCATCTTCCGAATCCATGCTTTAGAGCCAGAGGCCCAAAACTAAGTTCCAAGAGGGGGTGCTCCTAAATCCCTCCTTCTTTGCCTATTTGGCTATTAATGGGCTGGTGGCTGGATTGGGAATAATGTGCCCAGCTTTCGACTGAAAGTCTCCATCATGTTCATTCTGGCAAAGAAAACTAGCCAGGACAACCATTTTTGGCTAAACCAGGAATCTGGTTCAAAACCGCAGGGGTTGAGACTTGATCAATGAATTCACAACCTCTTTGTGCTTTGATACATTGTGGGGAATTATCTAAGAAAAATATTATGGCATTGATTTGCACCAGCTAAGTCTACACTCGAAAAGAAGCATACTCTCCTATTTACGAAAATGAAAAAAAAAATGCCGTGAGGTGGAACATTTTCCTGTTTTTTTTGGATCTTCGACGGAAAAAAATAGCAGAATGCCATTGATAGGAGAGGTTGTTTTTAGAATTAATATAGCCCAAAAGTTAAACATGGTCAGTCATTAACAATAATTGAAAGGCAATAAAAGTCGGAAAAAGTTCATTTTGGTTTATAATTGGAAAGAAAAGTTCAACCAGAGTGTAAATAAAGCCTAGTCTTAATGACATGAATTTTGCAAGTGATTTCACTTAGGAATAGAGATAAGAATAAGATATGAATTAATTGAAACGCTTCTGATAATATTGATACAAACAAGCAATGAAGACTTAATTTATTGGATGTTTAGCTACAGGGGCTAAAGAAACATCAAAAGAAATTATTGTCACTACGTGGTAGATGTTTGAATCAAAAACTTTTCGGCAGAATAAACTTTATATGCATCCTTATACAATTTGACCAATGAATTCAGTTGTCTGCGAATAGCCCAACAATTACCATTGCAATTAGTTCAAAAGCTTAATAATTTCCCGAATATGAATTTCCCTATAAATATAAATACAATCACTTAAAGTTCTGGATCAGAGTCCACACTTTTTGAGACATCTCTTCTCCGTCCTTCGTCCAAGTTGACCTCGCTCAAGTTGACCCACTTTGTTTTGTTCACAATCTTGAAGAACAAGAATAACAAACCAAAAAATGGTAAAAGGACGTATGCATCAACCCAATTGCCGGCATCAAATGGCTTGAAGTAAGACCAGCCTTGAATCAATGCCAAAAATGTATTCAATGCGATACCAAGAATTGGCAAGTATGGATAAAGCCATCCTTTGTACGGTATTTCACTAACGGAACGGCCCTGTAATTTCCATGCTTGACGGAAACGGATATGATAGAAACAAACATTACCCCATACGATAAACACTGCCACTCCTGATAAGTTGACAATGTAATTGTAAGCTTTGGCAGCACCAGTACTGACATTCATCAAGGACAAGAAACCAAAAGCATTCATGAGAATTACCGACAAATAAGGAACACCATTTCTGTTGACTCTCTTCAAGATGCTTGGGGCAGAGCCTTCATTTGCGAGGTTGACGATAGTTCTCAGGCCAATGTAAATGGAACTGTTAATTGCAGAAATACAAGTGACCAAGATAAATGCATTGATCAAATGGGCACCTCCATTCCAGCCGGCACGAGAGATGGCAATTGTCATTGGAGATTTCAACACTCTGGTGCTACGTGACAAAGCAGGGTCGTTGTAAGGCACAGTCAAACCGTAGAAAATGGCAATACCCATATAGATAAACAAAATACGCCAGAAAGTTTGACGGATGGCCTTTGGAATGGCCCTGGAAGGGTTTGCAGCTTCAGCAGCGGTGACAGCCACGATTTCGGTACCAGAATAGAAAGTGGATGCAAAAACAAAGGTATTGACCACACTCTTGAACCCATTGGCGAAAGGTCCGGGGTCATTCCAATAGTGGAAACCGAACGCTTTTTGACCATGGATACCACCGGCGACGTAGACGATTGAGAAGATGTAGAACGCAACAATGCCCACGATTTTCAAGAGTGCCAACCAGAACTCGGCCTCTCCGAAATATTGGACTCCGAGAAACTGGAACGCAAGGAACGCAAACCAGAAGATCAAAATGTAACCATAGAGAGGCACCTGAGGACCCCAGAATTGCAAGATGGCGGCCACGGTGTTGTATTCGTTGGACAACACTGCGATCCAGATGATGACGTAGTTCCAACCCACAGCACCTCCGTAGGCCCTGTCGACAAACTTGTTACCCAAGGTGGAAAAGGTGCCTCCTGTGGGGTATAAAGTGGCTAATTCACCCAATGATTGCATCATGGTGAAGGCAATGAGACCCATGACTCCAAAGCCGATGATCAAACTGGCGGGCCCGTTGGCCAAGGCAAAGGAGGCTCCAATAAGCACACCGGGTCCGATGATGCCCGCAAGAGCGATGAGCGAGATGTGCCTGTCTTTGAGAGTTCTTTTCAAGTGGGTAGACTGGTCAACCACCGAGTCGTCCTCCACCAATGAGCGTACGCCGGTGTTGAAGGTGTCTTCCTTCTTGTCGTCGGATTTGACAAAAAACGCCATGACAGTGTGATAGTCAGATAACTTAGATAGCCAGATACAGATAGCCTAGGTGGCCAGATAGCTTAGCTTAGGTAGCTCAGATAACTCAGTTGCCAGATAGCTCAAATAGCACAACAAGCACAACAAGCACAACAAGCACAACAAGCACAACAAGCACAACAAGCACAACTAGCAACTAGCTCACCACAAGGAGATTGTAGAGTTTATAAACTTAGTCGATTAATTGAACCGGCGGGCCATTAACATCGCTGATTAGTATCCACCGCCAGCGGCGTTACCTGCATATCTTGGTATTGTGCTTCTCAGGCATCTACCAAAAGAGGTAAGGGCAGCTCCACAGTTTCACTGTTGCTCATCTCCGAAACCGATGGCAGAACCACACGTGATGTTATCTATGGGCCATTAGACAATCCAGGGCATTGTGGCGTTGACTAGCTATTGGTGCTGCCAAGCAGATAGGCCACAATGCCTCAGTTGGTTGGCAGATTGCTGTTGGTCCCAGGTATCTGGGAAGCCCACCGGGGTTATGGGAGACGTGGGGGACGTGGGGGAGTTAAGTCCGGCGACAGCTTAAGGTTTTGGCCTGCATGGTGGTGGGCCATGAGGGGTCTACGGCGGAGCTATCGATGCAGTGGTTAGCATAGTAACGCCGTACCTGGCCATTGCGCCTAAGCCATTTTTTCGTGGAGGAAAAAAGCCACCACAATTTGGTAGCGGCGGACCGCCAGTGAGGACCAGGACCATTTGGGGCCGCCAATGGGCACTAGTCGGGGCCGCCAATGGGGCTGGACGGAAGCCAGTATCGGGGCCATCTGGTCGGGGGCGGTGCCGTGACGGGTATCTGAATTCCGATGCCGATCCGATGGGGGGAGGAGGAGGAGGAGGAGGGGGCAAAGGTATTCGATGTCCCTGGGTAATTTCGCTGCCCTGCTGATGGGGGTTGATGGGGTTGATGGGGGTTGATGGGTTCCTCTAGGGAGAAACCTCGAATTATAGCGATGGGATGCGGGTTTCGGACGCACAATGCACCTACAGCGCATGCACCGTAGGTGCATCGCTAGTGGTGTTCGCTAGTGGTGTTCTCGCTTGCGACAGCTGCTGCACTATGGTTGCCATGTAATTCTTGTATTGCCTACAATGGACTTTGGGCTTTGGGCTTTGGGCTTTGGGCTTTGGGCTTTGGGCTTTGGGCTTTGAACCCAGTGGGTTTCATCTTCTCCTCCTCTACCTCCAGAAATGGCCGATTTGCGCTACTCCGTAAACGTTTGTAGCTTGAGTCGCAAATCCCCATGTCACTCCCACTATGGCTTTTCCACAATAACATTCCTACCATCCGCTGGTAAATCATTGCCCATGAGGACCGTACCATCACCTCCTTCACCTCCACCATATGACATCCTAGGGGCACTGGCGAAAGTCTCTGTATTGCCCAATGTTCCCTATTATTACGACCCGAGATCCTCCTCGATCCAACCCATCGAACAATAGTCGTCCCTGAAACTGGCCACTAGCGATTCATGCAATGATTATGATCATGGTTACTATTGTGAAAGAGATTATCACGGTAGTTATGATTGCGAATGTTACTTGAATATTACCTGTTAGTGATTGTGTTTGTTTGATCTAAATTTGGAAGCTCTGAGCAAATTTCAAATTCCAATGAGTACAATTAGATGACACCAATACTCGTAACATTAGGCAATTTTCTCCACAATTACCTGGGTTAAGAATTTTCCACGCCGACGGGGTTCCACCTCCTGGATGCCATCCCACCCATGAAATACGAACTCCGTGCTGTGGTTTCCTGAAAGTGTGCTTCCATAGTTAATTGCATCCCAACCCCAGTGGATTTAGGGGCGCCCTCCATAATCTGACGTAACATGGCAATAACTCGCTTCAAAAATAGTAATTTGGTACAAAAGCGGTGGTGGTTTAGTGTCGGATATATTTCCTAGTCCATCCCACCCCGAACCAACCCCAGGGTTTCTACACCTAGCATACAAGCAAAAGGGGACTAACTCGGTGAATAATATCTGTTGAACCTGCAAGCAGCCAAAAATCTCCCATTGGGCCCGTTCTTCTAACCATATGCATCAAGAGGTTAGTGCCCATGCTCTCTGGACCATATATCTACCTCCAGGAACCATCTATCGTAAGCCATACCTATAAAATAAACCATATTTCATAAATTAACGACATAGTGTGCACGGTAAACTTAAGAGCCTAATATTTATGCCCATGAATGCACACTCTAAGGGGTCTAGTCACCAAGTAAAGCTCGTAAAACTATGACTCGATAACGTTGCTAAGTTGATTAATGAAATGCAAATGGCTGAGACTTAATTTGATAATCATAGTACGCCAAACAAGTATTTACAATTGCACCCATTGGCGTGGCATGGAATACGTGTGACCATCAAAGGAATTCTACACAAATAGATGTAGCCATAGCCATCTTCCACAGCCAAAAACTGGGGAAAATCGATGCTGTTGGCACGATCCTATCATCAGTCCAAACGAATGTATCAAAGTCACTTGGCCGACTCAAGGCTTAATTTTCTCCGTAAGTAGACCCATCATTCCATTGTCGGGGAATATGAGGCAGAAACAGGAGGGTTTCTACAATAAATGTGGTAGGTGTGTATTGACTATTTGGCACTATTTTGAACTTTTTTTGAAAAAATTCTGCTTATATAGTGTGCCAGTTACCCGGACACAACCTCCAGGGCTAACAGCAAGAGGAAGAACTTCCACAAGCTTCACCAACAGCAAGCTATGGACTCCAATATTGGTTTTCGATTACATTGGGGGCTCCAAGGCTAGAACATTTCCTGTCTAATTTCTACGTGGTTTGGTGTCAAAATTTGCTAAGAATTGAAGATATATGAATTATGAACATGGAAGCATGGATTAGAATCGAAGGCCCGAATCAAGAAGTTGAGCTTGTGTACAACTGCAGGAACTTAGACAGCAAGCCACTTGGAGCCTCGTGGTGATTTGCATGGCTTTCTGGTTGTCTTGGTTTATATTGAACCACAAATGTAACCTTTCACCGTGGAGTAATAAGGAATTACTCGGGCCTCATATTCGATTTTCTAGGAACTTCCAACGGGTGTAACTGTGCCAAGTAGGTGATGGCCCACATCAAGTAGCACATGGCCAAACACAAGATGACGGAAGATCTCCACACAGTTTGGTTAGTCTTAGGGGCAAAAATCCACGCAAGTGTTGACAAAAGGGCCGTGAACACGAATCCAAGTACGACAAGGTATCTATAAAGTTAGTAATGGACGAAATTGTCACCTTATTGGAGGGTTTTGCCGGATTCTGGTGACTTTTGGTCATTTCAACAATGTCAACTGTTCTGGGGTTTAGTTGCGAATTGGACGGTCCGAGAATCGAGAATTCCGGCACTCGGAATTCAATCAATCCCGTGCCACCTTCTGGTATATCCGAGCAGCTCGTTAGGATACGTACCCGCTCATCTTTGTTGAGTTCTATTGCAGTATTCGTTAGTTCCACCAGTTTTAATCGACACCTTGAGAATCGCAACATGTGATCACGGGTCACATGCACCGCATCACGTGACCCAATACCAAACTGCAGAAGTATATATCAAATTAAGGGAACCAACTGAGTTCAATAGGTACACATCTATCCACAGATAACCCACAAAAGTCGTCCTGGGATCGCTGCATAACCTGTAATTTTCAGAGTCCCGATGTCGCTTTCCAACCAAGTCACCAATTGGCTCTACAATGTATTGCAAGCTCAATATATCAATAAGCAGATAGCTTACACACACATCTACCAGTTTCTTCAGGTACACCTCAAAAAGAACTTCAACTTCAAAGTAAAGACACAGGTATTCACCTCAGGAAATGGCCAGTCCGACTTATTGGTGAATCTCTTCGGTACAATCCAACTACAACAGATAAACGTACCATTGGAGATCTGGGTACCGTTGAACTATCCGTTTGCCCATGAACCCTCCGGTGTTCCGCTTGTGTATATTCTCCCCAACCATGACGAGTCGTTGTACCTAAAGCCTGGCAACTACGTTGATTCACAGGGCCGATTTTATCACCCATACTTGGCTGCATGGCACAACCAGTGTATGCCAAGTAACCCCGACGCCACCAAATTCAATTTATTGGAGCTAATCAACGTCGTTTACGATGTGATATCCAAAGATCCGCCCATTCAGACGGGTCCAGGGCCTTCAGTCGACAGTTCCAACATTTCATCTCCAGATAGTTCCCACTACCAACCCCCACCAACCAATGGACCTCCACTTCCTCCTAAACCCACAAAAGTGCCGTTATCTTCACCTTCTCCAAATGAAACCTCAGAGGTACCAGCCATTCCCAAAAAAGTACCACTTAATCCTGAATCTCGAGGTGGCTCCGGTACTATTGTGCCTTTGAAATATCAGGCCCCACTTCCCTTACCCCCTCAATCACCTCCCACCAATACTGAGTATTCACCTCTTAATGCTCAACCAATGTATATAAACAGCCAATCTAGTGGCTTGATTAACAATTTCCAATATCCTGGCATACATCCTACGAATCAGTACACTCAACATCCTCTCGTTGCCAGAGCAGAGACCAATGCACAGGCCAATGTTGCCCCAAAATATAATCAACCGTCAAAAGAGCCACGGAGACTAAACCAACATTCCCAACATATCCCTTCGGCTCAACCACCAATTAGCAATATTAACAACTTGGATTTAATGGATTCCCCAGCAACCACCAACAATAAAAGCACCATTGATAAATCACACTTGAAGGTTCTCAATGAAAACGCCAGTAACTTTTTGAACGACCCTAAGGGAAACAGCATTTCAAACCTTTCCCGTGATGCAAAGCATCAAGAGGCCAGAATAAATGCACTCCATGGACAGTTGAAACATCATCATCAGCAAGCGATGGCCAATTCCCAAAATTTGGACGAACATATCAATTATCTCAGATTGCAATTACAGAAAATTACCTCGCTCAATCAGCAGCTTGTATCCTTAGACGCCATAAACTCCCTGCAGTCCGGCCGTATCTCTACTCAAGATGCCACTATAGAATTGGACGATTTGATTATTCCAGACCTGGTGTTGGTGAAGCAGTTATATGATATTGTTCTGGAGATTAAAGCAATAAAAGACACCATAAGCTTGATAAGTGGAAACTTCCAGAGCCAAGGAGAGCTTATTAATGATTCACGAATAGATATATGTGTCAAAACAGTTAGAAATTTGGGTAGAGAGCTTTTCTGGCTTGAATTAACGAAGAACGAAATTGCTAAAAAGATGGACCTAGAAATTTCCTAGGAAATTTGTTACACGTATTTAGTATTGATTGCTAGTAATGATCTCAGCATTCTTGTATACCATGGCTCTGAAGTGGGTGCTTAAGTGTCATTTATATAATTTCAGTCATCATAATAGAAAGAAATAGAATATCCCATTAGTATCTAGATGATATACATGCATTTTGGACTCTGAGCATATATCAGGGGAAGCCTGAAATAGAGCCTAGCTTATTGCATAGTATGTTACCATTTTGCGTCCATTCACAGCAATATATATCTTCATTCACTAAAATCAAAAAATAAGGCCGGAGCAAAAAAAAATCAACAGTACCTGTTGTAAAAAAAAGCGCCAAACTATCGAAGTTCATATTTAACTCTTCATACTATAGAGTCCCAGAAAATGACTGCCGTTTTATTCTCACCTAACATCAAATCGCATCTGCACCTCAGTTTGCTGATAACAGTAGATGCTCAATTGGTGTGCGCGCACGACCCCATCTCAAAACATTTTCAAATTTTCAACTTTTCATTCCATCATCACCATGTCTGACTACGTGATTAAACCAGAGGCCGTTGCCCCATCCAACGATACCTCCGAATGGCCATTATTGTTGAAGAACTTCGACAAATTGTTGGTCAGAAGCGGACACTACACCCCCATTCCATGTGGTTCCACCCCATTGAAGAGAGACTTGAAGTCATATGTCTCCTCTGGTGTGATTAACCTTGACAAGCCATCCAACCCATCTTCCCATGAAGTCGTCGCTTGGATCAAGCGTATCTTGAGAGTCGAGAAGACCGGTCACTCTGGTACCTTGGACCCTAAGGTTACTGGTTGTTTGATTGTTTGTGTGGATCGTGCTACCAGATTGGTCAAGTCCCAACAAGGTGCTGGTAAGGAGTATGTTTGTATCGTCAGATTGCACGATGAGTTGGCCGATGCCAAGGACTTAGGTCGCTCTTTAGAAAATTTGACTGGTGCTTTGTTCCAAAGACCACCATTGATTTCCGCTGTCAAGAGACAATTGCGTGTGCGTACTATCTACGACTCCAAGTTGATTGAGTTCGACAACAAGCGTGGTTTGGGTGTTTTCTGGGCCTCTTGTGAAGCTGGTACCTATATGAGAACTTTGTGTGTCCATTTAGGTATGTTGCTTGGTGTTGGAGGACACATGCAAGAGTTGCGCCGTGTTCGTTCTGGTGCCATGGGTGAAAACGACAACTTGGTCACTCTTCACGATGTTTTGGACGCTCAATACGTCTACGACAACACCAGAGATGAGTCTTATTTGAGAAAGATCATTCAACCTTTGGAATCATTATTGGTTGGTTACAAGAGAATTGTTGTCAAGGACTCTGCCGTCAACTCCGTTTGTTACGGTGCCAAGTTGATGATTCCAGGTTTGTTACGTTACGAAGAAGGTATTGAATTGTACGACGAAGTCGTTTTGATGACCACCAAGGGTGAAGCCATTGCCATTGGTATTGCTCAAATGACCACTGTGGACTTGCAAGGTTGTGACCATGGTGTTGTTGCCAAGGTCAAGAGATGTATCATGGAACGTGACACTTACCCAAGAAGATGGGGATTGGGTCCAGTTGCTCAAAAGAAGAAGCAAATGAAGGCCGATGGTAAGTTGGACAAGTTCGGTAGAGCCAATGAGAACACTCCAGAATCATGGAAGAAGGAGTACAAGGACCATGACGAAGAACCAGCTCCAGCTATCCCAGAATCCAAATTAGCTGCTCCAGAAGTTCAACTTCCAAAGAAGACCTTGATCGAAGAGGTTGAGAAGAAGGACCAAGAAAGCGAAGAGAAGGAGGAAAAGAAGGAAAAGAAGGAGAAGAAGGAAAAGAAGGAGAAGAAGGAAAAGAAGGAAAAGAAGGAAAAGAAGAGAAAGGCTGAAGACTCTGAAGAGAAGAGTGAGAAGAAGAAGAAGGCCAAGAAGTAATGCATCCATGTTCCATACATAATTCTGTACATCTATTGACATCGATTATTGACGACTACTTGTAGAGACTTGATAGATTTAGACTCTTATAAAATCTAAATGTATCCTATAAAGAAAGTGTCTTTTATGTAGAGAACCTATTCTACAAATTGTTTGCAATTTTTAAATTATAAATATTGCTTATTTATTGGTCTCTGTTTACTTGTATGAACTAAGCACATTATTTTGCAAGAATTGAAACTTCTTTTGTACTGAATTGTAAAAATATTCAAGCTGCATCTCTGCCATGCTTCCTTTGTCATTATCACCCGTTTCTCTGAAGTATTGAATAAGACTTTTTAGTATAAATATACTTATAATTCTATCATTATCAGATGTGGAAGAAACAGATATCATGGAGATGCACTTCTGACGATAGATATTTTTTTGATTTACATCATCTGTTCCGATATAGATCAAGAAGTTGATAAGGTTGGTTAAGAATGGGAAGCTAGTTGCATCTTGGAAATTCTCGATAGCTTTTCTCATTTGTACAATTAAACTCTCATTATTCACTTGTTGCTCATCCTTTGAAACGACCTTTTCATTGAAAATGTTCAATAACAAATGATAAGTTAATTTCAACAATTCATTGGAGCCAGTGAAGTTTATTGCAAAAGTGTTTGAAGATGTTTTGGGTGAAAATGCAATGTTCAAATCGCTATGAAAATTACTTCTAGATTTATAATGTTCACCGAGATCCACCTGGTTATTACTTTTTGAGAGTTCATTAATTTCGTATTCGTTAAGGATAAGCAAGTGAATGGTTGAAAATATGAATAGCTCATTGAATTCACCTTTGCCTTTCAAAATTCCTCGTTCGTATCCGCTACCAATAGAATTTTTAGGAACCTTAACCTCAAGTTTTGCGAGATTCCGTACTCTCATATAATAGTACTTACTAGCTTGAATATCACCTTTGAATTGATAATAAGCGGCAAAAAGATAGAAAACTTTAGGAAGTAATATTTGATGGTAACTCTCATCTTCCTTGAATCTGTCATTGTTGTAATCGGCCATGAACTCATTTAAGCAACTGATCTCATTGAAATCATTATTTAAGAAGCCCATCCAACATTGATAATAGTGAATGCTATACTTGAAATATCGGTACCTAGACAATGTTTCATCAAATTTCTTTAAAGACCAGTTTCTCTCAGCTCCGTTTGGGCTTGTAAGCTCGGAAAGTTGCTTTTCAATTATCAGCAAACATTTATCAAAAACTTTCTTCGCTTTTCGCTTCCCATTCGAAACCTCAGTCAACAAATTGACTCCAGTAAGGAAGTAGAATGTGATGACAAATTCATCAGAAGTTAGCCAGCTAATCTGGTAATCTATGTCCTCGGTAATAATTCTGAAGGATCCATCTTCCAGCCAATGATTCCAGTTATTAATTTGTTGATTATTCAAATATCCACTGACTTTTTGCATAAATGCTTTGGCGTTGATGATATTATCAGTTTGGATAAAGTTCAAGTATTTCAGCATATAATACATAGCTAACAATTGGGTCGGATAGGCGCCTTCTTCTAAGGTATTTAATAATAATTCTGCTTGATCAAGGTTAGTCATGGATTGATTTGGAGATCCCCTGTGAAGATGCAAATTACTTTGATGAACCAAAGAATACAAACGAGTGAAGGGGTGAATGTTTTGATCTGAACTGACATTCTGTAATAAAATTAGCCCTGTATCCGTGTCGTTTACTAAAGAATTATTTACCTTTAGTAATGTTAGCATGTTCACGTAGGATCTATATCCCAATTGACTGTAGTGATCAATTTTGGAGTTTAAGAAATTCGCTAATAGTTTTTGATTTGTAGTTTGTAGTATTTGTCCAGCTAAATAATCACACATGAACTGGACTTGAACAAACTGATTTCTTGATGCAATTGAAGCTGCCTTATTGATATACTCCTCCGCTCTATCAATATTTTCCGTCTCGGAAAAGTAAATCTTTGCAAGTTTATAACAGACAACCAGTTGCATGTAAGGATCAAGGTTTTTCGAATATTTTTTATGGATTATTAGGAGAAGCTTTATTGACAATTTTATCATTTTGAAGTAGTTCTGCATCCCTTCATGCGTAGTTGTTGAAATCACGATTTCGTGTGCTTTCTTGTAAAAGAAATCGGATTCAACCAAAAGTTTTTGAACAATTTGACCCACAGTAAACTCCGTATTGATTGACTGGATTAATTCAGTTGAAGTTGGTCCAAAGTAAGGTTGGTATAATTCGTTGAATTGAAAATTTTGTCTGTTAACACTACCAGTTTCTATTTTAAATTGGTTGTGTATGGTTCCTTGTTGGACGCCAATATTTAGTTTATCCGACCATTGTTGTTGTGGATTTGAACCTTCTTGGAGGGAAGAATTTTGAACAGTTTGTTGAGAGTCTTCAGAATTTCGTATTGGTGCTTGCCGTAACTCTTCTCCACTTGGTTGATTATGAGAAGGCTGGTGGAGGTTAATTTGAGTAACTTCGCTACCTTTTCGGTTGTAAGGTAAAATCAAATGTGAATCTTCTTCAATAACTTTCTCTGTTGTCAATGTTTGTGCTGACCTCTTCGCCTTAAAAGATTCCTCTAAGCATTCATTCAAGATCGCTCCATTTAAAGCTCTGTTTTGAATTTCATGATCAACAGATACTGGTTCCATTATTGGCACTTGATCTATCGCTTTATTCCATATTGTATCCCCATTTTCGTCACGGATATTGCCTTCCTGCAAGAGTTCCTGAAATTTGGAAGATTTCCTCTCATCCATGCTATCACTCTAAACCAATTGTTGCTATGAATGAAGCACTTTTACAATTGAACTGATTGGGAATCTGGGTAAGCTCTTTTCTTTTAATTGGAGTAAACTTAAGAGTTTCAACTGTTTCTGCTGGTAGTTTATGTAAATCGTTTATATGCCTAGATCAATCGATCTAGACGCGTGCACTAATCAGATAATGTACATGATCAACAAAGTTAATAGAAAAGCACTAAAGAAATACTAAAGTAAGCCTCTAGAGAAACGAGAAAAGGAGTACATTCAAACTTTGAGCTAAATATATTTATTACAAATTTAAAGATCACGAATAATACATACGAAGAATACAAATCTATGAGAACTACGAGAGCATCAGTTACCAGAAACTTGGGCTCTCAATCTCTCTATTTCTAATTGGAGATTTCTTCTCAGTATTCTTTCCTCACTGAGTTCAACTTCATGTTGATCTTGGATATCACTTACGATCTTCTTGAATTCCTTTCTCAAAATTCCATTACTCATACCACCGATGCCATGACCAGATGTAGGTCTAGTTGAAGAAATAGCACTATTGAGCAGATGTACGTCTTCCTCGTCATCAGCGGTATTTATGGCATCTGGTAAAGTCAACAGTTCTCCTGTCACAGGAGATATAACACTATTTGATTGCCCGTTGAATGAATGAGAAGATGCCATGGCAGAATCATAACTTCCTGGTGCCAATCTTGGAGAAGTAATGAGTTGGGTGGTACTTCCATTGTTGGACCTCATACCGATTTTGTCGATTCTTAAAAGATTCAATTCCTTACGGAGTCTAGAGATTTCCTTGTCTTTGCTATTCAATTCATCAGTGTTACCACTGAAGGATGACGATGTTCTTGATGAGCGTTTAGAGTTATGAACTTCTTTCTCCAATTGGGTTATTCTCTTACGGTACTCTTGAATCAACTTCAGCGAACTCTCTCTAGAAATTTCATACTCTTTGGTAAGGTATTGGTGTGAAAATCTCAAGTCATTTAAAGCTGTCTTGTATTCAGACAAAATCTTTTCTGATGCATTTGGATTGGTTCTCAAAGGAGAACTAGAAGAGAAAAATGAAGAGTCATTAGTGAAAGAAACTTCTTTGCTTGGAGTTGTGGTGGATTGGTTTGTGATAATGTCAGTAGTAGGAGTTGAAGGTCTATCTGCTGGAGTCACAGGTGGCTGGAAGGTAGATGCATTTATAATTGCATCGATACAACTTTGAGCCCATTGTGTTCTTGCTTTAATGGTATCAGTTTGAGATTGTGATGGGGATGGAGGAGCAGGTAATGGAATGTTTCTTTGAGCAGCAATGGATGCAATGTGAGAAAACAAAGCATCAAATGATTTAATAACTGAGTCCGATGAAATGGATTTTTTTGGAGAGTTTGATGCCAATCTTCTTGGAGAATTGAAGGGAGAAGAAGTTGGAATGCCATCCTTTGAGTCGACAATGTGATCCTTGTTTGCGGAAGAAATCTTCACATCCTCTACGTATCCAAGAACCAAGCAGGCCAAGTTATGATTGTTGAGTCTCATGCTTAATACCTCCAATTCTGTGTTTATGGATAAAAGTTGGTCTTGAAGGGAGGTATTCAGCTTCAAGATCTTCAACAATAAGGCCGCATCCAATTCATCTTGGTCGGGCTGTTGTTTCAATATTATGCTGGAAATGAACTGTTGGGATATGGTGATTTTAGACACTAGGTACAGTTGCAACTCCTTCTTCTCTTGAATCAAGGACTTAAGGGTTCTGAGCGAAGCTAACGAGAGAATAGAGTCCTTGTTTATTTTGGAGGTGTCCAAGATGGAATTTTCGATGAGCACCTTCAAGTTGAGGTAATTAGGTTTGCTGGAGGTGCTCAAGATGAACGAATCCATCTCAAAGTCTTCATCATCGTCGGTGGTGGTGTACGAGCTGAGACTAGGCAACGATTCATTGAGGGTGATGTTTCCCTGATCCAAGTTGGACTGAAGATGCAGATTGAACGAGTCTTCCAAGAATTGCATGTTTAACAAGTGCAAGTCGCCCGAAGGAGCCTCGCTCTTCAACTCGCTCAACTTGTTTCTGTACTGTTCTTGGAGCTGGAACTTGAGCAAATCGGGCGTGGTGTTGGACAAGTTGTAGGCGGAAGCGGAGTCGTTGTGGGTCATCCGAAACGGCGAGTTTTTGATAAACAACTCGGCATCAATCATGGCTGGAAACGTGCGGACTGGGATGTGCGGATTCAAGAGATACTTCGACCTCAAAGAAGGTCGGGTGTTGTGATGGGTATAAAAGAGTGGAAGGTGAGTAATGAAATAGGCGGATGGAAACTGAGAACAAAATGTTGATCTTTTTTCTTTCGCACAGGGAGGAGGTGACGCGGTAGGGCGAAACGAGTCAAATGAAACGGAATGCCAAAACGGAATGGGAAGGGCTCAGTTGGGAAAGAGCGAAGCCACACTCAAGTTGACGTGGGAGGGTATCTGATAAGAGATGTTGGTGAAGAGCTCTGGAGCCGGGTTGTGGTGGGAGGAATGGGTAATTGGGGCGGTCTGATTTGGGCAACGAGTGCGATAAAGTTAGGTGCGATTGCGGTTGCGGGATCTAAGCACATATAAACCGAGACGCGTATTAGACGATGCCAAAATGACGCGACAGAGGCCACTTTGAAGGATGCGACATTATCAGTGAAGAGTAACCAGGTTGCTGGGACGCGTTGGTAGGTGAATTTGGCCTGGACATGGTGCTACGGTCAATATTGTTAGCAGACAATCAACTCAGCGCGGACGGAGGTTGATTGTAATTGTAGTATCCAGTAGGATTATGAGTCTGTGCCACCGATTTGTTACTGCGAAGTGAAAATTCTCTACAATTGTAGGCAGAGAAGCCACAGGTGATGTCGCTTTTTGCACTACACTTTGGGGGCTAAACTTCAGGAAAGGCGCCGAACCTAGATGTTTAATCGCTGGCATCAGGTGTGTCCTTACATGATGCTCCAAATCATATGGCTAACCAAATGCCTAATGACCAATGCCTCCGAGCCAATTAGTCAATTAGGCGGTGGTGCTGGTAAAATCAGAGGCAGGAACTAGAATGGGAAGGAGAAGGCAGAAGTAGTAGTAGGCGTACACCAGAAAATAGTAGAAAATAGTGGTGATCTAGAACTCACAACAGAGCACCTACCCACACCGTAGAAATGCAAACCACGATGTTCACCCATCGGAATTCCACCATTCCACCAAACGGTGTATTGTCAACAAAGTTCACCATCAAGGCTATAGTGCGTTTGCGTTTGCGTTTGCGTTTGCCTTTGCGTTTGCCTTTGCGTTTGCCTTACAGTTCATGGTGTTCCTAGGTACAACTATTGTACTAGCAATAATTAATATCCCTGCCGCAGAAAATATGGCACCTTGGAAAATATCTGTTCAATTGGGAAATTACGCCAAAGCGAGAAATATTTACGAACAGACAAGATTAACTATCACTGTGGACCATAATCAGCAACTTCATTTCAAAATCAGTATTGTATTAGCACAATCAAATTCCCTTCCCTGACACCACTTTAACCAAGATTTTCAAAATATTCCCACCATCATCTACAAACCAGGCGTTATTTTCAATGTTATTATATTTCCAACTAATGTACATTGTGTGCACAGACCATCACCAATGCGGACCCTAGTTGGTACCAGGGCCCCTTGTAACGGCAATTGGCACCTGCCCCACCGGAGCCAAACACAAAGAACAGGGCCATGGGCCCTCTACCCATAAGGCGGATCCCGGGTGCCAACATTTGACTTCCCTGGCAAAACTGCCGATGTTGACAAATTCATCATGGTTGTGAGGCTAATAAATTTCGCAGTACATGGCTCTTTACCCCATGTGGCCTAACCACTGCCGAACAATTGTACCGGGTAGCGAATTGTGTTGCTGCCAGGAGCTACAGGGCCAAGACAGTTCTGTAGAGTACTCTTGCATTGGGCATTGTTGCAACTGTGAGCTAGTGGTAGTAAATGCTGTATGCTTCTAATATAGCCAGTTTGGGAGAATATGTTAAGGTGGACCTCATAAGATGCAAGAAAGTGGTTGAGGCGTCCTACATGCGTTACCTTCCTCGATTTGTTTCAGATCCAAGTGATGGTAGATTGTGCAAAGTATTAGGTGGAGGGAGTTGAGAGACCACTGGTTCGTGGTGAAACGTTCGTGGTGAAACTGGTTGAGAGTAATTGAGGTCACCTTCCTTTCAGGGTTTGGAGTATGGTTCCCTGGCCCTGAGAATTTAGACAATCGAGCAATCGAGCGAGCTACAGATTGAAGACATTGAAGTTATTGGAGACATTAAACCTATTAGGGGGTTTGGTTTGGGCCGAACTGGTCGGCGAAATCCGTTTGTGTAGATATGTAGATATCACTACAGAAAACAGAGACTCGTTAGAGATTTCTGCATGATCTAGATTGTAGAGTGGATAATGTGGGGAACCGCAAGAATGTATCCAGAATGGAGGCACACATTTACTACCAAATTAAAATTAAACTGGTACATGGGTTCTCTTGTTGGCCATCCTAAAACAATATTACTATCTACTACTGTAAGACTGTCCATTTTCTTAAAAACTTCTATCCAACATATAGTGATATTTACTGTTCTCTGTTATTAAATTTGTTATACCATAGTGAAGAATTACTATATGGTTAGTAGTTAGTACTTAGTAGTTGATGTTTAATGTTTAATGATTTGGTAATGGTTAATGGTTAGCTGTTAATGTAACCATATGGCAATGGACTGATTAGGATTTCATTTAATATTATATACTGTGAAGCGTATCTGCTGGTCCAGATTCATCATGCAATAGAACTTTGAAGTATCCCTACCGATTAGGTTTTAGGAATATGCCTGTAGTTTATTTTTCCGGTGATATGTTTGGGATTTTATTTTACCATGAATATATTATTCTGACTATTTTAACTTGATAATCCTGACACTTCAGGTCCAAGTCAAATGCCGTTGATCCCCCCACTCACCCATGCAAGCCTTCGAAATCTTGATTATACTGGCAACCATCAGTTATAGATATGCATTAAACAAAGGTAAACACGGGTCTGTGTGGGATTAGCACCCAAAAAATTTCTTGTCGTTGATGATATTTCCTGTTATGCAGAGGGTATATTTAGCATGACAATGATGATCTGGCATAATTTAGGACTTATTTCTTGCAAAATTCTTGGGGGGTTGTTCACTCCCATTCGAAACAGTCAACCTTTGATATTAAAAGCCAAATAATATTTTTAGTTGCGGTTAGTACATTATTTTAACTTTTTCGCTTGTAGGCACAATATTTATCGAAACCAAATGCAATTTTAGTTCTAGTTGTTTCACTTTGGTACCCTAGATTCTACTGAATGCTCCTGAATAGTCCTGTCGCTCCTGTCGCTCCTGAAAGATCCTGAAAGATCCCGAAAGATCCTTAACGCTCCTAAATTCTCCTGAATGTCGCATACCACATATCCTGGTTGCAAGCCCCTTCCCCCGAATCATGAGCAGGCACCCTTGATGCTCGTAATGCCTGGAGTGACCAGTAGGGTTTAGAACCACGATCATAGAGGCATAACTACCCCCATCCTGCATTTATGTACAACAAAAGCTTATCGGTTAGTCTACAGTTTGTTGGTATGACTTTGGTTGGAATTTCATCTTCAATAATCTTCATAACTGTTCAAAACTGTTCAAAACTGTTCAAAACTGTTCAAAACTGTTCAAAACCTTTCTCGACTTCAATATCCAATCCCAGAACCCCATTTGTTGACTTCTTTGTTCCGAAACCATTAAAGACTTTTGCACATTTTACGTTCATATTCGTTTCTTTCAAGTTCCTGGTATTTCTAGAGTATGAAACCTCACCTTGCGAAATTTGGATGTTGTTGGCCCTACGGCCAAAGATAATTCCATGTCGCACCAGTTTTTACTTCACGAACACTTTCCTTCGTTCCTTAGTTGAATGGAACCATATCCACTAGTACCACCCAAAAAGTCCAATCACACCGTTCGTTATGTTACCTTCAACGTGAATGGTATCAAATCCATTTTTCGGTATTTCCCTTGGACCAATATCGGCCAGAACTATAACAAATTTCTTAACACATTTCAAGCAGACATTATCACTCTACAAGAGCTCAAGGTTTCCAACGGAAACCTCTCTTCTCTTCACAACATTGGCCATCTCGATGACTATAGACTGTTTATATCTGTACCCAAGATCAAGAAGGGCTACAGCGGTGTGGGTTTATTCGTGAGAAAGCCCAAGTCTACCGACCCCATAGGCGTCCAGATGGGGTTATCGGTGATCAAAGCTGAGGAAGGTATCACCGGTTTCTTGACCCCTAACGGATCAAATACTCCGTATCGTCATTCGGCTGATGGAATAGGAGGCTATCCAGATATGGACACAGCAGAAGCTCTTAAGCTAGATAGTGAAGGACGCTGTGTGGTGGTGGAATTGGCTTCCAATGTGGTGGTGTTTTCGCTCTATTGCCCCGCCAACTCGATGGCCACCGAGGCAGGAGAAGCCTTTCGACTCTCGTTCTTGGAGGTGGTACTTCGTCGTGCCCATAATCTCACTCACATCCAAGGCAAGCAAGTGGTGATCATGGGCGATATCAATGTTTGTCTTGATCTCATAGATAGTGCTGAAGGAATTTCCGATAGAGTAAAGGAAAAATTAGTCCATGACACTTCCGAGGGAGTTTACTTTGAGGAGATTAACTATTCAGAATGTGTTAAGTTCAAATCTTCTACCCCAGCCAGAAATTTACTAAATCAATATGTTATTCCGAGCTTGAAGCACAACATGCAAATTGAGCATAGCTTACTTCAGAAAGATTGTCAGTTTCTTTTCGATTCAACCCGTTACTATAGAGGTCGTGAAATGTTGATCTACACGGTATGGAATCCCTTGACGTTTGCACGAGAATCGAACTTTGGTTCAAGAATAGATTTGATATTATGTTCCAGTCAACAAATGTTGAACAACATTTCCGCTGCTGGCATTTGGCCTCAGATTTTAGGTTCTGATCATTGTCCTGTTTATACTGATTTTGACTATCCCGATTCTGAATGTCAAGGGGTTCAAATTCCAGAATTAATTGTGCTGTTAGCGTTCGAGGCCAAAATACAGTATAAATTATTCAAAGCCAGAGACATATCAACTATGTTTGGTAGAAAAGAAGATCAAGCAATGGCAGACACTCCAACAGAAGCAAAAATACCTCAGACAATCGAAACAGTATCCTCAGGCACTTTGAAGTATCAAACTCAAACAGTGAGTGTCAAATCTACCAAGCCATCATATGTTAGCAGAAAGGTTAACAAGAGAGATCAACAAAAGAGTATACACAGTTTTTTCATTAAACCTGGAAATGCTACTGGTGATGATGTATAATTTTATTAAACCAGAGTATAAGACTTGAAGTTCGAATCCTGAAGATACCCATGAATCTTCAACATGCTAAAATATTTATAAAAACAAAAACTGTGGCTTGAGATAGAACGATTTTTAAAGCAAAGCAAAGCAAATTCCCTATGAAGTAAACGGTGGTACGTGATGTGCGTATAATTTAATGATTTTTTTGATTTATGAAAATAAAGTACAATGAACCGAACTAAAAATGGAGTTCAAGGATCATACTCCGTATGTGATATGGTACAAGTGCTTAGGATTTACGGAATTCGCTCAACACAGGGTAAATTGCTTCAAAAGCAGCATAGATTTCTTCTCTTTGCTTAGCACCAGTCAAGACAATCTTTCCAGAGACGAAAATCAACAACACAATCTTGGGTTTCACCATTCTATAAATGAGACCAGGGAACAATTCAGGTTCATAAGACGAGAAATTTCCGTGTGAGAATGCTAAACCCTCTAAACGAATAGGGAACTTCACATCACATGAACCCACAATGTTTTGAATTTTGAAATCGGTAAACTTGGCATTGAAACCCAACTTTTGAATGATTCTGGCGTACTTTCTAGAAGCTAATTTCGAGTCATCTTCGGACTTAGCACCAGTCACGACCATCTTACCAGAAGCGAAGATCAATGCTGTGGTTTTTGGTTCTCTGATTCTCATGATAACAGCAGCGAAACGCTTTGGATTGTACTCGGCATTACGGGCATGTAAGGCGATGGTTTTCAAGTCCAAACGGCAATCCAAGTTGACAGTTGCCACAATATTCTGCAAGGTTGGTACAATACCGGAGGTAGCACCGTCGTCTTCGTCTTGCTTTGGTTCAACCACGTCGGAAGTCTCTTCCTTCTTCATGGGAATATTGTCGTGAACATTATTATCCTGCAACTGTTCTGTCTTGTGTTCACCATCGATCCCTTGAGGGAACAACAATGAGTTTGGAGCAGTGAAAGCCTTGGCCTGAGCGGCGGTAGTTGGTAACTTTAAGGAATCCATGTTAGTGTATTATGATATTAAGCGGTGGAGATAAACAATTCAATGTATCCCAAACCTTGTGTCTGCACGAAAGCTGCTGAACAACCTGTCTATTATTATTTATTGCAGACTATATAGACCGCCAATAACCTTATCCTATATGTTCCCCCACAAACTAATAGTGTTGGTTTGACGCAGTGAATAATGGCAAAAATCTCGTTGCCAATATACAGGATAGTTATCTCCAGTGAGGTCGTGGTCAGAGGGGCGGATTTGCCTCTCCTTAAATACTCGCACCCAAATGGCCGGGTAACTCTCTAATGCACGCCACCATCATCCCCTTCAATCACGTGGCCTGCACTCCTATACGCAAGCTACTTCACATGTATTGCTGAACTATGTCGAAGCTCCGGATACCAAATCACGATGGCCCGGGTATCTGACTTCACTTACTGACCGGGGAGTTCTATCTACTTTTTTCCCGCATTCTCTGCCATGTTGTCTCATGTTGTCTCATGTTGTACGTAGTTTCCAGGTCGTGCGCCGTCCGCTGGGATGCGGGTTATATGCAGGTGCCGATGAGCTGGCTTGGACCCAAGTGGAATCCCTGGAATACTGACAGGGGCTGGGAACAGCTTGTAGGGCTCTATCTGACATAGTAAGCGAAAGTTCTGTTTGACATGCACTGGAATTCCTCAGCTGACCCTTTTTCTGCCCCCCAAAAAGCGTAACCTGCAACAGATCCAATTTTTCACCCTTAATCTCCGACCGAACCGACACGGCCCTCAGAGCATAGGATAGCCATGATGTCTCTATTGTACAACGAAAAACCTTTGATTAACGTTCCTTCAACAACTTGTTTCTCTTCTCCTTCTTTCTCAATCTTTCGGCCTTCTTAGCGCTCATCTTAGCAGCGATTCTTTCTTGTCTTTCCTTCTCTGTTTTGATATCTCTCCTTCTCTTCATTTCAGCTATTCTATTTTGCTTTGTTTCTTCCTTCTCGTCCTGGAGATCCTTGAGTCTTTGCTTGAATTGAGCTTCTTGAAGCTTCTTCTCTTCTCTGAGCTGGAAACTGGACTTCACTCCAAAAGTTTTCACTCTGAAGGCCTGTTTTTTCACCTTCCATTCCTTTCCGTTCACACGTTCGCCCTCGCCCTTATCTTTGGGCATAAGTGGATCCTTGATACCTTTGGCTTCCGTAGACATGTTATAATGAACTGAATTGGCAAAGTAGTGAAAAGGGTAAAATTTTCATGCGCGATGAAGGTGAGGTTTTCGCGTTCTCAAACTGGGGATGAGATTGGGTGCAAACATGCAAAATACCAGAACACTATAACGATTCTAACATTTGTAAGTGTTGGGGATTGATTGATTGAGTGATTTATTGGAATATTTGTCCAACATTAATTCACTTTCACGATTCCCTAAATATTCATTCTCAAACTGTCAAAAGCCCAGTTATTACTAAACAATTGACACTCTAAACGACTCGGGTATTTGAAACAAGTTATCAAAGCCGAGTTTGAAATTATTACCAAAAACATTTTCTAGGGAATTTCAATTAGTAATCTAGTCTAACAAATTACAATTCTACATTTTCCAATTGAAGGATGTTTTTCGTTTCACGTTCTTTTCCTAGTATAAATGTATGCTGTGTAATATAAAAATTTGGTGAAATGCCACTCTTTTGGTCGCTAGACAACAAATACCTGTAAAAGAAATATTCCGATAAAAACGCGATAGTTCTTTATGGTCTCAAACACTCGTGTAAGCATTTGAGGGGGTCTAAATCCTATTCTTCGAGATTCATTAGAGCTGACCAAAACTAAACAATCTCCAATAGGTACATTTTGGTCAATCGTCCACATCTCGTGGACTGTCCTTAAATATCATTATTCATCGTAAACCGTATCTTGCTTGTCAATCAACAAAACAGCCAGCCTGGTCCATTTTCTGGTTCTTGTGTACTTAGAAAACCCATCGGTAGCTCTTGGGTTCTTCCAAGAGCTGTCGTAATAGACCCAGCCGTCTTCCGTGGTAACACCGTCTATTTCTTTCTCCAAATTCCAATTGGAATCCCTCCAGCTCCATGAGTAGGAGTAGATATCGTCTTCGAATACAGGAAACGGGAAGTCATCAGAAGAATTGGGGCCCACTTCTGGTGCATGATCTTTGGATTTTTCATGACAAAAATTGGGTCTTTCATTGGGCAACAAATGTCCGGACCACCCCAAGCCAATCCACCTTCTTTCGTTTTCGAGAATCTCAAAAAGTACGATTTGCTTCAATAGAGTGGGGGATGTGACTATCTTTTTCAATATGCGGAAATCACTCAAAACTTGGATTTTTGCAAGATCTTCTTCGTCGCTGGCGGTAGGGCTTTGGATTCTTGACACTGTGGATGCGTTGACTGTGGTGTTCCTTGTTAACTTGATATCCAATCCTGTGACGTAGAAGGCGAAAATACGGACGTAGACGGATCTCCAAATCAAGCGGCGCATGGTGAACGACCATGGCGAGTGGTATGTCAAGGCAAAGAGCCCCAAGATCCACATAAACCGTTGCGGAGGCAAGATGGTTTTTGTTAGCAATAGATGTAATGGAGTGAGCAATACTGTCATGATGAGAAGCTTAGCGTAATTTCTAACCTTGAAAGGAATATGTTGTACTGGACGGAGCATCATTTCAAACCGAATGGTAATGTTGTGTAATGTGTGAAGAACCTCATCTATGGTGGGTTTTTCATCGAACTTGGAATCATAGATCACCGAGCTGATGGACCATACAATGCAGGTAAAGCTGATTGTGATGAGGATAGGCAAGATCACACAGCTGAGAATGTTCCACCACATCACAATGCATGAATAGGCCACCACTAGGATGAAGTTCTGATATGGATCTTCATTTGTCCAAGTGATTATTTCAAGGAATCCATCTATGAGGAGCAAATAGGGAAATATTTGAGATAATGCAGAGGCCAAAATGGGAAATTCCGCAAGAAGGTGGGAGTTGGAGGCTGTACGGAGCTGTTTGGCATCCAGTGGCTCGAAATTGGCCACTATGTATGGCTTGTTGGAGTCGGGCATGTTGGATATATTGTAGAAACACATGCTTGAAAGGTGGGGATGGATCACGTGCCATGGAGAATATGTTACACAAAATGCCGATATTCATAGTCACGTGATTTTAACTGACAGGAGACCTACGTCATTATTTGGTGGTCGTGTGTGTACCGTTTTCTCTGCGCACGGCCTTTGACAGGGGCGGCTTAGTACGGAGCGGATGTTTCAATCACCGGCAAATCCGCATCTCCCATTAACGAATCCTTTACCATCCTTCTCCCTTCTCCCTTCTCCCTTCTCCCTTCTCTGCTGAGTAATGCCCCTCATTGCCCCTCAAGCTTCTCAAGCCCCTCAATCTCAATCTCAATCTTAATCTTATGTGGAAAACAGATCTTTCTGCAAACTGATGTAATATATGTGTTTATACGGGTCACGGCTGCCGGACTTCTCTAATGGGTTATTTTCTTCATTTCCTCATGGGTGTTTTCTCTTCGCGAAAGTTTCACAATGGACCTGGTCGCCAAAGAATGATCTCATCTCCAGAAACCTTGAAACTTGGTGACCTTTTTTATTTTCTCATACTTCCTACCTCTGAATACTAAAACCCAAATCCCATACTGCAATTCAGCATTGTTTGCGAGACTTTGATCCTGAACAATCGAATCGGACGGTGATTACCCCAACCTTTCTTATTCCAGCAATAGTTGCTAACAAGCCGCAACGGCTAATCAACGGTATGATATGACATCTAGCAACTATACAATTTTTACTATTTTCATTCCTTGATTACATTGTTTTTCACCAGAAATGGTTGACAATCACCACCAACTCTTATAGGCTCCGGGATTGGTGTGCATTTCCAGTGCTCTTCTTTTTGGCAGCTACTTCCTGTCATGGTTCTATATCCACTTTATTCTTTATTCATCCTGGTTTATCAGTTAGTATGCGCACCTCGTAAACGCACCAAAGCTGTTGTGATAGCAGTGGGTAATGCCAGCTAGTGATCCACTCTCCATCCAAATCCACACATACACCGGCACGGCCACGTTCCTCGCTTGATGGCATCCTGTCTTCACTTCCTCTTTCAGGTTCCACACTGCCCCATTCCTTCGAACTTGTTAGCCCGGCTGTGTCAATCCCAAGATCGCCCTGGTGGTGAAAATATATCACAACATATTTCCTGTGCTTCTAACCGAGGCTATCAGCAACTTTAGATCCAGACAGTCCACTTGGACACTGTACGCCGGCATATGACATCTGCAATGTCCCGGGAATTATGTATCCCTCTCCGCATGGGTCTGGTCCTATTTTACCATTGATGGCCCGGTGGTCCAGAAAAATGTCAGACATACCTGGAATCACCGCTCTGACATCTCAAACCTCCTGTACACTTCAGAGACGTTAGTAAGCATTACAAACTGCGTCATAGCAGCTTTAACATCCAATTTCATGCCCTGATCCCAGTCTTGGAACATTGATACTAAGCCTCCTCGTTCCCCAGATCTCACCAAACCTTGTGGCACCACAGCCCTGCCGTATATCTCGTACAAGCAGTCCCACGATTGGCAGAGGATGAAAAATATTACCACGAAAATTAGATGCAGATCTATCACTGCCTCCATTGAGGCAATCGAGTGCAATGGTAACGTATTGCCGGACATTACAGGAGATAACACTGGCTCTCATCAATGGGTTCAATTCTCGAGTTCTCGCAAAAATATTCCAATTATGTTGAGCAATGTAGCAGGTGCTTTTTTCCATCTGGAGTTCTTGGCAGAGACGTTAGATGGAACACCTAGCAATATGTGCCTGAATTATGACACTTTGGCCCAGACCTTCCAGGTTTCTTGGGTTCATGCCAGTTTCCAATACCAAACAGGGCAGATTTCAGTCCTTTCTCCACTGGTTTGATCGGCATTGCTCCCAACCGTGGCTGTATGCGGCACAGAAGCTTTTGTAAATACCCATTTGGCTGCGGTATAGGTAGACAATTGCTGGTAAAAAATATTTCACCTCATGTTGATAGTATTGCAGAAGATACAACTAGAAGCAATGCTGCGGCGAGTCCCATGATACATAGGCCATCTGGAACTATTAAAAGCTCCATAACCCCCATTGGTTCTATAATCAACAATAGTTCACCTATGCTTCGATCCCTTGTCTCTATTCTTGCCTTTGCGCACTTGACACTCTCACTTCAGTTCACACCCAAAGCTGCAATTGCACCCCAGACCTGTGCTCAACTTCTCGATGAAGTGGTACAGTTCTCTTGGAAGGGTGCGGGTGACCTCGAGTGCTATTGTGATGTCAATAATCAAGCACCCTTGGCATCTATGGCCCATTGTATCATGGAAAACTTCCATGAACCACTCTATATAAACCAGTTCATCCAAGGATGTTCTAATTACCAGTTAACAGAACAACAAGTACTTGACTCCTACCGCAATTCTTCCAAGTACTTAGTGAATGCTTCCACTATCACCGGTCATCCCACCTATTACCTTCCTGTTCAACTAGATGGCACCACAGTCAAAGCCACCTTCGACTCAAACTACGACTCTGCAAAAACCGATAACTGGACCCTCTATTACGGCATTGCTTTGAGTGGCTATTGGTTTGTGATCATTCTTCTTGCATCCTTCAACCGCTGGACGTATTTCTTGTTCCCAGGCTTCATAAAGAGCTTACATGGTTCATTCAGCAATGCTTTCCGCAAGCACCTTGTGTTGGCCCCAACTGGGTCCCACCACCATGCAGTATCTAAGGGATACATCTTGAAGTGGATGGTTCCTCTTCGTTTTGAAACCCTTTGTCTCCTCGGCTGGGTTATCCTTGCTGCTGTATTCTTGGGCACCAATGTATACTCCGAGGACATTTTGAAAGTAGCTGCTTACTCTGGAAGATGTGCGTACTTGGCGACATTCTCTATGCCAGTGTTAATTCTTTTTGCTGGAAGGAACAACTTTTTGCAATGTATCACTGGTTGGTCGTACGCAAGATTTGTTTTGCTTCATCGTTGGATGGCCAGAATGTTTGTTGCACTCCTTTTCATCCACGGTATGGGTTCAACATACACCCAAATATCCTTCAACTCCTTAGATCAAATGTTACACACAACGTTTTACATCTGTGGTATCGTTTCATTGGTAACTATTTGTGTGATGCTTCTCTTTGCCCTCCAATACTTCAGAAACAACTGGTATGAATTCTTCCTTCTCACACATATTGCCTTGGCCATCGTATTTTTTGCTGCTTCCTGGAGACATTGCTCCGGTGTCAATGTACTCCAATTCCACTACGCTGCTATTTCTGTCTGGGGTTTTGACAGAGTACTTCGATTTGTGCGTTTGGCATCTTTTGGTGTCCGTGAGGCCAACGTAGAGTTGATCAACTTCGAAACTCTTAGGGTGACTGTTCCTACACCAAAGTGGTGGAAAGCAAACCCTGGATCCCATGCCTTTGTACACTTTGTTCGTCCTCTTCATGTTTGGCAATCACACCCATTTAGTTTGGTGGAGTCTGTTAGCCAAGAAGATGCTATTACATTCTACATGAAGGTCAAGACTGGTATTACTTCCTCAATTTACCAAGATTTGATCAAGACACCAGATCACAAACTTAAAATCAAGGTTCTTGTTGAGGGTCCATATGGTTCACAGATTCCTGTTTACAAATTTGACAACACTGTGTTCATTGCTGGTGGAAATGGTATTCCTGCCATTTATCCTGACATTTTTGAACTTTCTAGAAGATACTTCAATGAAAAGAGACACGTAAAACTCTATTGGGTTATCCGTGACATCAAGTCTGTCCAGTGGTTCAAGGATGAGCTTATGGCATTGCAAAACACTTCCGTAGACATTGAAGTATATGTCACAAGTTGGAAGGTCAACTCACACAAGTTCATAAATGAAAAGAAGGGAGGAAATGCTGAAGAGCCTGAAATTTCCCACATAAAAAACTCCTTCAGTCATGTTCTGTTCAATTCTGGAAGACCTAACACCAGAGAAATCATAAATGAAGAAATCATGAGATCACATGGATCTATTGCATTCACCACTTGTGCTCATCCAGCTATGGTTGACCAAATACGTTCAGAGGTCAGATCTTCTTTGGACATAGAAAGAAGTAAAAGAATTGAATTGTTTGAGATCAACCAAATCTGGTGAACAAATTGCTGCGAAATTTCAGTTCATCTAACAAAATAGACCAACAAATTCAATTGAAGTGAGACGCTCATTCTGGAATCTTGAGGGTATCTCGAATGACTGTATTCTGAGTCAAGAAATTACAGGTCTCTTCTATTATACAATATAATTTTAATATGCTAAATAAGAAAGCGAAGTGAACTCCTTACTGTAAGTTACGCGAGAAACATTTTTTTATTGCCCAATTGTCCAAATACAAGAGTATTGACTGTATAATACTTCGTAATTTGGCCTGATTAATATGTTTAAGCTAAAGCAATAAAAATGGAATGTATCTGTTACTGTATTTATTATATTACGCTGGATCGTTTCGTGTGGATGGTGTCACCTCCCAGTAGCTCCATATGGCATATTCTTAGTTATATACATTGGTTTCGTAGTAGATGTTTACCTACTTCAGGTTCTAGATAATTCAGTAAAATAGTAATTCTCTTTTCACTACTTAAAAACGAGTTTTCTAAATATTTAAGCCTGTGTTTAAATGAGGAAAAGAGTGATTCCTTTTACATTTAACTACCTTTGATATCGTTTACTCAATTAGTAACAGAAACTACTATTCTAGGTAGCAGCTCGATAAAAGGCGATGATCGGATCCTGTGTATTACCCTTCGGCGATATGTGCAGAAGGGGGTTTATTCTATGCGCCATTTTGGGGCCATACTTTAATTCATCTCATAATACCTCATATGGTAGCATGTAAAGTGACAATTGTAACTTGTACACTCATTCTCTCTTTGTGTCACGCGAAATGCACATCACGTGTAATTCATATTGTAAATTAAAGCAAGAAAAAATTTTCACTTTTAATATCACTACTTTTTCTTTAACCAAACAATATGGTAAGTCCATCTTAAGACGTTGGAACAACATCCTCCTTCCCGCAAATTCATAAGTTATTAAGGTTGTGCGCAAGGAGTGATGCAGTTCGTTTTTCTAAGGGCTGAACTCAATATCTTGTTTTCAGACCAAGATAGAGCATTCGTTTGCTATGGCATTCATCTGCTTAATCTAGAATGTGCTTCACTTCTTGTGGCACAGGCTGAGTATCAAATGATACTGTAGGGTAATAAGGTTTTCAGGAAGTTCGTTGACAACATTTGGAGAACACTTGAAACTAACTTACTCAATGACACAGCCTTCCAAGAAAGTTGCTCCAGCGCCATTAGCCACCAAGACCAAGGCAACTGCCACCGTCAAGAACCCATTGTTCGAATCTACCCCAAAGAACTTTGGTATTGGACAATCTGTTCAACCAAAGAGAAACTTGTCTAGATTCGTCAAATGGCCAGAATACGTTAGATTGCAAAGACAAAAGAAGATCTTGTCCATGAGATTGAAGGTGCCTCCAGCCATCTCTCAATTCCAAAACACTTTGGACAAGAACACCGCGTCTGCAGCCATCAAGTTGTTCAACAAGTACAGACCAGAGACTGCTACTGAGAAGAAGGAAAGATTGACCAAGGAGGCCGCTGCCATCGCAGATGGTAAGACCGCCAAGGACGTTTCTCCTAAGCCAGTAGTTGTCAAGTACGGTTTGAACCATGTTGTCTCTTTGATCGAGAACAAAAAAGCCAAGTTGGTGTTGATTGCCAACGATGTCGACCCAATCGAGTTGGTTGTCTTCTTGCCAGCTTTGTGTAAGAAGATGGGTGTTCCATATGCCATCATCAAGGGTAAGGCTAGATTAGGTACCTTGGTCCACAAGAAGACTTCTTCTGTCGCTGCCTTGACTGAAGTCAACTCTGCTGACGAATCCGAATTGGCCAAATTGGTTTCCACCATTAATGCTAACTTCATCGAGAAGTATGAAGACTCCAGAAGACACTGGGGTGGGGGTATCATGGGTTCTAAGGCCGTTGAAAAGAAGGCCAAGAGAGCCAAGGCCATGGATGTTTCTCCAACCAACTAAGCATCTACTTCTGTATATTAATGAACGTGTAATAGAATATTTGACTACTCGTACTCACTACCTTGACATGTTCAATTAAAGCTGAACTCTCTATATTAATCACTAATTCTTTAAACTAAATTGGAAAAGTGTGTTAGGGCTGGAGACCTAATCTCGTGATGTGTTTAACTTTTCACGTGTATATTATATGCACACCCGCGAAAAAATTTCTACTGCTTACTCCCAGCAAATTAGTTCAAAGAACTTTTCGATTTTTCTACTTCTTCACCACAAAGTAATTAGGGTATGTTTGACTGGAACAAATGGTATATCCAGAGGATGGAATGAACAAGTCGAACTCGTTAATCCAAGAAAGCAAATTGTTGAAAGAGAACGAAATGCCCATTTCATGATTATGTTAGCGATGGCCTATGTCTATTGTCAAGTGTCAATTTGTAACGAAAAGCCGAAATGGTTCAAGCTCAGAGCAAATGTTAAGTGAAATTGCCAACCCCGCTGAAGAGAACCTCTCCAGAAAGAAAACGATCTGAGTCTGAGACGATTTCATAAGTTCCATCGTAATTGATGAAATGCCATACTAACATTTAGAAACATGTCTAAGTCTAAGAACCACACCGCCCACAACCAAACCAAGAAGGCTCACAAGAACGGTATCAAGAAGCCTAAGACTTACAAGTACCCATCTTTGAAGGGTGTCGATGCCAAGTTCAGAAGAAACCACAGATACGCTTTGCACGGTACTGCTAAGGCTTTGGCTAAGGCTAGAGCTGAGAAGTCCGCTTAGGTGTTCAGTGTTACATATCATTGTATAATGTTAATATAGTCCATGGTTATTTGAAATGTAGAATTTTTTATCTTCAAGAAGAATAACAGGTCAAGACGGTGTGAATCCAGGAATTGTAAAACAATCTTTTACGTTTTTATTCATTACACTTCGATTAGTACTTCAGGAAAAGAGCTAGTTCTATTTGATTCAACATCGATTATGTTCGTCATCTTTAAACCAGTCGACAATTACAATAAAATTCCAATAAATCTATGGTTAAACATCCTGACTTTTGCTCTTTTCACAAGAGTTCATATTATCAGTGCTTCGGAGAATTGTTATGGTTATTTTAAATTACAAAGTCCTTTTCTTTGTATTTTTGAAATTCATTTCAGCTTTTTAGTGAAGTATGGTTTTTATACGAAACTGATCTGATCCTTCTTCAATAGTTAAATGACCTCAAAGTTACCAATTTTGAATCCCAGATTGACCAAGATGTTTTTTTGTAACTTTAGTTCTTCGATTTTTCTACTGACAATGCTTAGAACTTCAGAACTATCATCAATTAGAGAATACATATCCCATAAAAGCTGCTTTAATTAATTCGTCTTAATTCTCCAAAATTATGCACCTTTTTTAATAGAAGTTGAACTGCCTAAATGGAATATTCTAGTAAACAATCAACTTAAACTGTCAAAAAATTGATGGATCCACAATGGTATTAACCATTATTGAACTACTGAGGCTACAGAGTCGCTACGTACTAGATTTGATATATTAAAACAACAAAAGCCCCACCCTCTAATCGGAAGTCTTTTGAGTACCACGCAATAAACCGGTTCTTCTGGCAGCGATCAAACCAGCCTTTTGACCGGCAACGGCACCTCTAGAGATAGTAGAAGCCTTACCAATATGTTGATGGTTACCACCACCATGAGGGTGATCAACTGGGTTCATAGCGACACCTCTGGTCTTTGGCCAGGAGTTTCTCTTGACCTTGTACTTGTGGAAAGCTCTACCAGCCTTCAACAATGGCTTGTCAATTCTACCACCACCAGCAACGACACCGATGACACCTCTGGCAGAAGAAGAGATGATCTTCTTGGCACCAGATGGCAACTTGACTCTGGTCTTACCTTCATCTGGGTTGTGTCCGATAATGATAACGTAGTTACCGGAGGTTCTACCCAAAGCACCTCTGTCTCCTGGCTTCTCTTCGACGTTGGAGACAATGGTACCTTCTGGACATTCACCTAATGGCAAGATGTTACCAACGTTCAAGGAGGCCTTCTTACCAGCGTAGATGAATTGACCAGTGTAGACACCTTCGTTGGCAATGAAAGTTTCCTCTCTCAACTTGTACTTGTATGGGTCACGGAAAGCAACCTTGGCCAATGGGGCACCTCTTCCTGGATCGTGGATGATTTGCTTGACGATACCACGAATGTAACCGTGACGTTCAGCATAGTCCAAAGTTCTCAACTTAGCGGCTCCCTTTCTCAATCTGGTGTGGGAGGTGAAGATAGAACCAGCACCCTTTCTTTGGTTACGAATAACTCTACCTGAAACGTTAGTATAAAATCCTCTTGACTATACTGGTGATGAGGGAAATGAAAGCAGTTTACCTCAAAGTAAGTTCGAACTTTGACTGAATATCCTTAAAATCACTTGTTAATTTGAAAGTGGACTTCTTAATATGTCGAAATACGACTGATTTCCTTAAGGGCCTAGTATTTCTGAAAAATTCATACTGGACGACTTTTCATGCACATTAATAGTAAAACCACATCTGCTGTTGTAGGAATATTTCATTATTACGCTATTTCATTTGGATTCACCGTGGATTACTATCCATGAGTAGTTCATGTGTCTCCTCTCATATTCACCATATCATTCGTATCACATACCCATTTTGAAGTGTTTGGTTTGCTAGTCTAATAGAAAATTTTCAATTTTTTTTTCTCGTCGGAATAGTTGATGCGACCAGTGGGGAATTTGCCAGTACTGGGTGCGAGATGGGGGAGACTACAGTAGCGCGAAAAAATGGCGGTGAGGCTACCAGGGATATTCTCGCTAAACGGCATTTTTTAGTGAGAAACTTCGCGTTGAGTGTTCCCTACAGGCGGTGATCCAGCGTCGCTACCGCGATACTTCTACCGCGATGGTCTTTCGCTATCAGCAGTCCGGCACATAACTTGCACCTACGGGATTTAATAGTGGGGCACCAGCCCTAATAATGTAAACATTCACGTGATTGAATTCTGTCTATCAGGATTCCCAATGTTACTCTGTTCAAACTACGTGATAGGCATTATCATAAATTAGACAATTGTATTTATAGTCTATTAAAAACACCAAATTGTGAAAACGTAAATTTTGTTAGCTTCTTTTTAACAAAAATTTTATTACTAGCACTTCTATTATAACTAAATCCAGGTAGGTTTGACAGGCTAACCGTGATGTTTTGTAATTTTTATTCAATTTTACAAAATTAAGCAAAAGGATTTATAAGTGAATAAATATTTGCATTCAATAGCATCTAACCCTATTTAAATTGAACGTCCAATTCAATTCAAAATTGAATTTTGCTCCATTTGGAGGAATACCTTACTATCCTTCAATAACTATGGAACACTCCTTCAAACGGGTGACTTGTAGTAATAAGGGGAATGTGCTATTCAATAATACTCCATTTTGCGTTTCCTCAGTCAATTCGTAGTTTATGTTATAAAATACAAAGAACCACTTACTAAGGTTCCAATTACTACTTCCATATTATGACGATTATATTTATTACTAGTACATTGAAATTAATAATTGATAGCTTGAATGGGAACCAGAGGGCCAGACTCTAAAAGGTATAATTTATCTAAAAGATGGCTCCGATAATGGATCCAATGAGAGAGCCGGAACCGGAGGAAGAAGTAGAAGAAACGGAAGCAGTTGCTGAAGCAGAAGCGGAGACAGATGAAGCGACAGATGCAAAAGCAGAACCAAAAACAGAAGCTGCCACAGATGCAGAGGCAGCTGGGTGTCTAGAGATGGTTGAAGATGCAGTGATTGAAGAACTGGCTCTTTGAGTAGAAGCTGAAGCTTTTGGAGAGTTGACCAGTGGAGAACTTGGTCCAATTTTAGCACCATACAAGGTTTCCAAGACATCAGAAATAATAGCTGAGTAGCCTTCCACAGTATCAAAGTTGAACAAGTTGGAGACGGAAACAACCTTCTTACATCCCTTTTGAGATTGAACTCCATTGAATCTATCTCTTAAGAATTGGAAAGCATCACCAGAGCCAGCAAGCGCTTGAGTAACATGCTCACCAACCTTATCTTGACGGTAGAAGATATCAGCGCCTTCCCCACACCATTTTTCGTATAATTCATCAGTGTCAGCAGCTGGAATGACTTCATCGTCAATAGAATTGTAGAAGAACAAAGGAACCTTAGGCATTGCGTCCAAATTAAGCAAATTGTTGAGGGCAGTGACGTTTTGCACAATAGGATGGCTCAAGACCTCGTAACCCATAGTAGAAAAATCATCCCATTGAGTGTACAAAGTGTCAATAACACTTGGAAGCAAACATTGTCCCTTAGGTTTGAAGAAACTTGGTTGAACATCATCGTAAAACTTGTCGTGAATGAAGTCCAACAAAACTGGATATTCATTTGCAAGACCGTTGATTGCATTAACAATAAGTCCAGCAAAGAATCCGTTCATGGTGATGTTAGCAATGTGTTGTGGACTAATGAGAATTCCTCCTCCAGCAGCTCCAATAATGTTTAATTCAGGAGCATATACTGGAGCCAAAGCAGCTCCCCACATGGTAGGTTGAGAACCACCAGAATAACCCCATAAAGCAATTTCAGCTTTAGGATCGACACCAGTAATGTCACCAGAAGCCACTACTGCCTTTAAGGAATCCAATGTAGAATAAGCGGCTTGGTATCCAGCTGCGAAAGCAGCCTTGGGGCCTAAGAAATCAGGCATGACAACAATCCATCCTTCATACAAACCAGCTTGAGATAAAGCTTGTTCGATGTTAGTGGTAATCCAGGTCTCTGGATCAGAACCAAGTTGAATAGCATAAGATGGTGCACAATCTGGGTCTGGAGTATCAACAGCAGCTTGATATGACAAGATCTTCTTAGGGTCTGCATTGTAAGGAATAATAACAGTAGTAGCAATTGCATTAGGGTTTCCATGGGAATCTTGAGAACGGACCAAGAACTGGTATGCAGACTCTACCTTTTCTTCCCATAAGAGGAATCCCAAAGCATGTGGTACCTTTCTATAGTTAATGACCTCACCAAGCTTGAGTTTTTCGAAACCTTCCTTTGGAGTGTAGAATGGATCTTCAGAAGGTTTAGTGATGTTGGCACGAGATATCATGCTTAATGGGGCAGCCACTGCCACCTGAGTAAATGCCAAAAAGACCAATACCAAGAACGAATGACACTTCATGCTAAAATGCTGCTTAACTTTACTACTTCCAGCGGGAATGTTATGTTTTAAATACCAAAACTGGGAAATCCATCATTTTTGGTTCACCGATATCTCTGTCATCTATGCTTGGATTTAGCCATGTGAATGGACGAAAACCTTACCCAAACAGGCAAAGTTGAGAAACCAAGGTCCAAACAAGGTACAATAGTGAACTTCGTACTTCAAAAGCCCCTTGTAGATCATCAGGCTGCAGACCCTTCCTTTAACCATTCCATAATGCCACCCAAACAGGAAGTGATGAGTTCCAGAAATTTCCTATTTAGGAAATGTCATGAGTATTCATCATGTCGACACTACAAGTGCTCAGTAGAAGTACAAATTGAAAGAATAGCTTTGGCTTAATATAAGCTAACTTGATAATCCAGTGGTTTGACGTTCTCATCCAATAGTCAAAAACCATCCACTCGAAGAGTTCTCTACTAATTATCTCTAGTGCACTAAGTTCACCCTAGAATCCGTACTACTCAGAATTTTAAAATATGCAAGCCTCGGATTTATGAGCGGTTTAAACCGAATTCAATTTCTTCTCTCCGGTTCAGACATGAGTTATGAGCCAAACAACTCGGGTGCTTTGCGAGATCAACATGTCTTCTTCAATCCGTTTAGTCTTACCACTTAATAGAGGTATGTTACTCAGGCCGACCTTATTAACGAGTACTTCCATTGTAATAAACTTACCATGATTGACTAGAAATTGGTGGACCAGTAGTTCTATTTTCTAGACCATTAACAGGCGAAAAAAATATACCTGGAGAAGTTGGGGAAAGATTTGCAGTTCGGCGATAGTGAAGTTTCCCCGAAAATAGTCAAACAGTACCTTGGCTAAGTCTTGAGCCGCCTTACAGACACAACTTGTCATGCATTCTTCATGCAGGTCCAATTTTCAATCAACTATATTGTCTAACATAGTTTCCTATCAAAGCTCAAAAACTTACCAAATTGGGTTAGGCTAGAGTGTGAAATTTAATCCATATGCAGGACAATCATCTAAACCTAATTCCTGAAAGCCGAGGGAATTTTACAGGATAGTGATACCTTCCAATAGAAATTGAATTATTATGATATGAAAGGCGATCCAATCTTGTGAAACCTTACAATTTCACTATAAATGGCATTTTAAGGAAGTAACCATAATAAATTTACTCATTTCAAAGATTCATGTTCATGAAAGCAAAGCCCACCAGATATTATTATGGTAAATTGGTGTTTTGGTTTCAGACTGGAACAGAAATCCATTGGTTTCTCCATCCATGAATTCAGTTAGTTAGCGACACTTTATTGCATTGGTATGATACATTCTGTCAAATGTAAAAATTCAGTTGATACATCATCGTACGATACTCTAGAATTTAAACAGATCATCAAAGCCCGATATGACTTCAATAGATATGTACATAGTCAGTGTTACCGTCATAAGAGAATTAATAAGTACTGAAGTTTAACTATTACTGAAAACAACCTACTCGTGTCATTTACCAGACGAAATTTTCTCTACCTTGCTCCTTTCAATGATCCATGATCCATTATTTGTTATTTGTGGTTCCAAAGGTTGTATAGAGTTGACAATAGCCTTGGTTCAAATCACTTACGTATGATAAGGAAAATATAGCTAGAATCAGGGAGTTCACTGGTAAAAGTAGACATGGCCAAGAAGCTTTGGTTGATTTCCTTGTTAACAGCAAAAGGCAATCAAGTGTTCTGGGTTGTTTGACAGTCTATCATCTGAAGTAGGTTGAGGTTTGAACCTCGAATGCACAAGATTTTGCAAAAATTTCTAAACTTAATATCATAGCATCTTCTGAGAAACTTCTTCTAATTGATTGGTATCATATCTATTGATAGGATTAAATTGATTGGATATGATTTCTTATATGAATGAAAGTCATGAGATCATAAAAATTGTGGGCCATTTCTGGAGGGAACCTTCACTATAAAGTATTCATCTTTGCTGTGATTATCCTTTTACCCTATTAAGAATTAGATTATCCGGCCCCAGGCTAAAATTGCTAGATTTGGAGGTTTGTATTTCTCAAATTATTCGTTTTGTATGCCACGGGTCATTAACCTGAACTGATTTTAGTAAAACCGCGTCTCATAGTAGTATATGGAGATTCAAATGAGATTGACATTCTGACATATTATGATGTTTAAGTCTCGAGATATCGTTCCAGTTTAGCTCAGACCTTGACTTTCCGAGCTATACGAAAATAATTCTACCTACATTTTATGTATGTGGCCTTTAAAGTAAATCAAAACACGATTTATGTTCTCTAAATCTTTCCACACCTTGATATTTTGAGACTTCGCCCTTCAACTCATATTTAAGGCGTTCAGAATCGCTGGAATTATATTTTATAGTGTTCAACGTAAAATACTTAGTGCACAATATGTACAACTAATCCCACCCCAATTAACTGACTGAGACACAATTCATGAGGCAAATATTTGAGAGTTCATAACTATGGTGACCTTTGATATTTGCCGTGCTCCATATAATTATATGACTTACATACAATAGGATCAAGTACGGCCCTGAAATATCCAACATATATCCACCCTGCGACTTGAACAGTTCTCCCGATGAACAATGTTACCAGCACAAAATTCATACGTGCCATCACCAAATGTTACTAAAGATCGCGTAGTGAAAAATTTTCTGTTAGGAGCGTTTCTGGCTGCGAAAAAAATATTTTTAATAGAGAATGTATGCAGCGGAAAGCCAAAGGATTTTTTGACCAAGTTGCTGGGAGAGTACCTGGATTTGTTGAGTAATTACATTTTCATGTCTAATTACCCATGAGATGAACACGTTGTTTAATTGAATTCTTTGAAGGTGAGAAAAAACGGTCATCACTAACCATCACGTCTGGTTTGAAGATGATTATCAAAAAAAGGGTTAGATTCTTAAAACAATGTGGATTTGAATATTGACATATATATCGAAAAATAAGCTTCTACAAAAGTGATCAGTGCTCACTGAAAATGTTGCCAATGATATCAGCGAAATCTTCAATACCCTCTGGAGTTGGGCTTCCAGATGGAACAACCAAGGTGGAGGTAACATTTTCTGGAACGGTGATGGATACAATTTCTCCATCTCTCTTGTGGAGGTTAAAGATAGAACCAGCAATAGTCTTGAAAATATCTGGAACAATGTCAAGGAAACCAACAATAGAGCTTGGATTGAAAACGTTGGAGAGAGAATTGATCTTTTTGCATCCACCTCTGGTGATTTCAATACCTTTGAGTCTAGCTTTGAGGAAAGTGAATGCATCACCAGCACCAGCGACGGCTTGAGAAATGTGGCCACCAATCAAGTCTTGGCGGTAAAGAATGTTGGCACCAGAAGCACACCATTGGTTGTACAATCTATCGGTATCGGCAGTTGGAATGATTTCATCAAACTTGGAGTTATAGAAGAAAAGTGGTACCTTTGGAGTTCCCTTAACATTGGTCAATTCACTGATGGAGGTAATATTTTTGATGACACTAGTGTCTAAAATACCAATACCCAATGGGGAAAGTTGGTTCCAGTTGGTGAAAACGGTTTCAAAGACGCTGGTAAGCAAACATTGGTTGTTTGACCTGTAGAACTTTGGCAAAACATCAGGGTAGAAAGTCTTATTTATAAATGCCAGCATTTCAGGGTATTCATGAGAAAGACCGTTCATAGCGTTAATGATAAGACCAGCAAATGGACCATCCATGGTACGTCTAGCAATGTGATCTGGACTGACGAGAACACCTCCAGCAGCAGCACCAACAATGTTTAATTCAGGAGCATAAGTTTGTGCCAAGTTGGCAGTCCAAGCGGTAGGTTGAGAACCACCAGAGTAACCCCACAATGCAATTCTAGCATCTTTCTTGACACCGGTGATATCACCAGAGTTGACAACAGCCTTCAAGGAGTTCATAGTAGCGTAGGCAGCTTGGTAACCAGCACCAAAAGCAGCCTTGGGGCCCAAAAAGTCTGGCATGACAACAACCCATCCCTCGTACAAACCGGATTGAGACAAAGTTACTTCAATGTTAGTACTGAGCCAAGATTTTGGGTCAGAACCAAGTTGGATAGCGTAAGATGGAGCACAGTTTGGATCTGGAGTGTCAACCGCAGCCTGGTAAGACAAGATCTTGCTAGTATCAGCATTCTTTGGAACGAGAACAGAAGTAACAATAGCGTTAGGGTTACCGTTGGAGTCTTCAGAACGAACTAACAATTGGTAAGCAGCTTGGAGAGGAACCTTCCAGATGAGAAGACCGATATTGTTGTCAAGCTTTCTGTAGTCAAGGATGTCACCGAGAGCACGACTTTCAAACCCAGGCTTTGGAGTGTAGAAAGGGTCATCTTTTGGTAAAACAACATCCCTTGTAGCCAAGTTAAGGGGTGAAGAAAAGACTGCTTGGAAGCAAGACAAGAAGAGAATTGCAAAGACTGTGTGCCACTGCATGTTAAGAGATAATACTGTTTCTGATGAATCTAAAATCTGGGAGATGTGTATCTTTATATAGTTTTACTGTTCCATATTTCCAACCAGCCCCAATACATTTTCAGTATGTTTGATTCATGGAGTTGCACCCAAAGGGCCACAGTTGTAGGACGCACCTGGTGCAGACACCCAAACGATATTTTTTAAATGGAATAAAATTATTGCGCTCATGCAGGTATGGTTAAAACAATGCAAAGTTTCTAAAGTTCCTCATAGCCCTAAAAATACGATACAGAATACTGAATCCGACCAGAGTTGTGGTTGACGACGTGGTTAGGTAGTGTTCAGGAGGCGTTATTTGAACATAATTGTTAATTGGTTTCGCTTGGATAAGCCATAACTATTCCTGCCACCTGCCAGCTAAGGCAGAGGCTGCAGTGCTCAGCACCCCGCACGACAGGTTTCCGGTGCTGGGGTGATCAATGGCCAGTTTCCGGAGATTACCGCTAACATAATATGTGCAGCAATAATTGTCAAGTCATAGAGTTTCTTTCATGTTGTCAAATCGCCAGTCAACATTGCTTGAACCTTTCGGCATGCGATTGTTTCTAGTGAATCTGCAGCCTCCAAGATGCATGCAGGCGAGTGCGTTTCCTGCCGGTTTTGTGCGACATATGTCTCGGGGTGTCCCCGACTGTGGGGAAGTGATCTGTAGTAGGAACTAGGTGAATCGAGATGCCGTGGATTCACAGTTGCCGCTTTTTCCCGGCTACTATTGCCTCGGACGGTAGGGAAGTCATCAAGAGGGGTTTCAAAACATGGAGTTGCGGTTGAAATGCAATGCAACACCAGCTCTCGGGGAGATGGTTATTGTCAACTGGAAAGATTGCCTTCTGGACCATTCCCCACTGTTCAGCTACACAGGTTTCTAGGAATGGCTTCTCGTCCGACTTGGCATTCAATGTGTATGTACACTTGGAAGACCACCGGCGGTAATGACTGTATTCTATTTTACAGCCTCAGCACCGCATTCCATGCAGCATGCAGACTGGTGGAACGAATTTATGGAAACGAACTCATACATACGAGTGTGGGCAAGTGTGTTTTTGTGTGGATTCACCTACTCGATTTTTACCGAATTCTCTCGTTCCAGTGGGAATCAACGCGGCCAGATCCACCAAAACCAATTTTTCGCCAAATTAACTAAACCTTGATATCCCCTCCCCCTCTCCCACAAACCACTGAAACACCTTGCTGCACCTTTGGCAAAGACTTCGGGTATGCAATGGCAGCCGTTTTCTACTGTAGTAATGCTTAGCATCTTGCCGAAAGTGGCATATCTTCCGACCTAGGCATCTTCAATAATACCTAGAAGATTAGTCATGCACCTCCGGTTATTTCAATGAAACACGCTTCGCGAGATGGCCAAGACTAACCAAACTTAAACTAGTCCAGTTTCAATTGGTCCTCTAGTTTCGCTGAGGCATCTCGGAAAGATATGATTAAACAGGAATCCACATGCATTTCGTGTATTAGTCGGGGAAGAACATTTCAGTTCAATTGATCTGGTAGAATTGACTAAATTGTCACTAGTACTGATGGTATCTTTGTGAGGTAATTCTATCTGCTTGTTTCATTCCAAGATGTCTATCCAAGTCAGCATCTGGTGCAGAGGTTAGATATTCACAAAACACGAAATCCAAGATTGAAGGTTCAGGGTTCAGGTACAGGGGAAAGGTTGATACCTGGGGTTCGAGGCAAAAGGGAACGTCGCGCGGGGGAAGGTCACCATGGGGTACCTGTGGAGGTCGAATGCTCGGAAACTTATTGGGAAATTTGATTTTGTGTGGCTATGCTGAATGCTTTCAAGATAGAGACTGCATCAGTATGTCCTCGGCTCAACTTGAAGAATTTTCAATAGCAATATGAGGTTATGGCTCTCTTTACACTTGTGGTCAAATGGCACCACCTGCGATAATCGACCAGCCAAGTTGCGTCCATTAGACCAGTTGATTAAAAGTTTCTACCAAACGAACTCTTACCTGAACAAATGCACTATTGTATGGAATAACTTCTGCTATTGTCTCCTTTGGCTACTTAGGTTACCTTGGGGGCTTAGCGATACGCATTCTCGCTTGTTTCCTTTTTGAATTATCGCTTATTCAATTGAATTGTAAAGTGACATATCAGTAAGCGTAACTTTACACAATGGTGCACATTCGAGGTATCATTCTTGCAAGATGTTCAATACCTCGAAAGGAAAAGTGGGACAAGTGATTGACCTCCGCTTCGTGTATGGAAATGCGTTCGTCCGGATCCCCCACGCGTTGTTTTGGTTAGCCCAAGGTACATAATCAATCACCCTCCATGCATTTATACCCTTAAAATTCTATTTCGACTCTGGTAATTTTGCGTTCTGTAGTTGGCATATTTTTTATTGAAAATATATGGCATGGAAAGTATCCTACCGCCCTACAATAGATACAGATCCGGTTATAGCTCCCAATCATTCTTTAAATGAACGGTGCAATTTCCATATTACTTGATAATACCTCCTTCCAATTCATTGTTTGTCATTAAAACCATTTGATTGGATACTAAGTTTAATTGCTGAGCCCCAATTATCACCCTATTTTCTTCTCTATGTCCCGAAACTACGATAATTTTTTGACTATCAGGTAGTGATACAACTTTGAATGGACATAGTGATTTTAAGAATGCATTTTCAACATTTCCAAAATAATCACAATTTCCACAAATTTTTGATTTTCTGAAATTAAACATTTCTGATTGTATGAATTCTCTGATCTATATTCCGAGCTGTATATTTTGGTAAACTTCAATTAAAATCAACCCTATCTAACTGCCATCCAAGACCGGGTAGTGATAACTTATGCTCTTTAGTATTTGCTTACATAAGCACACACTTGCGAGACTCGCATTATCCAAACTTGCGATGATCTGGACTGTACCTTTCTTTGACCTATCAAGGCCTAAACCATGCTACTGGTGGTCAGAAATGGAATACAACGCCTGTTTGTTCTCCGGAAAATACATACTACTACTCGCATATGCAAAAATTCCACTTCAAACGATAGTGTGGATACACCGGTGAAACGGAAGTATGTCAGGAAGCAAAAACCAATTGACCTAACTGATGCATTAAAAGGAACCTTCAAAATAACACCCCGTCAAAAAGAAATTCAAAACCTATCGAGTGAAACAAATGAAACCAGTGTTCCAACTTCTCGTCCTGCTAAAATTGATAAAAGCTACGTGAAGGAATTGGACAAAAATGTACTATCCAAAGGTGTTCGAAGAGCCATAAACTTGTCCAATCAAGTTCGCAAGAAGGAGCTTGTACAGGAGAAAGAGGAAGAAGAAAATCACTTGCTCGCCTCAAGAAAGTTTATGCATGAAGAAAACGTCACTTTTGAAAGGGCAATAAGGTTGAGAAGGAAACGGATACGAGAGTTAGGCAACATAACCCATGACGAAAGAAACAAGCTTTTTAAATTTAAGTCAAAGAATTGGGCTCCTAGATTATCAGAGTCTGAAATCACAAAGAAGTCCATCAGGTCTGTTTCCCATGGAAATATAGGTACACAAGCAGAACAATTTACTTCAGCCAAGCACCGTGTGGTTTCACCTAGATTGACCTTTGAGAACTCAAATTCCACACGTATTATTGTGGCTAATACAAACGAATGCATTAAGCTACTGCAAGCCGAGAAGCTTGATCATTCCAAAATACCTCGCTTGGCTCACAATCTTGACAAATCATTATTCTCTCCAGGGGTACACTTTTTGCAAGACCCCAGAACAAGAGTTTACAACTTCCCTCCATTCTTGAAAAAAATAATAAAGCATAATGATTTCAACTTCGATGCAATTAGCACATTTCAAAGAGTGTCGAAAGATTCCACACTTTTGAAAATGGCCAAGAAACATCTGAAAAAATATTACTCATCAACTTCTTCCATGACTTCAACATTCATACAATTTTACTTACTATTGAATAATTACAATTCATCTAGGACTAGCAGATTCAATTTTGAGCCATTTTCAGGTTTAGTTAATGTACTTCCTAGTTCAAGCATCGTCCAGCCAAGAACGACGAACGGGGAGATATACTCAATAGAATCTGATAAGTCCAATGATAATGAGATTTTATTATCTGCCATGGGTCACTGTTTAGAAACGTTGTTAACTACGGATGAAAAAGAATTCCAGAAATTCCATAAGGAAAATGCTCATGAGATTTCACCTAAAGATCGTCCTGAAAACATATACAATTATGCTATCATCGGCAAATTTTTGTTTCGCTCGCAGCTTGATTGTTATGATTCTAGATTACCAGGAAATGGGACGTTCGATCTCAAAACCAGAGCTACATGTTCAATTAGATATGACAGCACTAATCCAGATATAGAAAACAATCAATATCAAATTTGGAGATTGAACGGAGATTATGAATCATTCTCAAAAGAATACAGAGACTTGGTCAGGACTGGAGCTCTATTGAAATACGCATTTCAAGCTAGAATAGGACAGATGGATGGAATCTACGTTGCATACCATAACATTAATTCCTTTTTTGGATTTCAATATTTTCCATTACAGCAACTTGATGAAATTTTCTACAATCATGAAGGTGTGGATAAACACAAACATCGAGTACCTCATAATCTTAAAGATATAGATCCAAGCAAGATAGATTTATCTCTCTTAAATGATCTGCTACCTACATTTGTCGCTGAAACTCAATTTGCAATGTCTGTTGATATTTTTCAGAATTTGCTAGACACTATAGTTGAAGATATTCCTAACCATGGATTTCGTTTGGTTCTCAAAAGTACCCCTATCAATCGTAACTCACTGACAAGGCTCCATGTATATGCTGTCTCAGTTACGGATTCAGAAATTAAAGAGCTTCAATCCTTTCCAGAAAGCTTTAAAACTAGTTTTAGGGAAAACATAACCCCCGAAGAACGAGAAACAAACCTCAGAGAACATTGTGAAAGGTTGAAAAGGTTCAATGAGAAATCAGTGAGCAAGAAAACTGTTCATGCATATTTTGTTGAAATCGACAATCATGCGATTGATGGCAAAGAAGTTCATACAAGAAGTCCCTATCCAAGGAGAGTTGGTGCTGATTGGAAGGTGGACTATTCGATTCATAAAATGAACAAAGATGCAGCTGTTAATGAGCGTAACAGGAGGGAGTACCTTGAAATGCTTGAAGTAGCTGCAGATTCAATTTCTTTATCCAACAAGAAGGACAAAGCAAGAGGTGAGTCAAGAGAGGACATCATTCGGGCATATTCAAATATTGGACTGGCGCGTTCAGAAAGTTGGGCTGCTCAGGATGCAGACCGCGTAATTTACCAGCCACAGAAGTGATACATTATCACTGACCACTGATTGACTACCCACATGGCTTTCAATATAACAGTTTTCACTTCAGGAAAAAATACAAATATCTAAAAAACGATTGACTTCTAACCATTAAACGAGACTATTTTGATGAGTTTGAAGTCAATAAGCCAATGAATTGACTAATTCGAGCTAAATCTGTGCTAGTTGTAAGCCGACTAACAATTTCATATCCAGGCACAGCTTGAAATGACTAAGCCAGGAATTCATGACAATAATTTACATGTAGATAATAATGTAACATCAACGATTATAGCCATACGTAATATTTTTTTCTATCGTAACAGACCCACTGTGATTTGTAGAACTTCCTAATTTTTTTAACCTTTTCTTCGACAAGACGATTTTTTTGGTTGAGTAAGACAAGAGAGAAATATGTAATAAGGGAAATTTGTCACTCATGTCGGCATTTTATTTCTCAATAAGATACTTAGCGTTATGGAACCGATGTTGCAGGTGTCATAGGACTTCATGAAACCCTGTTTGAATAAATGTAGGTCTACAATTGAATGTAATTACATATGTTTTCATCTTTCAAAGTTATATTCTAATGGTGTAAGTGGTCGTTATTAGGATTGGGTTAATATACACCAAGCCTCATCAAGTGATCATTCCCCTCTTTATCGACGAAACTACACCTATAGAATCTTTAAAATCGCTATTAGTAAGACGCATATACTTGGGATACATTAGAGACAGGGCAACAATTGAGATAATGCACGATGTTACTGATATTGAAAATTTGCAATTTAGATTCTAATTCAACTACTTCACCATCAACTCTTCGCGTTTACCACGATAGTTACAAATTAAATTATCTTTCAATGATTTTTGTTACTAAAGTACTTGATCAATATCTCAGGAAAGTAAAGTTCAATTAAAAACAAAACATACATTTAAATCTATACTTCTGCTGGGAAGTCATTATTTCCCAATATACTGATGATGATGTCAGCGAAGTCGTCAATACCCTTAGGAGTTGGTTTTCCAGATGGAATAACTAAGGTGGTGGTGAAATTGTGTGGAAGGGTTTGCGAAGCTACTTTATAATCTCTCTTGTGGAGATTCAACATTGAACTAGCGATAGTCTTGAAAATATCTGGAACAATGTCAAGGAAACCAACAATAGAGCTTGGATTGAAAACGTTGGAGAGAGAATTGATCTTTTTGCATCCACCTCTGGTGATATCAATACCTTTGAGTCTAGCTTTGAGAAAAGTGAATGCATCACCACAACCAGCTACAGCTTGAGACATGTGGTCACCAATCAAGTCTTGACGGTATAGAATGTTGGCACCAGAAGCACACCATTGGTCATACAATCTGTCAGTGTCAGATGCTGGCACAATTTCATCAAACTTGGAGTTATAGAAGAAGATTGGTACTTTCGGAGAACCAGCAACGTTGGTCAAATCATTGATTCCTGTGATGTTCTTGACAACAGGAGCGTCTAAGAAACCAATACCTAATGGTGAAAGCTCGTCCCAGTTGGAGAAAATGTTTTCTGCGACACTAAGAGACAAACATTGGTCGTTTGACCTGTAGAACTTTTTCAATGCTTCAGGGTAGAAAGTCTTATTAACAAAAGTCTGCATTGCAGGGTATTCATGAGTAAGACCGTTGATTGCATTAAGAACAAGACCAGCGGCAGGACCATCCATGGTTTGTCTAGCAATATGATCAGGACTTACGACAATACCTCCAGCAGCAGCACCAACAATGTTTAATTCAGGTGCATAAGTTTGTGCCAAGTTAGCAGACCAAGCAGTAGGCTGAGAACCACCAGAGTAACCCCATAATGCAATTCTAGCATCTTTCTTGACACCAGTGATATCACCAGAGTTGACAACGGCCTTCAAAGAGTTTAATGTGGCATGACTGGCTTGGTAGCCAGCCGTGAAAGCACCCTTGGGACCCAAGAAGTCTGGAATAACAACTATCCATTTTTCATACAATCCGGATTGTGACAAAGCCAATTCATACCTAGCAAGTGACCAAGTAAGTGGATCAGACCCAAATTGAATAGCGTAAGATGGAGCGCAGTTTGGATCTGGAGTGTCAACTGCACCTTGGTAAGACAAGATCTTGCTAGTATCAGCATTCTCGGGGACAAGAACAGTAGTAACGATAGCATTTGGGTTACCAGTGGAGTCTTCAGAACGAACTAACAATTGGTAAGCGGCTTTGAGAGGAACCTTCCAGATAACAAGACCGATATTATTGTCAAGCTTTCTGTAGTCAAGGATATCACCAAGATCACGGGTTTCAAACCCAGGTTTTGGAGTGTAGAATGGATCAGCTGTAGGTTTGAGAGCATCTCTTTGATATAAGTGGAGCGGAGATGACAGGACTACTTGAAAGCAAGATAATAAAAGAGCAGTAATGACTGCGAGCCACTGCATGGTCAGAGTGGTTTTGTTTCCTGAAAAATGTAATTATAGAATTAATAGGGTCATTATATAGTATAGACTTCCATATTCTCGGTCAGCCCCAATACATTTTCAATTAGATAATAAATTGCACCCAAAAAAATGGTCTAGACTTCGTCAGATGTGCCAAGCGACTATCTTAAGGGGAAATAATATTATTGATCCTGAAATGGCAACAATCTTCATCACCGAGGTCCTTAGAAATTAATTGTAGTTGACGACATAGGTTTGGATGAGCCCAAGAGGCGTGCATCAAACACTATTATTTATTGTTCCGCTTGGATGAGCCATGAGGCTCATCTGATGACTGATTTACTGTCAAGTGGACTTCTAAGGCTCTTGGCTCTTGGACAACAGGTTCACACTCTCAGGATGAATTGACAACCTAACTGGCCATAAAATATATTCATTTTCAGAGTCGAGTTTTGCAATTAGTTCAACGCTTTGCATACATCCATTTGACCTGTGTCGATATCAAGAAATCAAAATAAGCAATGTGTACTTTGTCGCATTGCTAACTTTATACCCTCGTGGCTTCCACATATCTTTCTCGTTCCAGAGAAAATTGTGGGCCAGACCTTACACTTGGCCCTCATTCACTTGAAACACATATGTTTGCAAATCAAGTTCCAAATGCGGCCATTTTTCCATTCACGAATTTGATATATTACATATCTTATTCGTCAAAAACTTCTTGGAGACTGAAATGATTCCAGTGAGAGTTAGCATGTACACAACAATTAACCAGTATTCTATGTTTTTATAGATCAGTATACTCCACTTGATCACGTTGAATTGAATAATGAACAATATGATGTATTTTCACCATCGCCGTTGTCAATTATTAGTGCGTGTAGTCGATTTTTAGATTCCACTGAAACATAGGCTGATCCAACGAAAGTATTTTTAGATTTAGTTTAGACTGAAGTCAGTGACTCCCTTCATTCTATATTGTATTCACAAGTAGGACTTTTGAAAATTTGCTAATATGAAATTCCTGTTAAAATTGATGTGTGTTATTTTCTTGATCAAACACTATTTTTCCACTTCAAGTTCTCCATACTGAACATTATATCATTTGAATGGAACGTGAAGCACAGATATTCCAGTTACATCTGCCCATCAAAAAGTACGCCTACTATGAACCCAAGTATTCTGCTGTCGTGTAACTTGATACTTTATGTTATTGATAGATTAGGCGTAAAGTACATTAGAATGATTTTGTACCCGGTAGCATGCATCACTTAAAAAATTGTGTGCAGTAAACACGGTCATAACTATTGGCTGCAAAAAAATCATTTATCATCAAATTGAAATTGTCCATATAAAACACCGAGACCTGCAAAAGTTAATTTACACTAATGAATCCATTTGTCTACTTTGTGAGTTTTTGATCACGTAAGTAACGCACAACTCATTTTCTATTCACTGTTCTTTACTAATGCATGCTTTACGCCGCAGAAGGATTACATCAATCTCAAAATAAGTTAGGATTGATGGAAAACTAAGTCTGACATTTGTAAAAAAACGATTCATTCAATGCTTACCCAATATATTATTGATAATGTCAGCAAAGTCTTCAATACCCTTTGGAGTTGGACTTCCAGAAGGAACAATTAGGGTTGTCGTGAAATTATTTGGTACAGTGAGAGATGTGTTCCTAAATCTGTGCAGATTGAAGTTGGTGCCAAATATAGTATTCAATACATCTGGAACAATGTCAAGGAAACCAGAAATGGATTCGGGAGTGAAAAGGTTGGAGATAGAATCAATCTTTTTGCATCCACCTTTTGTGACATCGATACCACTAAGTCTGGCTTTAAGAAAAGTGAAGGCGTCACCAGCACCAGCAGATCCTTGAGAAAGGTGATCATTAAGTAAATCTTGACGATAAAGAATGTTGGCACCAGAAGCACACCATTGGTTGTATAATTTATCAGTGTCAGATGCTGGCACAATTTCATCAAACTTGGAGTTATAGAAGAAGATTGGTACTTTCGGAGTACCAGCAACGTTGGTCAAATCATTGATTCTTGTAATTTTCTTGACAACAGGAGAGTCTAAAATACGAACACCTAATGGAGAAATTTGGCCCCAACTAGCAAAAAGTGTGTCCAAAGTACTCGGAATCAAACATTGGTTGTTCAGTTTATAAAAGTGAATTAAAGCATCTGGGTATAATGTCTTATTGACATATTCCAGTAGTTCTGGATATTCATGTGTGAGCCCATTTATAGCATTAATAACAAGTCCAGCAAATGGACCACCCATTGCAACTCTTGCAATGTGGTCTAGGTTCACGACAACACCTCCAGCAGCAACACCAACAATGTTCAAACTTGGAGCATATGTTTGTGCTAAGTTAGCAGACCAGGCAGTAGGCTGAGAACCACCAGAGTAACCCCATAATGCAATCTTAGCTTCTTTCTTGACACCAGTGATATCACCAGAGTTGACAACGGCTTTCAAAGAGTTTAATGTAGCGTAAGATGACTGATAACCAGCCGCGAAAGCACCATTAGGACCTAAGTAATCTGGTATAACAACAATCCAACCCTCGTATAAACCAGCTTGTGACAAGGCCAATTCAACCCTTGGAATGAGCCAAGACTGTGGATCAGAACCAGCTTGGATAGCATAAGAGGGAGCACAGTTTGGATCTGGTGTATCGACAACACTCTGGTAAGATAAAATCTTGCTAGTATCAGCATTCTCGGGGATAAGAACAGTAGTAACGATAGCATTTGGTTTACCATGAGAGTCTTCCGAGCGGACTAAAAATTGGTAAACTGCTTTAACAGGAACCTTCCAAATAAGAAGATCAATGTCATTATTAACCTTTCTGTAGTTAAGGATATCACCGAGAGCACGTCTTTCAAACCCAGGCTTTGGAGTATAGAATGGGTCGTCCTTTGGTCTGCGAAGGTCTCTTTGCATTAAGTGGAGTGGAGATGAGAGAGCTTCTTGGAAGAAAGAAAAGAGAAGAAGTGCAACGATTGAGATCCACTTCATGGTTGAAGAGTTTTTTTTCTCTGATAATATAAATATAGGATTCATAATCTCATTTTATAGTGTTGACTCAAGTACTACCGGCCAGCCTCAACACGATAATTACATTGGTTCAAGGTGTTGCACCCAAAATTCTAATTTGTATTTGAATGCAGCCATCAAACGATTCTTTTCAGGGAACTCAAATTTCAGGCAACTCTAATTATCTCACTAACAGAAGTAAAAATGTCCTGAGTAACCTTAGTCTCACATATATTTTTTAGTTCTCTGATATGATTGACGAAATAGCTAGGTGAAATCAGGGGGCGTAAACTAAGCTTAATAATTTTGGTGGAGCCATGGGGCAATAGCCCCGAACGCGAAGTTCGAAGCTGGCTTTGATATACCAATGTACCCTTTGTATGACTTGAAAATTAATGATATCAGCCCACACAAGATCAAAGAATAGGAACGTTTCGTCTCCTATGATTATTGTAAACATTCTACTTGTGTGACTTCCAACCATTCGCATTCCATTTGTGCTAATGCAGGCCAGATTCTCACTCTTCTTCAACCCAATAATACTGAAACAGATATGTGCCACACTTTTGGTATTAACTTACCTCTATTCTTAACTTTAGTTTTTAAAAATTAAGCACAAGTTGGCAAAATTCTAATGAAAAGAAGATAACATTCAAGCGATTTATCTGACCCAAAAATAGCAGTTTCATCTTTGAAATGTTAAGTACTTAGCGCAAACTTCCACATGTAGCAGGCAATATTCAATTCGTTTGATCATGCATTTTAAATTTTATTTTGGTGATTTTGTTGAAGTTGATAAGTGGGCTTGTTAGGTTCTCAATATATTCTTTCCATAGTGATGAAACAATTAGACGATCAAATCAAAGAGTAAATTTAGAATCATTGACAATTGGAAAACTGCATTCTCAGGAAATGTGAATTATGAGAAAGGAAGGGATATATTCTGCATAAAAAGATGATTGCATGCCTTGGAGGTAACGTTCTACATTTACAAACCTTAAAAACATTCTGCCCGAGCGATATATTTGATACAAGTGGTGGTAATACATTTATTTTCCAAACTCAAAAAAGAAAATTTGAAAGACATGTCGAGGTTCTGACCTTTCAACACTATCCATTATTTATCGATTTTTAAGACAGGTATTTTGTGAAAAAACTCTTGTAGGATATATCAATTTAACCAACACTGTTCAACCTGTAACATTATATTTTCTAATATCCTATTCATGAGCATCGCCACTTGTGTTCGGTGATCTCCCTTGGCTAATGCACAAACATATGGGTGTTTTTAATTGTTTCCTAATTTTTATACTGTGTAAATGCTTCCCCACTTTCTATTTAACGTATTTTCAAATTGTGAAGCTTTTAAAAAATGATTTTAAAGGCCCTACTTCATTAGAGAAGTTCATGGTACACCAGTCGTTCCTTTGCTTCAGTTCTATTTATCGTCCACAGTTCTGAATTCTATAGAGCGTTTTAGCGAAGTTCAGTCAGTGACAGAAAACATCATACTTCTACACATAATTTCATAGAATAGTTAACATATCAAACCTGAACATTAGTATTGACTACATCTTTCAGTTGCTGGAAATCGAAAAGATGAGACTTTTTGAATACAATTGATAAATTCTCAAAGCTTCTCATACTATCTACAGTTTTCGTCCGTGTTTCAATTAATAACCCTTCTTACACCAAGAAAACAACCCACTTTACAATTGCGGCTATTCACTCAAATTTTGAGCTCCAAATTGCAGTAGTGTATGGCAATACTGTTTCATTCAAAGTAACTCATTTTTCTGAAAGCTCCTCAAAACTTCATTTGTAAGATATTGAAGTATTGTATGATGAATACTAAATCAGAGTATGACACTATTACATGCTACTTTTAGCATTTATTGATTGACTTCGTCCCAATAATAGAGCTTGAATAAGATTCTCGATTGTGAAACTTTGATTATCCATTTGAATCTGTCTTTGACTTGAAGCATAATTTTTTTGACCTTCAAAAGACCGATAGTACTCTTCAGTGGACTACTTGATTAATTGTGAATTCACCTTGATTACTTCAGACATCCAGTTGCAATTTTTTTTTCAACAAGAAGTAGAAAAAATCCCAAACACCAATGTTTAGCTTTTACCATTGGAAATTGCATATCAATTGTTCTTGATCTAGAACCATTTTGATGATTTATCGGATGAATTAAAACTGCATCAAAATTTATGAAACGTTTTTCAATGTGCTTTACAAAACAAAATATGATAATAACATATCTTCGCATATTAAGTAAATATGGGTTTCTATTTGACAAATACACTATTTGTGAACTGAGTAACAGATTATTTGATTTTTATATAATCAGGTTCGGAAATTATAAGAATTAACTAGTAGATCTTTAAACTAAAACATCACTTAATATATAAAAAATAAACTACAGAAAATTGGCTCCGTGAACTTCAAAAAGCTCTAACTTCTATGACTGTCGATCATCAGGGGAAACATCATTCCAAGGGCTCCTATGCCTTAAGTCATCTTTTGCAGATTTTTCTTGACACCAAAATCAAATTTGACATCCCCTATTCCACTTTGTTTTTGTAGGGTTTCCTTTGAGCATACACATTACAGCTCACAGTGCTGCCTTGATTATTTATAAATGTTGTTTATTCATCAATATAAAATATTAACTTGCCATTTCAAAATATTGATACCGCTTTAATCAGATGATAACTTTGTATTAAATAAACGATGAGTAAAATAGGCATTCAATCATGTCTGAGGTTTCCTGAGAATGTTATTAATAATATCATTGAAGTCTTCAATACCCTTAGGAGTCGGGCGTCCAGGTTCGATCACAAGGGAAGTGGAGATTTTTTCTGGAACAGTAGGTGAAGCAAAATCCAGACTGCGCGCCTCCCCTTTAAAGAGTGAATCAGCAAGGGTCTTCAAGATATCTGGAACAATATTACTAAAACCTTCGATGCCGTCAGAGTTGAAAATATTGGATAACGATTCAACTTTACTACACTTACCACCTGTGATATCAACGCCGTTAAGTGCCGCTTTAACGAAAGTGAAGGCATCACCAGCACCAGCAAGAAATTGCGTAATGTGGCCACCAATCAAGTCTTGACGGTAGAGAATTTTTGAACCCAAAGAACACCATTGGTTATACAAATTGTCGGTGTCAGAAACTGGAATAATTTCATCAAACTTGGTGTTGTAGAACAACATTGGCATTTTAGGATTGTTTTGAACATTCGCCAAATCATTTGGGATGGTGACTTTTTTGACCTCGGGAGCCTCCATGATCAGAATGCCTAGCGGTGAAACTTGGTCCCAGTTAACAAAAGGGGTATCAAGAAGACTTGGAATCAAACATTGGTGGACTTTGTTGAAGTAACGTGATATAGCTTCGGGATAACAAGTTTTTTTAACGTATTCCAACAAATCAGGGTATTCTTGTGCAAGTCCATTGAATGCGTTAACGACAAGCCCCGCGAAAACCGTGCCAACGTTCTGTCTAGCAATGTGGTCTGGATTGATGACAATACCTCCAGCAGCAGCACCAACAATGTTTAATTCAGGTGCATAAGTTTGTGCTAAGTTAGCAGTCCAAGCTGTAGGTTGAGAACCACCAGAGTAACCCCACAATGCAATCTTAGCATCCTTCTTGGCACCAATGAGGTCACCAGAATTGAGAACTGCCCTCAAGGAGTTCATAGTAGCGTAGGCAGCTTGGTAACCAGCAGCGAAAGCAGCCTTGGGGCCCAAGAAGTCCGGTATAACAACTATCCATTTTTCATATAGACCGGATTGAGAGAAGGCCAATTCTGCCTTCGCAAATATCCATGAATCAAGATCAGACCCGACTTGGATAGCGTAAGATGGAGCGCAGTTTGGATCTGGAGTGTCGACTGCACCTTGGTAAGACAAGATCTTGCTAGTGTCAGCATTCTCGGGAATAAGAACCGTAGTAACAATAGCATTTGGGTTACCATGAGAGTCTTCCGAACGAACCAAAAGTTGATAAGCGGCTTTGAGAGGAACCTTCCAGATAGTAAGACCGATCTTGTTGTCGAGCTTTCTGTAGTCAAGGATATCACCGAGAGTATGGTTTTCAAACCCAGGCTTTGGAGTGTAGAATGAGTCTTCCTTTGGTTTTAGAACGTCTTTTCGAACTAAGTGGAGGGGAGATGAGAGGACTGCTTGGAAGCAAGATAAGAAAATAAGTGTAAAGACTGTATGCCACTGCATTCTTGAAGAGGTGAAGAGGATACTTTTACTGAAGTAAACCAATAGGATATATCAATATGATTAAATACTTTTGGATTTAAATAAGTCCTTGCAACGACATGACAATTTTATGGTAAACAGTGTTTAGAGTTGCATCCATATTCTGGTGTAAACACCTGCACCAGGTACTAAGTTTTGCGGCTTTTGTGAAGTAAAATCAATCATACTTTTCACAGATCCGCATTCTTGATTCTCCTAGTATATTGTTTTGCGGTTCCTGAATAGCACTAGATTATTGGCTTCAAGTTTATTGATGTGGTTCAGGATACCAAGACAAAAAGTAACTTAGTTAGGACCTACCGAGGAGATTTCGATAAAATCTTATTAAGTTGCAAGAAGAATTTATTGGTGAGGTTAGAGATCAGAAATTCCACCGTGCAACAAAAATCAGGTTAACAGATCTTGCATAACCTCCTAATTCGTAAGTTTGCCCAAAATTTCCAGTAATAGATTATTAATTCGAGCACATACAGCATGGTAGAATTGTACAAATTAAGGGGTGATGTGCTGGCTATATGAATATGTCTATCAAATTTCAGGAACTTATGGGGATATAATTTTCATGGTAGCAAAGGTCAGAAATAATGCAAAATCGAGGTACTCTGTTCCGAGGAAAGTACTCTTCAAAGGAAAGCGTATAAAATTAACTCAACTCGCTCTGGTCCTTGTCAATTTTCTTGTTTGACAACTTGGCATGAAATTTTGAAGCACTGAATTTTACTGAAATGGTCAAGCTCAAACTGAAGAAGCACCTAGGATACTACTAGCTGAACCTGAAACTAGAAAGATCATCGGATATCTGCACTGGACCCTTTAGTGAACCACAGCATTTTATGTCTCATTTATTTAAGTCACACATGGCAAAATACAGCAGCTTAGTATTTGAAATTCTGTAACCTTCAATCACTCAAAACGAACTTTTAATGTATAAGAGCATATTTCAGTGTCTTTGATGGTTGCAGAATGCATTAAATAGTATACACAAGTTAAGTCTATACGTGCAAGCTGCAAAAGAGTTTCGTTTCTCAGCAAACCCAGGTAAGTTATCGCGAAGGCGATGAAATAGGCACTGTTCAAAGTATCATGACAATTAACATACTTTTCAATGGGCTCCTCGAAGATGTAGCAGGTAGACAACTTCTTTAACTTCTTAGCGCAAATATCCACAATGGTCTGTTTTGGTCTGCAAAATACATTCTATCAAGATACGGGCTCAAGATTCTTCTGGGGATCAAGTCAGAAAATTGAAACTCCGACCTGAGCATAGGACGAAATCATGGAGACAATGTCGGCGATCTTCACGAAAGCGCGTACTAGACCAATGTTCTCGAAGGTCTGCATAAAGTTGAGCTATTCAGTAAGAGACATTACTGAGAAGAAAATCACTTCAGGTACATACAAATAACATATGAAATTATTACACACATATTTACTAGGAGCCAACTCCAAAGTTTGAGTGACCAGTTGGTTGCACCTTGACCCGTTTTACATTCTAGATATTTTAGCTATTTTTTATCACATCAAGTGATCACAAATTTATCAAATGCAAACCCTTTATGTGAACCCTTAACTGAACAACGGTGGAAAGCATTGACTCCGAACTTCAAATTTCCCACAATTCGATTTCAGTTTCATTTTTTGATATATTTCGTTTTCCAGTAAATAATTTCTACTGCACTAGTGCCCTTCCTTAGTAGCATACTTTCCCTGTTTTGGACATAGTGCACTTCAGAGAACAACCTCCATCGACGACAAAAAAAAACCTCAAATACCTCCAACCTTGCTAAGAGTATTCTTTTTCTGAAACACATAAATTATGATTAAATTTTATACTAAAGAAAGACATGTTATCAAGGTTTAGGTTTGCCAAGAATGTTGTTCATGATGTCAGTGAAGTCTTCAATACCCTTAGGAGTTGGGCGTCCAGGGTCGATCACAAGGGAAGTGGAGATATTTCTTGGAACAGTAAGTGATGCATGTAAACCGTCCCTCTTCACTTTGAGGACTGAGTTCGCAAGGGTCTTCAAGATATCTGGAACAATACTACTAAAACCTTCGATGCCATCAGAGTTGAAAATATTGGACAACGATTCTATTTTTCTACACTTACCACCTGTGACATCAATGCCATGGAGTACGGTTTTAATGAAAGTGAAGGCGTCACCAGCACCAGCAACGAACTGCGTAAGATGTTCACCAACTGCGTCTTGACAGTAAAGAATTTCTGAACCAGAAGAACACCATTTGTTATACAAACTGTCGGTGTCAGATGAAGGTACAATTTCATCAAACTTGGAGTTATAGAACAATATTGGCATCTTAGGATTGCCTTGTAAGTTAATGATATTATTCTGAGAGGTGACTTTTTCAATCTCAGGAGAGTCCAAGATGCGAACACCAAGTGGCGAAAGTTGGTTCCAGTTGATAAAAGTGGTATCAAGGAGACTTGGAAGCAAACATTGGTTGTTTGGCTTGAAGAAAAATGATAATGCATCAGGGTAAAAAGTGTTCTTGACATATTCATTCATTTCAGGGTATTCTTGAGAAAGCCCTGCGAATGCGTTTATGACAAGCCCTGCGAAAGGTCCATTCATGGTCAGTCTAGCAATGTGGTCTGGACTTACAACAATACCTCCAGCAGCAGCACCAACAATGTTCAAGCTTGGAGCATATGTTTGTGCTAAGTTAGCGGCCCAAGCGGTAGGTTGAGAACCACCAGAGTAACCCCACAATGCAATCTTAGCATCCTTCTTGACCCCAGTTATATCACCAGAATTGACAACGGCTTTCAAGGAGTTCATAGTAGCATATGCCCCTTGGAAACCAGCAGTGAAAGCAGCCTTGGGGCCCAAGAAGTCCGGTATAACAACAATCCATCTTTCATATAGACCGGATTGAGATAATGCCAATTCGATCTTAGCAAGAATCCACGACTTAAGATCAGACCCGACTTGGATAGCATAAGATGGAGCGCAGTTTGGATCTGGAGTGTCGACTGCACCTTGGTAAGACAAGATCTTGCTAGTGTCAGCATTCTCGGGAATAAGAACCGTAGTAACAATAGCATTTGGGTTACCATGAGAGTCTTCCGAACGAACCAAAAGTTGATAAGCGGCTTTGAGAGGAACCTTCCAGATAGTAAGACCGATCTTGTTGTCGAGCTTTCTGTAGTCAAGGATATCACCGAGAGCATGGTTTTCAAACCCAGGCTTTGGAGTGTAGAATGAGTCTTCCTTTGGTTTTAGAACGTCTTTTCGAAATAAGTGGAGGGGAGATGAGAGGACTGCTTGGAAGCAAGATAAGAAAATAAGTGTAAAGACTGTATGCCACTGCATTCTTGAAGAGGATATTTTTACTGAAGTAAACCAATAGGATATATCAATATGATTAAATACTTTTGGATTTAAATAAATCCTTGCAACGACATGACAACTTTATGGTAAACAGTATTTGGAGTTGCATCTATGATTCAAGTTGCACCTGTGCCATGTGCAAAGGAGTGGTCTGGACATTAAGGCTCTACTAGTGAGGAAGCACATGGCTGTTTATCAAAATACACTTTCACAACAAAAATAAATGAAGGATAGAACTTTTTACATACTTCAGAGGCCCAGTTATGCATACTCTAAAACTCTTCAGCTGAAAGTTGTTTATGTGATTGTCTCCAAGTTGGAAATCAGATAATTATGAGTTCGAAATCTTTCAATGTCCTGGGATTTGTGGAGGTTTGATTTTTTCTTCACAAAGGTAAATTGACATAATATTAGGTCTGCACCAAGAATCGCGTTCCAAGGAAAGTGTACATGAAGGGAAAGATCATAATATTAGTTCAAATCCGGCTGCTCCTTGACACTTTCTTCTGTCTTTTTTGACATCTTGGCGTGCAATTCTTACGCTCTGAGTTTTACTTTTGAAATGGGTAACTCCAAACAGATGTAACAGATGTCACACTGAAGCTAAAGCCAACTTTGAAATTTGAAAAGATGGCAACGGATACATGCACTGAACCCTTTTGTATAAGAAATTTATTTTGTCTCATTTGGTTAATTGAGTTAGAGTTCGGAAATGATTACTTTTTCCACTCACAACATAGACTTTGAAACACAATTATTTATTTCAAGAGATTATTTGAATAAATGATGTCTGTGGAATTCCAAATTCCCTGATGATATTTCAAAAACTTAATCAGGTGCACACTTAGGTCATCCATCACCTGAAACCGTGAATGCACTCAAGGGGTCTTGCCAGTAAAATGAAAGAATTGCTACAAAACTAGCATCATCGTTGAGAACTAAATACAAAAATGTAATTGCTGGATTTCTTGCTAGTGTAAGTTTTCTCAATCTTTTTCCTTCTGAAGGAACAACACGTTTATGTTTCGGACAGAAAACATCCTTTTGAAGATAAATAATCAAGATTAATTGAAGTCCAGGTCCCTAAAATATTCTTTCTACCAAGGCATATTGGGATGAATTCACGAGGCAAACCAAAGTGGGGATTTTCTGGAATACAGTGACAAGATCTCTGTTCTCAAGCATATGAAGAACCTGTGTAACAGATGTTTTTTGTATTCAATACATACACACTACTGAAGAAGAATACTGGTTCAAGTTGAACAAGAGCAATTACCATGAGTTCATGGATTCTATAGACTTACATAATCCCATATTGATACGGATCAGTTTTTAGACGAGTCTCTTAGTTTTCTTGTATCTACCTCTTTTCCACTATTTGTAATGTAAAAATCAAGAGATGCGAAGTAAAACATTGATATCAGTTGTCTTCTCTATTTTCAATTAATTCAATTGACCCAAGTTGATTGATGTAAAATCAAAACCTTCCGTATTTTCTTCTTTTTAACAAAAACTCAATCAATTGATGATTTTCAAAATAAAGTGCATGGGATTTGATCTATACTACCATATTTGTAAGACAGCGTTTTCTCTGTAAAGGGAAATCGAAATTCACAACCTTCTGAAATAATTTGATAATGACAGAAAGGGTTAAGAGTAATTTTTGATTTGTGGAGGCTTTTACTTGGCGTGATATATCGCCTTGCATAAACAATTAAAGTCTATCTTGTGACCAGATTTTAAATATGGAGACAAGATATTTTGTAGAAAATACATCGTTTCGCCAACTATAATATTTGAATTTCCGATTATGATTATTTGTAGATTAATTATCAATTCCATTTTTGTATTATTCTTCTTTACAAATAATTCATCAAATTTTGATCTTCAATCGAAATTTTGCAATGGGCTAACTCTTATTACTTATCATTGCCTCAATGTTTTTATCTAACCGATAGTAAATACGTACACTTGTTGTTGAAACCACAACTACTACTAGATATTACTGTCTTTCCAATTTTCAATTATTGAACGGACTTAGAATCAATAAGATGCTTATGGAATCAAGTAGTCTCTGTTGTATGTTCGTTCTAGAAGTAACCCCTTTTGAGAAAGAATTCATCACAAAACGCGTAAGTTTGTCACCACCAGGCAGCTCGGTTTGAGGTATCATTTTAAGAGTGGTTTCGTAGTTAATTTCTAACTACCTCAGGCTAAAGATAATCAAGTAACTAAGTGGTCGTTGTTTATATTAAATACTAATATACTTGATTGCTGAGTATCTAAGGCCAGTGATCAGTTAATATGGAAAATATGCTTCTTAAACACGTAAAATTCGCGGCGTGGCTAAGTCGGCAATGTGTAATCAGAAGAGCAATCTATATCCAATTCTGGAATATGGGATGTTTAATAATCGAGAAGGTCGGCTCTCCAAACCTTATTCTTTCATCCATATTCATCTTTGGGATATTCAATTCGTCGTTGGAGCCGCATGGTGACCTGTATCTCATAATCTGCATATTACATTACCAGTAAATTGGTACGGTAAACTGTACTTCCAACTATTATTTTGTTGTCCAGTAAAGATGTAAATTTTTATTTTTTGGGTATAAAATTATGGAAGCAATAAGAATTTATGATTTTCTGTACAAACTTATATATCACTCTTGAATATGTATCGATTCGTTTACAGTAGAGAATGACACAAATCTTTCAGCTTCCACTCCTCTTGTTTCCGATACTATAGGGAAAGGAAGAATGAAAAAGCAAATGTTCTTTGATACTTTACGTTTATCCAATTTGTAAATTTCTCCTCAGCAAAACCGTTACTTATCTATCCTTTCCATTCCGAAATTATCACAGTAAAGCGAAAAAAAGTTCAAAGTTCTCTGAGAAGTTGTATTGTGACATATGATAAAATGTGAACCTTTTTCTGTCAAAGTTATTCTTACATGGAAATAAAACAATTTTGCATTTTTTTCAATCAATATATCCGTTAACTTCATTTGGTCAAGATAAGCAATTGAAATAGTCGTAAAGCTAAGTATTTATCACGCAAAAAAGAATATCTTGACAAGGTTGACACATTATTTTAAGGTTAAATTAGCAATCAGTAATCTCCACATGAACTGGATAATTAGTTCTTTCGATCTGCAATTTTCCATAAAACACTAAGTAATTTTGATGACTACCTAGAGTGCGTTTGAAAAATGCAACTCAGTAATGCAGCGTAGAATTGGATAGTATGTTGTTCTTAATCACTTTAGGTTTGCCAATAATGTTATTGATAATGGAACTGAAATCCTCAACACCCTTGGGAATCGGCTTTCCTGGTTCAATAATTAAGGTGGTATTTATTTCGAAAACACTTTTGGATGCACCAATCACATCCCTTTTTTGCATTTTGAAGAAATTATCTGCAAGAGTTTTGAAAACATAAGGTACAATGTCATGGAATTCTGCTGAAACAAATTCAGGCTTGAATATCTCCAGGAGATTAGGTAATTTTTTGCATGTGCCGTCGGATATTTCAATGTCAAGGAGCAACGCTTTGAGATATGTGAAAGCATCACCTGCCGCAACCACCATCTCAGAAAGATGACCAGCATACAATTCTTGAGTGTAAATGATATTGGAACCAGCAGAGCACCATTGTGAATACAAGCTGTCAGTATCAGAGCTAGGTATGATTTCATCGAACTTTGCGTTGTAGAAGAAGATTGGTATCTTTGGATTACCCTTTACATTATGCAAGTCGTTAATGGATGTGATATTTTTGACGATGTCAGCATCCAATATACCAATACCTAACGGAGAAAGTTGATCCCAGTTGGTGAAAACGGCGTCAATTAGACTTGTAACCAAACATTCATCGTTTGATCTATAGAGCTTTTTTAATGCATCTGGATACATAGTCTTATTGAGATATGCCATCAACTCTGGGTATTCATGAGAGAGTCCATTGATAGCGTTAACAATAAGACCAGCAAATGGCCCACCCATTGTATTCCTAGCAATGTGATCTGGACTGATGAGAACACCTCCAGCAGCAGCACCAACAATGTTTAATTCAGGAGCATAAGTTTGTGCCAAGTTAGCGGCCCAAGCGGTAGGTTGAGAACCACCAGAATAACCCCACAACGCAATCCTAGCATCTTTGTTGATACCAGTGAAGTCACCGGAGTTAACAACAGATTTCAAAGCATTCAATGTAGCATATGCAGCTTGGTAACCAGCACCAAAAGCACCCTTAGGGCCCAAATAATCCGTCATTACAACAACCCATTGTTTGTACAAACCAGAATGGGATAACGCCAATTCTATATTCCCAACAAGCCATGATTCTAGCACAGACCCTGTTCGGATATCATAGGATGGAGCGCAGTCTATATCTGGCGTGTCGACTGCACCTTGGTAAGACAAGATCTTGCTAGTATCAGCATTCTTGGGAATAAGAACTGTAGTAACAATAGCATTTGGGTTACCATGAGAGTCTTCCGAACGAACTAATAACTGATAAGCGCCCTTTAGAGGTACATTCCAGATTACTAGACCTATGTTGTTGTCGAGCTTTCTGTAGTCAAGAATATCACCAAGAGCACGGCTTTCAAACCCAGGCTTTGGAGTATAGAATGGATCTTCCTTCGGTAAGGGAATATTGTCACTTTTGGAGGAATTCATAGGAGAGGCAAAGACTGCCTTAAGGCAAGTTAAGAAAAGAACTGTGAATACTGTTGACCACTGCATGGTTAGTGAGTGTTGCTTTCCGAATGAGTATTTTTCAAGGATGTATACTGTTTATATATAGTTTTAAAATCTACTATATCTAGGTAACCCCAAGACAGTTCCAACTGGTTCTTGGAGTTGCACCCAAATTATGATCAGCTCCAAATGCACAAGGTGCAAAAAATTTCGCGTTTTAACGATAAAAAGAAACATAACTTTCAAGGTTCACAAGGTAATTATCCTAATAAAAAGCTCCAGAATGCTTAGGTCGACAAGCGTTGTGATTGGCAACAAAGTATTATGGTGGTAGTGAAAAAAGAATTGAACTCGCTGGTTTTTGAGTCTTGGCAGTATGGGTTTAACCAAAGTTGTACATGAACACTTACTCGCTTATCTCGGAAATTTCAAGAGGATAAATATTTGCAGTAAATGTTTAACAGTTTGATGGTTTCTCACTTCATATTTTGAGACATAAAGTCAGAAATTTCCTATCCATCGTGTCTTAGTTTTTTTTTGCAAGTTAGTTTGTTGCATAGAAAATTCTTTCTGATTCCCGCCTTACTTGAGGGCTCGTTGAAATCTTTGGGAAACTACATATCTAGTGAAATCGATTATCAAAATGTAAATGACCTTCGCTATAACTGAATATTCTACACCTTTACATCTCTAATGGCAGACCAAGAAAGGAGAGTTAAAGCTCTAGAATTACTAATTTAAACTGTTTTTTGATACTTTTAAAAGGAGATTTCATTTTGTTCCCTATCACCGTCAGTTAACAATTTTGTTGAAATATCAATTATGTTACCTTGACATTAAAAATTGAGACAGTATACCTTGCTAGAAACCAATGTCTAGAATTCTCCTGCCCCAGATTTGCAGCAAAATTTAGAACATATAATTAATATTTTCTTGGGTCAGTCTTGAAACATTAGTGATTTCTATTGATTTCAATTGATAACCAGAGAAATTAAACCCATCATCTCTTTGAAAACCCATACACCTTGATTTATCAGATAGCCCAAAACCCAATGAAATCTCTGGAATAGCCTGAGTTCACAAGTTATGATCACTATATTTAACGATCATTCGAATTTCATTGCAAAACTTTCCATCAATTATACGCTTAAGCAGCATAAAATTATTATACTCTCTTGAAAAACACTTAATGAACATTCATGATGTTTTAATTCAATGCAACAAGGTTGCGAGGATGGGTTTCTATCCAAAACAAATCAGTTGCCTTGAATAGAAAGTGAAATCTTAAGGTAAAAGTTTCGATGTTCCTATATGACAGACACCAGCTTGTTGAAAGGAGATCAAAGGTGTATCAATAGTAACGGAAAAGAGTACAAAGATAATCTAGCTTATTTTTGTCTTTTTCTACAATCCTGGGTTGATTTTAACCGGACTTGTCCCATGGTAACAACAAATTGAAATGGATCCTACTTATCTTGAACTTTTCAGAAGTAAACCAATAATTTGGTGCTAATAGATTGTTTAAATACACCTTTATCCATCCATTATTTGACACTGTTATTGGATTTCCCACTTTAAGAATTGTTGAAATGTATAATACAATTTGAAATATCAATGAATAGTATTCTACCGATGAATTTAAAATTTTGTTTTAATAACAATGTGTTTTGACATACAAATGTCTAGTATACATCTCAACTAGTATACATCTCAATCTTATTTCCTTAGAGATTCCAAGCTGTACTTTAGGCTTACAAAAATACATAATCACTCAACCGCTCAACACTCATTGGATTCAATGTTCGAAAGTTAACATTCTCCTAATAACACTGAGAGCGTACAGAGGGCGTCTAAACTACATAACTGCAGACTGAATTATACAAATTGTGGATGATTTTATTGTTTGTTTATTTGTATAGTTCAAAAGAACTGCAGAATTTTTTCTTCGTTCTACATTTGAAGCAAGCAACTATCAAACCTCATAGGCGAAACGTATAAAATGCCATTGGAATTATCTGATTGAATATAATGTTACAGGTTCATGTTTCCTTGATTTATTAAAAGTGAAAATTTTACAAGTGCTGACTACAAATTCATGTACTGGGCCAAGTTGTGGAAGAATGGAATTCGACCTCTGTGGTAACTAGAGAATTTCATCCCGATTTAATTTCTTCTTGGCAAAAATACATTTTTATGCGATATCATAAAATTTCTTCTGATTGATTTGAGCTTTGTTACCATGGTAGAGCCATTCACAATTGAAATACACTCTTATTCTTTTCAGTACCACTATTCTTACTCGTGTGCCAACTCCAGTGAGAAACTACAAGACTTAAATTAGTATTGTAAAGCATATAACCTTCCAACCATATTGGGCCTATAATATCGCCATGTTTGGTGTCTATTAATTGAATTGTGCCCTAGATCTTCCAATAAAATCTAGCGAGCATGGTTTAGTTCTCCTTCTGGTATTTTGGGCCAAACGCGTGTCACTTCAAATCAAGGTCGAAACAATTCTCGCAATACATAATTATAGTTGTTATCCATGTTTTGACAGCTTACCCGCCAGGAACTCGCCCAAATTTTCCAAAATTTAGCCTCGAGCGTTTACATTTTTTTGCAAGTATTCACTACTATAGTACCTGCTAAATATTGTGGTTATGAGCCTCGGCCGACTTTGAAGTATTTTCGCACAGATTCGAAGATTGTCAAACATACAACAATCTGATTTATGATAGGGTTCCTGCCGTGAAAGAATAAAATTTTCAGTGCCTTAATTATTTTTAGGCCCATGGAGTTCCGTTTTCCAAGATGATCGTTAATACAATATATTGCCACAATGGTTGATTATTCTTTATTGTTCATATAACCCATTTATTAATACATCAACTGTGAATCAAGAGTTGGAACTTTCACTCTAAAACTAATGGCCAGTGAGAATATTTTTTATGATGCCACTAAAGTCCGCAATACCCTTTAGAGGTCCACTAGCATCAGGGATTTTAAGGGAGTTGATGATTTCTGGCACACTATTAGAATCCAGACTGTCAAGTAAGTTACCAACAGACTTTGCGAGCGTATTGAAAATATTAGGGACAATGTCAAGGAATCCCTCAATGGATTCAGGGCTGAAAACATTAGAAAGTGAACTGATCTTTCTGCATCCTCCTTTGGTGATATCGATACCCTTGAGTCTAGCTTTGAGAAAAGTGAAAGCATCACCCGCTCCTATAACGAATAAAGAGACGTGATCGCCAACCAAGTCTTGTCGGTAGAGGATATTGGCACCAGAACTACACCACTGGTCGTACAACAGGTCTGTCTCATCAGATGGAATTATCTCATCAACCACTGAATTGTATAAGAAAATTGGAATCTTTGGAGTATGGCGAACATTCTTTAAGTCGTTGATTCTTGTGATATTCTTGACAACAGGTGCATCTAATACTTCAATACCTAGCGGTGAAAGCTGATCCCAGTTATAGAACACAGAGTCAACAAGACTTGAAGTCAAACATTGGTCTTTTGACTTGGATAAAGTTGATATAGCCTCAGGATAGCAATTCTCTTCAATGAATTTCATCAATTCTGGGTACTCTTGACTTAGACCATAGATTGAATTGAGTACAAAGCCAGCTGCTGGGCCATTCATGTGTTCCCTAGCAACATTTTCTATCCCTACGACAACTCCACCAGTAGCAGCACCAACGATGTTCAAATTTGGTGCATATGATTCTGCCAAGGCAGCAGCCCAGACAGTCGGTTGAGAGCCACCAGAGTATCCCCACAAAGTAATCTTAGCATCATTCTTTACACCTGTAATATCACCAGAGTTGACAACAGCCTTCAAGGAGTTCAAAGTACCATAGGCTCCTTGGTAACCAGCGGTAAAAGCTCCTTTAGGACCTAAATAATCTGGTATAACAACAATCCAGCCCTCGTACAAGCCAGCTTGTTCATAGGCCAACTCTAACTTTGGAAGAAACCATGAACTTGCACCAGATCCTGATTGGATAGCATAAGATGGTGCACAGTCTGTACCTGGTGTGTCGACCGCACTTTGATAAGACAAGATCTTGCTAGTGTCAGCATTTTCTGGCACAAGAACCGTAGTTACAATAGCATTTGGATTACCATTGGAATCTTCAGAACGAACTAAAAATTGGTAAGCGGCTTGGAGAGGAACCTTCCAGATAGTAAGACCGATATTGTTGTTGAGCTTTCTGTAGTCAAGAACTTCCCCGAGTGCAAGACTTTCAAATCCAGGTTTTGGAGTGTAGAATGGGTCATCCTTTGGTTTTAGAATCTGTCCTTCAAGCAAGTTAATAGGAACAGAGAATGACTCTTGGATGAAAGCTATGAATAGTACCGTTAAGATTGTAAAGCACTTCATGGTTATAGAATGTTTTTACCTGATGGACATGATATTAGGATAATTAGGGTCTTTATATAGTTTTTCACTTCATTATTCAGGCAGCTTACATGATATTTCCAACTATATTGGTTCATGGAATCGCATCCAAAAACCTAATTGGTCTATGATGCAGCAGGTGTAAATTGTTGTGCTCATTTGGGATTAGCAAAAGCCTTGCATAATTTTATGGCAATACCCATAATAAATCGCTGGATAATTCTGTGTCTGATTTCTTTTGTGGAAGGTGACATGGTTATGTAGAGTTCAGGCGACCAAATATTTGTATTTGAAAATAGCTATCGGCTGAATGAACCAATTTGATGTATGCTCAAAGCAGCGACAATTATACACACTGTACATCAGTTCTCTATCTGCTGTGGCGGTATTCTGCGATTGTTCCTTACGTCATTGTACTAAGCTGTGACAGCATTAGACGTCTAATATTCCGGTGGCCAACCTGGGTGCAACCCTTTCAATCTTGGATCTTTAGTTTCATGTCTACGAAAGAAAGTTACACCTGATTATTTTTGACGGCTTTGTGGACTATGTACCTAGCTATGTTTCTAAAATTCACAACTTATTGTGGGGAAATGGTCTGAATTTAGAACCACAGGAGACTTTGAATCCAAAGTATTCGGGTTTTAACCTCTGAACCGGTTAGATTTGACTTCAAATTCAAATACATGTAGTTTCATCCTTCAAAATAGGTTACTAGAATAGTACCAATGGGCCTTTTCTCCCCTAGCTTATTTGTACATAATTAATGATTTGTACCAACTGACCTAACCATTTTTTAACCTAGTACCAAAGTTGTTACAATAAGCATCAAAATATAGCGAAAAAATTTGCCCAAATGATTAAGGTTAGTGCCAAGATGAATCTTCCCACCATTATTAAACCAGTGACACAAGCTGATAAAAAGTGTACTACAATTCTTATAGCAGCCCCACAATTTGAAGTTATCTCCAAAAGATTTCATCAGTTCTGAATGTATACTGCTCGGTTAATCTTACAGAGGAAAATTCAGGGCAGTTGATCTCATGGAATTCGCTAATTTTACAGTATTGATTTCAAATTGATAATTGAAGTTCGTCCTGGTCCTTGAAGTTTACATATTGGACCTGAACCCTGGGAAATCATGCTGAGATATCAAATTACAATTATTAAGCTAAGAATTCAGTCATCTAAAATCTCTCAACTCCTAAATTCGAATCAAGCCAGAACGAAAAATACAGTGCAGTTTTTTATACATTTGTTCGAACTGTTCCAGATGGTTTTGTGTATCCAAGATATAGATGTTAGATTTCGGTTCAAATTGAAGAATTTCAATTGCAACAGTCAAACAATATGTTGAATGTATGCACTATTGTTCAGATGCTATGGTTACTTTGTAGCGTTGATACACATCGTCATTAGTTTCCTCCAGCTAAAGTATGTGGTCAATTTGGTTGACTATTTTAAATCGCAAAGGGTTGCAAAAGTCTCAATTGTAACACTCACAAAGAATTGCGCCTCTCACGGATGAGGTTCTTTTTTTAAAAAAATTAACCTCAACCTACTAGGTTTCACTCAAGTATTCCTAAAGTAAATCATCAAAAATGGCTGTGTATCATTTTTTAGATTCAATATGCAATTATCAATCTGCAATTGATTCACAGATCTCCCATTTTCAACTGTACATTATTAACTAAAATTTGGATGGTGGGGTTTAGACTCGTTCATAAGAAAACATTGATATAGGAAACATTTACTGTCACGAATTACTGTTTAGTGATTGATGGTATCTCAATTTTTGTTTCATATATATACTATTACTTGTAATTGCTTTCTTCATTCTGCTCAGTTTTATTCAGTGAAAGTCCCTCAATTAAATAGATCAAAATCGAATATGAATCATTTTTCACCACATTATAGAAATTGCATTATGAAATGCTGATAGCTAATGAAATTCAAGTGAGAAAGACGTTCTCCATTATTTTAGTATTTTTCATTTTTTTTTGAAATTATGGAAAACCAGTAAAGTAAATATAAGATCCCAAAAACATACACTTAATCCCTTTTCAAAAAAGTACATACGATTCAAAATCTAGTGATACAATCGATTGAAAACCATCAATGCTTCCATTAGATAAATTATTTGTTGCTTCAAAATGATTTTGATTTCTTTCAAAAATACCAGTTAATGAGCACTCTCGCACATATCTATTTATCATTTCCCAAAACACAAACTGATTCGCAATTGAAACTTTTAAGTATTAAAAAAAAACCCAGTCAAACTGTGATTGTATTCAATAACGCATAGAGGAGATCAGCAAAAAAACTATTATTGTTATTTATGGTTGTCAAGAATTAGTTGATAGAGTTCAAAACAGTGAATGTTTTCAAACCATTTTTCCATTTACGAGGGGTAACCAGCATTACCTATGGTTAGTTTAACATAGTAGTGATTCTCAACTACATACCACATGTGAATTACCCAAATGAAAATCTAAAAAAGCGAATCTAGTACATAATCAACGTGTGGAATTTTGCCTCGTCAATAGCTAGCAGTAGATAAAATGGAAAGGAAACCAGACAAGTCCATTATCCTTCAAAAGAGAACTCAATTTCAATAGAGCATATTTATCCATGAAAGTGACGTGAACCACTTTGGGGATTCATCAAAAAAAGACAGGAACCCCATAAGAAGCCCAAAGATACTTTTCAGATTATAATTGGCATCGTTCAGGGACTGGGATTTGGGGATTAGAGAATAACAAGAATATTCACCCTATACTTTCGAACTACACTCATCGTTCTTTTCTTGATGTGCGGAATGTCATTTCTAAGCCCCAAACTCAGATATGACAGTTCACCGACATACCAGTGTAATAAAAAATCCACCACTACAGTGTACGTGAAGTTGGGCTTGTCCGCACCAGATTGAGCATTTATACTGGAGGTTGTCAGTATGACTACCTCTTCTTGACTTCTTGATTTCAATCCAGAGTACATCATTCTCATAAAACAGGGGTGGTCAAACTTTCAGCGCAAACAGGCGCAAACAGGCGCAAGCTGGCCCGGTAATATTCCCAGTGATGTCACAGGGGAATATCCAACCTTCCCTCCTCCAGAACAGTAATTTGGCCCAACCGACTACTGAATGTAATTCCCAAGATCTACAGTCCAACTCGACGGCCCCAACTAGAACCGACCCAGATGCTTTGAGCAAGAGAAAAAAGGGGAAGTTCCAGGTACTAGACCAAATGGCCGGGCTAAGCCGAAACCCACCAAAACGTCAACCTTCTCAACATCCAAACAGCACAACTGTCAAGTTAGTCAAGTAAAACCTGGTAATTGCAGGTCTACATTTCCATAGGACGGGTGTAGTTGTACTTGCAGAGCCGCGGCCATTGCCTAGACGTCATGATATACTCACGGTAACGTCACGGTAACGTCACCGTAACGACACCATAACGACACCATAACATCACCGCACTGTCACGCGAAGGGGGTAACACAACAGTTGGAGGAGACAATTGCCACTGTACCACGTTGTGGTTCCACTGTTACCCACCACGTTGTTGCATTTCCACTATTGACTATTCCGTTTTGGGAAAAGTATCTGGGCTAAAACATCGTCGCGTTGTAGCCACCCAACATCTTGAATATTCTCCTGTGGTACTAGCTGTACCATGTTCACCACCAACTGTAGCTAGGGTATCCAGGCCCCTCCCCCCATCCACTATCAGTCATAGTGCATGGGCTCCTTACAACCGACGCTCCTGGGGTGTTTGTTTGCATGTCAAACCAGATGTCCACGGACCTACGGACGTTTGGCAATAGTAGCTGACTCATCGATGCCGTTGGTGCGATGGTGTCCGCGGTGCCGGGCCGTTATGTAGCGGGGAATGGGCCTCCCCTCACCAGCCCACCGCCACGGTGGCTCGCTAACCGTGCCAGTGCCAACGCGCGTAGCACCACGGTGGATGGCAAGTAGCACCCAGAAGTGGTGCTGCTGCTGAAAAAGATCGTCCTTATCCAACTGAACCCCTCCAATCCCGTATAATGGTGTTGTTTGCACAACAAATACCCTGAACCCCACCGTGGTCGTCCACGTTTGCCAGCAACTCTGGTGGCCGAGTTCTAGACCCATACAGCCCCCAATGGGTCGCCTCATACCACATAAAGCCCCCAGCTAGTGCCTGGATCCCAGATACAGCCATGGCCAGGTGGCTGTTCCTTCATATGGCACCATTCGGACCACCCCTTCCCTGCCGTTAGTCCGTCGGCCCACTCTGGGCACACGAACTCCGACCGGAAAAATTTTCTAGTCCGAAGGCCACGGCGCGGAACAACGGACCTCTGCCACTATATAACTTTGGTGGCATCGCAGTGGCCCGAAGCCTTATCAATCACCACTTATCTCCCACCCACCTTGTATCTTTTGTCTTATACCTATATCTGTTCCTTATAAGCAAACAGTTCTTCCTTGTCACAACATCGCCATGACGCAGGAAACACCACCGAATCCTTCCTACTCCCCACCGGGCCCCGTGGCCCCGGCAGCAGTAACAGCAATTCCTACACCTATCCATGCCATCCCCAGCACCTTTCTGTCTTACGATTCCAGCACCTCCATCAACTCGCTCTTTGACGTGGGTTCTTATCCCACCTCCACCACCACCACTACCCCCACGCTTTCCCGCAACGACTCCCAAGGCTACGGGTTTGACGTGACGTTGGAGGGGCTTGCTCTTCTCGACCGTCATGTTGCTCGCCACGACAAGTTGATCATCATGTTGATGGGATTACCAGCCTCCGGCAAGAGCTCTTTGGCCCGCCACCTCCAGGCATATATTAGGAACCACTCCAACCTCCGCAGCGGAATCTACAACGCAGGCGACGTCCGCAGAAGCAACTCACACTTCAACACCTCAGACTTCTTCAACCCTGCCAACACCCAGGGCAAAATGGACCGCGAACTCTATGCAGACATGAACCTTCACAACTTGATCAACGACTTGAACTCCTCCTCCATCAACGTGGGGTTCTTGGACGCCACCAACACCACGGTGAACCGCCGGACTCGTATGTTCGAAATCATCAAGAAGGCCACCTCCGCCAGCGTGGCCATCATCGATGTGCAGTGCACCAACGACCGCATGCTCAACTTCAACATCAGTGGAAAGGCATTGAACTCCGACTACCGCGACCGTGGCTACCAGGACGCCATTGCTGACTTCAAGCTCCGTACCAAGCATTACCACCAGGTGTACCAGCCTATCACGCGTGAAGAGTTGGTGCACTATCCGTTGGATATGTACTTGAAGATCTCCAACGCCGGCGAGTCGTTTGAAAACTTGTGCTTCGACGAGGAGTTCAAGCAGACCCAGTTCTACAATTTATTGATGCACTTCGAAAGTAACTACTACGGCACAGAAGGAAAACGTTACTTGGAATCAGTGGAAGCTTTCTACAAAAACATGGCATAAATTTACAAGCCCCATATACGGAAAAAGTGCCTATTGTTGCACAGGTTATAATAGACGGAAACGGTTAGATTATTGCAACTCAGGTTGCTGGTTACTTCTCTTACAATTACATTTTTTAATTTTAGTTTATTGGTTTAATATAGAATACAGTTTTGGTTTCTTATGTGTAGCTGTTTTTGAGACACCCCAGCATTCCCTAGTTACTCGTGGTCCACAGTGGTTCTATTGTTTTTGTGGATTTACAGATATGTGGGATTTATAGATATGTGGGATTTTACTATCACTGAGCGATAAACTTAGCCGTAACTGTATTATTTTTTTGTGTTCCTTGTTGTAGCTAACTAATAAACACGGTATATGCGCCCCAATTACAAAAGCATAAATGTCTCATGTTTTGGAAACTGTCGATAAATATTTCATCTTCAGTATGCTCTGGTAAGGAATATTATGTGAGCGTTTGTAACCAAAATATCCCACTGTAATTATTTATCAGGGATTCCAAATCTTTTGTTTCAAAATGCTTATGTGTTTCATAAATGCATTTTGACCATTGGTTTATGTGGTTCCAACCTTGCATTATCAAGCATCGGATAAATGCACTCCAAATTATTGCACTGCAAATATTGCATTTCGATATCTGAATTGTTGCAATTTTACGGCCTCAATTTCACGGCCTCAATTATTGCACTTGACAGTTGAATATCGTAGTTCAATTGATTAGCCCCTCAAACCAGGAATTCCCGACCACGAAGATTCTTGTCCAGAGGAGTTCAGGCCCAAATTATTCAAACCTGGTAAATTCACTGATGGCATCTTATTCTCTACAACGGCAGTGCCAACCTCATCTTGCTTGGGTGCATCTGGATCTTCGATCACAGCATTGATATTATTGTTAACGGCGTAATACCAAGCTCCTTGTTTGTCATCGGTATATAACGCATCTTTGAAAGACATAGGATCATTGGGTCTTGCTCTAGACCAGAATCTCGCCGTCTTGTCCGAACCAGCAGAACATAACAAGTGACCCAACGGGTGATATTCCAAGGAATGAATCGCCTTTTCGTGGGCATATGGAATCTTGTGCACGGACTCCAAGGTTCCAGTAGATGTTGAATATGGGTTGACCTTTGTTTTGGTAGAAGAAGTGTCTGGAATATAGGAATCCAAGAGATAATGGTTCATGGCTCCACTATATGCTGCAGTAGTTAATAATGAAGGATGAATAGGATTCCATGACACACAGGATAAGTCGGAATCTTGGTCTCTAATCACCAAGATGTCCTTCATGGTACGCAAATCAAATACTCTACAAGAGCGATCTCTCAGTACTGTAGCTAACAACCTCTTTGTACCTGCTGTCTGGAATCTTGTTTTATTCACTGTGTGCTTGAAACCATGTAAAGTACTGATACAGGTGGGTGACCTAGGATCCCAGAGTTTGACTAAATTGTCTTTGGAACCACTGACGATTAACCCCAAAGTGGGATGCCAATCTGCACTCTTAACTTCCCAATGGTGTCCGGTAAGCGTTCTTTCTTCCTTTCCGTTGTTGAAGTTCCATATTTTGAGAGTAGAGTCATCACCAGCTGTTAAAAACTTCGAATCGTTTGGTGAGAATGCAATGTCTCGGATTCCATTGGAATGTCCATTGATGATATTAACATTATTGAAGTTGGGCTGCCAGTATTTTATCACACCGCTTTGATCTCCACTCAATAACCATTCATCGTTGTGAGAATATTGTAATGAAAGAATAGGTGAATCATGTGCTTGCATAATAGTTTCGAAATTGAACGTCATACCATTCCAAATGGTAAATTCACCACTGTGAGATGCCACAACCAATCTTCGTCCTTCTGGGGTCCATTTAACTGTATTGATGGAATGCTTGACTTTGTTTGATGATAAATGGACAAACTTAGTTTGAATGTCCACAATGGCCATATTATTGCTATTAGCTTTAGTATCTGGATTCAAAGACGACGAGTATGCCATGCTGGGGAATAAATCTATCAAATATGACGATTCTGGACGTATTTTTCCAATATGCTGTTGCTTGTTGGCCTTTCCCAAGCTTTTGTGGATGTACCATCTACCCATGTTATTACCATGATCGACGGTTCTTCTGAAAGCAGTTTTCTTCTCTTGAGAAGCGAGCTGCTGCTCGATGTTTTGGTTATACTGTGCCCGTTTGGCAGAGTCTTGGGGTCGAGAGTACATGGCAACAGTATCAATTGTTGGTGATGTTTTTTTGCGCGGTATTTGTTGGTGATTTTGGCAAGAAGTCCAGTGATGAGATGGTCAAAATGTGGAAAGAAGTACTGAATTGAGGGAATAGTATGATATACATAAATACTAGTTAACTGTCTTGAAGTACGTTTTTCTACAATTTAGGACACATTGTGGCCACTAAAAGTTGTATATTAGTTAAAGAGAAGCGGTGACCGCAGGACTCATTAAAAAGTTCAATTGAACAATATTTGCATTTAAAACCAAATTGTAACCTTCAATTTGTTGATTTATTATCTCGAAATCCTTCAACGACTCCAAAACACCAGTAAAAACACTGGCTATATTTCATATAGTATTATTGTATGCACGTGAAGATTTCAAAAGTTGACTCAAGATTCAATATGACATTAGACAGTGGACGAAACTGGCTTTACAAAAGAAATAGAGTTGAACATACCACGAATTACTTTAACTTTTTTGGAAAAATAACAATGCTTTCCAATCAAGTTGACAGGCCTATAGAGCCCAATTAGGATTTTCCCTTATTTCATGGAATTATCACTTCCGTGTTTAATGAGTACACACTCATAATAGAAAAACCACCAGAAACAAACACACAAATGAATTTGTTTCTAAATTGTTTCAAAAGTCAATGCCTAGATTTTATTATTCAATTGAAAAGTTCTATTTAGTAGCAAATAATCACAGCCTGAATCATCAGGTGAAATTCATGGAACAAATAGAAACCGTTTGTTTCCACCGTCCTACCTAATCAAGATACTACCATTCCAGGATACCATTCCAGGATACCATTCCAGGATACCATTCCAGGATGTAATCCAGTATCTAAAGCACGTGGTGATTGACCCCTAGCAAAAGCCTCTATCAATGCCAATAATAGAGCCACAGTAAGTCATCAAATTACGTAAGCCGTACTATCAAAATGGTTTGGAATCAATTATTGAATATCCTACCAACTCCAAAAGTCACCATTCTATCAGATTATGGTACAAGCATTCTATCACGACAACAAGGATACCACCGAGGATTTCACTAAGGAGCACAACTCCGGCCAAGAGGTCTCATTAGATGAGTTGGAACGCATTGGTGCCTTCTACCGTAAGGTCAAGACCACCGAGGAATTGAATGAAATTGCTACCGAGAGAGGTTACAAGAACAGAGATTCTGTTCAGTTGAACTTGGAAAAGTTCAACAACGACATTGACGCTTTCAATGCTCAGATGGCCAAATTCTACAAAGAACACTATCACGAGGATGAAGAGATCAGATATGTCGTTGAAGGTGAAGGATACTTCGATGTTAGGGACAAGGAGGACCGTTGGATCAGAGTCAAGTTAGACACACATGATCTCTTGGTTTTGCCTGCCGGTATTTACCACAGATTCACCTTGACAGATGAGGCCAAATACATCAAGGCAGTGAGATTGTTCAAGGACGAACCCCGCTGGGAAGCTATCAACCGAGACTTGAACAAGGAATCCGACGCCAGAAGGGAATATTTGAACAGCATCGCTGTGTAGTGCATGCTGGCATGTAGTAAAAATACTATTTAAACGGTGCATAACCAAACTATGTAGGGATAATGTAGAAACGTGAGTTTAGATACTCTATCAAGGGTCCAAATACAATTCATATGGCATGAATGAGGTCCTTCAGCACTTTGTAGATCATTGCACCTGAACTGGGTTGATTAATAGATAATTATTGTGAATTGTATAAAGTAGTGATGATCCAAAATACGTCGATGTGATGACCTTCGGTATTAGATCTTTTACTGATGTGAATAAAATTGATGTAATTAATTCTGTCTAATGATCTGAACGTTATTTGTGGTCATCCACTGCTCTCTTTCCTGTCTAGTCTTAATTAATTGTTCTTCAACAGTGACTTTCTCTTTAAGTAATGCAGCAATCTCGTCCTTCAAAATGGCAATGACTTCGTCAACTTGCTTATTAATCAAAACTCCGCCTATCATCTTGAAACATTTTCTGCTGGATCTTGTTTCTTCGGGTGTTTCTTTCAAAGTTTTGTCTACTATCATGTATTCTTCAATCTTAGATGTAACACCAATGAGTTGGGATTCCAACTCCGAGATAAGATCTTGGAACTGATTGTACAGATTTTGTAATTTTGCGGCCTTTTGCTGCTTTTCTGCTTCACTTGTGGACATTCTTGAGTTGGCGATTTTAGTGTTGGTGAAATAAAAATCCATTTTGGTATTATTTAGGCACGTGACCACACGACACATGACACAACTAGACTTATTACTACAATTCCTATAATATAACACCGTATAATAAACATATAATTCTATCAAGAAAATCATTCAAGATCGTCTTCCTCCTCGAAGTTTATCTTGTCCAAACTGGTCAAAACCGCATCGAGTTTCTTGGCACTCAATTCCAACCATTCCTTCTGGGCCTGAACCACCACCTTCAACAAGGAGACGTTCTTGGAAGGTTTCAATAATTTCTTCATTTCCAAGACAGCTAGTTCAGTAGCATTGACCAACTCGTCTTCCTTTGCAATCAACTCTTCGTTCTCTTGTTCTTCTTCGTCATTGATCTTAGATCTGATAACATCGAATTCGGAACGGGTAGAGTAGACACGCTTACGCAATTCATTGACCTTGGTGAATTGCTCCTTCAATACAGTGTCCAATTGGGTGTTGAATCCGGTCATGATCTTCTTGTCTTGGTCCAAGCGAGCAGCAGCGATTTCGTGGTAAGCGGAAGACAACTGGAGAAGTGCCAAGGACAAAGTATTATCGGCAGCCTTCAACTCTTCACTGTGCTTTTGAGCAACCACCGACAACTGCCCATACAAGGTTCTTGGAATGACGTCTGGCGTGGTCTGGATGTGTGCCTCTTCGTCAGATTCCTTGCCCAAAAGCACCTTCTCCAACTCCTGAGGGGAAGACACGTTACGCAACTGGTTGAATTTGTTGCCGATCATGCCACTGACGTTGGCTTCCTTCAATTTGGCGATGGCATAGTTTCCTGGTGGATAGTCGTATGACACCTTACCGTAAGTCTCATTGGTGACGTGGATCAAGTCAGTGTACAATTTCAACAAAAGGTCGCAATTGGCCTCTAATTCCAAGTAGTCTGCAGGCAACTCACTGATTTCGATGTTGGAGGCAACGTTCAAGTTGGCAAGCTGTTGGACCTGTTGTAATTGGGCAGAAAGCACTTGGGTGGTCTTCGTGGTAAATGGCGCGATGGACTCCTTGAACAGGTCCACGGTCTTTCCTGGGTTGACCTTGGAAAATGATTCCTTGACCTGATCGACAGAAGGAAGCGAGTCTTGGATGGACTGGAGGTTGAACTTGGGGAAGTTGAACGACATGATGATGTATAGATAGATAGATAAAGGAGCTGTTGTTTAGTGCGGCGATAGAGAATAACGACGTGTCTGTGAAGGACACGCATAAACCTACCTACTCCGCGACATCATCACCACCACCTTTACCACCACAATTGGCAATGGCACTGACAAAACAACCCGCGTACAGTGACAAGAGGAATGTGTCCAATAAGGCCCACTTGATGGAGCCCATTGTGCGGCATCGCATCCAAGACTCCATGTTCTACAAACAGCATTTGTATCTCACCAACGAAGCCACATTTCTACCGGTAGTTGCTGAGCACGTCAAGTACATTGCCGGCACCGATTCACAGGGCCGGCCATCGCCGTTCCTCTGCTGTGTACTCCGTATGTTGGAGCTCGAGCCCGCGGAGGACGTTCTCCAGGTGTATCGGACGCAAATGGACTTCAATCTGTTCAAGTACTTAACTGCCATGGTGCTTCTCTATGTGCGATTGGTTGCACCCAGCGAAACGGTGTATAGCCAGGTCGATTCGTACATCACCGACTACCGCAAGCTCCGTGTCCGTTACAAGCAACCCAAATTCAACGAGATCAAAATCCCCGTCCATTTTGGCCTCTCCTACATGGACTCATGGGCAGACCAACTTCTTCGCGAAGAGCGAGTGGTGGACTTGATTCTTCCCCGTTTGATTCCACGCCAGACATTGGTAGAACGGGGATTGACGGTACCACGCCAGTACCGCGTGGAAATAGACCCAATGTTGGACAACAACCACGTTGTCAATGACGATAACGCCTCCGAAAGTCTGTACCACAGTGATAGTGACTGAGCCCCATGGACTGCGCTTTACTGTGAAAACCACTCCATTTACCCGTTGGTGTTTTAATTCATGACTTTGCTAGTTAGTGCTTCTTTGAAGTCAGACCCCAGGGATTTCGTTTCTCGTATGATTGCCACGAACAGTTCTGCTTGATATGACGTCATTTCTGAATACTCGAGAATATCAACTTTAACTCGCAGTTTGGGTCATTCACTGGTCTCCTTCTCCATTTAAACCATTGGCATTCCCCTTCAATCAACCAGTCACCATAATAGCTCATTTCGGGCTCATATCTATTGGAGAAACACAGCTTTTCGGCACACATTTGGATCCACTAAAGAGCGCATTTTTCACTATAATTGCCTCACTGACATAATGGCTGATGATACACGAAACACATACAACCGAAATAGGTTGACGAAATACGAGATGAAAATCATAAACGTGTACTCGTACTGACGGATTCTCCCTATTTCGGCTGCCTACCTACCATCTATCTTGGTATCTCGTTACGAGTCTCGACCGCAGGATACCCCTGCTATTCCTGCAGGTACACCTATGACGTTTGTTCTGAATGTTTCCAAATTTGATAACCACCACCAACTCCAACAACTGTACCAAAACTGTCCCCTACCATGCCTATCACCGTCTTGTCCAACCCAGGTGATTCCGGGTCACAGACGTCATTCCAAAATGCTTCGAAGTCCAAGATCATCTTCGTGACTATGGCATTTTTGGTGTCTTTGATCGCATTCGTTACCCAGACGGAAACCACGTCACAAGCGTACAAACTTGGGTTTTCGGAGCCAGTGATTCTTCTTATGGTTACCCATGGATCTTGGTGGCTCTTTTGGCCTATCCAGGCATTGTCGGTGTCGATCATGAAGACTTTCACTAAGTTCCGTTCCCTGGAAAACAAAGAATACACTATTAGCAATAGTATTGGCCAGGGAATGCAAACTCAGAGAAGAAGCAACCACTTATTGGAAGATCCCACCGATCGTCAGCCATTCGTTCCGATGCAAAAATTCAACTATTTTAGGTACTTTAAGATGTGTTTGGTCAAACAAGTTCACAATATTTATCATACTTCGATTTTGATTTATGAAGCCAATGTCAATGGTGATACCAGTACTACACACTTGAACCAATTGATAGATCAAAACCCCCATGTATCCAATACGAGCTCTCTTAGAGAATGTGTCAAGTCATTTTTGTCTACCCCAGCAACCAAGTATGTGTTGTGGAAAAGTTTCTTAATCACGGTCGTGTTGACGGTTGCCGGTAGCACCTGGTATGCTGCCATGGCCATGACATACGCTGCAGATGTTACTGCCATTTATAACTGTTCTGCTTTCACTGCCTACGCGTTTGCTATACCCATTCTCCATGAGCACTTTTCATGGTTGAAAATGTCTTCGGTAATCATTGCCATTTCTGGTGTTTTTATTGTGGCATATTCTGATTCTGGCGCCGACGAGGCAAATACTGATTTCCCTTACAGGTTTTGGGGTAATTTGATCATTTTTGCTGGTGCAATACTCTATGGCTATTACGAGGTTCTTTACAAAAGGTACTTATGTATTCCTCCACATTTGGCCAAGCTTATTACTCCACGTCGTCAAATGACATTTGCAAACTTTGTTATGGCACTTTTTGGATTATATACCAGTACAATCTTGGTGATTTCTGTATCTTTGGCCCAATTAACTGGTTTACATCACTTTAAAATATTTGATTATGGAGAGGCAACCTCTACTATCTGGACTTTCATTAGTGGATCTATCGTTGCCAATATGGTTTTTAGTGCATCTTTTTTATCTCTAATGGCCTTGACCAGCCCGGTGTTGTCGTCAGTGAGTTCATTAGTGACCATCTTCTTGATCGGTTTAGTGGAATGGTGGCTCTTTGGTAATAGTTTAAGTTTCCAACAGTTGCTTGGTGATCTCTTTGTGATTGCTGGATTTGTATTATTAACTTTGGCATCATGGAAGGAAATCAGCGAAGGAAATGACAACGATGACGTTGAAAACGTCTCCACTTATTCTTTTGCTCTTAGTTACGAAGGTTAGAATTTCTTGGAGAAGCCTTCAGGATATTTCACATGACTTTAAAGGATTCACAAGTTTAATTCTGAGTAAGTTGACGTTTCATACGAATAAAAAGACAGAAACACATATATGTGTTTAAGATCATTATCATTTTATATATTATGGTATTAAGAAGGTTGACACTTCAATTCGCTTCTTATAAAATTTATCCCTTATTAGTATTATAAACTTCCTTAGGCATAATTAACCATCTCTAATTATGAGGAAAGTAACAATTCAAGACACTTTTATGTATAAAGAAAATGCTGCAGAAAGTGAAAATGTCAGACATATAGATCAAATTACGTAAGCTGCGATATAAAGGTATGACATTACAGAGGCAAACTCCCAAAGGAATCCCTATCATGTCAGAATCTGAAGAATTCAGAGGACTTATGAGGTCACTCAATCTTGAAGATGACCAATTCAAAGCTTATGACAAAGATTTTCTGAAACTTACATTCCAAGAATTGTCTAAGGTCAAATCTGATATCGAAGGACAACTTGGTCAGCTCTTCGATTTACTAAAGAGCCGGTACAAAGTTGATATGAATACTCCATTGGTTAGCATTGACGGATTTCCAAGATCAGATATAGATGTGGTGAGTATAAGACTTATCAGAGTAAAGATTATCCGATTGAGAAATGACCATAAGAGAGCACTAGATGATTTGGAAATTAAGATGACAGAAGAGTTTTCCAAGGCAAAATCTGGTACTGATGGGGAACACGAATCAATTTCCATTCAGCATACCACTAAGGAATCAAAAGAAGCAACTAAAATTCCAACCATTCCATTTGCCATAGTGGGAGAGGTAGTTTCTGGGGGTCCCGCAGAATCTGCAGGTTTAATGGCAAATGACAAGATCATATTATTTGACGACGATATTCATGCTGGAAATAACAAGAAATTGTCTGTATTAGCCGAAAGAGTCAAATCAAAAGTAGAGAAGCAGATAAGCGTACATGTGGTCAGAAACTCAGAGAAGGTGAAATTGATGTTGATTCCATCCAGTCGTTGGGAAGGCCATGGTGTGCTTGGCTGTCGATTGGTTCCATTGTAAGAGCAATGGAAATGTCTAAAGTTACTTTATTGTATATTGGGTAGGTTTTTAATTAATTAATTATAAATCCTGGCAAGGAATGATCAGGAAGCGAGAAGTGCACTTTGTAAGTCTTGCTGAATCTATAAGTTGTGTTTGAAGCTGTAATAGAAAGAGTTTTGTCGGAACATTTATTCATCCATTAAAATTGTCATGATGAAGATAAAATTCTGGATTTGAGATGTCAGCTTGTGTGGAATGTATGCTGTCCTAACCCCCGTGCAAAGTACTGGTGAAAGTGACTATATCTCCACTTTCGAGAACATAATCTTCCATGCCCTCCAATTCCCAATCGGTATCGTTGATCAAGACCAAGATCCCTGGACGAACACTGTCATCTTCAATGAATACTGGGATGTCTTTGGCATCTGTGATGACGTTCTTGGTGATGAACTCCACCAAGTCCTTCATGGTGGCCTCTCCTTCTTCCAAAGGCACCGAAACCTTGTGCTCTCTGACACCACAGGAGATGACATCCAACCCTCCGAGGAATTCGACTTTCAACTTGATAGCCATGATGAAGTAGATGACTTTTCGCAGTGAGAATCCATTTGTGTATCCATATATGGTACCTAGTGGGTAACAGAAATCTGTTGTACTGCAAGAAAATTCAACAGAAAAATATACTTCCTATATAGTACAGACGGTTTAGTGCAGTTTTTGCCATCAAACCCCTATATTTACCTACATTTCACCTACAATGTACAGCCTCTATTCTTTACCTAGACACCTACTCTCTCATACATCTTCTTCTATATACAGGAAAGAATCTCACTGCGGCCCCAGTATATAATAGCCACACTACCCTGACTAAAACATTATACCAAGAAAGAAACAGGTTCCAAAAGACTAGCTATTAAGATCATACCTTGCCAAATCACAAGAAAAGACAATCATAATCACCCCCAACGCACCCCATATTACGTTATCTCAAGAACGTCTTCCTCACCTCTATTTTACTTTCCAATATTCTCACGTGTGGCTACCCGCGATTCCTTTTCAACACGTAAGAATTTCCAAGCTAGAGTACACCAAAGATGCTTCGATTGGCCTGGATCATTACCCTCTGCTCCTTTGCTGTGAGAGTAATTGCAGCAATCGCCCCAGAAACGTTAGTCCTTTATGATCCTGCACTCAACAGCACCGACAGGTTGGTTGAACTCACCAAATCGTGGGACTCCAACTTGCCATTGACTTTGAAGTCGTACCAATCAAACGATTTCAGCTTGTTTGCAGGCGACGAGATCTTGTATGACAACTTGATCCTCTTGCCAACTTCCAAAAAGAAGTTTGCTGCCAAGAGCATCATCTCCCAAACGCAATTGTTGAAGTTTGTCAACGCAAACGGTAATGTGTTAGTGATTGGAAACCACCTTTCGGCGGTTCCAGACGGCACTCGTGTTTTCTTGAACGAATTGGGCATCTACCCATCTCCCAAGTTCTTCAAGGTCCAGGACTACTTCAACAACGCTAACGGCGATGTACAGTTATCTGCTGACAATGTGGTTGCTGGTAACTCCATCATCAGCAAATTGTCGGACACCGTGTATTCCGGACCTTCAGCCTTGATCTCCAACAGCGAATTGTTGGTGCCTCTTGTCAAGGCTGGCAAGACCTCGTTCACCTGTGGTCCTGACGAAACCGGCCAGCACCTCAGAGAAGATAACTCTTGGGGGTTTGGTGAATTGAACACATTGGCTGTTGCCATGCAAGCCTTGAACAATGCAAGAGTTGTATGGATTGGATCCATCTCCCTTCTCGAGAAAGAACTTTTTGAATGGGTCACTCAACAAAGAGGTGTCTTGAAATTACAGTTTGTACAACACGCCAGAGCCGATGAGCCTGCAGTTCCAGAACCTTCTATCTACCGTGTCAAAGAGGATGCTGTATACACAATCGGTGTTTCCGAATTGGTCAACGGCAAATGGGCACCATACGTGATCAACGATAAAGAAAGAAACTTACAACTTTCTTTCAAGATGTTGGACCCATACCAAAGAATTGACTTGAAACCATTGGGTCCTGTCAGTGCTTTAGAAGACAGCAAGAACCTTGACTCCTTTGCTTACAGTGTACAATTCACTGTACCAGACCAACACGGAATGTTCACCTTCGAATTGGACTACAAGAGACCAGGTTTGTCATATTTGCTGGACAAGAAAGTTGTGACCGTTAGACACTTGGCTAATGACGAGTTCAAGAGATCTTGGGAAATCACTAACGCATGGTTGTATGTTGCATGTGCAGCATTGGTTGTCGTTGCTTGGTTCTTGTTTGTTATTAACTACATCTACGTAGGAAAAACCGATGTTACCAAAAAAAATACTTAGGATAAAGTATTTGAACTGGACTAGGTTATACATCGATTTTAAGCCCACTAGGGGTTTCTTATCATGACAATATAAGATATAGAACATAATGTAGAAATTAATCAGTTGACTGGCCTTCACTACGCTGTTTTTCAACATAAGACCAAAGTCTTCTCAACTATGCTTTTGCACCAAAGAACTTCTGTAGTCTCTCCAATTCTTTTGAATAATATCTTTCAGGTCTAGATAAACCTGCCATGGGAGTCTCGAAGCATTTAACCATTAATCTCCATTCAAATGGTTGCTACAAAAGATAATATGACATATCGATTCCACCAGTGGGTTCGAGTGTTTCATGCTACTCAATGCTTCTACACATATTTCAATACTATTTATGGACATCAGAACATCTATCTCATCGCTGTCAGCAGAAAGTGCAAGTATGATACCAATTCAGATATTATTCTACTATTTTAAGATAAATCTTCACATAGATCAGTTGTCCCTATCAAATCATCATCACTATTGGTATTCGACAACTCACACCGTCTCCTGACAGTAGTGTCCTGTCATGAGGTTTACAAAGTATGAAAAAGTCTGCTTATATACCAAAGTTGTCACTCCGGGTAACTATTTTCGATTACGTAATCCCACACTGGGGCCACCTAGTACAGATAATCCAAGACCTAGAGCCGATTGAATTTACGATAGGAAATTGGCTCATTTCCCCAAACCCCATACCAGTTTATACACCTAAACAAAAGCGGCAAGAAGTTGATCCGGCTGTAAATCGTGACGTTCATTCCTCAATTTTCTAAATCCTGTCATCAAATTATGCATTAATATGTTTCATTTGGCATCATCCTTATACACACAATACACCAAGCGTGAACAGTACAACATATTGATTCTTGGATTAGACAATGCCGGCAAAACCACCTTTCTTGAGCATTTAAAGTTGTTGTACCCGGCGTACAACGACACCAAAAGCAGTACAAGCAAAAAGAACAATGAATCTAGCGAGGACTCCAAAAGCACCACAGATGTCCTTAAATCCAAGCGGATCTTGCCCACAGTAGGTCAAAACACTACCACCATCAAGTTTGAGTCGTCAATCGAGTCCCATTTGTCATCACAATTCAAGAATATCAACCTCAAGTTCTGGGATCTTGGGGGCCAAAAATCCTTGCGGTCGATGTGGTCCCGTTACTACAAATCATGTCATGGAATCATCTTTGTCATCGACTCCACTGACACAGAAAGATTCCAGGAGTGTTACGAGACACTCAAGGAAATCGCCAATGATGAGAGCTGGGCCAACGAAGGATATCTGCTGGCGGAAAGTGTAAATGTGCCGATTCTCATGTTGGCCAACAAACAGGACTTGCCTCAGGCAGTGGACTTGGTATCGTTGAAGACGGGAGTTTTCATCCAATTGGTGAGTGAATTGGAGGCGACTGACTCCAAACTACTCCCAGTGTCGGTGTTGGAAAATGAGGGACTTCGAGAAAGTTTGGAATGGTTAGTGACCCGATTGATCTACAACAAGAGCAATAAGAGCCCCATCTACAACTAAAATATTCATCAATCCACGTGAAGTTGCACGGGTTAGTGTCAACCTACAATGGCCTGTATTGCTGCTGTAATGACCGTGGTTGAGCACTGGGTCAACAAGTGCTCCTTACAGATGACGTAGATGAAGTAACCTTCCATGCCGAGGAACACGATTGGCTCCACACCAGCCAAAACTTCATAACCAATTATGGTACACCAATTTATGGTCAATTGAACTGCAATATATCTACATTAGAAGCATCATCTTCACCACCGTGAACACACCACTCATCCTTAGGCCCGTTAGCTATAACAAATTATCAAAAAGCCGCGGTATTGTCGGTGGTAAGCAACCTTAGTCCCCTCTAATACATATTCATGTAACCTATGTACCCCGATTTCATCAGCCGCAAGTGCGAGTTAGGTTGCTGCATGGAAACCTTAACAGGGGTGAAATTTGCAATCGACTCTTGATTGCTGCATAGAAAGGTATAAAGGCCATACCAGTTTTCCAAGCCATTGGATTCATCAATCGGTTACTTTCAGCCACAATTGCGATTTTCTCACTTAGTACCAGCCAACTACTTGAAGAGAAACATTACAAATCCACTGTTGAAATATTTGAAATATTCCATCGAGCCAGATATCTCGAGGAATACTGCCACACTTAAAGTAAATTAAGTACAAACACTTGACCAGAATTGTTCGCAATTCATTGACTTGCTAGACACTTTACCCCAGTTCACATCATGTCTGAAGACAAGCAAAGCTTTTTGAACAAATTGAAAAGGCCCTTCAAATCCCACTCTAGGAACTCTTCCAGATCGGGAGAAGCTGGTACACAGTCATCTCCAGTAGAGGAAGCATATAACGAAGGTGTTAGGGCCGCTGAAGCTGAATTGGGTGCAAAAGGCCCTGCCAGCCACAAGGCATCACATAGTTCCAAGAGCTCCAATTATTCTGGTGGTGATCAATCTGCTACCACCAATGACTCTGGCAAGGTCATTGCCTCCTCATCTGTCGGTCAAGTGGTGACTTCTCCTCCAAGAGTTAGACGTGAGCCGGTTGAAAAAGGTCCCACTGGAGACTTTACCAACGGTAAAACTCCACGCGATGAAACTTTAGTTGGATCTCCTACGGACTCTAGCAATTCCAAGGTCCATAAAAACTCTAACCCAAAGTATGACAATGATGCTACCAAAGATAAAGGTGCTGGTTACTTCTTCGACCCTAAGGACACACAGGGTGGAGTATACCGCGACCATCAAGGCAGTTATGATGAGGCCACTAGAGCCGAATTGAAGCATCAAAAGGACTTGAAGACTACACCTGCTGCATACGAAAAACAGAAGAAACGTTCTCAAACCGTACAAAGCATTGAAAACGATACGTACTCAGAGGGAGTTAAAGTTGCCCATCGTGATAAGGCGGAATCTCGCACTTCTGACTTGACTGCGAAATCGTCATCTGTGGGTGCAAATTCATCTGTCAACTCTGAAGAAGAACATGACAGGAACAAATCCGCTTTCAATTCTTCTGGAATCAGCACCGCCAAAAAGGATTTAGGTGCTCATGACTCCAGTGCACCAGTAGCTGCTGCAGGTATCGGTGCTGTTGGTGCTGCTCAAGCCAAGGCTCAAATATCCTCTGGAAATAACAATACCAGCAGTTATGGCAATTCTGTCCACGCCAATGCCAACACTAATGAGCAAAGCAAGAAGGCTGCAGCCTATCAATTTGCAAAAGAAAGTTCTGGATATCACGAGCATGTTTCTGGACAATCCAAGGGAGAACAGAAGGAGTATCTCAATACAGCTATTTCCCCTTCTAGTAAGGACTTCGACTATGAAACTGAGTTGAAGAAATTGGACAGGCAAATTGACCAGACCCAACATGAAATTGATAACTTGAATAGCTCCAATGTGTCGACCACCGGAGTATACAACCAATATCTTACCAGTGATCCAACTCGTAAATACAATACTACAGACACCACCTCTCCACTTGTCAATTCCACTGATAAGAACACTAGCTCTGGATATACCGGTGGTGCCATTGCTGGTGCCTCAGGAATGATTGCTGCAGCAGCTAGTTACGTCGGATTGGGGGGTAAAGGTACAGACACTGCAGACCAAATTGTTCGTGAAGCCTATGATACAGGATATGCTTTGGGAGTCTCCGAACATAAGAAATCTTCTAAGAAGACGGCTGTTTCGAGTTCAACCAAAGGTGTAAACGACACTGAATCTACATCTTCTAGTATTTTCGGTGGAGCTGCAGCCGCTGCTGCAGCTGTTGCTGCTGGTACATTAGGATTCGGAGCCTCCGATGATGATGTCCACAAATCAGAATTGACCTCAGAAGATGCATACGTTAAAACTGCAGACAAGGCCACTGGATTGGACAAGGTTAATGCTGATGGATCTAAGAAACCAGGTTTGTTTGATGGTGCAAGTGGAGCAATATCTGCTACGGCTGCCTCTGTTGGTTTAGGTGGTACATCTAACACCATCAATGATGCTTATGAAGCTGGAAAGTCCAAGGCAGAACACGAAAGTGACCAAACCTCCACTTCTGAAGCTGTTGGAATCAAGAAGAATGTTGAACCTGCATTGCAAAAGCCTACGCTTGATGAAGTCGAAGACCACCCAAGATCGTCCACAGAGACAAAATCCACCTCCAGCTCAAGCGGTTTTACTGGTTACTTAGCTGGCGCTGCAGGTGCCATGGGACTTTCATATGGTGCTAGTCGTGATAATAGAAAGGCCGGTTCAGAATACAATGAAAGCTCCAAGTCAGGAGGGTTGGTGGGAGCCGTAGAACACCATGACGATGTTGCCCATGCCAAGCCACATCCTACTACCAAGGATCCTCTTGAGGAAAGTGAGAAGGATGACGTTGAAGAAAGTGATGGTGTTCAGCAAGTACCTGGTTTGAACTCATCTGGTGCTCCTTCCCAATTGAAAGATACAAACAAGAATTCAAGTAATTCTGGTTCTACCAAGGACACGAAGTCCATCAACAGTAGAGATTCTAATTCCAACAAGGGTGTTTCTGGGGCTGTTGGAGCTGTAGGAGCTGCAGGAGCTACAGTTGCTGGTACCGTTGCCAACAAAATTGGAGGATCTAAGACTAAATCGGGGGTTCCTGCTCCAGGTGAGTCTTTGATTGAAACTGCCGAAAGAGAGTTCGCTGATGTCAGGGAAGCACCAGCTCATCCTAATACTAAAGATCCGTTGAAGAACACCAAAAGCCAAAACACATCCCTGGCTCCTGATGTTCAACAAGTTCCGGGGTTGATTCCTTCTGATGATCTGGGTGAATCTAAAGCCAAGGATGACTCCCCCAAGAGGGACACCGAAGCTGAGGTAGAAGCCTACAACAAGAAACATGGTTTCAACAAGACCGATAAGAGATCATTGGTTGAAATTGCTGAAGGGGCAGACCCAGAGATTAAGAATCTCTCTATGCATAAAGGTGGTAAGGGAGCAGAAGACGATAAGAAGAAAGAAACTAAGGATGGTGATGTTCAGGAAGTTCCACTTGAGTACTACAAGCAAAACCAGTTTATTCGTACTGGTGGTAAGGAAGGATCGTTGAGCGATCCCATCGATTCTGCTCCAGAACCATCTGCCAAAAGTTCTAACCCATCCAATTCCAAGCTCCTGAGTCAGGTTAATGCTTCAGGTCATGGTAAAAAGGATCCAAAGGATAATGGACATGATCCCGTGGAAAAGATTAATCCAGAGTTCCAAAGAAGTGAAACTGCAAAGGGAGCTGGAGTCGGATTGGCTGCAGGCTCTCCAAGTAATGCTTTGAGAAACACTTTCACTGAAAATAGCAAGAAGGATACTGGCAGTGTTTCATCAGATGAAAAATTAGATACTCAACATGGTAAGAGTCCAGGAGCAGGAACAGCAAGTTCGAGTGTTCCTGGTGTTGGTGGTTCCTCCAAAAAGTCTGAAACCTCCACTTTAGACCCAAAGGCTGTTCCAGGAGACACAATTGGGATTTCTAATGAAGATTCTACACTTGCTGCTCGAACAAGAAGTACTTCTGCCGCTGGTGTTGGTTCCATTAATGATAGTCCTAGTAAATCCAGCATTGGATATGCATCTGCTGCTATCGGAGCTGGTGCTGCAGCTGTGGGCGGTGCTTTCTCGTATCTTTCTGGTGGTAACAAGAAAGATAAAAGTGCAGTAGATGAGTCCTATGAAAAGGGTGTCGAAACTAGTTCTTATGATCAAGGTGCCCAAAAGGGTTTTGAGAACTTCTCCAACAATAATGGAGTACAGGAAGGTTCCAATGCGAGGCCAACTAATCCAGAAATAGACCAGTCGTATCAACAAGGAATTAAAAATGGAGCATTCGATCAAGGTACCATCAATGGAGTCAAAGATGTGAGTAGCACAAATAGTTCTGTTTTGGGTGCAAAAAGCACAAATGGCAATCGCAACCACTTGGGCGGTGACTTGAAAGCGGCTTATGTTGCTGGTGTCAGTAAGGCCGCATATGAAAATGGTAGAGAGAAGTACCAAAGTGATTTACATAAAAATGGTGATTTTCAAGAGCATAATAGTACAGGTGGTTTTACTGGGTCTGAATCATACCATAAGGTGGCTAAAGGTACAGATACTTTAGGACTTCCAGTTAATGATGGAACCATATCAACCCTTGGTATATCCAGTGCTGGAGTTGCGGGTGACAGAAATAGCTCTTCCAAACCTCCACTACCTGCCTCGAGTGATACATCAAATCATAGTAATGAATTGTTGGTAGAGGTTATTGGTGTGGCTGATAAAAATGAAGCTTCTAGAATTGCTCGTTCTGCCTCTACTGATTTGAGCAAGAAAGGTGTTGATTTATCTTCTGGCAAGTTAATCATTAACGCCAACACGAAAGAAATCTATAAGACTGAAGTAGATCAGCCAACTAGAGATTTCTTGCGTAAAGAAGACCATACCACAAACCATTCCTCAAAAGCCAGTACCAACAAATCTTCTGCTGCAGCTTTAGCAGCAGCAAGTGCTGGGGTTGCTTCAGCCAAATCAGCTAAACTTGCTCACCCTAGTGATTCTACAAGCGCTGCTGGCCTTTCCAAGTCAGGATCAGACAAAAGTTCTGCTTCGGCATTGCCCAGTAGTGGATTTGGGTCGGGAAAGAAGAACTTGAAAGAAAAGGATGTTAAAATCCCACCTCGTATTGATCTCACTAGTGAAGACCCTTCTCAACCAGAAAGGTTCCATAATGAACACGAGAAGGCTAAAGAAAGGCTTTCGAGAGCTGCAATTGAAGGACATCTTGGAAATATAGCACCACCAAGTTCGCAGGATAATCATACTGGAAATCATGGTGAAAATGTATTGGTCAATGTACGTGGAACATCCAGTAATGCAGATGCAACCAAAATCGCTACCAATGTCATTCGCTCGTTGAAGCAAAACCAACCAGAATTGTTATTAAAAACTAAAGAGATCAACGTTGACTCAAAGACAGGAATAATCACTGACGAGCGTGGAAGAGTTGTGACTGCTGACACCAACAATTCCAAAACTCCTACTCAAACTAGAAAGGGCTTGTCTAACCAGACATATGACTCTTCTGCCTTAAATAACAAGTCAGGAGAAACAACCGATATTTCTGGAGATGTTAATCACCTTGAATCCGGAGACAGAGCCGTTGAGCAATCTCAAACCAGACAAGGGCTATCGGACGAAGCTTATGACTCTTCAGTCATACATCATATGCCAGGCAGAACTACAGACATTACCGGGAGCCCAGATCAATTCACTTCCTCCCAAGTTAACAATTCTAACTACGGGCTAGCTAAAGGATCACAAGTGAAAGGTAGTTCACCAAGAACTCCTGGTGCTACAAACTATGACGATATCCAAGGTTTAGGCAATGATCTTCATACTAATGCCAACATCAAGTCAGCGGGTAAGACTCAAAATGATCTTAATGTTCTTATGCCTGGCAGCTTCATTGCTTGATTCAGTTGAGTATTTTCTTTTATCTTGATTGATTGCTTTTTTTACGTTAGTTTGCCTTTCCAATACACACTCTATGCCCTACATCAATCGTAAAGACCTATAATTTATTAAACACCAATGCAATAATATAGAATTGAAAAATATCATGAAACCGATGATACCATTGTAAGAAGTAAATTAAATCGTTCAATTGTAAAGTCTACGGTCCAACTCTCTCAACACGTTTGCAACTGACTGGACCTCCACTTGCATTCCTCTAGTAGTCAACTTACCTACCAATGTACTGAAGTCAACTGAATTGAACTTTTTATGCCTCGAAAGTGTCTTATAAGCATCAGCGCAAGGAATAAACATTCCTGAAGTTGAAGTAGCTGGATTGTTGGTAGCGATAAGGGGAGGAGGGGCAGATGACGGGGTAGATGGAGCAGTCATAGATCCCACTGAGATTGAGGGCAAAGTGCTTTTGGAATTTGTTCTTGAAATCATGGGTTGGGGAGAAGCAGAGGAAGACAGTTTAATAGAAGACTCTTCAGGTTGCTCTTGTGCTTTACTGGCCACTGTTGTACAAAACAAAGTAGACATTGGATCCATCTGACATTGACGACATGTTCCCGGATTTCCAGTGCAACCACCGTCCACATCTTTGGATGGAGTTTCAATTTCAGTTCGAGAAATTACTGTTGGAACTGCTCCAGGTGTAAGGTTTGTAATATCTCTAATCTCTACTGAAGGGCCAGGGTGTAACACAGGTAAGGATGAGTTACGTTCGCTGGTTGAGTTCAAAAGTGGAGGAAGTTGCTTACTCTCGTTTTGTGGGTCCGACTTACCAGAGTCATAAGGATATTCCCCACTCAAAGAATTATTCAACCTGGCAGCCTCTTTTGCAGCTTCACGACACACGCAAGGAGTATCATCAGAGCAAAATCCACAATCTTCAACAGGAGAACCATCATCAAAAGCTTGGCTACTTTCCAATTGATGGGTGCTCTCCGATGATTTTTTGAATTTCTTTAACTGAGGCATTGGCTTTTGTCTAGAGTTAAATTGCATCGTAAAATCTGTCTCCAAACTATCATTATTTTTGAGTGCCGAAACCTTGCGTTTATTGCCAAGGGCCACCGCTGGCATTGGTTTGAAGGAATTAATTGTTTCGTCTAACTTTTTTCTTATTTCTTCAGCTGATTGTATCTTTAATCCAACCGTTTCACACAAACATTCATCCTTGAGACAAACACCACAATCAAAGCTGTTCTCGATGTGCTTGTGTGGGGTAGGGCGAGCTGAAATTGGGGTGAAAGTTGATTGAGAAGCTTTATGGGTAACTTGCATAGCAGGAGGTGACTCAGTAGAAGGTGCTGGAGATATTTGCTGTACAGAGTATGCCGAGCTAGCTGGAGAACCAGTATTATGATTCAAAGGAGAAACAACCCCTGCGTTAGTGCTGAAATTAAAGGAGGATTTGAAAGGGCCTTGATTGCGGCTGGATTCTTTCAAAGCATTCAATTCTGACCTCATTTGTTCCAAATTCTTCAATAAGAATTGATTCTCGATTTTGAGTTTATTGATAGTATTGACAAGACCCATTTCTTTCACCTCCTTTTCCTTTTCAACTTCCAATAACTTCTCTTCTAGTTCTTGAACTCTTGTCGCTCTTCTTTCTCTAAAAGCACGTTGCGCTGCTCTATTTTGTGCCTTTCTTTTAGAAGCTGGGGTATCCACACTGGGTTTACGACCAGGTTTTGGACGTGGTGGCAACACCCATTCTTTGGAGGTGATGATCTGTGTCACACCTGAAGTGCTTTGGTTGGGGCCCAGCTTGTGTATGGGGCTTGCTGATATTCCTGATGAACCTGGAGATGAAGTAGAAATGGCGATCGGTGAAAGCGCCAGTCTAGGAGCTATAGCAGAACTTGGGGTACTCATATTAAACTCAGAGAAGAAGGTTATTGATCAAAAGTCTTCTCTTGGTACCAGTAGGTCTTCAATGTTGATAGGAAAGCCCAACCACGTAAGAAGGTGTTATGTTAAAAATATAATAGCAATACTGTTCAAGGGTTCCAAGAGGTGTCCAAAAGAGGTACTGAACGGTGTATTTCAGTATTTTATACGTTACACAACAGTTATTCAAACCGATAGCGGTTTCTTAGTAGATATAGAAATTATTTAACTTTGGTAGTAATAAGTGATACTAATGTTTAATTGGATGATCGACCGACTGATGAAAAAGATAAAACTCTTTTTGTGTAATAAGTTTATGTGCAGATGTGTCATAGGAAATTCCCTATGTACGATAGGAAATCTGGATAGCCCGGGTTGAACATACTTTACAACGGGTTTCAAGGCAGATATATCCAACTACAATCCGTTCCTATAACTACTTCATCTAGTACTTTGGTTGAGATTCAGATATAGATGAATTCTGATTTTTTTTGCCAATAACTCAAGACAAGAAAATGTAGATATGGGGGATTTCCGAAATCGGCTTGCGGCTGTGCCACCAAAAGTCCTATTGTGAACCACCACCAACTGATTCTACGGAAATTTCACTCGGAGAAGGGTCAAGACTGCTTGAGGGTCAAAATTCTAAGTACAGGACTTCACTATTCTCATGCCCTGAACTTTGTCTTATCCGTCTGTTATATCGATGTACCGAGGTTGCTAAATTATGCCAAGTATTTGTTGATAGTATAGTTGCCAATATATGGATGGTAATTTCATAATGGAACTGCAATAAAACATTGTGAGGATTTATCCTAATTAAACTTCACGCTATGATTTTTCCGAAAGAGGATTATTTGCTCTTAATTAGCGGTATACTTGGACTCGAAGTACTCCATCACCTCGCTATGTTTAACCAAAGATCTGATAGACATCACATGAGACTAGCAACTGACATATTACATGAACTACATTCAAATTGTAGATGGAAAGTTACTATATCGTATGATTTTAGCACTTATTACAGAATGTTCACCTTTGCTAACAGGTGAATGTACCTATTTACATTTATTTGGATTCTTCTTGGATTTCCTTTTGAACTCTAGCAATTTCTTCAGCAGATGGTGGTCCATCAAGCATCTTCTTTAAGGAAACTTTTCCGAGCTTTTCCTTCATTTTCTCTTCTTCTTCAAGAGCCTTGGCCATGTTTTGTTCCACAAACTTTTCGTATTGCTCGTATTGGAATTGACCGTGCTCTCTAATGACATCCAAAGGCATCTTTGGCTCCTTTGCTAAAGCTGGTGCACCCAACATAGATGCCAAAAAGTTACCTGCGTTAGGTTTAGAGTTCTCCTTCTTCCACTTTTCTCTTAAGATGGCCTCACGCTCTCTGAATTCATCAACAATATGGTATCTATCCTTGAAAGATTCAAGGATTGGTCTGATGTCTTTGGAAGGTTGAGTAGCTAAGTATTCCAAGAATGGAATCAACAGAATTAAATAGTCGTCAGACTTTCCATCCCACTTCTTCGTCATTATAGCATTTTCTGGTTGCATACAAATCGCATCTTCATCAACTTCAACAATAACGGTCTTACCTAAGTCACGTCCTAACAATGACAAATCCTTGATCAATTTCCCATCCTTGTAACGACAACCTTCTCTGTACAAAGCAAATTGAATTGCTGCTTGCATTGGGTCCAATTTCTTCACCACATTGGCGGAGTACATTTCGTAGTTTGAGCCAAAAATAACGATTTCGTAGTACTGTGACAAGTATCTCAAGAAGTAATCCACACCAGGTCTCTTGGCAGTTCTCCAACCATTACTGGTATCCCACGAAGAGTGAATCAATAAATCGTCCAAGGTCAACACCAAGGTCAATGGACGACGATAAGCTTCTGGGGCTGGAGGAGGCAATAACTGTTCATAAATAGGTTCGGAGAAAAAGGTGAACAAAGAAGCCCATCTTTTGTTGAATCTGGCATACATCAAACCTGGTGTGTAACCATCCTCAACATCTTGACCTTCAAGGGCCTTTTGTTCTGCTTCAGAGTCCCAGTTTCTAGTCATGTAGGCCACTCCAGCACCAGCACCAAGGAACGATAAGATGTAAAACCAGTTGGCATATCTTTCCCTTTGAAGATCCTTGGAAGTTTGTGCTCTTCTCTTTCTTTTACTTGATCTTGGAGCATCTTCTGAAGATGGCTCTTCCTTTTCAGTGCCCTTGTTTGCGCCTTCAACATCTTCGAACCCTGCCTTTGCTAATAAGTCCTCAGTCAAGATGCTGTTTTCCTTAGAAGCTTTTGGCTTCTCGGTGGAGTAGAATTTAGAAGAGATGGTTACTCTTGGGGCATTTGCATAGACAGATGTCCTAAGTGCCACTCTAGCGGCACTTCTGAAGGCCATCATTCTGGTAAGCATTGTGGTGAAGTAAATTCTGAAATTTTTTTCTGTGCAAATACACTATGAAAATCGTTTTGAGGGATACCCAAAACCATGTTTCTGAAGGTTACGACGAACTTTTTAAGGGCATGCACTCCAAGCGCTATTCATGAATTGAATGCTAACATATTTTCTTTTGTCAGAATATCCAAAGGTACATTGAAACTGACGAATTCCCCGTTTTTTGTCAAATGGTATCGCAGTACAGTTCAAAGGTCCTTTTTGCATACTCTGAGATTAGTAAATCTTAAGAATCCAATTGCAGATGGGCTTAATTACGTTAAGAAGGTCGATGAAGAACAAACAAGGTTGGAACAAGCCTCTACAGAAAATAAAATTGAAGCACTTTTATCCCATATAAGCACCAATAAGGAATTGCTACACATCTTATCACTCTTTCATTATGAGTGTGCAATGGTAGGAATAACCCAATCGTCAAACAGAAGATCATCCATAAAGTTCCGCCTCCAGTGGTTACTTCGGTTGAAACCTATCCATGACTCCTTCTGGGATTTATGCCTGCTTGTTGATATTTCTAATCATAAACACAAATTAAAGTGGAATGCAGCTGACTTGGGACTTCTTGACCCCATGAACTTTCATAAGGAAGTTTACCAAGAATTACAAACAGGGAAGTTCAAAAATCTAGACTTTAGAGATGTGGCGATGTACTCGCTTGGAAGGAGAGAATATGTGAAGGAAGTCGAAAAGTAAATAAAATTTTGACAGGATAATATTTTTCAAAAGCTACGTTGAAATTCAACTTCAACAATATTTATCACCATAGAGTCTTACAGAGCTCTATTTGTTGGTCTTCATTTCAAAACAATGATGAATATTCAACTTAGGTACCAAGAAGAGCCTCACAAGATCATTTCATAGGGAATACATTAAAAAGGATTTCAGAAATCTTTCTTGATTCTCACTGGACTTGAATTAAGATATACCATTAATTTCTTGACATTTTTAGGTTCGACCAGACCTGAAAGTTTAAACTGTTCTAAGTACCAAGCAAAGAATGTATCGATTAATAAGAAATACTTCGTTTTCGAATGGAATTAACTAATTGATATTTGTCCCTTCTCATTCCAACATCATAGATTGACAACTTTATCTAATTTTAACTACAATGAATCATGAACTATCCTGAATTTTATTAAGCAAAGTTTCTTGAACTGAAATGTAGTTATTAAACAATGTGTTGTACCTACTTGTAGTGAAAATGCACCATTAGTGTTCCGAATAAATCACGCCTTGAAGATTTATCATATGCTTCGTTCATATTTCTTATTTGTTGGGGAGATGCTCTTTCCATCGAGGGTTCATGGTTTGGGAATTCTTAAGCTCTTGGAAATTTCGGCACAACCTTGGAGAAAAAAGCCGATGGCAATGGTATGGAATTCGAAAGGAGTGTTCTTGAAAAAGAATCCTCCTGGTAAATCATCCAAGATACGAACCTTAAAGACTAAGAATGCCATGAATCCAACCCAGATCAAGTTACTAGGAATTGGCAAACCTTCGAAGTATTGAGACTTGCCAGACTTGTCCTTAGGGATGTTGTTAGCGGAGATGTTGAATCTGGCCAATCTTGTCAAGCCACACAATACCCAGAAGGTTAAGATCAACACATCCACGGTGGTTTGAAAACCAATGGCAAATGCAATGGTGGCGGGGCTGACACCAAAGGATATCAAATCGGCCAACGAGTCGAGCTCTTGACCCATTAATGAGGACTTGTTTCTCAATCTTGCTACTCTACCATCGAAGAAGTCGAAGAACAACCCCAAACAAATGAAGAAGTGGGCTCTTTGCACGTAGTGGGTCTTACCTGTCAATGTGAAGCGTAAGCACGAAATAATTGAGTAGAATCCCGAGAAACCGTTCAACAACGTGATGAAATCGGCCATGTGAAGGTTTCTGATCAAGCTGAAATGGCGACTGTCTTCGATGAACGCAACGTACTCCTTGGGTTCTGGTTTGGGGAGAAGGTCCTTCGATGCCAATGAGAACAACGATGACGAACGACGAATGGGTCTGTCAATTGGAGCCTCTTGAGTGCTGTCATCCAACTCGGAGTCCGATACTATGGCCGACTCATGCTTCTTGTACCCGGTACTGGACATTCTTAGGATATTAGTGAATGAACAACTAGTTAGTCAGGTCAAGTTAAGTAGATCCTGGCATTTTTTTCCCTGTGCTATTCTTGCGCACTAGGTGACTCGCGGGGATGACGATGGTATGAGCAAACACTCACTACCACGACAAAAGCGTAAGTTGCGACCTGCTAATTACTGGGCCCAACATGACCATTCCCACATGCGCGTATTGTTATCGAGGCTGAGGAGATCACTTAAGTGGTAGTGACGAAATTCGAGTGAACAAGTTACAGTGTATGTGTTAGAGTGGAAGTTAGGCACCACTACATTCCTGCGAGAGTCTCATCAGAACCTAATTCTAGGGCCAGTGAGTCGATTAATAAGGTGTATCTGTAGGGCAAGCAGTACTGAGAGGTGGAGCATGAGAAATGGATTCATGGCATTTGGTGAGATTTCTTTGTAATGCATCCTTGATAATCGGTGACTAGTGAACCAGTGAACCTAATATTTGCAACAATCTTCAACTAGTACTACATCTCCTTGTAAAGGTTGGTACTACCAAAGGGATACTATTTGCAGTGGGGCCTGTGTATTTTGGAGAGAATGCTACTGAATGTGAAACAATGTGGTTGAGGACCCAGTGGACTTTGGATGTTTTAATTATTTTGTTTGGCTGATGAAGCATTTGCGACCATTGCTAGGTTGACATTTTGTAGAATTAGAATGTCACTGGCTGATCCTTGTGTGTTGCCACCAAGCTGTAGGTTTTACTTTGAATGTGCTGCCATAATTAATTCAAAAGATACGTTTAGCGAGCTACCAGTAGCGAGAAGCGAAAATGATTACCAAAGTTTAGCGAATTTCAGAAATACCTCCACAAAATTCAACTGATTCGTGGTGAAGATATTGCTCTTCAAGTTAGCCGTACGTAGAAGCATTGTACCATAATTCAGAGAAGCAGAGTTTGTCTCTGAACTTTTATTATTGGCTGATAATTGTGTATACTGTAGACATGACACCAAACCATCAGTGACTAGCACAAAGGCAGATAAATTTAGTCGTAGTAATCCTGTGTATTCATACCTGGCTCTGCTTCCCATTGAGCTCTCTCGCATCCATGCTTAAGATAAAGACTACAGTAAATTAAATCCAGTAATTCTATCTATTATAAAAACATTCAAAAGGCTTTGAATTAAGTAACTGTATAATTGATATCTCTTGCGTAAGTTCTATTTTTTAAAAATTAAATATCAGTCGTTTGAGACAACAACTTTAGGTAAGCTGGACTGGGTGGTAGACTCGGTTGCATCTGAAGAAACTGATCCTGATTTCGAATGGTTTCCTATCCCCATTTCAAAATAAACGGGCTCTCCTTGACCCGCAAGCATATCCTTGTTAGCATTAAGCAACTGCTTAACACTACCTTGGCCGGTGGGCCCTACCATGAAAGATGAGAGAGAATCATTTGATTCTGGTCTCGACAACGACATTAATGCGCTTCTTCCATTGCTTCCCTTGTCGAGCGCTAACAAGTTCACACTGGCACTATCGGAAGCTCCATCAGAATTATTATCGTTCCTTGTTTGCTCAGCCATAGCTTGACTAATTTTGAGGTTCAAAAGCATCTGTTGTTGTTTCAATATATCCTGTTGCATCTTTAAGTAAGATTCATGTTGATCATTGTGACCATTTGATGCTTCATTTGCAACATCCAAAGTAGTTTGAACAGGTGGAGTTGAATTTGGGGAAGATGAAGTGGTATGAGTTACTTGTGTCTGATTCTTGGGAATTTCTGACAAGAAAGTCTCCTCAAATGGATTACCATCAGCAGGTGACTGATTGTGTGGAGTCTTGATGGTTGGTGTGAAAATAGCTGCCAAGCTGTCATCTTGATTGTTACTTAAATCCAAATGCATATTGAAGTTCTTCTTAAACTTGGGTGTATCGGTAGATTGCTTGGCAGCAACTTCTGCGTTCTTCTTGGATTCAACAAGTTCTTCCTTAAGCTCGATTTTAGATTGAACTAATTGGAATCTCTGTAAATGACCTGAGCCAAATTTACACATCTGTTCCAAATCTCCAAACCAATTCGAGAATTCAGGTAAACTTAAACATTTGAATGTATGCTTTTTGGAAGGATTGGAATCTTTGATGAGTTGAAACTTGAATCCCTTTTCATCTTTAATCTTAACTGAAAGGTCGTTAAGATTATATGACTTAACAGGTTCATCTTCATGACCAATAAATCCTCCGATTTTATGCTTTGCTGAATCTTTCTTCTTCTTAGGGGGTGTATTCTTCAGATCCTTGTGCTTGTGGTCAGAATGATGGTCATCTTCAATTTTGAACTCATGCAAATAATTACATGTCAACACGTAGTAATGCTTATGATAGTTTTTGAAGAGTTTCGACTTTTTGTAAAGGACGCCAAATCTAATACATTTGTTGTGAATAGAATCCGAATAAGGGATTTGAATACTTTTGAAAGACCTGGTTTCCCTTTTTCTTTGCACCGGTGAATCCTTGTATATGTTTAAGAAGTTAGGATTCATTGAGATGAAAAATTCCCAGTCTGCTTTTGGTGAGTTAGAAATTCTCTCTTTGAAAAATGTGTACAACTCCGGGTTTAACAGCAATTTTCCAAATTTGTCGATAATGATATGTAATTCTTTTAAAACATAGGTATACAAGTCCCTAGCAATGTTTTGAAGGTTGATGTATGCTGCAAACATGTAGTTTTCATGGATAAGTTGGTGTTTGAGCTGGTAATCAACTTGTAATTTCACCAAGAACGGATCATCCAATACACCATCATCGTCATCATCTTTGTTCTCATCAATCTCTCTATCCTCTGGAGCAAGAAGCTTTTTCTTCAACAAAGGGACCTTCGCACTATAACGTTCAACAGAGCTCATATATGAGCTTAATACTGCACCTGTGGCACTGATTTCTTTAAGGAGCTCAATATTAGAGAAGGATTCATTCTTCAAAGAGGTCTTTATTTCTTTGATTTTGTATGTCAAATTTTTCAATAATACTTCCAATCTTGGAATCAACTTATGGTTCAAATCTTTGCATGCCTTTGCAGTGTTGTGATATGCTACCTGATGTTGGTTGAGTAATAAAGGAGGAAGGTTTTTAAACAAAGAGTTATCAGGGAAAAATGATGGAGGAAGTTTGACATCATTGTGATGACTGTGGGCGGTGTGGTTGATTTGACCATTATGTGGTTGAGCCTTACTAACAGCACCATTTATAGTATTTCCAATAGTGTTTCCAATTGTGCTTCCAATGGTACTTCCAATGGTATTACTAATTGGAGACGCTATTGACATGGTTTTATGAGAAATCGCTTGTGGTCCAATATTTTTGAGAAACGTGGAGTTGTTGGACTTAGTCTTAAACAAACCCGGTCTTTTGGCATCGGAAGAAACCAGGGCTGCATTTGTGGTCATGGTTGCATTTGATTGAACCGGAGTTAAGGAACCGGTGGAAAGATTTCTATTGTGTTCTTTAGTTGGAGTGGTTGCTTTGGAGTTTGAAGGTGATTCTTTCTTCATGAAACTTTCATCCATAATCTTGAATGGAAGATCTTTATAACCAGGGAATTGAACGGAACTTAATAACTGGTAACTTAAATTGGCTTCGAATTCTTTCACCAAAACGATTTCCTTAAAGTAGTAAATCAATGATTTTATGAAATACTTCCAGTACTTGAAAAAACTCACTAAGTTGTCAATAGGCTTTGCATCATAACTTGGCAAATTGACATAAAATGGAGATGCCAGATCAGCAGCAGGCAAAATGCTTTCTTTGGTGAAGGTGAATTGGGAACTCATCGCGAAGTTATTAGAACATTGAGGGGTGGTGAAAAGCTGGTTTCACACAATGTAATTAAAAATACAATTGGACCGACTTTTATAGTCAATTGCCTAAGCAAACTTTAATTTTCCACAAATAGAACTTTTAAAGCATATATTGTGAGATAAATAAAGGTTTTCTCAATGTCACCCCTACCCCCGCCTAAGTTCTAGATCAGGATTGCGTCGCCGTTTGAAGTTGTAATACCCGCGCACTCCTGTAGCATTTCATACGCCTCCGTGTTTTCCGAAACACACTACCATTATTAAATTCATCCCTTTTCAGAACGGAAAACCCAAGGGCCCGTCATAAAGGCTGGCACCGGGGGTGAATCGCTGAATACCCAATTGAAGTACCTTCGTGCCACGTTGTTATCACTCAGAATGGCACTATTTGATTGCATGACCAACAACACCTTTCACCCTGTTGCGGCCCATGTTGAGGTTACAAACCATCTGGCGGAGTATATCCCGACGGTGTCTGCGGAAACCGTTCTCTTGGCATTATACATCTTTCTGACGTAATTGATCCTTTAGTATGTTATTTTCATTCCGTAGTAAACCCAATTCAATTATCAAACTACTTCTGTTCCCGTAGCTTAACATGGACAGAAGACTGTCGTTTTCAGCTTTTAGAAGTTGAAGTTTGGCGGTGATCTTATGGGCAACTTCTTGTTCGTCGTAATGGCCATTGGAGGTAAAAGGAACACCTGCAGCTTTCATGGATACACCTACCATCAAGGCGTTTAACCGCAGTTGCGTATCCTGTAAGTCCAGGGTCTTTTCCTGGAGCGTTTGGGACAAGTCCTGAAATAGCTGGTAGTGATTTTGTGGGATCTTCACTGAGGTGCTTAGTGAGCTTATGGGCACAGCGCCTGACAGGGACGCCTGGGCTTCTCTCAATTGCTTTGCGCGAGATGCATCCACAGCAGTGAGTTGATCTGTCAAATTCTTAATGATTTGATTCTTAATGATCATCTCCAGCGTGAACGCCTGACACTGGTCGCATGGGCCGTATCTGTCCACGGACACTGCCCCAACGCCAGATGAGGGCTCTTGAGCATAGTGGGGGATGTAACTGGGTGCGTTAATGTTTAAGTGGCCCTTCGCAGCGGTTATACCCGGAATGGTTGCATGGCCCACACACGTAGCCACTCGTGTCGACTTTGAAGCAGATTCTTTGCTGGGGCAAAACGACTCTCTTCCGAAGCTCACCGTGCCAGAAGCCAAAGGCATGAATTCGGGAGCGTCGGTGAGGAATTCTGGCGCTGGAGGCACTTGGGGATTCCCTCCATACCCTGTAGGCATTGACCAGAACCGAGTCAGGGGATTGGTGGACTCCGTATCCTGGGAATACGAGGTGCTAGTAGCGGTATGGATCATGGAATCAAAAGAAGATGTTTCGTTCATTAATGATAAAAGTAATCAGTTGTCTAGTTATATAGTGGGAACATGTAACTCCCCTCCAACCACATTTGCATCCAGGCATTTGGCTGTAAAAATTACGTAAGCGAGTCTAAGTTGACTATCAACAGCCAGTAGGAGCTCTACACAAAGGACCCACCATTGCCCAACATTTGCCGCAAAAGGGGACCGTTTGGGGTATTCAACACCTGCCTAGGGAGGTCTGATATCCTCTTGTCTAGTTCTTTGCCCACCAAGAAGTCGGTCACCGTGCTTGTGAAATGATTACAGTTGTTGTCAAAGAGATCATAACTAGCAGCATGATACTTGCCGTCCTCACGACTCTGAAGCTCCTGCAAAAAGTCCTCTAAAAGCTCTGCATCCACGTATGTCTCACCCATGTCAATCACTTCCACTGGAAGCCCAAACTTGGTGGTTCCGGGGGCGGTTTTTTGGATCCCTTGACTAAGAAAGTGTTCTGTATTGTGAACTACCACAGAGGTGTGATACACCGCTTCAATGGTGGTACCGAGCACCATGGGAGAATAGATAGCTGCAAGGCCGTGCGAAAGGTCATACACATAAACTTTGACTGGATAAGTTTCGTCCATCGTTGATTCTTGCCACAAATGTGGTTCTCTTCGCTGGTTATATATCCATCACGATGGCAAAATCGCCATCCTCTGACCTCACAAAAATACTTTCTGTATGCAGGACACTTGTATCAGAACTGTGAGTAAAAATTCATCTAGATAAAAAAATTTCTTACTACCGTGATCCACTACATTCTCTCGGAATGATAAAGGTGGGGATATTTTGAAGAATAATTAGTGTCGGTTGCGTACGAGTTGTTATCCTAACAAGCACTCACAGTCTGCTCAATCCAGTCCTACTTGATCGAAGATTATCCACAATGACTACGCCTGTCGCAGAACAAGCCCGTGCCTACAAGACTCAGTTAGACTCCTTCTTGAACCGCAAGTTTCTTGACAATGCTTGTTTGTTGGGTATTAACCTGATGATACAGTCGAAGTTCCACAATTGGATCATTCAGGATTTCGAAGCTTACTTTAACCTGTCAGAAGCACCTGTACCAAATAATCAACTTGCGGAATTCGATACTATCTCTTTGTTGGAGATGCTTTGGTTAGATTTCCATTATCCAATCATCAAGTTCTTCCAGCGCCAACATGCTACGATCTTCCAGGAGGTTGTTCAAAGCACAAAGTCTACCTTGAATTCCAATAAAGGCTCGAAGAAATCAAATACCAATACAAAAGCTCGTTTCAAACCTGTTGAACTAAGAAAAATCAATGAAAATTTTTCTAAGTTTGTGAAAGATACCTTTCTGTTTTACAAGAATCTCCTCAAGCATTTCATGACTTCCTACCAAAATTCATTATTACCTGAATCAGTTATGGAGTACTTTGCATTCAAGTTATCAGACGATGCCTTACCCACTAGTGATTCTAATGTAAAAGCAAACATTCTTTACCTTATTCATAAATGTTTGTTAGCATTAGGTGATGTATCCAGGCATAGATCATTCGTTGATACTTCATACGTGAAACCATGTGCTTCAGCAAAAGATTTCTATAAGTTCCGCTCAATGAATTCAAAAGATAAAAATTCACAGCTCAAACCACACTTCGAAAAATCCATCCAATATTATCGATTTTGTATTCTCTTGTTGCCTGCATTGAATGAGCCCTACAATCATATAGGTGTTATTTACAATATTCTTGAAGATAAGTACAATGCAGTCCTTTGGTTATTGAGGTCACAATTCACTAGAATTCCAGAATTCCTGCTAGGCTCTTCCAATTTGAATCGTTTATTATCAAAGGATACATTTCCTAATGAGTTGTCGCAAATATTCGCAAACTCCGACTTTCAAAAAGAAGGCACTAATATTCTAAATATTCATGATGAATTGAATACCATGCTTATCTGTTTGGTAGGTTACTATTATTTACCTGAAACATACAAGAATGGCCCAAACATTGTGAAGAAGCTAATGTACTCAAAGGTTGAATCAATATTTTTCAAAAGAATTTTAGATAACTTCAAAAAACTTTATGAACTTCCTGATGATGACCATGGAAATTTTTTCGTTAAGCAATTGGTAATTATATTCACAATTGGAAAGTTAGTCGAGTCAAATCCCGTTACGATGTCTTCAACCATTTCTAACATGGATCCTTTCAACAAGTATAAAAATTTCATCTTTAGATACTTAGAGCATATCAACAAAGGTATCTCTGGATTGAATTTCACCTTAAATGATCCAACAAATTCCATGATCTACATGCGGTTCATTCTCAGTAGTTTAGGGGAGAATCAGATATTATTACGAAGTTTACAATCAAGAAGATACACAGTGGAATCATTTGTTGAGGTATTCAACAAATTGATTGAATATTCTGAAGATGGTGATAGTCCATTTAAAGGTGCCTTACAAGAATTATTAAAGGCAAAATCTAGACCATTCAGAAGTTACTATTTTAAAGAAGATGTCCTCCTCAGAGACTTCCTGATCATCAAGTTTCAGTTCAAAGATTTCAATGATAATCATTTATTCCAAGCCAACAACTTCAATTTATTACTTGGTGACTTTTCATCATATTTGGAAGCAGGAGTTCCATCATTTTTAGATAATACTGTGATCATGCAAATAAAGCAGCAACCAAATGTGATATCGGAACTGGAGCAAATCAAGCTTGAAATTCAAAACTATGAGAACTATATGAGGATTGGGGCTATTCTATCATCAGCTGCAAGACAATTTACTGACAATTTTGATGAAATCACCATGAGATTTAAGATGAATGAAAGCAATGAATTTGGTAGTTTGGTTGATATTGATGACTCTCAAGCAGTCCAGAAAACAACTAAAGATAAAAATAAATCAAAGAAATCAAAGAAACAATCGAACAAAGTTATTAGAACCGATAATGGAGGCAAGAAAAGTACCAAAATCGATGTTGTAAGCACCATCAGTGAATCAGGTAAAAGTCTGGAAAGTCAAGTTAAGGTATTGAGTTCAATTGAAGAAATCGAATCTTCAATTCTCAACCACACCAGTCAACTCAAGGATAAGATGAGGCCAAACAATGATGACAGTGTTGTTGAATCTACCACTGAAGTTGAAAACGATGTACAAAGTAAAGGCTTGAAGGAGATGGTAGATATTTTGGTCCATGAACCAGTTGAACCTTCCACCTCCCAATCCAGCGCCCATGTTTCTACTTGGGATACTCCAGATTTGTCGAACGGCCCACACATGAACTTTCCAACTATGCAGAATGCTTACCCTGGATTCCATCAGGCACAACCACAAATTCCGCCTACACAGTTCACAGGACATTCAGGACCCATGTTTCCTAGTCAATTCGTTCCATTTAGTTATGCTCCAGTTCCGAATAATATGGATGTTGGAAGCACTCCATTTAATTATCATTCGCAACCTATCTTTTCGCATGGTGAGCCTGGAATGCAACCGGGGGTTTATCATCAAGGAATGACACAGCCAATGCCATACCCGCAGTATGGATCATATCCTCAGATGACTCCAAACTCTAACCAAGGACAATTTCAGCCACATCCCCCATACAACAGTTGAAGATAAGGAGTGATATCATGCTGATGAATATTGAAAGATTACAATTCGAAGCCACTGTAGGCTGGGCCCTGCGTAATTTAATCGATGGCAGGGGACTCCTAATAGATTACAGAATGTGGTATCTTCTTGCAGTATGGGTTTTATAGTATACCACATCGCTTTACTTGGAACGATCAGATGCTTAATACCAGAAAATCCACTGACTTTCGACTAGATAATACATACTAGTTACCACTTATTTAGTCAAACTGAATCCATATCCAATAGCAATTTCCTTGTAATAATCAGGAGATTCACTTCCACGTGTATTTACTAGACCCTGGAAAGACATCACGACAATGTCGAAATATGTCGCTTTTGGAGTGTTCACATCGCGTACTGAATCTATCAGCTGACAGCATAGCCTATTGAATCCTTCATTAGGTGGCGTGATATAGTATCTTCCGGAAGACTGTTGCTAGATAGCTGTGGAAAAACGTGTTCCGTTTATTCTGCTTCTTTGAATTTTCACAGAATTTCAACCTGGCGAGATTTTCACCAATATATCACCCGAAATTAAATCTCAAGTGAACCATGACTTTTGATTCCACCTCCATAAAGCATAGAGTCTCCAATGAGACGTACACATTCGACACACCTACTGCAGATGCGCCTATTGAGGTATTAAACGAATTTTACTGGACCAAAGAGACGGAGCCACACGTCAACAGAAGAAAATTGATTCTTGCAAAGTATCCAGAGGTGACAAAACTCACCGGACATGAACCTAAATCCAAATGGTACGCCATTGCCGTGGTTTTGTTGCAATTTTCTGTTGCTTATTATCTTAAAGAAAGCCCGGTGTTCAGTACTAAATTTGTTGCATTGGCATATGTCATTGGTGCTACAGCCAACCAGTCGCTCTTCTTGGCCATTCATGAATTATCACACAATCTTTTCTTCAGAAAACTGTTCCACAACAAATTATTTGCCATTTTTTGCAACCTTCCAATCGGTATTCCATACTCAGCTTCGTTCCAGCCATACCACCAATTACACCACAAGTTCTTGGGAGACCAATTTCTAGACACCGACTTGCCAACTAGATTAGAAGGTATCTTCCTCAGCAACTTGTTTGGCAAGGTATTCTTTGCCTGCTGCCAAATCTTCTTCTATGCCTTAAGACCTATGTTCATCACCCAGATCAAATTCACCTACATCCATTTGCTTAACATTATTGTTCAGTTATTGGTTGATTTTGTGATGATAAAAGTATGGGGATGGCACTCATTTCTTTACTTCATTATGAGCTCCTTCTTGGCTGGTTCTTTGCATCCTTGTGCTGGGCATTTCATCGCCGAACACTATGTTTTAAATGAGAATAATAAGCCAAGAAATGCAAAAATCTTGGATGGTGTTAATATTGATGTGATGCCTCAAGAGACTTACTCTTACTATGGCTCATTGAACAACTTAACTTGGAACGTCGGATATCACAATGAACATCACGATTTTCCATACATTTCCTGGAGTAAGTTGCCAGAATTGAGAAGAATTGCTGCAGAATTTTACGATCCTTTACCCCAAGTCGACTCTTGGTGTGGAGTTATTTGGCACTTCTGCTTCGATGATATCAACAAATTATGGAACCGTGTCAAAAGAGAAGGTAAGCAAAAGCATGGCCACAAAGTTAGTGTAAAATTAGACGAAAATTAAAATTTACTTTATACATAGAAATATAATATCTTTACTATGGTCATGCTTGTATTTAAACCCACAGGATTGTCTATATAGCTTTGAGTAATCTGGTAATTTGATCCAAACCGTCTTTGTCAAGAGAATTCAACTTTTGTTGAACAACTTCAACAAGATCATCAGCTTTGATCAATTCACCTTCATCACTTTCATTACCTTGACCTAAGAGCTTGATTCTCACCTCACCGTTTGGAAATTCTTCTTTACCTAAAATAACAGCCAATCTAGCACCAGATTTCTCAGCAGCATCGAATTGTTTACGGATGTTAGCCTTTGCTTTATACAAGTATTCGGTGTTGATACCAGCTTTCCATAAACTGTTAGTAACAGACATTCTTTCCTTTAAGAATCCATTCCATCCTTCACCTCCACCGAAAGCCATCACATAAACCTGAGTTTGAGTGGAGCTAAAGCTGTCCATTTCCTTTGCAATTCTTGCTTTGATAATGGAGAAAAGTCTTTCAACACCGAAAGAAACACCAACACAAGGAATCGACTTTCCGTTGGAAAACATACCGACCAAGTTATCGTAACGACCACCAGCAGCTATAGATCCGACACCAACGTATTCAGAAGCATCGTCGTCTTCCTTCTTGTTCTTTTGTTCCTTTGCAGCCTTCTCCTTCAATTGGCTGGCATTAGTAGGTGGAGCAGAAGCAGCAGTGACGGCTTCATAAATCAAACCAGTGTAATAATCCAAACCTCTGGCTAAAGACAAGTCAAAACTAATGTATTGATCAATATCAAAGGCATCGGTATAATCAGCTAAGATAGACATTTCTTCAATACCCTTTTGAGCAGATTCATTGGTGCTCAAAATCTCGCTGCTCTTCAATTGTTCCAACACTTCGTGAATGGAACCATTCAATTTAACAAATTCACCAATCTTATCAGCAACCTCCTCAGATTGGCCCTTTTCCACAACCATCTCCTTCTTAACGGCTTCCCATGGAGACTTGTCCAACTTGTCCACAGCAGACGAGATCTTTCTGACATCTTCTTCCTTGACACCACAAGCTTGAAAAATACCGTCCAAAATTTTTCTGTGGTTAAGCTTGATCTTGAAGTCATTGATACCCAAGCCAGTTAAACCATCACACAAAATGTTTAAAATCTCCGAGTCAGGAACCATAACATCGTAGTTACCAGCCATGTCGAAATCACATTGGTAAAACTCTCTCATTCTACCCTTTGTCATAGCAGGTTGATCTCTTCTATAAACTTTGGCAATGTGGTATCTCTTGATTGAGCTGACACTGTTGCAGGCCACGAATCTGGCAAATGGAACAGTCAAGTCGTATCTTAATGAGGTCAACTCACCACCTTGGTCTTCCAAGTTGTAGATCAACTTGGAGTCCTCGCCGTACTTTCCGGTCAAGATCTCTCTCAACTCGAACACTGGAGTGTCGATGGTTACACCACCGTGTTTCTTGAAGAGATTAGTCAAGGAATTGAAGATACCTTCTCTGATGATCATGTCCTTATCAGACCAATCCTTGGTACCCTTTGGAGTTTTCAACAAAAATTGATCATTCTTCTTGGACTTTTTTTTAGACTCCTTAGCTAGTTTTGGAACTTCTTGGTTCTTAATTGGTTGAGTGGCTTCAGTAGACATTTTTCTAATATTGACTCTGAGTAACCTCTTAAACATGAATGAGTAAATTTTTTCAGAGCTACTGCGAAGGTTGGAACATACACTGAAAAATCTTGTACAAACAAAGGCATAAAATCAAGCCACATGAAAATTCTATTTAGATAGTTCTTAGAAATTCCTTCTTTATTGAAACAAGTAAACAGGACTTCTTTGACCTCAATTTCTACTAGAGTATGGTCGATTCTAATATAATTCCAGAGATGCGAATCATGCTTGACGACTCGAAGTACAAACACATATGTAAATCCCACCATAGGTTTATTTTACAGCTTTCTTCTCTTAAAGAACCACTATTTGTACTCATTTAACATGGATGGCCTGAATTGTAAATGGTTCTCAAGTTCATGATAGCCTCACACCTTCTCAAGTATTCCTCAATAATTGGGAGGAAATGGTGTGTCTACACTCTACTCTTACATGAAGTAGAGTTGCATTTCAGACTTTTAAATTGAATTTTGTCTATGCCATTACTTATTTTCCGAAGCTATTTCCTCTATAAAACTCTTTAAATTAATTTCTTGGTGAACTCAATCTTCATTGATGGCGCTGGGTTTTGAGAATTTAAGCTTCATGACTCCATCACTAAGGATTCTCTTACCCCAGGAACCTGCAGCAGGGTCACCTGTTTCATCTCTACATTGTTTTAAAAATGGCAACAACGAAGTTCCTCCAGTACCCTTTTCTTCTGCACCCTTTCTCTTAGTTTTAGCCAAACCAGATCTTAAGGTAGAACTGGAACCTGCAGATTGTGATTTCTTAGCCTGGAGAATAATGTATCTTGTGACTATCTGTATGTGCTTGTCTCTAAACAGCTTGAGCATGGCTAAACAAGCATCATAACTGAGAGTTAACTCTGGGTCTCTGGTTTCAAGGACATAATCTCTGATGCTAGTAGAATTCTGTATCTGTTTCAAGAAATCGCTATGGTTTCCAGGCATGTAATTTCTCATTTCATCCATAAATCCGTTGGATGGTTTATCGCCTGCCTGTTGTTTTTCGTGGGGTAATGGTCTCTCACCAGTTGAATAGTGCTTGACGCCTAAAAGTAAGTCAAGAAATTGAATGAGCGAGCTTTGGGCATTTGAGCCTCCAGCATAGACTCTAGCGGATTCCTCCTCGCCGTAAACCACTCCGTTTTTATCTAAACCAACATCACCCATGTTCTTCCAGCCTGCCAAATAAGGTCTAATTCTGAAGTAGAATACGTGGGGATCACACATTTCTTCCATTCTCATTAATACGGAGCCCAAATGGTCGATGGACTCGGCCAAATTTTGCAAGTGTGTGATCAATTTGCCGGTATTTTTATTTTGGGCATGCTTGATGGCTTGCATACCGGTTTTTATTGAAAAGGACCCCTTGTGTTCGAAATACACACTAACAAGATAGAACCAACTCTCGTCGATGGATCCTGTGAATGTGTTTATGGTGGTCAAGTTGTCTAGATCCCATATGTCGTCGCCTTCCTTGGGTGGAATGATATGCTTGAAGTTCCAGAGACACAATCCGGCGTATGTAGCAATGGGAGGCAATCTAAGGTATTCTGACACCTCTATCCATGGCTTAGCGATTTGTTGTGGGAGCTTGTTGGTGGGCTCGTTGGTGCCCCAGATATATGCGTGACCCAAGAATCCAAGCACTTGGTAGGCTCTACGGTATTGTTCCACCGATGTTAACTTATCCGTGTGCAAGAGTTCGAGGTTGTCCACCACGGGCCGGATTCTTTTGGTCAAGATCAAAGATGGGAGATTTTCTACCAAGCTCTCCCAGGGACCATAATATTCTTGTGGCAATCTTGTCAACGGCATCTTGTCCGGCAAGAAACCAGAGTTGGGGAAGACACCATATGACTCCATTTGAGGAACTAACATCGTAGGAAAGAGCCTCGGGGTCTGGTTTTTGTTTGGGAGGTCTAGGGTGTTGTCTAGGAAAGAGCAAACGGGAAGAGCAGATAACAATAAGAAAGAACTGAAGTTTCTGGAATCACGGCTGAATATCGGATGATTTATTACTTGCAGATATTAAATTTTCTTTTGGTCGGTCACGTGATGCGCCGGAACATTCCGGGGGTAACTGGAGAACCGGCAGGACCAGCGGAACGGGCTCTAAATGGTAAGTGTTCAGCCTCGCTACAAGTATTATCTAGGGGGGTACCAACATGGTAACAAAGCCCGTCTACTTTACCGCAGCACCTACAAAAACCAGATGATGAGTGCTTCAACCTCAGTGGAAAGGAAAAATATTGCTAAGGAAGAATTGGCTTAACCCAGATCCGGGTTCCGAATGCGATCTTACACATTTTCTGCCAGGGCATTTTGTGGTCAATCTGATAAAGTTGATTCAGTTGTCAAGGTTGCTGCTTGCTTTACACTATGCTAGAAATAGGGACCTAGGGTTGACACTCTCTAGTCTTTGTTCAACGAACGATGAGACATTGTTGTTCGGTAGGTGGATTCAGACTACTGAAAGAAGTGCACCATTTGGTGCCCGTTTATCAGACCCTCGTAACTTTATTGCACCCTCGTATGTTAGGTGACAAGTGCTAGAAACCAACGAGCATATTTGGCCCCTACGAAAAATGGCCCCCACGTCACTTGCAAGCTGCCATTTGTACACAGTGGCCTCTGGTGGTGAAGTTCTACGAACACGACTTTTTCCAGGGGTCGCCCCCACCGGCCTGGCCCTATGTGGGAGGTTGTTTCCAGGTGGAAACCACGGAACCATGACGTGTGGTTGGCGCACGACTATGGTGATCATTTTTCTGAACAAGCGGAACCTAGTAGTTCTTATCCCAAGCGACACCAGCACACCAACAGCATCAATGTCTTTCAAGGGTTTAAAGAAGTCCATTGTGAGGGCTCCTCAAAACTTCCGGCAAAAAATGAACATGGGCGAAGTAACCGTCGACCCCGTTTACGTTGATGCCGAGAGAAGATTCAAAGAGTTAGAGACAGAAACCAAGAAGTTGAGTGATGAATCCAAGAGATACTTCGCTGCTGTCAATGGTATGTTGGACTACCAAATCGACTTCTCCAAGGCCATCGAGGAAATTTACAAGCCCATCAGTGGTAGATTATCTGACCCCAGCGCCACGGTTCCTGAAGATAATCCTGAAGGTATCAAGGCCTCGGAACAATATCGTGAGGTTGTGAAGGAATTGAAGGAAACCTTGAAGCCAGACTTAGAGTTGATTGAAAAAAGGATCGTTGAGCCTGCTCAGGAGCTTCTTAAAGTTATTCAAGCAATCAGAAAGATGGCCACCAAGAGAGACCATAAGCAAGTTGACTTAGATCGTCACAAGAGAACCTACAAAAAGTACGAAGACAAGAAGGAAAGAACCGCCAAGGATGAAGAGAAGATGTACAATGCAGAGGCTGAGGTTACTGTTGCCCAACAAGAGTACGACTACTACAACGAAATGTTGAAAGGCGAACTTCCAATATTGTTCCAAATGCAATCTGATTTCATCAAGCCTTTGTTTGTGAGTTTCTACTACATGCAATTGAACATTTTCTACACCTTGTACAACAGAATGGAGGAATTGAAAATTCCTTACTTTGATTTGAGTAGTGATATTGTCGAAGCATACAACTACAAGAAGGGTGACATAGAAGAAAGAACCGATGCTATAAGTATCACCCATTTCAAGGTTGGACACGCTAAGAATAAGTTGGAAGCAACTAAGAGACGTCATGCCATGATGAATGGCGCAGCTGGTGCCGGCGCTGGTGCTCCAGGCAGTGAATTGCCTCCTTACGTGCCAGGACAGCAACCACAACCATATGGAGACTACAAGAACCCACAGGGTCCTGGTTACCAACAACCAGGCACTCCTCAGTATGGTTACCAATCACCTGCATCGACTGGCTATGGGGTTAGTTCTCCAGTGGCTGGTGCAGCGCCAACATATGGATCTCCAGCTCAAACTCCTGCCTATGGTGCCCCTGCACAGGCTCCTGCTTATGGGGCTGCTGCACAGGCTCCTGCCTATGGAGCTCCTGCTCAAACTCCTGCCTATGGAGCTCCTGCTCAAGCCCCAGCATATGGAGCTCCTGCTCAAGCCCCAGCATATGGAGCTGCGCCTCCAACTCCAGCACCAAGTGCTGGTGCACAAACATGTACCGCATTGTATGACTACACTGCTCAAGCTCAGGGTGATTTGACATTCCCTGCTGGTGCCATTATTGAGATCGTGGAGAGAACTTCAGATGCCAATGGCTGGTGGACTGGAAGATACAACGGGCAGACTGGTGTTTTCCCAGGTAATTATGTCCAGTAAGCCAATACCATATGAGACGAAGGGACTGTGCCATTTTCTGACGTATTAAAGATCACTAAGTACTATGTAACATGAAATAGAAACGAGAACTGTCTTACTGTAGTAAACATTATGCCAAGAGTCTACGGTAAGCCTGTCTAAATTCAAATGCAAAGCTTCACCTTCGATCCAAAAACCTCAGAAAATTCTTAAGTACCAGAGCATTAGTCTACATATGATATTTATTGGTGATATTCTAAGAAAAGACGTTTCTTAATAGAATGTTGCACCAATTATAATTTCCATTTCCTGTTTCAGTGTAATAGTCCAGTACATCTGTTCATCTAGTTTACCTTTTCAGAATCTATCAACAACCGGCCATTTAGACCAAAACAGAAACTTTGGCAGCTTCTTGTCTATTATCAGAATAAACTTCGCCATACATTGGCCTCAAACTGTTATTTGACCAAAAAAAATCTTATCCAGAAGTACAGAATGTGTAAAAATAAAGCCCGATGCGGGGGTCGAACCCGCAACCTTTTGATGTCCTTTTTAAGAGTCAAACGCTCTACCGATTGAGCTAACCAGGCGCTTCTGTGAATTGCTTTATCCATTCGTGCATCTGTAACTAACATTACTCACTTGAAATAAGGACTTGAAATTCGTTATCTCCACATCATTTATCCGCTCCGTTCCGCTCTCTGAATCTTAGCACCCTTAATTTATGATGCTCCTAATACTTGGTTTCGCGGATCTTTCATGTATGTCCGCCTCGCTTGTAAACACCGAGACCACCCGACCTCATATTAATAATATATAAAGGCAAGCAATTTCCCTTTCAAATAATTCATATCACAATCAATCAAGTTTCCACCCTGGCAATTATCCACCCAATCAATCAGTCATTCTAACCACATCAATTAGTATATTCAATGTCAGCAGTAAAGATTCCAGGAAATTTCGGTTTTGGTACCATGTCCATGACTTGGACCCCTAATCCAACTCCAATTGATAAAGCAATTGATTCTTTGCAATTTGTCACTACCCAGAAGGAATTTGGTGTCAAAATGATCAACGCAGGTGTGTTCTACGGACCGGACTTCGCCAACTTGAAATTGATCAAGGCGTTTGTCGACTCTCAGCCAGTAGAGCAAGTTCGGGACTTGATAGTTTCCATCAAGGGAGCCATTGGACCAAATGGACCAGATGGATCAAAAGAAAACATCGACGCCGAAATAGAAAATATCACGTCATTCTTCTCAAAAGATCCAAACCAAAGACCAAAGCTCATCTTCGAAATCGCTAGAGTCGACAAGAATACCCCATACGAAAAGACCGTAAGCTACATCTACGACAACGTCAAGGCGGGAAAGATCGATGGTGTTTCCCTCTCTGAAGTTGGCCCCCAATCCATCGCCAAGGCTGTTGCCACAGTCCCAATCTCGTGTGTGGAGTTGGAAGTGTCGTTGTTGTGTCAAGACATCTTCCACAACGGTATCTTGGAAGAGTTGGTCAAGCACAACGTTCCAATTGTGGCCTACTCTCCGCTCTGCAGAGGTTTCTTAACAGACTACACTGTGGAACACCAAGACGAGTTCTACGGAAACATCAAGGAGGGGGATATCAGAAAGTCTATCGACAAGTTCAGCGCAACCAACTTCCCTAAGAACATGGTATTGGTGAGAAAATTGTACGACTTTGCCCACAACGTGAAGAACACCACTCTTGAATCATTGGCATTGTCTTGGCTCGTCAACATCTCTGAGAGAAAGAACTTCAGAGGCCTCAATGTGGTGAAGATTGTTCCAATTCCAAGTGGATCCACCAAGGAAAAGATCACCAAGAACTTGAGTAATCTCATTGAATTGACCGATGAAGATTTGGCAGCTATCGACAAGATTGTGCAAGAAACCCCTGTTCAGGGTATGAGATATGATGCTAACCACCAACAATTCTTGGAAGGTTAAACGCAATCCCTTCACCTCACCGATTGCTATTCCATGTTATCTAAACCAAAAACTTTCCATTCATTGATGAATACATACTTTCCTAGTTTGTTTGACGTAGGTGGAATGGCCGAGACTTTCCAGTGATGGTAGATCTAATTGCCAATGTTCGATGTAGCATTAGGATCGGTCCAACTATAAAGTCTGTTCAGGAATATCCTAACCCATGATTAAGAAGACAAGGATCACAATTCCACGCAGGTACTTTCCAAGGGATATCTACACTTATCATATGCAGTTACTGCAATGAACGTGAGAGGAAGCATGCAATCGAAGCTGTCTAGCGAGCCAAAACCCCCAACTAGGCTAGAAATCCAAACGTGGAAATGTTTGGACCCTGGCATTTGACAAGAAGGTGAATCCACTGTACAAAACCTATACTCCTAGGGCAGCCACGGACAAAGCACATCTACCTCTGGTCCTGTTCACTATTGTACCACAGCCCCGAGGCTGCTTGTATGGAGCAAACGCTTCTAACAGAGCAAACTGGACAATCCAGAATTGGTGAAGCAAAGTATCATCAATGCTAATAACCTTGATTATGCTTGTGGTCAGACCAGTGCTCTGCTGAGGGTGCTCTGCTGAGGGTGCTCTGCTGAGGGTATTCTACTGACGATGTTCTGCTGATGTTCTGCTGACGATCTGGTAAGGGCGGTCACACCAATTGATTCTATTGCCTATGATGTTATCAATCGATAATGCGCAATCTATCGCATCAGACATATGTCACCAAACACTCTTTTTCATCACTTATCCTTGCTCACATCGTCTTCATCATTTCAGAACTTGATTCTTCATATTGCCACATGTTCATCTTTATCTGCTATTGAAAGATGATGTTTGAAGTCGTCTCACCACTCCCTATGTTCATCTGAGGTCCTAAATTAGCCTTCGTACCTATCACCGTTGGGTACCTTTAATGCTTTAATGGCCTAGAGTCAAACGAGGCTTGAGAATGCACATCAGCGCCTGTACCTAAACGGCAAAGGTTAGGGAAATTTCAACTATGCCGCACAATAGCCTGGCTGACAAATATTTGACAGACGGAGAGGTTGACGAATGACTATCTGCCAGAAAAGGTTCTGACAAATATGTATAGACAACTTGAAGCTCCAACTCTACGTCAACAACCTTCAGTGATGTCATGTGCAGACATTATCCCCGAGTAGATCCGGTAGCGTGGGTTGATCTTGATGAGTAAGTGATAGCCATGGGGTGGTGTATATGGCTGCGGGGTTTAACGGGGATATGCAAGTGACCTCCTCGGATTTGAATACGGAAATAGATTCTGACATGGGGTACGTAAGCCATCAATTAGATCCCACGCCTCCTTGCCGACTTAGCCTCGGTGCCCCAAGGTTTTGCCATCAAGCAGGGTTCATTCACATACATAAGTGCCACCGCTCCAGTCATCTTCCGTCTACCAGTGTCAACTGCTTGCTAGCCATTGATGCTGCCATATTGTGGGCTCATACGGGTTTCAACTAACAAGCCGGCACTTCCCAAATTGGGACCACTAAACCCGAGACGCATCAATCTTGAAGAAAATATGCTGTATATAGCCGTGATTCCGATTGTTGTCTCTGCGGCTGCGGGTGGTTTAACCCATTAGCTTAAACCCCGAGAGGGCTTAGAGATGCATGCAGGTGCGTCAAATTTTGTCCTGCAGACCTGGCCATTTATAGGGCCCTTTGATGGCACTTTTATTTCTTCACACTTGTTAACGTTTCTTTATGTCAGAAGTAGTCAATATTGAATCGGGATCTTCCTCGACCTCGTTCCATTCGGATTCCAAAAGCATCACAAACAGAGAATTCGCACCAGAATCCTATGCGGGAAACTCTAGCTCTACCGGTGATGGTGATGACGAGGATTTAGAACGCTTCACCGGCTTGGATGATGGCCAGGAAGGCGATGATTTGAGCAGAATCGAATCAAACTATGAAGCCACAAAAACCTTAAGCAGAAGGCTCACCGGAGTGGACGATCTCTTAGAAAGAGCGAACGACACAGATGAACCGTTACCACTCATGGGAGGTGGTAAACCATATCCACCTCCTTTACCCACCAGAGATTCATACGCCGTCAGCTATGATGGACCTGAAGATCCTTTGCATCCACATAACTACCCTCGATTCAAAAAGGTGTTTTTCGTGTTCTGTGCCGGTTTCGGTGCATTATGTCTTACCATTGGTTCAGCAATGTTCGCTGAAACTACACCTATGGTGATGCACGAATATCATGTAGGACGTACCGTCGCTACCCTTGGTACCTCCTTGTTTTTATTGGGATATGCTGCCGGTCCTATTTTTTTCGGTCCCTTGTCCGAGTTATACGGTAGAAAGACTGCACTTCTTCCATCAGTGTTCGGGTTCACAGTGTTCTCCTTTGCCCAAGCTACATCCAAAGATATCCAGACCTTGATGATTAGTCGTTTCTTCTGTGGTTTTGTTGGATCTGCACCTATGGTGGTGTCTCCTGCAATTATGGCTGACTTATACAAGGCCAAGGATAGAGGTAAGGCCATTGCAGTTTTCGCTGCGGTGATTTTTGGTGGTCCAATGTTGGCTCCAATTATGGGTGCATTCACCGTCAAAAATCCACATCTTGGATACAGATGGGTTGGTTATTTCTGTGGTATTATCGGAAGTATTGCTACCATCATAATCGCCTTTTTCTTGGAAGAAACTCATCACCCAATCATTTTGGTTAAGAAAGCCGAAACTTTGAGAAGAAGAACTGGAAATTGGGGTATTTTTGCTCCCCATGAAGAGGTTTCCTTGAGTTTGAAAGAAATTGTCGAGCAAAATATCTCAAGACCAATGAAGATGTTGTTTGTGGAACCAATTTTGATCTTATTCTCCATGTATAATGCTTTCATCTACGGAATGCTTTACTTATTCTTAACTGCAATCCCAATGGTCTTTGGTCAAAAGTATCATTTCATTTCAGGTGTGGCTGAATTACCTTATATTGCTATGTTCATTGGTATTTTAATTGGTTGTGTGGTTATCGTATACTTCGAAAAGAGATATGGAAGAGCTATGGATGCAAATGGTGGCAGACCAGTTCCAGAAGAAAGATTACCTCCAATGATGATTGGTTCATTCTTTTTCACAATAGGTTTGTTCTGGATGGGATGGACTGGTAATTACGCTGAGCATGTCCACTGGATTGTTCCTACAATCGGAACTTCCTTTATTGGATTCGGTTTAGTCATGGTCTTCTTACCAAGTTTAACATATCTTATTGATTGTTACTTGATTTTGGCTGCTTCAGCTTTGGCTGCTAACACATTCGTGAGATCTGCATTTGCTGCCGCATTCCCTTTGTTTGCAACTCAAATGTTCACAAAATTGCATATCAATTGGGGTACGACTTTGGTTGGTTGCCTCTCTGCATTAATGATTCCAGTACCTTTCTTATTCTATAGGTATGGTAAAAGCTTCAGAACAAGATCCAGATACGCCACTGTCTTTTAAAGAATAATATTGGAGTAACTTTATTCACATCAACATTGATAATGACATTATTTAGCATACTATTCACGTCAACATTGATAATGGCATTATTTATCATGTTTCATATATAAATCATCAAATAACACCTAATATATAATTAATATCGAAATTATTCTCATCGCGTTATTTCCATCTACCATACAACTTTACGATAAGTAGCATCACTACTTCCAGTCAAAGTATATTTGCACATAGATAATATAATACTTAGTAATAATATTTATTAATATGTTTAATATTTTAATAAGATATCAATCCTGACGCACCTTACACACCCAATCCCTCGGGAATGGAGAAAAGTATAACCTTTTTTTCATTAGTAAATAGAGTTAGAATTCTTTTAGTTGAACCTTAAAATGCAAAAGTCTCTTTAAGATCGATATTTAGGTGCGCATGGAGAAAAGAAATATTTGCAATGCTTCTTTTTTTTGTACCCGTTTTTACATCCGATCTGTGTGTGATCGAGGATTCAGACCCACTATTCCTCTTTCAATACATCCGGAGTTTCACAACTTTCACAGCTTACATTTCTTCAATCAAAAATAAATATTTATTTCGTTACGTTACACTAAACTGTCAATCTAGTTAAATCTTAGCCTTGTCAGAAAGTAATTTGATGGCAGCATTGTTGATGGCAATAGTCTTTCTTTCAACGACTTGGACTTGGAAAATGACAGTGTCGCCTTGCTTCCAAGCCAAGACCTTCAAGGTCTCACCTGGGAAAACAATACCAGTGAATCTAGCCTTGATCTCAGTGAATGGACCAAACTTGTCAAGCAAAGTCTTAGCAGCCAAACCATAAGTACACATACCATGCAAGATCGGAGCATCAAACTTGGCACCCTTGGCGAAGTTAGGGTCAATGTGCAATGGGTTTCTGTCACCAGTCAATCTGTACAAAGCTGCCTTGTCAGCAGAAATCTTAATTTCAGTGGTGAAATCTGGAGTGGACTTTGGAGGATTGAAAAGAGAAGTGGCGAAGGCTTTTCTCTCACCATAAGTTTTAGTTTCACCTTCACACTTTCTGATGAAGAAGGTAGCTTCGTTGGTGAACAATGGTTCACCAGTGTTGGCATCAACAGACTTAGAACCGTGAACAACAACGGTGTTGGTTCCCTTTTGGGTGACAGCCAATGGTTGGTAAGATGTCTTAATAGAACCTTCAGTTGGGATTGGCCATTTTTCAACCTTGATGTAATGTTCACCGTGTAACAACAACATTGGGTTGAAGTTCTTCAACAACTTGGAGAAAGAGGTTTGAGACTTTTGAGAGTTGAAGGTTGGTAAGTGTCCGAAAGTTGGGATAACTTCGAAGTCTTGGTCATTTTCATAAACATACTTCAATTCCTTCTCGGTGGCACCAAGAGCAATGTTGTACAAGATAACTTCCTTGTCTCCGTAGTTGAAGACTGGGTCTTCTTCTTCTTCTTCTTCTTCTTCTTCGTCTTCCTCATCAGGATCAACAGCACTGAGGATGGCCATAGATGACTCAGTGGTACTCTTAGGGTTGGCAGTTCCCTTGGTGAAGTCGGTGATTTCGGCAAGGTGGTCCCTAATGAATTCTGGAGTTGGGTGAGCATCCTTAGAAACAGCACCCTTGGCTCTTTGCCATCTAGTGGCACCAATCCAGCCTCCACCAGCTTCGAACAATTCACCAGTGAATGGAAGCTCTTCGGAAGCCAAGAAGACCAATAATGGTGCAACTTGGTCTGGGTGGTACAATCCCTTGTCGTCTTCTCTGAAGATGGTTAAAGTCATGGCTGTTTCAGCATGTGGAGCAACAACGTTAACCTTGATGTTAGCCTTAGCACCTTCAATGGCAATAGTTCTAGAGAAACCAAGAATGGCAGCCTTAGCAGAAGCATAGTTGGCTTGACCAAAGTTACCGTAGATACCAGAAGTGGAGGTAATGTTGATGACTCTACCGTACTTCTTTTCCAAGAAGTGTGGCCATGCCAATCTAGTCAAGTTGTAGGTACCTAACAAGTGGACCTTTTGAACAGAGTACCATTCATCATCGGACATCTTAGCGAAGGATCTGTCTCTCAAGATACCAGCGTTGTTGATCAAAATGTCAATGGTACCGTATTTGCCGATAACATTGTCAATAATGGCCTTAGCATCTTTGGCAACATCGTGCACATCAGCATGAGCTTCACCACCAGCAGCCTTGATCTCATCAACAACCTTGGAAGCATCCTTAAAGTCGTTGACAACAACCTTGGCACCATACTTGGCGAAGAACAAGGCGTAGTCTCTACCTAAACCGGCACCAGCACCAGTGATAAGAACAACCTTATCCTTCAAAGATATCTTTGGAAGGCTGGAGTTGTTGAATGGTTGCAATTCTCTGGCAGCGGTGGTCAAAGATTGGTAGTCATTGAGTTTGTCAGGGTGTTGGTTCTTCAACAATTCTGGCTTAGAAGAGTCGTTGAAGTCCAATACCTCTTCGATTTTGGCAGCAACGGACTCAGCAGTGAAGGAGGAGTCTGGCTTGAACAAAACACCACCAGATCTCTCCCATCTAATTTGAGCGTAGAAACCAGCGGCAACTTCGAAAGTTTGACCGTTCAATTGGTTGTCTTCGTGGGACAAGTATAACACCAAAGGAGCAACCTTTTCAGGGCTCAATTGTTCCAAAATTGGAGGTGGGAGAATAGATTCGGTCATTCTTGATCTAGCTAAAGGAGCAATGGTGTTGGCCCTGATGTTGCTTCTTTCACCTTCCTTGGCCAAGGACTCAGCAAAACCGAGCAAACCCAATTTGGCGGCGGAGTAGTTGGCTTGGCCAAAGTTACCATACAAACCGGCTGGGGAGGCGGTGTTGATGATTCTACCAAAGTTTTGCTTCTTGAAGTATGGCCAAGCGGCCTTGGTGACCTTGTAGGCACCATTGAGATGGACGTCGATGACAAGCTGGAAGTTCTTTTCTTCCATCTTCTTGAATTGAGAGTCTCTCAAGATACCGGCGTTGTTAACCACAATGTGGACAGTACCGAAGGCCTTGACGGCGGTCTCGACAATCTTTTCACCGTCGAGCACGTTGTTGTAGTCGGCCACAGCAATACCACCGGCCTTCTTGATTTCGTTGACAACAATGTCGGCGGCCTTGGAATCACCACCGGCACCATCGAGAGCACCACCCAAATCGTTAACAACGACCTTGGCACCTCTTTTGGCGTATTCTAAAGCGTAGTGCTTACCCAAGCCTCCACCAGCTCCGGTAATAATGACAACTTTGTCCTTGAAGGATAATTGAGACATGTTTGCGTGTTAAGCAATTGAGTGAAAATTGGGCTGGCCCCTTGTTATATATATAGTGGTTTTTGCGGGGAGAGGATATGGGGATTTCGGACTGTGATGAAGAATGTGAGGGTTCCTGCATACAGCCGGGCCCCCGGCTTGTGAAATTGACTTAACCGAGGGTAGTGGAAAATCGACTGTGGGCCAGCTGAGAACGCCGGATTTTGGAGCTGGGCGGGATCTGGGTGGAAGAAGTGGGTAGAGGGCTTAACAGAGGTCCCCATGCCACTGCATGGAGGCCTGTGGGAGGTGGGAGCGGTGCCGGGAACACCGGTTCAGGGGTGGTTGCGGTGGGCCGGTTAATGTGTGTCACGTGACTCTTGCCCCAAGGACAAGGTGCCAATGTATGGGGAAAATCGGTAGTTCGGGTGGAAAAGGCAAGTTGGCGCACGTCCGAAGTTTAACCGAGGTGGGGTTACGGGCCGAGGGACCTCTCACTAGAAACCGATCCTATACATGTTGAGCTGTGGCGAAAGTCGTGGATGGATCTTGCTGGGGTCACTGTGGCCGGTACAGTGACGAAGCAAGGGTTAGCGCCATAAGCCTCGGTGCCAATTTCACCGTTAAGGGTGCAATTTTCTCCGTTTTCTGGTGGAACGCACAGAAAAACTGAATATTTGGTGGACCCTGAGACTGGGGGCTGATGGGGACACTGTGGGAAACGGTCAAGGGCAGCATGTATACGGAGGAATGGTGACAGGTGAGGATGTGTGTCAGTTGGATGCAACCAGCGGTACAGATGCAGTTGGAGTATTGTGGATCATTTGCGATCCAACGCATTGTGAAATTTCATCATTGTGCGAAATAGGCAGCTGGTGAAAATAGGGACAATTGTGAAAAATTGGATAATTTGGGAAAATTGGAAAAGTTGGAAAGCTTGTGAGATTTGTGAATTTTGTGAATATGTGGTGGTGAACTGTCTATAGAGGTGGACACTATAACGAGTCGGTAATTTTGGCTGATTTTTAAGTCGCCGATGGTGTAGATGGATGGAACCAGTTGTAGAGATTGTGGAAATCTTGGTACAGAAACGCTGTACTGCAACTGCTGGACTTGGCACTATGTTGGGTGAATTGAATCCGGATGGTTTGCGGCCTCGAGATTGAGTGCATTTTTCAATATCAAATTCCTTGGGGTACTAAGAAGTTGAGCAATCCGCGTGCATGGATGGAATGTTTTGCTAAGACTAGATTTCAGTGGACAGTTGTGTGGTGCCTGATCTGGGTGAATTCATGACAAATCTGTTCTGCATCGAACCCGATTATGTAACGTCCACCATAATCCGCCCATGGAGTTTTCACCAGTTGTGCAATTTTCATCAGCCTAATTCTCACCAACCCTTTACCAGTCTAATTTCCACGAGCCCAATTTCCACGAGCCCAATTTTCACCAACCCAATTTTCACCAACCCAATTGTCAATGACCAGGCAAAAGTTGCATTTTCAAAGTTGCAATTGCAAATGCCAACACGCGAGAATAACGGCCATAGTCGAACTGCGAGGGTGAAATTTTAACACCATTAATTATAGTATGGGTTTTTTAAGAGCACAGAACTTTGGATTTCTTCGCTATTTGTTCGCAGGTGGCGGTGTGAGTCAGAAACCGGGCTTTACCACCAGAATTGCTAACTAGTTCACCGAATAATGCCACTACAGGTTTAGGTTACCTCACGCAGATGAGATGAGTATCTAATTATGGTGTAGTGTCCAAACTTGTGTGTACAGAGCGTCCCACTCCACAAAACGCTCCCCATGCCGAACTGGCAGAACTTTGAAGAAGTGCCCCAAATGGCAATCAGTGGCAATGGTGATATTAGGTGTCAATATGCAAACCCCAGAACGATCAACCTTAATTGTATGCACAGCGCAACTACAGACAATTAAGTGCATGCACTTTGGATATATTTTGTGGGCCTCACTAAGTTCTCGGATTTGCGCTGCAAGCACTAATTACTCTTTTTCCTCCCACAATGGTTAGTGGTCCTGGTATCAATTTGCCAATTTCGGATGGTTAACAGTTGATGGCTGCGATATGTGGCAATAGGCCGAGGAAGGCGACTCCATGTTGGTGCCAACTCTTGAATGCTCACAACCACATTCTGTCGAATTTATCATGACAACGTTATTGTTTTGATTCGCAGCCACTACTGGCTCAAAAGGTAAAGGGCTCAATAGCTCAATGGCTCAACAGCTTAGTTTCTTATCGGGATCCATCGCTTCCAGAAATTCGTCTTCTTCGCCCAACCTTCCACTCACCGAAATATCAGGATGGTCACTCCGGAACCGCCCCCCATCCGTCTCCACAACTTTCCCACCACTTTCCACCATGCTAACCTGGCAGGTCCGCGCATCAGTCTTGTTCACTAATCGATCGCCTCAGATCTCACTGGTTTCGGCCCCGGCCACTAGCCAAATCCGCCATCTCCGAACCGCCCGCATGTTCCACCCGTAAACCTGCCCTTCTATGCCCCTCATCCCCTTCTGTTCCCTACCACACCCGTGGAACTCCCTCAAGGGCACCTTCTTGGCTCCTCCTTAGCTCCTTGGCTCCTCCAGCGTTCCTCCAGGCTGTTCCCGCCTCGCCTCCATCAGCTTAATATGGGCTTTGTGCGTCACGTGCGCCGATAATTGGCAATTTCTCTACCCATCCCTGGCACCACATTTGTCTATATAACTTGGACCTTCCCACACTTACTACGTTTACTACGTTCCAGAAACTCTAATTGAAACTCATGTCGCTCAACGCTGGGCCGGCTGACGCCGGCGCTGTCCACGAGACCGTTGCTACCCACAACAACCCACCGGTTCCCTCCAGTTCCCAAATCGCTACCGAATTCCAACCTCCCTCCACAACACCCACCTCAGACTCCTCCACCTCAGAATTCGTATACCAGAAGACGCCATGGTACCGGTTCTGGATCTACGACTTTGTATTGTGGTGTTTTTCAGTGATTTTCGACTGTTTCTTCCGAGAAATCAGACCTCGTGGTGCATTCCGTCTACCTCGTACTGGGCCCGTCATCTTCGTGGCTGCACCCCATGCCAACCAATTCGTTGACCCCATCGTTCTCATGAACCAGGTCAAGCGGGAAAGTCAAAGAAGAATCTCATTCCTCATCGCCGCAAAGTCATACAAACACAAGGTGTTTGGATTTTTGTCCAAGTGCCAATTGTCCATCCCTGTGGTCAGAGCCCAGGACAATTTGAAAAAGGCCCTGGGTAAGATTTTCATCGATGTGAACTCCGACCCCTTCTTGGTCAAGGGTAAGGGCACCAAGTTCACCACCGAATGTATGCCCCGAGGCCTCATTGCCTTGCCCCAATCCCTCGGAGCTTCGGAGATTTCTGAAGTCATTTCCGACTCCGAACTCAGAATCAGAAAAGAATTCAAACAAACTGACAAGATCAAAGAACTCCTTGCCAATGGCACCTCCTTCAAGAGTGCCGACAAAGTCAACCAAAGAGACGTGTACAACTTGGTTTTCAAGCACTTGTCTCTTGGTAACTGTATTGGGATCTTCCCAGAAGGTGGCTCGCATGATAGAACTAACTTGTTGCCTTTGAAGGCCGGTGTGGCAATCATGGCCCTTGGTGCCATGGATTACGATCCCGATTGTAACGTCAAGATTGTGCCTTGTGGAATGAACTATTTCAATGCTCACAAGTTTAGATCTCGGGCAGTGGTTGAATTCGGTCACCCAATTGAAATCCCTAAAGAACTCGTCAAAAAATACTCAAATCCAGAAACTAACCGTGAATCTGTCAAAGAATTGTTGGAAATCATTACCACCGGTTTGAAAGCGGTCACGGTAACTTGTGATGATTATGAAACCCTTATGGTTGTCCAAGCTGCAAGAAGACTTTACGCAGGAAACCTTGCTCAACATCTTCCGTTGCCATTGATCGTTGAGATGAACAGAAGATTGGTTTTAGGGTACCAAACTTTCAAAGACAAAACTGAAATCCAAAACATCAAATCGAAGATTATGAATTATAACGAATCCTTAAACCAATTGTACCTTCCAGACCATGACGTTGAACATTGCGATGAGACTCATAAATTCCAAGCAGTTCAAATTTTAATCATCAGATTACTCAAGATTATCTTCTTTGTTACCCTTTCATTGCCTGGTGCCACATTGTTCTCCCCTGTTTTCATAACTTCAAAGCTTATTTCTACTAAGAAAGCAAAATCTGCATTGGCAAATTCTACCGTTAAGATCAAAGCAAATGATGTTATCGCAACTTGGAAGATTTTGATTGCAATGGGCATTGCTCCAGTTGTCTACAGTTTCTATGCAACAATTGGTACTTATTATTGCTATTCAAGGGGTATTTTCAATTTCAGTTTGGTTTTTTTGTGGGTTATTCTTTACATTTGTGGTGTTACTGTTACTTATTCTGCACTTATTACCGGAGAGCAAGGTTTGGATTTGCTCAAGTCCATCAGACCACTTTACTTGTCTATTACTTCTGGATCTTCAATTAAAGAGTTGAAAGCAATGAGAAATGAATTGATTGAAGAAATTACCTTGTTGGTGAACACTTTTGGCCCAGAGTTATTCCCCAATGATTTCAATTTATTGGAATTGAAGGATCAACTCAAGATCAGTGATGAAGTTAATTATGTTGATAGTGATGAAGAAGAAGACAGAAAGACCGAAGAATTGAGAAATAGGCGTATACAAAGCAGAAAGAGAGCAAGAAAAGCAGCCAAAGAATCAACTACAAAGAAGAATCTGGAATCTGTTGGAAATCCAGAGGAGCCTACAAATTCTTCCAACAGTGCTCTTTCATTAGAGAATGGTCATTCCTCCTCTGTTTCTGATGGTATCTCATTGATGAACTCAGATAATTCTTTGACCAATATTCCTATGTTCTCAGATTATGCCTTGCATAAGAATGCTAACAATCCACATTTAACAATTGAGCAACAGTCAGCATTAAATTCAACTGCCAACTCTAGTGCTTCTATCTTTGATGATTATCATGTTAAGAGAGAATCTACACCAATTAGCCGGTTATCCAGAGACAACTCACATGACCACATTGAATTCAATTTTGGTTCTGCAATTCATGGCAGTCCAAAGAAAAAGTTAACCGATAAGATTAAGAACAGAATCAGAGAAACCAGAAGCAAGGAAAAGTCAATATAATTCATCACATGCATAGTTCAATTCCTCAAAAACATTCTGAATTGACTTACCAATAATCTTCATGATTTAACTTATGATCAACTTCCTATTTATAAGTTTGTTATTGATTTGTGCATTACTTTTGTACTATTAATTAGCTAATTATTTATATTTGCCTGTCTTTCGTAAAATTCTGCGACTTGATCCGAACTGGTACCATCTTCAATACCTTTGTCATCTCTAATCCTTAAAAATCTTGGGAATCTTAAAGATATACCCTTACCATATTGTTGATGTCCAGCTTTGTAAATGGGACTCAATGACAAATCTGCAGTTAAGACTTCAAAGATCGTCGTTGGTTCAAACCAAACATCTGGTTTTGCGTTTGAGTTCGTAGTATCGTATATGAAATAGGACTTTGGTTGACTTATTTCAGTTGGCTTCAATTTAGCATGGATCTGGAACAAGTCTTCATCTGAGAATCCTGTCCCTATTTTACAAGTTGTTTCATACTCTCCAGTATCTGAATTGTATGAAGCTAACAAGAAACCGCCATACGAACCCGTTCTTTTACCTTTACCGATATATGCTCCAATAACAACCAAGTCCAAGGAATCACCAACTCCTGCTAAGTAATCCTTCTTAAGCTTCAACCAATTTCTAGATCTCTTTGATGGTTCATAGAAGGATTCGGAGCCATTCAACATCTTCACCATTAATCCTTCACAAGCATCTTTTACGGATTGATCCAAGAATAGTTGTAATTCATCTAAGTTTGAAGAGTTTTTACAGGTAGCGAATTGGAATTTACCTTCAATTGGGGTTAAATTCTCCAACATTATCTCACGTCTTTCCTTCAAGGATTTCGTAATCAAGGAATTATTATCGAGGTATAAAAGATCAAATGCAAACAAACAAATATGAACTGTTATATCTTTTTCATCAACATCCTTTCTTTTCCTTGTTGATAATACTTGAAATGGTAAAATCTTTTGATTAACTCTATCCCATGCCACTGCTTCACAATCCAAAATCATAGAAGTCACTTTATTATCAACATCTTCTTGCTTTTTCATAAAATCTTTAGAGATTGAAATCAAGTCTGGATATCTTTGAGACATATCTTCGGAGTTTCTTGAGTATATTCTAACCTCTCCAGTACTGAGAATATGAACTTGTGCTCTTTCGCCATCATATTTGTACTCGCATGTAAATTCTTCCCCTTGAAATCTATCTAATACTTCACTTATAGACTTGGTGGGTTTTGCTAACATAGGTTTCAATGGGATTCCAGGTGTCAATTGACAATGATCAAGAAGATTCAAAATTCCATGTGCATAAGCATGATTTATCAAAATATCATAGTTTGGAAGTCGACTGAAAGCCTCACGTATGATATCTTCGGCTTGAGTTATGGTCGATTCGGGGGTCTTTAGTGTTTTTCCTGTAGCAGAATTTCTGGTTATGTTTTCAAATTCCACGAAAGCTTGAGCAAGGGCTATCAAAACAGTTTTTTCAGCGAGCCCTATTCTCAATTTACCTTCAAGTGACCTGATCAAAAATTTTGCTTCATTGGATTTTATATCACAGGCAGTCAACATTTTATTGATAAGGCCAATCTTTTTGGACTGGGAATCCTTACCAGTTGATTTTGCAATTTTTGTCAAGTTTTCAAAAACTGTGTCAACATCTAACGCAGTTGGCTTAAACATGGTTGGTTGGCCTGATCTGGACTTCTGTGCAACCAATCCCAAATCTCCCACTTCTTGATAGTCCTTCTTTATCTTCGCTGGAGCTCTACCATAACATTCACTAATTGCTTTTATAAGTAAAGTTTCTCCAAGTCCTAATTCCAAGTCTGGCTCATAATCTGGACCCAACCTGTTGATGAAGAGATACACGATCTTGGTGAGTTTGTCTGGGGTCGAAGTCTGCAAAATTTCCAAAAAGAGAGTTGACACTATATTAGTAATTTTAAGTCTCGATGATTCCTGCTCAATCTTTTCGAAAACGGAACTCAACTTGGAATAAGGAATTTTGTTACTATTTCCCTTATTTGCACCATTTGGTTTTGAAACTTTCAGTGGCGATTCAAGTGAAGCAATTTTAACATCACCATCAGCTTGTCTCTTCTTATTTGAAGTAATCAAAGGATTTCTTGCTTCTGCTTGATGGTTAATTTCGCTTGCTTCAGCTAAATCCTTTGAATTGGGTGTAACACTTGAAACTTTGCTGTTCAATGGGGCTTTCTCCAACTTTTCTATCTCTATTTTCTCTATCTTCTCTATCTTCTCCACCTTCTCCACCTTCTCCACCTTTGCGGCTTTTTCAACTTTCTTGCCACCCCCAAAGAAACGGGCAATGCTCTGTTGTTGTGCCATCCTTTGATGTAATGATATTCCTATCGCTGTTCGGGTATAAATTCTATGAGCCGCGTGTTTAATCATGTCCATATTTGATGATCCCTACAAAGAATTATACGCGTCTCCGCGACTACAGAATCCCAGAAATGAAAAGCGTAAATATTACAGGGTACGAAGCTAATAAACATGAAAAACTTTGTAGTGTGTCTAGGCCAGGTGAATGAAAGAAACAGTTTGAAACCATCATAGAAGGTTTAATGTAACCAGAGAGTGTACCAGTTGAGGTTGTATTCAGTGCTTAAATACTAACATCCCAAATGCTCTGAGGACCTCTTTCTTCGTAAATATCACTGTCGATGAACAAATCTCTGCCATGGTTCGAGTTATTTGTGAAGATCTGTTTGGCATAGATTTGAGCACCAAGGAAGTATACATCGTGCCACGAACCACCCTTTTCTTTTGGAAGTTTCCATTCGGGAAAGTATTCAGGGTACTTGCATAACTTGACAGAACTTGGGACTTGTGCCAAGTTATTTCCAGTATCCTCATTTGACTCCTCTGCTTGTTGGTATGCAAGAATTGCAGGATTCACGCCATTCGCATCGGCTACCTGTGAACTAGCAGAACTAGGCTCCTTCACCAAGTAGTCCTCAACAATCTTATATAATACAGCTTCTTTCAAGCCTGGAATTTGGAAGGTGGATCCAACAAAAATCATGTTATCGTAACAGTCTTGTCTTTTCTCGGTATCTGGTATGATAGCCAAACTTTGGTAAATAGCGTCAGCAATCCCTCTTACGAGATCTGACGTACCTTGAAATCTCTCCTTTCCTACAAAAACCTTTTGATTGGTTTCTGAATCAATAAAATAGTTGGTCTCGAGCTCTTTATTTGGTTTGGAGTCCAAATGGTCCTCTGATAAGGATTTAATGTCATTGGTTTGTGCAACCATCTTAGCTACATCAAATTCTTCAGAGTTTTCCACCTTCTTTAAGTCAGCAAATGTGTAAAAGGACCCCTCGTGGTTATTTAATACTTCATATATTCCAGAAGTTTTCAATTCTTCGACTTGTTTATCAGTGAATTTTGGCAACATAGATTTTAGCTTTGTATTGATCAAGTTTCCTCCTACATTCAATGATTTTCCAGCAAATTTGACGGCTTGGTTACCCACCACAGGAACCACTTGAGTAGAGTCAGCACCAACTTTTACAACCACAGAATTTGGAGAAGAACCCACACCAAATGTAGATGCTATGGAAATATCAATGATATTGAATGCGGTGAATTCCAAGGATTCAATAGCGTATTTAGTGATGTATTCCACACTTTTTCTGGACCATGTTAATGATGGTGCGATAATTAAGAGTGGAATTTGATTAATAGTCACAATTGGGTTGGCTTGAATAATACTTTGTAAAATAATCTTTAAAAGTTGATTGAATGCATCAAGGTCGACTATTTTGGATCCTTTTATGGGCCAAATTTCTGTGGAATCTTGTTCTTTCTTGGCCAGGTACTTTTTGGTGTTTGGATCTTGATAAACAACTGATGGGATCTTGAATATTGGTGGAGACAACAGGTCCTGTAATCCAAAAGTAAAAAGCACATGGCTTGAACCTGGGTAAACAACAAGGTAGCTGTCTTCTTTATAGAATGGCATAGTGATTAAGTCTTCCAGTTGTTGTTTTACTGAGGAACCGAAATTTTGGTAATTGTAGTGCGTGGTGGGCGCACGACTTTTGAATCATATATGAAACCTGAAATTTAACTGTACAAACACAATTGAAATATCAGTCAAAATAAAATTACATTGAACTATCTTATTAAAAAACTATGCACTAGAGTGGTGTAATAATCTATTTACCTCACTTAATTAATCTTCGTGATCGTTATCTTGAACATTAGCCAAGAATTTGTTATAGTTTGACCTTGTTCCCAAAACAGACTTCTTACTCATGGTAGTGTTCAGTCTTTGAGGCATATGAGATTCCTCAATCAGATATTCAGAAGCTTGATCGTTCTCAGAGCTGAGCAATTTAACCTCATTAATGAATGGCAATTCTTCTGCTTCTTTGGGATAAGGTGGCAAACGTTTGTTTGATGCAGTGGAGTCTATAGAGCCATGGTGTGCTCTACGTGGAGAGACTTTACTGCCTGGGCTCTTCAAGGGGCCATTACGCAAACCAGTGGTGTGAATGCGGTTAAGTTTTGGTGGTTGAGCCTTAGCATGTTGAGTCAAGTCAGGAGTACTTTGGTGTCTTTCGGACTTTGGAGTGAATTTAAATGGCGTAACCTTCGTTAATGTGTTTCTGCGGATATTTTCAGGAGGAGCGGGAATTTCTTCAATCAATGAGCTGGCGGAACGAAGACTGGTTGGCGAGGTTGGATCTGATGAGTTTGATCTAACATCACTGTGAGAATATGCATCAGAATGAGCATGGCTCGTATGCGGATATTCCTCGTCGGAGTATTCTTCTTCGTCTTCAACGACTTCAACTGGTGCAGAAGGCACGGCTTGAAAACCTAATTTTACTTTCACCCTGTTAACGAAATCGGTTAGATGTTCAGTGTCTTGAGCTTTCACCAAACCCAACCACCAGCAAGCCCCGACCAATAGGACGCCCCACAAAATGGCAAATTTAAGGATGTTGAAGCCAATCAAGGCATAATGTGCAAGGGCTGCCCGCAGCACATACACTAATCCTGCGGTACACCCACCTAAAGCAAAACTGGGTGGGTGGAATTGTTTTGCTTGATTCTTTGCGTTATTAACGGCCATACTCAACCAATTGGATTTCACTGGAGGGGAGGAAGGAGTGGAGGCCAGTGGATGTGGATGTGGATGTGTCTTTTCTGGGGTCTTTGATTTGGCCTTTGTTTTCTTCTTACGCTTTTTGTCGTGCGCAGGTGCGGAATCCAGCGACTTTGACGACGGAGGATTGGAATGAATCACTGGTACAGGATCAGCAGGAGGATAATAGTCAGTATGCTCAGCAGGAGCAGGTACAGGAATCATGGGTGGTTCGGAGGGTGTTGGATCTACAGGTGTCAAATTGGGTTCGGGAAGATGATCAATGACTTTGTATGAACAGTCCAAAAGCTCATTTAAAAGCCCCGCGGTGGTTTCTGCTGGCAGTGAGGGCTTCGAAGGCTGGGGCTCGTCGTTATCGACTTTCTTCAATCGGAAAACGCCATCGGGATCTTGCTTGTATACAAGCTTCTTCTTCTTAGTCGTGGTGACAGTGGCCATGACTAAGGCTGGGAGGTGGCGCTGGATGCTTGTGAGTAGTTGATGATGGTTGGTGAGTAATATGTTAAGTGGCTGTTTACAGTTACGCCTGCTAAACAATTGGATTGCGAATGGAGTGGAAGTGTGAACGGGATGATGCCGACCGGGGACCAAGTGGGTTCACTTGTGGTAAAATGTCGCTGTTGGCACTCGTTACTATTGGAAAGTTGGGCTTCGAGCTATTTATAATAAAGGGCGGTGGTTAATCATATGACGGAAGAAACAATGTGTAGAAAAACTGCATTCCGAGTCGGTGGAAGCCTCAACAGAAGTGACTGCACACCGCGAGCACGACCACAGTCGTCTAGGCAAAGGGGCCACTAAAGTGCTGGGAGGGCTCGGGATTCGGTGATGGTTTCGGCATCCCCGAGAAGAACATAACATGCACCGTGGCGGTCGTGGCGGTATAGTGGCGTTTCGATGGCAAAGGCGGTGGGGTGCTCTACGGCAATGGTGGGTTCACCAACCTTCTGTCCTATGAGGCGTTGCATAAGGTGAAGGTCGTAGTGTGAGATTGTTTCTTGCCAAATCGGGTTTATAGGAGACATACATTGTGGAGATGCACTCCTGCACCTAGTGGTATCGTCCTGCAGGGGATACGGAGAAGCGATTGCTCGTGGGAGACAGCACCAGCGCTCGTGGCAACTAGAGCCAGCCACTCGTGAAATGGACCAATGGTAACACGCCAAACACGCACAAATCGTCCATGAGTTCCAAATTGCAACTAAAGTGCATTGTAGCCCGCGTTAAGGTACCCAATGGCGATATTGCATGGGGTTTTCTTGTGCTATCACACAAAAAATTCAGATAGCCGAAGTGCGATGAGTGGCTGTACAAGGCACCTTATCAAGAACAGCCGAAGTGAACACCAGGTCAGAATGCCACCCGGTATGGACATCCAATTGGGGTTAGCTATGGGACCACTGGTGATTGCTATCGATGGACCCCACATTCAGCACTAACAATTCCATCATGTTGCTAACAATCGCTGTATGCACAAAGTCTATTGTTCCAATATAGTCGCCATGGAATCTGTCTTTGCCCCCACCAGTGGTCTACTATTGAACAAGTTGCAGTGCAGCATTGCCATGGTTGCACCACTAGAGTGTGAACCATAGTCATGGCATGGAATCAAGTGTGATTGTCATTTCACCTTTCTGGTGCATGGGTTGTACGCTGATTTTCTCCTTGACAACGTAACACGTTACAATATAATTATCGTACCAGTGGCCAGATTCTTGCTGGGCCCAATTATATTCGGTGCGCTATATAGTTATACAATCTCAATCTTTGGGAGAATTGGCCTACATCTGGTCTTCTCTGACCCCTGCCGGGTCTGATCATTATTAATTCACAGCAATCTGCAAGTTTGTTGGTTCGAAGGACTCCGAATCTGTCACTACAAAATGGACATATCGGTTCTTTCCTCGATATGATGTCATGGTGCTCAAAACAACTTCCGAACGTGGGGAACTTAATTATACCAATATGACCGCATGTAGGGGGCTTATATGATCATTACCTCACACGCAATTGCATTCTAATTTGAATTCTAGTGACTTTGAAAGAGACATTCCTTCGGAATATTTCTAGCTTACCTCAGCATACGACTTTTCTCGCCACAATTTGCAGGTCATTTGGTCCTATAGTTCGGATCAACTGGAATTTGTATTGAAAGGTTTAAAAAGCACCTTCCGGGTTATTGAATGTGATTAGCATTTCAATCACACGATAATTCGTGAAATCATTGATGCTCTGATTCATCAATTTAATGGGATTATGACAAAAAAAGGCAAAGGTAACATGTTCATTGGTCTATAGCAAAACCGGGTAATTGAATGCTTGAAAGGACCCCCATTACGTGCTGCGTTCATTAGATTATTCCTGGAAATAATGCAATTATTCGAGATGAATTACCACTGCCCCCTTATACGCCTGGCCAATTGAATATCTCTCTTCATGATAGTAACTCTCTTAGCATGCAATGCACAGAGGTTTGTGTCCTCTAATAAATGGACCAAGAATGCTTCACATGATTCTTGAAGTGCTAAAATGGCATTGGATTGCCATCTGATACCATAGTCCACACCAATGTAATTGGTTGAAATCTCTTTGATCAATCTGGCAAATGGTAATTTTCGGATCAAAAGGTCTGTGGACTTCTGATATTGTCTAATTTCTCTAATGGCTAAAGTTCCAGGATGATACCGACGCTTTCTGGTAGTAGTGAGAGTGGTGGGTGTCGGATCTCCTGGAATGTTCCTATAGAGGCCAGTGTCACGTCCACGAGGATTGGTTATACGAGGCATATGCTTACTACTATTGATTTTTTCCTTACAGGGTTATCTAATGAACCCATCTTTTTTCAGCACCGATGCCGGGTAACCACCAAGTGAAAGATGGCTGGCTTTCGGGTGCAAAATTAGCAGAGCAAAGGCATCTACCATGCAAAGACCTGAAATAATATGGTTTATTCTACAATATACATCGATCGTGTTTCCGGTGACTTGTTGTGTTGCTTGGATGAACCATGACCCTAAAAGTCCCCATTCATCATGCACCACCGATCGTACAAGCTGAATTTATTGGCTGACATAGAACAAATAAGAATCGAAGTTTACTACCGATCAGTACCGATGAGTACCGGAATTAAAGCTGCTGAGCGAAGAGACCACTTGTATCTAAAGTGGTGTTAAACAGTCGAATGAATGGGTCCAATGCATTCATCAAACGCTCCCGATGTATATATGTGTCATTTCTTTGGTTTCAACGCTTTCTCTGGGCATGTGGCGCAGTTGGTAGCGCGTTCGCTTCGCACGCGAAAGGCCTCTGGTTCGATTCCTGACATGTCCATATGTTTTTGAGAATCTCACATCACGCAATTAACCATTCCGCATTGGAATGCCAACCGCCTTGAAAGGGAAGTTGCACAACCACAAATCCGAGCCAAGCCTCGTACCTAAATGCCACCAGCATCCATCAACCAATTGGCCCGATATTTCAGGGCGTCATCTCAAGTCTCCGGTGCCTCCGATGATGGCCCTCTCAATTGACCCGTCAATTTTTCGTGTAATGTGTAATGATAATGACGTTTTCTACCAGAGGTTGTGAACACAGTGCCACACGCCCACACGTGAGATTTAGGAGTCGCCGTTCCGTCTCAGCCGTAAACTGTATCAACCAGAAGATGAACCTCGACACTCACTCAGTAATGGTCCAATTGCAGTGAGCTTTTGACGTAATTAATGACTGTAGGCCGTATAATTGACGCTTGTAATTAGGGCGTTTCTAATGGCGCTTCTGCTAAGTTTCTTCTATCCCACGCCCCACAGTGCCCCCTAACGTAGAATTCAATGCATGCAGGACGGTATTCCCCATTCCCGAAATGGACGACCAAGGGTTGTTAGCAAGCGTGACGTTCACTATCAAAACTCATTACTCCAACGTCATAGTACCTATCACTTCCAGTCGCTAGAACCCTTAGTTGATCGATTACATCGTCTTCTACACCCTCCAGCTATCCAACTGCCAGTTTACCAGTATCCTTGACTCGATATTTCATCTACGGCTAAATTTCAACTTTCATTGCTGTTGAGTCCATTTTCCAAAACTTCTCATCAAAACACGTTCAAACGTTCACTTCTTCTCTCAAATCTACTCCCAGGTGTATTTCCTGTTACCAATTGTCTGAAACACCTTTCTCTGCTTGGAATACTGATATATGCCCGTTAGCATGTCTCGTTCTTCTTACCAAACCACTGGCAAGCCATTGTCACAGCAAGCCTTGTACCAACAGAAGTTGAAGCAAGGGATTTTCACCCTGCCTAGTGCCACTACTGTGGGTGTCAATTCCAGTGCTTCCGACACCGCTGCCTTGTTGGCTGCCTCTGCCGACTTAACCGTCAAGCCAACCTACGAAAGAGTCGAAGCCGTTGAAGCCCACCAAGCTGCATTGGCCGCCAAAAAGGGAAACATTACTGCCTGGACCAGAGACCAAACTGATGCCTACGCAGATGCTGCTGCTGCGAACGCTAGAAGCTCAACTTTGTCCTCTCACCACACCACCACCACAAATACCGGTGTTCCCGCTTTCAAAGGAGACTCCATTTACAAAGTTGCCACTTCCAACTCCACCAACACTATGACCTCTAGAATCAATCCTCAAAAGGACGTTCTGAGAAGTGGTTTGGTGACCAAGAATTCAGCAACAAAACTTAACATTGACAAAATTAATGCTGTGGCCAACAAGAACTCCACTAAGTCATTGAATTCTAGATTCAACCCAGAAGCAGATTACCGTTCTGGTCTTAAGGTGGCGTCTCACCAACCTCCAGCAGAATTTTTGAACCAAGAAGAAGAGGATTTGGCTGCCAATGGTGCCGCTGCTTCATTAAAACATGGTGCTGGATTCAGCAGCCAAGTTGCCAATCAACGTAGAACAAAGACTTTCCAAGCTGCTGATGTTGTTGACTCTAACTTGTTGGCTGCAGCTAATGCCCAAGCCCAACAGAGGTTACAATCAATTAACTCATCTTCAGGTAAGGATTTCAAAGCTCAAGCTCAATTGTATGCCAATGCGTTAGCTCTCGCTCAAAAGAACAGCGATGAGAGACTCAAAAACAATAAAGCTGGTGTCATTGATTTGGGTGGAGGATTGACCATGTTACAAAGTGACTTGGACAAATTGGCTTCATCTATTGTACAACCAGTTTTGAATGACATCGATGCCAAGGCAAGTGCTCAAAGAGATTTTGACAGCACTCATAAGGCCAAGCAATCTGAATTATCAGCTTTGCATTTGAAGTTCAAGAGTGAGAGAACGCAACAAAAAAGTAAAGAAAAGGCTGATCAAGAAATCGCCAAGCAAAAGAGAATTGCTGACAATGAACAACGTAAAAAGGATGAAGATGAAGCATTTGCTTCTCATCAAACAGACAGGCATGCTGAGGTTGAGACTAGCAATTTAGAGCTCAAGGAATTGGAGAAAAAACATGCTGAAGAAAAGGAAGAACTTTTGGCTGAGAAGCAAACCAATCAAGACAAAATTGATGCTGAAGAAGCAGAATTGATCGCAGCTCGTAAGAAAGAATTGGATGAGATGCAAGCTGAAAAGGATGAATTATTGAAACCAACCTTGGATGATTTGGAGCAAGAAAATTCAAAATTGAAAGAATTGACAGATGCTAGAGATGAGTTGGCCGAAGAAGTCAAAGGAGCTGACGCTTTGAACAAGGAAAATGAGGAAAAACTTGAGGAATTATCAGCTAAGTTGGAAAGCACAAGAGCTGAAATTGAGCAATACACTAAGGATTTGGAGGAAGCCATCGCAAAGCACGAAACCTCCAATAAAGATCTTGAAGATTTGAACGTTGCTCATGCCGATGAGGAAAAAGTTGCTGCTGAAACTCATAAAGATCTTGATGAGAAATTGGAATCTTTAGAAAAAGAGCAGAAGGAACACTTGGACACAAAGGCTGCCCATAAAGAAGAAATTTTGAGACTCATTGACGAAAAGGTTAAGGATGAACATAAAATCAATGAAGAGCTACCAGTTCACATGAGATCTACCATCGATGAAAGCAAATTGAGAGACACATCCTCATTATTCTCAGTAGAAGTTCCTGAAGTCAAAAAGCCCGCTACCTCTGGTAACAAAGGCACTATGTTGGATGTTGCTTCCATTGAACCAAAGAGTGAACCGGTGAAGGAAGTTAAGACTGTTTCTAAAGCCAAGGAGACCGCTCCTAAGCGACCAGCACCAGTTACAAATCCTTCTGAGAAGAAGAGTTTCAGATTCAGTAGCTTGTTTAAAAAAGACAAGTCTGAAACGAAAGTTTCAACAAAGTCCACCCCAAAGCAAGTATCTAAAGCAGTCTCAAAAGAAGTGAAGAAGGAAGAATCTAAACCAGAGGTGAGCAAGCCAGAGGTTGCTAAGGAGCCAAAGAAGGTTAAAACTCAAACTGATTCCATTGCCAGTACTGCTATCTACGATGATGAAATCTCCTTAGGCAAGGCCTCCAACAAAGGAGGTTTGTTCAAGGAAGAAATCTGATTTATTCAATTTTCGAGTTTTGTAAACTAGAATAGTCTCTTTTCCAGTTCGTTTTCTGTTTTTATCGATTGATATTTTAACATTATGTATTACCTTAATATAAATTGATTTGTTACACAATTTGTGGATGGGTGAAATGGTCAATGCACTACTCAACATGTAATTTTACAGTTATCGCTTCAACCACAATACATTAAGTCATGACAGAAACTACCACCTTACGAAAACTTCTTTTTGATTATAATTTCAAGATTGCTGATGCCTCGGATGAATATATGCAACGCCGTAAGAGACAGATGGTTTTCTTTTTGACTTCAGCAGCAGCAACCATCTTCGCATCTCGTTTTGCCTACAAGTCCACCATAACCCGTCAATATGTTCCTACCTTATTCCAAGGGAACCATGCTCCTCCGTTGAGTTATAATTTCACCACAGATGCAGCAGTGGCTGTTGGAACTGGTACTATGTTATGTGGTACCGTATCGTCCATGCTTATATTCGGAGGCTGTTGGATTCTTGACGTCTCGAGTTTCAAAGAGTTCGGGTGGAGAATGAAGACCATGATGGGAGGCCATCAAAAGGAAAAAGAGTTAAGTGAACTTCCAATGGATGAGGAAAGCTCCATTATTCAAGATAGTTTGGTGGATATTATTGAGGGAAGATATGATTGGGATGAAGAAGAAGAAACCAAATGATTTATCTAATATTCCCACTTCTGGAGTCCCGCTTTGTACATAGGAAGGAGTAATTATAAAGCTAGTGTAATTAGAACAAAGAGCGTTCTTATTGAGCATTCATCAGTGATATGTGTAGAAGAGAATATACTACCACATTACTTACAATCAATGGTATAAAAAAGACAAATAATTAAGAAGAATTGTAAAACAAAAAGTATATATCAATAATTAGCATATGCTTATACTTATGATGCTCCTGACGCTTGAACTCTCACCTGTTTGGGGTTTTAGTCCCATGGAAATTGAAGCAAAATATCCACCAAAAAAATGAGCGGTACGGGAATCGAACCCGTGACACCTGCTTGGAAGGCAGATATGTTAACCACTACACCAACCGCCCTAGTTAGTTGTGTAAATCCAGTAATTTATTTCTCATACAAACACTCTTGGGTAATTTTAGTCCATAAGGTGGATTCGCTCTTCCTTCAAAGTACACCTTTCAGTAGTGATGAGTGGCGTATCGCATAGATGAATGACTAGTAGTATCTATGAAGAAGTCGTAAAGTGTTTGTGTTGGTCCTGTGTGTAGAATGTTGCTTTTGTGGTCACGCGCTCCTCCATACTCAATTTATCTAAATTGACCTTTATAGAATTGTAGTTCAGAAATTGAACAGATTTGATCGGCCATCTTTGAAATCTAATCAGATTTTTCATCTTACATAACTCTCTTGTGCAATTGGATATTTGTTTTGTGAAACATGCCCCGTTTAGAAGAATGGGAAATTAAGAAATACTGGGAGATCTTCCAAGGTTTGAAACCTGATAATAATAAGTTAACGGGAGAAAAGGTTTCACCAGTATTGAAGAATTCTAGACTCCAAAATGCTCAACTTTCCCAGATTTGGGATCTTTCCGATATAGACAATGATGGAAAGCTTGATTTCGAAGAATTCTGTATCACTATGAGGTTAATCTTCGATTTAGTTAATGGATCGATCACAAGCATTCCAACAGAATTACCGGGCTGGTTAATTCCAGGTTCTAAGGTGCATCTAGTCCAAGCAAATCGTGCTCTCAGTGGCGGAAATAACTCCAGCACTGGATTCGATGATATTGACGATGGTGAGGATGGATTGAGTGATGATTTTGATTGGTACATTTCGCCCACTGATAAGTCAACATACGAATCCATCTATAACTCAAATAGCGATTCATACGGTAGAGTCAGATTCGACTCTTTGGAGAGCTTGTACAAAACTTTATCCAAGGTTCCTTCCAGTGATATTTCATCAGCCTGGAACTTAGTCAATCCCAAATCCTTTGAAACTATCGATAAAGACCAGGTTTTGGTATTCTTACATATATTGAACCAAAGAGAAAATGGAAAACGTATCCCAAGAGGTGTGCCTGCCTCTTTACGTGCAACATTCTCAAAAGAAGTACCAAATTACGACTTATCGAACTCCAATTATAAAGCTGCTAGTTCCACTTCTAATTATAGTGCTCCGACTGGAACCAAAAAGTTTGCTAGTACTTATTTGTCTAATATTGGTCAAACTACTTCTGAAAAAGGAACTGACTTTTCAGCTACTGAAGGTACCGACTGGGAAGAAGTCAGGTTGAAGAGAGAATTGGCAGATTTAGAAAAATTATTAGAAAAGGTGGAGAATGGCTCAAAGTACTACGAACAAGAAAATCAAAGAAATTCCATCATCAAACACGAATTCGAACAATTATTGAAGTATAAAGAATCTTTGTTATCTAAATCAAGCAATGGAAACAACAAAGATTTAAGCGATGTGAAAAATGATATAGAATTGATTGAATCACAAGTTTCGACTCTTGAAGATTTCTTGAATCAAAAAAATCAAGAATTGGCTCAGCTTCAATCTCAAGTCAATGCTTAAGTTTCCTCAAGTTAACATACAGGTATTTGGCTTTCAACTGATCTATTGATCAATAAATACTATATAAAAATGCATGAAAAGATGAGAAATTAAATGGATGGAGATCTAGTTTACTAGAAAGTCTACCTTATGCTTGAAATTGGCAGTAAATAATCGCTTTTATTTCCTCTTTGCACGATTACTTCTTTTCTGGCTCTGCTTCAGGTTCAGGTTCAGGTGTTGGCAACTTGAAAGCTTCTGGAGTGAAATCTTTACCTTCGCCGACTTGTTCCCAAACGGAGGATCCAACAGTGAAGTTTCTCCATGCTTGAGTCAATTCCAATGGTTCATAGATAACTCTCTTCTTTTCTTCATCATATCTGACTTCAGTGTAACCAGTAGTAGGGAAGTCTTTTCTCAATGGATGACCTTCGAAACCATAATCGGTCATGATTCTTCTTAAATCTGGGTGACCTTCAAAGAAGATACCGAACAAGTCGTAAGTCTCTCTTTCAAACCAATTAGCACCTTGGAAAATTGGAACAACAGATGGAACAGAGCTGGTTTCGCTAGCGTAGGTCTTGACTCTGATTCTAGAGTTATGACGAACAGACAACATATTGTAAACAACATCGAATCTGTTGGTTCTGGATGGGTAATCAGCAGCAGTAACATCGGCCATGCTCTTGAATTGAGCAGCGGTGTGGTTCTTCAAGAAAACCATGACTGGTCTTACGGCACTTGGAGGAATGTATATGGTCAATTCATCTTTCCAAACTGAGAACTGTTGGATGTACTTTGGCATACAGGCCATGATATACTTACCAAACTTGTGTAATTCTTCAATCTGTTCTTTGTATTTTTCAGTTGGGTTAACTAATGGAACGTAGTTATCAGTAGGCTTTCTTCTTGGCAATTTGCTCAAATCCACCAAGTCATCTGAATAATCCTTCCTGGTGGCAGCTGCAACCTTGAATCCACGGATAGTGCTTGGGATCACTCTAGCTTTGAGAGCGGTTCTGGAAGCTCTGGAAATCATTTTGTAAATATGTTTGTGAAAAAATGAACTTTGGTCTTCAATTAAGTCTCCAGTTCTTCAAAATGGTTCTGGTTATAAAGTCCCTCGTTCTTGTTTTATGGGTACACAGAACTCTGCTCACTACTAGACCTGCTTATTGAGTAAAATTTGTTCAACGACAATTGGTTGGTGATGTCGTGCGCCGAGACCAAAACTAATGCGACTGAGGTGGGCCCTTTGGTAGGTTTTTTACTGGTTGTGAAAAGGGAAAGCGTAAAATGTAAAAGAGTGATTGCTGTTTATCTCGTCCATTTTGCTGGTAGGATAATGCAGTTTGGGACAATCAAGTGCAGTTTGCTTGTTTTCTATACCGAATTTTCGCTGTGGTGCCCTTCATTCACTAGTCTCATGACATAAAATACGATAACGACGATCTTTCGACACTAACATTGCTTTTTGGGGAGGGGATCGTATAAATTAATTTTCGAAATCCTTAAGCCCGCCCACCCACTTGCTGTAGATCTGGCCAACAAATCCGACGGACATGTTACGTGTCTTTGTTAGTCCATATAATAGCTTGTACTTTGCTTCTGCTCCTTCTGTCACGTCCTGTATGGCTCGCCTATAGTCTTTGTTCGTGATAATTGTTCGATCAATCATTACTTCTTTTCGCTCCTACATACTATTTGTGTCACCAAATGCCAACCCCGATTGTAATCTCCTGCACATAGTCGGTCCGATTAAATTTAGTTTCCCAAAACAGGGCAAGACTAACTATCCTTCGAGATGCATCTATCACGTGATATATCTAATGATGATAGAATCGACTCATAAGATCCTATATACTTGAATATTAACCACCGTACTTTTGTGACATTCCATTTGACAGTTTAAACCCGTCATTAGTAACCTGTCATTTATTCAGGTTGCGTGTGTTTTGAATATCTTACCACATTCATTTTGCAATGGTCGAGGAGAACTTCCATGAACGATCGGAGATCGACACCGCAAGTCAAGAGAATAGGAAGCGACAGCGGAGAAGCTACAGTTGTGGGTCTTGTAAGAGTCTCAAGATAAAGTGTGACTTGCAAATTCCTTGTTCTGCCTGTGTGAAATTCAAAAGAAAAGACAAATGCTTGGAATCTCCGCCAAAGCCCCCATCGGAAGAAGAAATGACGCGTATACAAGAGCGTAAGAAGAGGTCCAAGAAACGCTCAGCGCTTTCAAGCATATCGGAAGGAGATATCGCTTATGATAAGGCCATCGACAAAATGTCAACAATGGTTGACAATCCACCTGTTGCAATTGAGCCTATTTTGGAATCGCAAAAACCGATTAGATATAATTCTGCCACTGTTCATAGCTTGACTAGTTCTTCGGCACCATATGCCTCGGATAATATCTCCCAAGCATACGTATCTCCTGAAAACCAGGTGCACACATTTCATTCAAACCGAAGTTCCCAATATCCTCCTTATCTAGTATCCAACCACTCTCAAAGTCATGCACCTCAACTTTTAACATCGATGACATACAACCAAATTCGTCCTCCTGTGATGTACCAACCTATGGAAGGAGTTTCTTACACAGATAACAGTTATACATCGAATAATTTTATCAACAACTCAATGCCTTCTATGGCATATGGCAACAATCCTCCAAGTAACTCTTTCATCAGGAATGATAAGGTCAATATTAGATCCAACTATTCCGATGAAGACAAACGTTCCTACTGGGTGAATCCGTTCTCTGATGTCCCAAACACTATTGAAAGTGAATTGCAAGAAGATTGGCTTGAGCAAATTGAAATTTCAATGGTAGAATTGGGGCGAATCAAGAGACTTTTACCGAAATCGTTCGAAATCGTCGAGAAATTGATCCAACAATACACCATCGCTGAATCACCTCATATTTCAAAATTGACCAATCCTGATGTTTTATTGACACAATTTAAGCGTCTCTATGAAATGATTCTTGGTATCAACGAGCTTGATATAAGTAAAAGTCATAATTTTACCTTAGTTGAAATGAGAATTATTACAATATTCTTCTTGATTTTTGCGAATGGTTTGCAAATGGAAGACAAGGATATGAGCAATTCTTTGATCGAAAGTTCTAGTATCCGTCCAAATTCTGATCTTGTTCAGGATTGGATTAAGATTTCCAAGTTTTTGAAAACGAAAATAGTAAGATACAATAAAACCACCGACATTTTGTACTTGCTTGATTGGTATTTTTTGATAAAACACCTTTATACTTGCACAAATCAGGTTGTTGAAAATTATTTGGAATTCAATAATTTATTGAATTATGTCGTTTTGAATAACAAATTCGTGGAACTCATTGAAGATCCGGAAAATGACAGTGCAGTCGTGCCTTCAATGACTACACCAGAAATTCACCCTGGATTCAATATTCTGGAATATCCAACAGCAATTGAGTTCAAGATTCTTGCAAGGTATTGGATTCAAATTAGGCTTGTGGAAATCGAGTTTTCGTTCTTCCAGTATAAGGGATCTTTACTTTCTTCTCCTCAGTTGATGGGAACAATATTACCACATGCTAAACTTCTTGAGTTCATGTATGGCAAACATGGAAACAATGATGACGATCCATATACCCAGCATCAAATTAAAATATGGGGTCTCTACTACAAACGTGGGGTTAAAACTACCTCAAGACAAGATATTATCAGAAGGTACTTAAACTTATACGCTAATGTGGTGCATATTTTGAAAGATGAACTTATCGAGATGCAAAGAAAGTATCTCAAGACGCAGGCGTCTCCAACTGATGAAGAAATTGCGAATTTTTCATTTGACGTATCTTCTGTGAATCTTTTAGCAGCAAATCAATTCACGCTAAGTTTGTTTGTGAGATGGTTAAGTTTTATTCGTGTGGAAACTGGATACTTCCCTGCATTGAGATATATTTCATATTTTACTTCTATGGTTAATTTGTTCAACCATTTCACCTTACTTGACAGCTTGATTACAGGCAAATATGGAGAAACCAAAGATCTAGTTGAGGAGTTGGTACGCAGACACTCATATTCGGTGATAAGAAACTTCTACAACTGCTTAGTCTATCAGTCGGTGTTTTTGGCTGTATTCCAAAGCTTTATCGTATCAGGCAAAAAATTCTACTTGCGCATACATGATAGCTATCATAAGGTGTTTGAACAGTATCAAGCAGTTGCTTCTCGATTTGCGCAAAGCTCCATCTTGGCTAAATTTAACCGCATGGAGTTCTGCAATAGAACCATCAAGTTTACACAGGACACATCTAACTACTTACGGACAAATGTACAGGGCTTCCAAACCATACACGAATTAATTAGTGAATACGAGAACAATGTTGAAAGTGAAAACTGGAGCCTTCTTATCAAGGCATACTACGGATCGCTGGAGATGTTGATGGGATATGCTACGAAGGTTTGGGAGTTTTTCAGTCATTTGGAGATCGACCATCCCAAGCGAGATGAGGCTTCCTTCGCCATCACCTCAAACATCCGCATGGATCAAGCGTTGAGTGATTGCAATGAATGCAAGCTATCAGGATATATTTTTGACACGAAAATCGTGGAGGAATACATAGCCCACGTTGTACCAAATGACTGATGGGTGAAACGCATGGGGCCAATATATGATCTATTTGACAGGAAAATAGAATTATACGCAGCCAACCTATTTAACCTATTTAACCTATTTAACCTACTGAAACTGGTAATTAGGTTCGCTTGCAGAACTTGCGTAGATTCACCTGTAAAAAGGTGAATTGTAGCGAACCATGAGCTTTTTGCTTTCTATCAATTTCAAGTTTAAGGGGTCACCAAAGGTGCATGTGTGTTACTAAGCACCACCTCTGATTACATCATCCGTAGATCTGATCTCAATCTTAGCGAGAAAAAACTTGTTGTGGAGAGCCTGGGACTTTACTTTGGTGTTGACAATAGCAGAGCTGCTGACCATTTTTGTACAATCAAAGAAAACTTCCTTCAAGGGCTTCGGTGATTCAAAAGATTGTCGTAGTCACACATCATGCCAAGCACTGTGATCGTAGGGCCTATTCCTCTTCGTCTACGTCAGGCGCGGTATTGTCGGCGCAACTACCTAGGTGGCTGTGTCTCCAAGCCATGTTAGTAAGCTCACGCACTAATGACCTGGGCAATGTAAATCAATCTGTTAGGTGATGGAAATGGCCAAGAACTTCCCACCTAACCCCTGGAGATCTAACCGGTGAACCCCGCGCAGTTTGAAACCAACAGTTGTCCAATTAAATAAATAGACCAGCGCCTCCTTGTTACAGAAAAATCACTTTCTCATTTTTTGTGGTATTATCTTTAAATAGATTTCAAGTGTTCAAAATTGTTCGTCTTGTTTACTGTGCATTCAATCTGAGATATAGGTTTATTTCACGCATTTCTTCTGTATCTTGCGATTAGGTTTCTCAGACTAATAAAACTACCCTGCCCGCACCACTTCTCAGGCAATTCCACAACAGCAATACAAATTCCAACACATCCTCTTTAATCAACTACAGCTATGAAATTCCTGTTGTTGCCGCTAGTTACCATAGTGGCTTCCCAGGGACTCCAATTGGACTTCAACATTTATCGTGGTAATGACAGAAACTCCATTGTCATAGACGGGGATGATACTCCTCGTTTAGTCAAGAAAGACCTGGTAAACATGGAGTTGGAAAACAGGAATACCTACTATATGGTTAGACTTGGGATGGGTCAAAATAAAGACATGGTGGGTGTTTTGATTGATACCGGTTCCTCCGATTTGTGGGTTATGGATACCGAGTTACAATGTTTAGCCCGTAACAAACGAGGGGACACCGACCAAAAAGAAGTACGAGATGTGGTCGTTGATAACCTTAAAGAGCCAAATCCTTTATCAATCCACCAAAAGGCTGAAACTTCGACCATAGTCGTTTCGGTAAATGGCATATTCACATCTAGAGCTCCAATGCAATCAGCTACAGTGGGTTCAGGACCTGGTCCAGGTTTTGGTTCTTCGGGTGGCTGTACTCAGTTTGGTTCGTTTGATGCAGAAAATTCCGATACCTTCAGTCGTAACAACAGTGCTCCTCAATTTAACATTCAATACGCAGATTCTACCTTCGCCCTTGGTTTCTGGGGCCAAGATGAGGTGACCCTAGGTAATGTTACTGTGGAAAACTTGTCCTTCGGTGTGGTAAATAGAACCTCCTCAAATGTTGGTGTTTTCGGTATTGGATTACCTGGACTTGAAAGTACTTACTCTAGAGCAAGAGGACAAAGACCATATCAATATGAAAACTTCCCTATCAGATTAAAGAATCAAGGTATCATCAGTAAGAATGTGTATTCCATTTACTTAGGAGAGGAAAACTCGAAAACTGGTTCCATTCTTTTCGGTGCCGTTGATCATGCCAAGTACCAAGGTCAATTACTCACAGTCCCAATCATCAATACCGCCCAAAATTTGGGTTACAGCTCAGCCATCAGAATAGAAGTTGCAATCGATAGTATCAACCTTAATACATCTTCTGGAGCAACCCCACTCACTTCCAACAGATACAGTGCTGTATTGGATACTGGTTCAACCTTGTCTTACTTTCCTGCTCCATTGCTTAGTAGAGTAGCCTCCAGCATCGGAGCTACCTTCGACAGAGCACATAGCGCATACGTTATCCCATGTACCAACGATAACTCTAATGTTATCACCTATGATTTCAGCGGTCAAACAATCCTGGTTCCAATTCCAAGCTTGGTTGTTAGAGTTGGTAGAGATACCTGTCTTTTGGGAATCTTCGAGCAAGAAAGCGATTACATTCTTCTTGGAGATAATTTTATCAGAAGTGCATACTTGGTGTTTGACTTGGATGATTTAGAAGTCTCCATTGCTCCAATCAAAATCACCAGTGAATCCGACGTCGAGTTGATCCAATCCTCAGTTCCCAGTGCCCAAAGAGCTCCAAGTTATTCTTCTACGGCCATTAGCAGCAACTCAGAGCCTAGCGCTTCTAGAACTGGACTGTTGGGTCGTGGTTCTTCCCGCCCAACAAATGGTGCAGGTCCAGGAAGAAAGGAAGCCACGAGTTCCGTCATCTACTTGTACCCATTAATTGCTGTCATTTTTGGTACTTTTCTACTTATTTAGATAGCTACCATAATTAGAAATTTTACCAGTATTTCCACAAACCATCCCTGTAAACATCCATCAGAATTCTATATCATTAAGCATGTTTAGTTACATTTTAATTCTTCTTCTTCTTCTTCTTCTTCTTCTTCTTCTTCTTCTTCTTCTTCTTCTTCTTTTTCTAAGTTGTAACTCAATTGGAATATGTTGCCTCCATTCCGTAAGAATTATTTACTCCTCAAGGAACTTTTGGTCCTGTATGTTATTCAGTACTTCATAAATACCATAGCTTAGATTTCACGTGATTACTAATTGTGATCTACCTAGTTGCCCGTCACGACTTCCGCTTTTCCTTAACAAACTTCAGTGATAGTAAGAAAGTTCAGATTGAAGCGCATTGGATCGAAAGTTCCTTGCAATTTTCCAGTGAACCATCCTGAACCATCCTCCATTTCCATCAATAATTAATTTTGGAGTTTTTGCATTTAATTATTCCTAAACATATCCAGATATTCTTGAAGGATTGTTACACGAACGAAATTATCATACCATATACCATACCGGGATAGCAGTAGTTGAATCATTTGTAATGAACAATCCGAATCAGGATTATGGAAATGAAGTTTCCAATAATTCTTCGTCAAACCAGCCAGAAGAAAATCATTCTAGGGATTCGGAACCTGAGTCAGCAACTCCAAACCCTGCTAATCGTCGACATAGAACAGAAGCTGGGATTTTTGAAAGATTCATGGACAGTTTTTTGGGAATTCACAGATTCAATCTGAGAAATACTCAGCAAAGACAAACGGAACCGGTTAGACAAGAGCAAGTGAATCGGCCTCAACCTTCGGGCCTAAGAAGTGTGATAAATGCTGCATCAGACGACACTTCGAACTCATCACAAGATGATGTACCTTTTTCGTCAGTTCCTGAGAGTACACCAGCTACAAACAATTCGGCGAGCTCGGGTTTATTTGGAGGAGAATATGATGATCGGGCAATAATAATTACAGTCAACTACGTATTTTCCGACGAAAACAATCCAGCAGATCCCAATCGAACAGGGTCTTTGGTCATGTCATTGCCTAATAATTCATCCAATAGAGATCCAAGAGTAATTCAAGAATTCATTAGATTGGCTACTCAAATGGCTTATTCCAGCATTATTAATGGTTTGCACAAAGAGAAAGGTATTACTCTTGAAAGATTTAATTCATTCCCAGTCGTAGGAGACAAGGAATTAGGAGATGGTCAAACGTGCTCTATATGTTTTGAGAAATTCGCAAAAAGGGAAGCCACAGAAATAGATGATGAAGTTGTTATTACAAAAAGAAGAAAAACTAACCAAGGACTGATCCCTTCAGCTGTCTTCGAAAATGATAGATCTGATAGAACTGAAGGTAATTCAATATACTTGGTGGACCACGCTGGATATTTTGACCATGTTGCCATTAAAATGCCATGCAATCATACTTTTGGAAAGGATTGTTTGTTTGAGTGGTTAAAAGAACATAACACCTGTCCATTGTGTCGTTCCTCGGTTGCTGAACCAAGAAGGAACCAGAGTACAGTTTCTACCTTCAGTTTCCCTATTACTGGATTGGAAGGTTTTCCACAAACAAACATAAGTGTTGTAAACAATAGCATTAGAAATAGGCCTAGAGAAGATCCGGAACCAATGGAGTTTAGAAGGATATTGAGATCTGGTTCTAGTGTTCCTGATGAAAGTCCCTTAGAAAATGATGCCCTCACCAACATAATTTCTTATTTAAGAAGACAAAGAAACCAAAATACCAACATAGAACAGCTTTTTCCTAGTGGCGTGGCTAGTAGAAGAACCTCAAGTGGTGTTGAAACTAGATCTACAGCTGAGAATGATATATTAGATTTCATGAACTTACGAAGCTTGGTTTCAGATGCTGACACGTCCCCGAATCACGTTGATGATGAATCTTACGAAGGTCTGATCGAATCTCAACCACAAGAAAACGATACCCATAACCCGGAAAATGAAAATTAAGCACTTTCCCTAACGACTTTTCATGTATAGAAGCACACATCAATATACTCGCAAATCAATTATAACTATCAGAATTTTTTTACAATGATGAGTATGGGAATGATAACATTTGATGGCATGCCAAAATATCAAAAATTAACTGAAGAACTTCGCGTATTTTGCTCTCTCTGTTTTTTTCTGCTCCTCTAACTTTTTTTTGCATAATTCCAAACTTTGTTCGATGCCCTTATCACTTGGTAATATTTCATGAGCTTTACTGATCTCAGCAAATGCCTCCTTGTACTTTTGCAAATGAAGCAATGATGAACCCATCCTGAAATGACCCTTGGCCTTCTCGATTGTGGTCAAATTATCACTCTCTAACAAGTAAGTAGCGTAATCACAACACCTCTGATGATCTCCTAACTTTGAGTAAACCAATGAAAGGTTCAAGTATAACTTCTTTTTCAAATCTGCATACTTATTAAACCACTCGGTTTCTTGTTCTTGGTCAGGAAAGTACTCCATAACATATCTCAAACTTTTTCTGTACTTCAACATTGCTTTCTCTAATTTTCCTGCTTTAAACAACAATCCACCGCTCTCTTTTATCTTACTAGATGCTATGAAAACTGATTCTGACGAATCTTTAATAATATTGTTGTCATCGTCTGGGTATTCTTCGAAAATATCACCACCTATTTGGTCGTAGCATGCGTTATAGATTGGTATATCCATTCCATTTTCCCATTCACCACAATCCTGAATACGAACAACGTTTGTAGGAACATTCTCTTTCGATGTGCTTACCCTTTCGATTTCTCGTACTACAGATTTCCCATGGATGACCTTTCCGAAAACAGAATGTTTTCCATTCAAATGGGGTTGAGGGTATGTGGTAATGAAGAATTGTGAACCGTTCGAATCTTTATTTCCATTGTTAGCCATACATAACTTAAAAGGCTCGTCCATTTGTTCATCAAGATTCTCATCTTCAAATAGTCTGTTAGAATCAATGACAGATAGATTTCCTTTTCCTAAGTCATTTCCTGGGTATTTAGTTGAATCGATTTGTCCATTTAACACATCCCCTGTTTGAATAACAAAGTTTTTCAAGATTCTATGAAAAACAGTGTTTTTGAATGAGACTACCTTGCCATCCACTTCACATCCTCTGCACAATTTGAGGAAGTTCTCAGTCAGTTTAGGAGCTAAATCATCATAAAGCTCTAAAACAATCCTTCCAATCTTTAGATCATCGATTGTTATATCTAAAAATGTGTTCGATCTAACTGGTTCAAATTTCATTATCAGTAATATTGAAAATATTGCAACTTCGCATCGCTCAGTAATTTTTGATCTGTGGCGGCTATTTCTCTTCTATAATTGAAAAAATTAAAACAAATTATTTTAAATAGTAATGACTGGAAACATTATATTTGTTTTTTAAGTTTAATTGTTTGTTTTAATTTAAAAAGATTGTTTATTGATATATTAATTTTTTATAATTTTTGCAGTAAAGTCACTATATTCTCTGAATTTAGATTAATTACAGAATGTTGAGTCTGAAAATTTGACTAAATGCTTTCAAATCAATAAGAATTTCCCAATTTATTACTACTTAATATACACCAGTTATTCATTCATTATCGTTGTCATTATCATAAGTGGCAAGTTTGTTGCATTTAGGTAGTGCCCTTATCAAGCAATTTAAGACTAAACCTCATACATGAAACTAAGAATAGATCATGTTCATACGGCTGGTGAGAAGATATTCATATCAATCGCAGCTTCACAATGCAGTGGAGAATGTCAACGTTCTTTTAGAAAAGCAAGATAGGTCGTCTTATTTGCTAGCACAGTATATCCCAGAACCAGCAAGAAATGCTTTTTTGGCAATTAGGGCATTCAATTTGGAGATTAATAAGATTAATGATGGAGTAATGAACAATAGTGGACAGAATATGAAGAGCTCATTTGGAGTTACTTCGGCTGATTTGAAATTCAAATTTTGGAGTGACGCAATAGGAAAGGTTTTCAACGATGTATCTGAGACTGATTTAGGAGAACCTATATCAATATTACTTAGGGATGCTTTGAGAAATAACTTAAATTTGGACATTTCTTACTTCCATCAATTTCTTCAGACTCGTCGTTATTTTCTTAAGAATCCAGGTTTTTCAACAGTGGATTCTATATGCTCTTATGGTGAAGGAACTTACTCACAGTTAAATTACTTGACCCAGGGTCTTCTTCTCTCTCCTTCAATTCTGCCATCAGCAATTAGTTTATTGGAGCATTCACAATCACTTCAAACACAAATGACTGATATTGCAGCTCATATTGGGCAAGCGACTGCTGTTAGCTCCATGATTTTGGGACTTAAATACTACGCAAGTTCTCGAAATCAGGTGACATTACCTATTGACTTGATGACAAAATATGATCTATCACAAGAAGATGTTTTAAGAATAATTCAAGGACATACCAAAGACGAATTTCAAGCTAAAGAAATCAGGGAGAAATTGAAAAATATCGTTTTTAACACAGCAATTGCTGCCAATGATCATATTCTAAGCGCCAGAACAAAATTAACAAAGATACAAGGGGAAATCAAACAAGTCATTCAGAAAAATTCTGGAGATCAATTATTACAAAATCATTCGAAGAAATGGCGAGGTAATCTTCCAGATGTAATCTTTACTCCATTCATGGTTGCCATCCCATCTGGTTTGTACTTAAAAAAGCTTGAGAAGTATGATTTTGATGTTTTACATCCTAAAATGGAACAGAAAGAATGGAGATTAGCTTGGTACTCTTTTAAAAACTATTATCAACGTTCAATTTGAATGTGCATAGCAATCTAATCACATACATAAATCGGTTAAGCGCGTCTGTAGTACAGTTTGTACAACAATGTAGTAGTCAAGAAGAAAGGTGCAGGTAGTGTACAGACGGAAAACGTCGGGCATAATATTCCAGTTGTTCAGTACTTGATTCAACTTTATCATTCCCCTCTGTCACTGGTACATAGAAAGCGAGACAAGTCACTGGATTAAGAACTTTCTGGTGGTTTCAACATTTATTGGTTACTACTTAGCACAGTTAGGTTCTTAATAGAAGTCACCATTAGATAATCTACGCGGATTGAACCATATCACGTATCATTTAGTGTTATCAACACATACATTGCTGTCAATTTAGTGCAATAGGAAGAAGTGGGTGGTGTTGATTTGCATTAGTGATGAACCACACTTTAAACCATCCTATTCGGGATGAGACTTTTCCAAAGGATGCTCCGAGGGTTGGGATCGATCCGATAACTCTCATGATAAATGAATGCATGATCTTGTCGTCTGCTATGAGGAAAATGACTAGATGGTCTCAGAGCGGTGTTGCTGCGATTCTTGGAGCTGGAGATATATTTGGCGAAGACGAAACGTTAACACATAGCTTAGGTTTATCATCTAACCTGGCCAGCAATGGAGCCAGACCTTCGAATGATAATCCACTTTTTTCTAGTTTTCTTCAATTGAGAGCAATTTTGACCGATGCCGATGATCTCTACGCAATTGATAGTTTGACTTTACTTCAACCATTTTTGCTTGCGGTAAAGTCTTCATCAACTTCAGGTCACATTACTTCGTTGGCATTGAACTCAATTTCTAAATTTTTGAAGTATGAGATTATATCAATGAAATCAAAAAATTTACAAAGCACTTTGATTCAAATATGTTCATCGCTTACTCACTGTCGATTTGAAGCAGCTGACCAGAATTCAGACGATGCAGTTTTACTCAAGGTTTTGCGATTACTCGAGGAAATTATTGAATCTAACCTTTCTTTTTTGTTACCCAACGAAGTGGTTTCTGAGATTATTCAAACATGTTTATCATTAGCATGTAATAAAAAGAGAAATGAGGTTTTAAGAAGAGCTGCAGAAATGGCTATGATCTCCATTACTTTCAAAATATTCACTAAACTCAAAGAGCTTGAACCCGAGCTTAGAAATGAGGATTTACCTACAAATTTTAATGATACACAGCTACCTGAAGATGTTATTGGTGGAACAGATAAAGATCAATCATTATTAGGAACGCCAGTTCCAGAGATCCAACCTTTAGATGATGCTGAAGAATGTAAGGGTGAACCAAAAGTGACCGAGAATGAGACTAAAGACAAAAACAAAACTACAATTGAGCAACCTTATGATATAATTTGCATCAATGAATTTTTAGGAATACTCATATCAATGATATCTCCCTCAAATCAATATCAACATATGGAAAGCACCAGGGTGTTTGCTTTGAACTTGATAAACACAGCTATTGAGGTAGCTGGAATAGAAATTCCAAAGCATCTTTCTTTATTGAACCTTGTTTCGGATCCAATCTCTAAACATATTGTGCAAATAATTACTACAACAGATTCCCCTGCATTGCTTCAATCTTCCTTGCAGCTATTTTCAACTATGGCAATTATGTTGGGTCCATACTTGAAATCTCAAATTGAATTAACCTTGACCTTGATTACTCAGTCTATTTTGCCAACTACCACGAATACAAAGAAGACTGACCAATTAACAAATGCAAATTTCCTGACAAGAAATCCAATTTCAAAGGAAATGCTTATTGAATCATTGTCATTATTGTGGACAAGATCTCCAACATTTTTTACAAATTTGTTTATTGAATATGATTGTGATTTTGATAAGACCGATTTAGCTGTGAAGCTCTTGGATTTTCTTTGCAAGCTCTCTTTATCGGATGCATCTAAAATTACAACAGAAAATGTTCCACCAATTTGTTTGGAAAGTATTCTTTTATTCATAAGCGGAGTTAACGATAGGATCAAAAGTTTGAACAAGGATTTGAGTAATTTGACAGTACCCACTTTGATTGAAAATAAACATAAAAAGACTTCCTTTATAAAATGTGCGGAATTATTGAATGACAAACCAAAAGAGGGAATTAAGGCCCTCGAAGAGCATGGTTTTATCAATGATGCTAATAACATTCCTGAATTGGCAAATTTTTTCTTCAATAAGTCTGGTAGATTGAATAAAAAAGTTTTAGGAGAGTTTTTAGCAAAGCCATCAAATATCAATATTCTCAGAGCATTTGTGAAGCATTTCGAGTTTGAAGGACTTAGGGTTGACGAAGCATTGAGAATTTTGTTGAAGACTTTTAGATTACCTGGAGAATCTCAACAAATAGAGAGAATTGTGGAATTATTTGCAGAAAGGTACGTTGAGTGTCAAGTTGACCTACCAAATGAAAAAGAAGAATCTGAAAATAAAACAGTCGGTGAATCAAATGAAGGAGTCGAAGTTACCGAAAAACCTCAAGAATATGAACCAGTGCGTCCTGATAGAGATACAGTATTTGTTCTATCATATTCAATCATTTTGTTAAACACAGATTTGCACAACCCCCAGGTCAAAAATCAGATGAAACTAGACGATTATAGAAGAAACCTTAGGGGTGTATACAATGGAAAAGATTTCCCAGAATGGTATCTTTCCAAAATCTATCAATCGATTAAAGATCGGGAAATTATTATGCCAGAAGAACACCATGGCACTGACAAATGGTTTGATGATACATGGAATAATTTAATATCCATCCAAGATCTTAATCATTCTACAGCAAAGGAGATCTCTTTGAGTGAGATTTGTCAATTTGATAAAGTTTTGTTTGAATCTGTTGTCGAAAATTTAATTAAAACTTTTATCAATGTATTTAAAGAGGCATCTGACGACCATATCATTACGAGGTTGATGTCATCTATCGATAAATGTGCCAATATTTGCTTATACTACAATTTGAACAAATCTGTCGATAAGTTGATTGGATTCTTGGCTGATTTGACAACGTTGACATCCAGAACTCAACCTTCTAAGCCTACAACAAATTCAAATTCTGAAGATCTTCGTGATGAAATTCCTATAACTCAAATAAAGTTAGAAAAGAAGCAGCAGATAGTAACTATCAGTGAAATGTCTGTTTGGTTTGGTAGAGATTTCAAAGCACAGCTTTCCATTGTGGTTTTGTTCAGATTAATTAAGAAAAACGATTGCAAGATATCTAATTCATGGGGTAAAGTTGTTGAGATAATCTTGAATTTATTCGAGAACTGTTTGATAGAATCAAACTTATTTATTGATTTCCAAAAGAAATTGAAGTTACCTCCTCTTGCTAAGGTGAAACCTAGATTTACCATTAATAAAGTCAAATCAGTTAACTCGCCTGGAATTCTATCTACCTTCTCCTCTTTTTTGAAAGGATACTCAGATCTGCCACCCGAGCCAACTGATCAAGAAATTGAATCAACTTTGTCAACTATTGATTGTATCAAATCCATCAATATTCCAAGTATTTTTGAAATGATTTCAAGGGGAAAAGAAGTAGATTTAATTCAATTCGTCAAAATCTTGCTTAATTCCTTACCAGAATATAGTGAAGATTCGAAAAGATACTTTGAAACCGAATGCTTATTTTTATTGGAAGTTTGTGTGTGTTTTGCTTTAATAATTACAAATCAAAGTTTGTTTGAAGAAGTGTTGTTGAAGCTTGGGTCTATTCAGCTATCCACAAAGGCCTCATTGCGTGTTGATTGCTATTACTTATTAATTGCGAGAAAGCTTGACATTGAATCCAGCAAAGTAACTAATAAGGCAGACCTGGCTGAGAGTATCAATTTAGTCTTGAGACGTGTCCTACAATTGAGCCCTGAATTGTTGAACAAACAAGGAGAACAACTTCTCAATCCAATTTTATCATTAATTGATCATGATAGTTGGTGTATTGATAATTTTATTAATAGCGAGGAGTATTGGAAGGTTCTCAAACTTTTGGGATCTATTCAACAGGTTTCTACAGATCTTTTGGAATTTATTGAGGGCCTTGTTAAACATTTCCTGACTGATATCACACCCCAAAATTTTCTTTTTGTGTTGGGACTTCTTGACGAAATTTCTTCTTCTGGTGCTGCAGCTTCTCGTTTTGAACAAGAAAGTGACGTTAACACTAAAATTGATAACGTCAACTACATGAAATTGACATCAGAATCAAAAAGGTCAATTACTTTAACTATTGAAATGAATTCATTGATGAAGAGAAACAATATGGAAACCAGGGAATTGTCTATCTCATTAATCCAAGCGTTAGCTCACCAATGCTTCAATCCTTGTCGTGAAATTCGTCAACATACTTTGAAACACTTGCAGGCGCTCCTTATATCAATTGAAGATAAAGAATATTTAACCCCTCAGGAAGTTTTCGAATATGGGCTTTTTCCTTTACTCTCAGAATTATGTAAGCCGGAAGTTCTCCAGACAGATCTGAAAGGTTTTATGAAGACACAAATTGAAGCTCTTTCTTTAACAAGTAAGGTCTTCTTGAAGTATTGCAGTGACTTCAGCCAGGAAGAAACCGAATTAATCTGGTTTGGAATTTTGGACCACATTATTACATTGAGGGACAGAAATGAAACAATAAAGGATAATCAAGTGAGTTTTGAAGAATCTACATCAGAAGTCGTCAAGAATATGATATTGGTTTTACAATCAAATGGCATATTCTCTCCTGAATTAGAATTATTTTGGAATTCCACATGGGAGAAAATAGGGGCGTTTTACCCTACTCTAAAATCAACAATAGTTGTGGAAACAACCAAAGAACCCAATGATCAAGGAGGAAAATAGTGGGTCATTTTTTGTTTAATCAGATACCTTTCATTTTAGATCTAAGTAAAAGTATGGTTTTATATATGATTCATCACGTGATAATTTTGCTGGTAAAATTTGCGCTATACTATTGAAGTCTAGAAAGCGATGGTTAACACTAATTCTTATGAAGAACGTGCAAAAGTGCATCAGTCTGCTGTTGCCAGACGGTTATTAAACTTGATGGAAGCTAAAAAAACAAACTTATGTGCCTCTGTTGATGTCAAGACTACATCTGAGTTTTTGAGCTTGATCGAGAAGTTAGGTCCTTACATTTGTTTAGTCAAAACTCATATAGACATTATCGATGATTTCTCATACGAAGGAACTATTCTCCCCTTAATTGAATTGTCCAAGAAGCATAATTTTATGATTTTTGAGGATAGAAAATTTGCAGACATCGGAAACACTGTCAAATCACAATACTCTGGAGGTGTATACCAGATTGCTAAGTGGTCTGATATTACCAATGCCCATGGTATCACAGGCGCTGGAATTGTTCAAGGATTGAAATCTGCTGCAAGTGGAACTACCAGCGAACCTAGAGGTTTATTGATGTTGGCTGAATTGTCATCAAAAGGTTCATTGGCTTATGGTGAGTATACCGAAAAAACTGTTGAAATAGCTAAAAGTGATAAAGAGTTTGTTATTGGTTTTATTGCACAAAGAGATATGGGCGGTGCTGATGAAGGATTTGACTGGCTTATTATGACACCAGGTGTGGGCTTAGAAGACAAGGGTGACTCTTTTGGTCAACAATACAGGACAGTAGACGAAGTGATTTCTACTGGGACTGATATCATAATCGTTGGTAGAGGCTTATTTGGAAATGGTAGAGATCCTGTAGTAGAAGGTAAAAGATATAGAGATGCTGGATGGAAATCTTACATGAATAGAATAAATAATTAGTTCTGATTGTCTCGCAATCAGAAGTCCTCCCATTATATAATTTTGAATCTATGTAATACAGTTTGAAGATATCTTTATGCCATTAATACATCATCTTCAAAATTGTCTGCTAACTTTGTTCTCATTATTTCGAATACCAATAGTCCAACAGAGGTTGCTGGAATGGTGGTTAATGCATTTCTAACAAATCCCTTATATCCAATCTCAAACCAAGTTGCCTTTGACTTTGATTTAATTTTCACAACTTGGTGGTAAGTATCAATGTACGAATTATAATACACTTTGATAAAAGGTCTTGTATGGGAAAATGAAGAATTGTAGATATCTAGGGCTTCTAGTCTCGAAAGATGTATCTTTTGAATTTTAGTTAATGGATACTGTACTGCAAGGAGTGAAAATGCAGCGGATGCTCCTGCCAATAAGATGAAGGATGATTTAAGAATCTTTGTCAGACGTGTCTGCTCAAGGTGCAATAGTTTCTCATCTATTTGTACTTCATTATTGTTAAAGTAGGAGATATTTTTCCTCACATTCTGTTTTATGCGTCTATATGTTCCAATCATAGTATATGTCAAGTTATAACCTTGTGTTTTCACAATTTCGAAGGTTGCAAAGTAAAAGGCAAAACCCAAACTTTCTTTGATGAATGAAAACCCATATCCAGCAAAGACACCGACTAAGCCAATCTCCTTTAGCTTGTTCAAACCATACGTCCAAAGATTCTGATGCTCTCCATTTAACATTTCAGCTGCAGTCAGTCTGGTATATATTGCGTCCACTGGTGCAGCTGCTAATGACTGTGCAGCTCCAGCTAGGAATCCTGCTTTCCAGGTATCTATTGGATTATAGTTTATACTTTTTTTCTTGCAACTTAAATCCAGAAACTTATCTAATGCTGTTAAGTATGTACCGTAAAGTATTAAGCCAGTAGCTGAATTCGCCAACAATGGCGGTAGAACTTGCTCTGGTATGAACTTCCAACCTTCTTTTTTGATAACGTTCACTAGCATTCCAATCGATGAATGTGTTCGGAATCTATATGGTTTCTCTGAAATTCTGTCATGCTTGTTTGCCAACTCTCTGACATATGCTAGATAATCAAACCTCGAAGGCCTAAATAGTTTAACTGGCGTTCTCAAATATAAAGCTTGCAATTGATAAATTAATGCTCGGATACCAGCAGTTGAAAGGGAGACTTGTTGATTGGTATTCTTTGGCGATTTCTGGACTTCATTATCCATATCACCACTATCACAAAGTATCAATGATTGTCCAAAGAACAATGATAAACTCTTATTCTGATTCATAGTGGTGCCTGTCATTACCTTTTAAAGAATCTATAGGAATGATTCGGGAGAATTATCATGAGGAATCTTTAATCAGAATTTCTACTTGAAATGAATAGCTGGTAAAGAGTTGAACTTTCTTTGTCTCGTTATGATTTATCACAATCCTCGTAACCTAGCTTTGTTGGTACTTTTTCTCCGTCACTTCACTTGATGGTACGTAAAAAAAAAGTTCAAATATTCCTCGCAATCATATCGCGAATAAATTAGTAGCAGCAAAAAAAGTCGCTATACTACGTCAAAAGAGCAGAATCGAAAGCCATTTCAAAGTCTCTATGAATTTTAAGTTTGGTATGGAGGAAAATGCATTATATTTAAGTAAAAAAAAGAACTCACTCTTCCCTGTAAAGAATAATTTCGCTTTGTTTGAAATATCTTCGTGAATCTTCATCTATCAAGACTAGTGACAAGTAAGTTCTCGTTGAAAATTTCTTATTAATATCTTTGTATGTTGGAATAAGATCGAAGCCTCCTAAGAACAACCTTATTGGGATCGTTTCACCTTTAATTGGAGCGCCGTCCATAATTTCAAATCTAATCAAAGTTTCACTGTCAATGACTTGATTTGGAGCTACTCCAACTGTTTCTCTTTTTATCAATGATAGTTCCATATGTTTGATTTTAAGTCGAACTAAAAGAAAGTATATTCTTCCGATGATAACATCTTTCAATGAGAACCTCGACTTCAGATACTCAAATTCGATATGTAAACAATCCTCTATACCAACATCCATCTTGACTGTGGGTGTAGAACTTGATGGAGTATTTTGTGATACGGTAGTCGAGGAACTTCCATTTGTACTTCCATTTTGAGGTTGTAATGTAGTGGGTGCATTGATGTATTGATAAACCCATAACTCTTTTTCACGAATTATATCAGATGATGACTTCTTTGTTACGTTGGCCTTAAGGAAATACTTCAAGCGTGCATTTTTACCTCTGTAACTTTCATATTGCTTTTCAACGTTTTTGAACTCGAATGGATATGATTCTTGATGTGTCAACTGGGCTGGTGCTGATAATTCTGTCGCTAAGGATAAGAATTCAGAGGTCACTAAACCATCAATGTTTGTTTCAATTACACCTAACAATTGTATTTTGATTCCAAGATGATCCACCTTCTTACCTTCTTTGGTTCGAATGATAAGATTACCTTTCACAGACTCTCCATCTTTAAAAATCGGTAACTTCTCTATTCTACCTTGTGACGTTTTTACTTCAACATGCTTTCGATTTTCTTCGTTGTCTAACCGAATCTCAATATCTATCGATGATTTGAAAAATAAAGACATTTTCTGCAACTAAAAAGATTGATTGAACAATTCAACTACAAACTTGTACAATCTACACACATACAATTATCAATAATCACGTGACATAATGATAGTATAGTTTCGTAGTAGCCTTAAATTGTGCTTAATACATCTTTAAATAGATGTAAGTGTTGACGATATACTTGAGGACACATAAACAACGCTAAGATTTGAAGTGGAATTCGTCAATAAGTTTGAAGTGTTGCCAAATTGAAAGAATAAATATGGAGATATTTGGTGTTCGCACTACGATCTTATAGTATAGAACCCCTGGGCACTGTTTTTGTGAACGAAAATAATTCCTAGAGTTTAGCTTCAATCTTCAAAGACAACTATTGCTACTATATAATATTGCATTCATTATAAGCAAGCTTCTTTGAAATTATACTTGTAATTGCAATAAGTAGAATTGATTACTGTCTTCCAGCATGTCCTATTTGGATGAAATTGCCCCAGACGTGGTGACTCCGCATGATACCAAATCGAATTCTGACCAACCTATAAAACATTTGGACACGGTAATTGCATTGTATGACTTTCCAGGAACTCAACCATCGCATTTACCTTTAAGTTTGGGAGATACAGTTTACGTATTATCCAAGTCTGATACAGGATGGTGGGATGGAGTTTTGATTTCAAACAATGAGTTGCAAAGAGGTTGGTTTCCTCATAATTATGTTCGTTCAGTAAATTACGTTCAACCTGTGCTTAATAAACTCAAAAGCAATAAAGAGATAGATTCGATAACTGCGGCGAATACTGCAGCAAATGTCTTGATCCCATCTTTTACAAGCTTACTACAAAGAAACGTCATTGACTCAGAAAAAAATTCCCCTGCAAATTGCTCTAGAAAGAACTCAGTGGTTAGTTTTGCCAGCTCAGAAACAAGTATCCCATCTGATACAAAGCTCAATACATCCATGAACACCTCCCGGCATTCAAGTACTCCTTCCCAACAATCAAATTTGATTGGCTCCACTCAAAAAACATTTTCTCATATTTTAGGTCCTGGAGACATAAATGAGGATATTTTATACACATCTTTAGAGGAAGCAGAACTTTTACTGGAAGAATATAGAGAGCAGAAGCACAAAATTGTTACATGGATTCCTAAATGTACAACTAATGGTGAATCAGTATTTTATTGTGAAGCATTAGATGTGTATTGCGAATCAATTCCAATGATCGATTTTCAAATGTCTGACTTTCCTATCAATTTAGAATTACCATCCAAACATGCTATGAATGATCAGCCAATATTGAAGATAGACTCATCAACAAGCAATATGACGAACGAAAATAGCAGCGTTCTAGGAGTAAGACAAAATTCTTCATTCGATCCTTTGAAAAGAGAATCTAATGCATCTTCAGTTAATTCGCAAAGCACAGGAACTTCCTCCCATCACAAATTTTCACAACCATTTTTTGCGCAAGAAAACATGTTTTACAAACATCCATCAGATTTGACGAAGTGGACCGAAGTGCGAGAAGAATTCTTGTACTTAGTTGAATTGTCTTTTAAAGCCTTAAGAGACTATAACAAGCTGCTTTTTAGTACGCATTTTTTCAAATTACACAAATTAATTTCCTTAGTGTTTTCAGCATCAAGACTTGCTCAAGATGACTTTTTAAATACAAAGTATGAAAAATCAATTAGAAAGAAATTAAAAAAGATAGCTTCTTCCTTTGCACAAATTTATATTAATGGAATTTTACACTTGAGTGTCATGCACCATTCTCTTGCATCATCAGAGGATCAGCTTTTTAGTATGGACATTTCTAAGCTTAATCGATCAACTGGAGGAGCATTTGGAAGTAGCGTTGCTGAATCCACAGGATCATCATTGTCAACGTTGAGACATAATTCAGAGGATAGTTCAAGTTACCCTATTCAAAACATAAACGCAACGCATTCAAATCTTCAAAAATTAACATTAAATGAAGATCAAGAATTCATTACATACTTTCAACAGATCGAGTATGAGGTTGAAAACATAAAACATAATATGAATTCCTTGACTAAAATTTTTATGAAGTTAACTGTTGATAAAAAAGTTCAGAGATCAGATTATGAGGGCTCCGATGTTTCTGAAGAAGAAGGTGAGGATCGTTATAATCTATTACCACAAGTTTATCCTAGATTCATTGTTGATGAGTTCAATGGTGGAAATTGGTGCAATCCATTCTTTGCATCCAAAAACACTATGTTAAACGTGGGTGGCGATGACAAGAAAAACAAACATCATTCGAAGGTAATTATTGATGCACAAGCATATGATTCTATATTACATTTCTCTGAAGAAATGATATCGTTAAGTAATGAAACATTGAAATTTTTGGATCCAGATGTCCAAAAGTTGTATTTCAATGAGTCCTTGAAAGGTGAAAGAAACGTTCAAATTCTAAGATTAATTTACAAATATTTGAATTATGCTAGTTCTATGATTGATTTGATTGAATCATTCGACTTCACTGTCTTTTGTTTAATAAAGCGGTATTGTTCTGACGATGAAGATCCCCAAGTTGTTAGGGACATACTAGAAAAGAAGCACTTAACAGAGTTTACTTCTGCTCAAACCTCAAGTCTATTGACATTTGATTATCCTGTTGTTCTCGACTTTTTTCAACTTAAACAACAGTTTCATGATTTAATTTTAAAAATTGTTATGTCAACTCAATCCTTAACATTAGAAGATGCAGAAGTTTTTAGGGGCCTTAAAGAAGAAGATCCATTATTTTATAATAGAGATATTTTGAAAATACCAACTGAAAAGGCAGCCTTATTGTTAACTAATATTCTTGCAGACCAATTTAATCAATCGAAGGGATCAGCAATTTCACTAAATCATGATACTTTGATGTCAGGTTATTTGAAGGAAGGAATTGTATTTTTAGATGATATTACTTCAATTATTCAACAATTAATTGATGAAAGAGAAACAATCTTGAATTATGCCACTAGGGTGATGCACGACGACTTCAATGTTCAACTTCTTATGATTGAAAGGAACAACACAGTGTTATCTTCAAAGTCTGATGAAGGAGATTCGTATTATAGTGGTGGGCAGAAGAAATCAACTGATACACCTTGGTACTTGGAAGGTGATGACGAGTTTGATCTTTTACTTGATATGAAAGGGCATATTAAAGGGGGAACAAAAGAGGCATTGATATCTCATTTAACACATCATGACATGTTTGATTCGAATTTTAATGCATCTTTCCTTTTGACATTTGCTTCTATTATGACCTTGGGTGAATTTATCGGATTATTGATCAACAGGTTTAATATTGAAGCACCAGAGGGATTGAGTTATGAGGAATATAATACATGGATTTCGAAAAAGCAGAACACCATCAGACTTCGAGTAATGAATATAATGAAGCTATTACTCGAGAAACATTGGTGCAACTCGTATTTTAATGAAACTGTGCTCCGGAAGTGGTCTGCATTTGCACAATCAAGTAGCGTGCAAAGCTACTCAGTGGGCAAGCTGTTATCTCAAAACTTGATTCGCTTAATGAATGGTGAACAAGTATGCGTAGTGAGACAGCCTACTCTCCCAATCACTAAAGCTCCTGCTCCATTAACCAAGGGGTCATTGATGAAAAAAATAAAATTATTGGACATTGATTATATTGAACTTGCCAGACAATTAACGTTGAGAGAGTTCAAACTATACTCAAAAATTACTAAGTTTGCTTGCATCGCAAAAGTTTGGGGAAAAAATTCAGGATTGAGTGAATCAACTGATCATATTACCGCATTTATAAAGGCATCTAACCAGTTAACTAATTATGTGGCATATATGATCTTGCGAAAGACTGAAACTAGGAAACGAGTTCAGATTATTCGTTACTTCGTTCAGGTAGCAGAGAAATGCCGCCAGTATAACAACTTCTCTTCCATGACAGCAATTATTTCAGCGCTTTATTCTTCTCCGATTCATCGCTTAAAGAAAACATGGAAATTCTTAAGTGCTGATGTTTTGACTCAATTACAAAATATGAATAAGTTGATGAACTCTTCAAGAAATTTCAATGAATACCGTGATGTTCTAAAATTTGTGGGTTCAGAACCATGCGTTCCATTTTTTGGTGTTTATCTAAGTGATCTTACTTTTGTTTATCATGGAAATCCTGATTACTTGATCAACAGGACAAGAATGACTAATTTCGCAAAGAGAGCTAAAACTTGCGAGATAGTTACAGGGATTGATAAATTTAAAGAATCAGCTTTCAATTTTCAAGAAGTTAGTGAAATTCAAAAGTATTTGGATTCTTGGTTTGATAAATGTCCTACTATTGAAGAGCAGTATCAATTGTCTTTGAATTTGGAACCGAGGGAGTCAAATCAGACCATGGCTGTTTCCACTACAAATAGTTCCAAATCAACTCCACAAATGACAAATCTGACTAGTGGCAATATTCATCATCCTAACTTGACTCTGCATAAAGTTAGTAATACTTTGAGTAGTTTTGCTTTTAAAAACTCTTATTAAATAATTAATCCTACAACAAAATGACGGTAAACTAGTTTATAAATACAAAATTAGAAAATACTTATCCAGAAATTAGTAACTGGTCAAATATGACCCATATATGTGAAGAAATGAAGTATTAGATCTCAATTGAAGCGTTTACCTAATGCAATGGTGGTTTCTTCGGAATTTTATTTTCCGTTTAGGTATAATAAATGTATTGTAAGGTACTGATTCTTGTAAATCTTCCACAAGCTTGCTAAGTTCTTGTTTAATCAAAGCGTCTTGTTGGGCGGTCATGTCCTCCAAACATTCTAGGATATTAGTTAGATTTGTTTCATCCTGGTGGATATGGCGATGCAATTTGAAAGCTTTTGCTTCAGGTGGTTCTGATGACGAAATTTGAGACCCTGACAACAGTTTCCCGGCTTCCGGTTTATACTCATATACAAATGTTGATGGCGAAGTGATTTCGGAACTTACTGAATGTCTTGAAACATCAGTCTGAGATGATAATATGGTCAGGTTTGACTTCGTGCTATTATTTCGCAAAAATATGTGGTCTCTTTCAACATTAAGTGTTTCGTCTTCTTCAGGGTAAGAATCTATACTGGCATCAAAATCAAAATTATTTTCGAATAGTCCATCTAATTGATTGAACAAGCTCTTCGTGGGCATTAGAACTATTTACCACTGTAGAATACTTGAATTGAAATCCAACTTAAGAAGAAGGTGTAATTTGTCTCATCTAGATTTCTTATGTGTAATGTGGTGAGACGTGTTCGGCTTATTTTTTGAAAATGCTTAAAAACCCTTACTGCAACCGTCTTTTCCTGTGTTCCGCGTCAAAAATCACCTAACAATACTAACATCATATTTGCTGGCGTCTAGTCGCATGTAGAAACTACACATACTAAATGTACCGCGTGAATTCTATTATAATTCAGAGCACTGATGATGGCTCAATGCATGGAACGCGTGTCCCATCAATTTGGAAATATAGCATACCACGTGACGAGATGTGCATATAACACAGCCTTGTCTACTTATTTGTATGTTAGATTTGAACAACATAAAGTATGTGAAACACATGGGGAGGGGGGAACTATCTTTGAAAAAAAAACTCAAAAAAAAAAAAGGAACTGAAACAGAAATTTTCAGCAGAAAGCTAATCATATAAGGAGTTCCTAGAATAGCTAACATTAACATTGCTCTGCAATGTGCTTATCAATAGATTACGATTCGCAGTCATGAAGGTTTGATAACAAAGATGCGGAGATGTTTGTTTTTGGAATCACATACTGAATAGTCGGGGTCCCGCGGAGCTATTTTCGTGACCCACGTTTGGTGAATATATAAAGGTGACTCTTGCAATAACTACTTTTTTGAATCCAGTAATTCAAATCCAAGGAAAATTCAAAACTAGATTCAAAAAAAGAACCAAATGACAACATCGAAACCTTCAAAAACTATTTGCGTCTTCTGTGGCTCTTCGTTTGGAGCTAAAGCTTCATTTGCTCAAAAAGCTACTGAATTAGGAGAAGCATTAGCTGCTAAAAGCTGGGGATTAGTATACGGTGGAGGCTCAACAGGAATTATGGGAACGGTTGCTCGGGCTTGTGCTACCAATGGTGGTTACGTACATGGCATAATTCCAGAAGCATTGATCTCCAGAGAGAGAGTAGAGGAGTCTAACTCTGAAGAATTCAACAAAAAGTTAAAAGAGTCTATTGACAATCACGATGGTTCCACTCCTTTACCAGACTCCAAAGAGTATGGTAAGACTACGTTAGTGAAGGATATGCATACCAGAAAAAGATTAATGGGAGAGGAAGCTGATGCATTTGTAGCATTGCCAGGTGGATATGGTACCTTAGAAGAATTGATGGAGATGGTCACATGGTTTCAATTAAATATTCATAACAAACCGATTGTAATTTTCAACATGGATGGATTTTATGATAACTTCTTGAAATTTATTGAAGATTCCATCTCAAACGAGTTTGTAAGTGCAAAGAATGGAGAAATAATCAAAGTTGCTGAGAGTTCTGAAGAGGTTTTAAGATTAATCGAAAACTTTGAAGTTCCTGAAGGGAGATTTGACTTGAAATGGAATACAACTTAATGCTTTTATCTAATAAAATTATGCACTCGCGTATATATTAATATACATATATCTATTTAGAACCGAAACTAGTTAGTTATTTTTTGCTAACTAATCAATGAGGATTAAAGTCCTCCTCCAATTGTTCATCATGTACATGAAATAAGTCTTCGAACTCATCATCTGGAATCTCAACCTCAGAGAGATAACCACTTGCAACATCATACATCATTCCCCAAACTTCAATCTGACCATTTTTGAGAGCCATAGAAGCACTCGGGTGTCTCTTCAATGCAGTAACTGAAGCGATTACATTCAATTCTGCCAATTTTCTGGCCTTTGCTTTTGGATTCTGATTGAATTCATTCAACAATTTCAAGTTTGCAGCTCTAATGTGTCTTATTGGATTCAACCATAAATCTAATACGCCTCCGATTTTCTTCGATGAAAGACTTGCCCAAACCCCACCACAGTCAGTGTGGCCACAAACAATTATCTTCTTAACCTTCAATACATCCACGGCGAATTGAATGACTCCTTGTGAAGAAATATCATTTGCATTCACAATATTTGCGATATTTCTGTGTACAAAAATTTCCCCAGGTAATGTGGCTAAACATGATTCTCCAGCCCTTGAGTCAGAACAACCAATCCATAACGTATGGGGTGATTGGCCCTTTCCGTTAAGATCAAAGATATGGTTTGAATGGTTGTGCTGCACAGAATCTACGTAGTATTGATTATTATGCAAATAGTCCGCCATTGTGGAATCCTTTGATAAGGTGAAAGGGAAGTTTGAATGGTTATTTTGTATCTTAATAGGAGCTCTCTTTTCATCTTTAGTTTCAATTTCGTCTGGTAATTCCATCAAATCAGTTTCATGATCTTTTTCCAACTGATAATGTAAAATGTTTTCTCTACCCATTCTTGCCCTAGTATTGCCAATACCTCTTATTTGTTGTCGAGCGACGCCAGTTATTTGACGTTGGATACCAATTTTCCAAGATGTCACTGTGGATATTCTTTATAGCAAACAGGCAAACTCGATAGTTAAATACGCAGCAGCCACAAAAAATTGTTGGAATCTCAATTTAACTCTAGTTAATAAAGTATAATCTTGCACTGCCAAAACAAACTCAACCTCAGCCTATTAAAACTCATCTTCTACTTATCGTGCACTCAACTATTACAACACTTACAAATCTTTTCCTAATTAGTGCTCAAACAGGAATGTATTTTGCAGGTTAACGATGAGGTAATGCTTTTTCATGCAGGTTAGACCATGATGCAATAGTTCAGTAATGAGCTGTGGCCAACAAAATTTATATGAGGGTTTCCATTTGTATACAGGAACGGTCCACATCAAATGATTCACAAAATAGGTATTTGTAGGTGTTGACCTGATACCTGAGAATAGATTTGATTAAAACTGGCTGCGAGGATTGCAACGATTGAACTTGATTAATTCGAAGACAAAACGAAAATCCAGATAATTTGATCTAATTCGCAACAGATACAAACAATTGTTAGACCTAAGCAAGGGGATACACGATAACACCAGTTATCTAAAAACTTTATGTTTTGAGATTCCAATAGATAGTATTCCTTTCTTTAATAATGTAACTGTTTCTAATTATTCGGGTTTCAATTTCTTATCACGTAAATAGGTCCTGCATAAGTAGAACAGAACGCGTCCATTTTCACTTGGATTAGAAAAGACATCTAAAGACATCTATTAATTGGAATTTGCAATCATTTCAGGCTATTGAGAAGATGACCATGCCCAAACAGAATGAGACAAATGAGCAATCAGAATTCAATTCTTTATCTAAAGATAACAAAATGAAGCGATTGGATAATTTGATCCAAAGATCACAGATTTATTCACAAATTATAGCAGATGATATCTTGCAAAATTCGCTTTCTAGAAAATCAAACCATAAGCTGGCCAAGATGAGTACAACAAAAAATAGGTCAAAAAGAAGAAAAACAATGAAGCAGCAAGATATTACAAAACAGATCACTTCACATAACCCCGAATCACCAAAAGTATCAACCCAAGATTCTTTGGAGAATCCTTCAATAATTCCACAACCAAAATTGGTCACAGGCGGAAGAATGAAAGACTATCAATTAGATGGCTTACAATGGTTGGCCACTTTGTACGAAAATGGCTTGAATGGAATTTTAGCTGATGAAATGGGGTTAGGGAAAACTTTGCAATGTATCTCTTTTTTAAGTTTTCTATTAGAAAGAGGAATTGATGGACCATTTTTAATCGTTGTTCCATTATCCACTTTGTCCAACTGGCAAAATGAATTTTCTAAGTTTGCACCAACAATCAAAGTTATGAAATATAGTGGATCAAAAGATTACCGTAATTCTATAAACTTGACTTCCTTACATTTACCTTCCAGCTTCCAAGTGGTTTTAACCTCATACGAAATTTCGATAAAGGATTTCAATAAATTGAATAAAATAACATGGAAATATTTGATTGTTGATGAAGGCCATAGACTAAAAAACAGTGATTGTGCATTGATACGACATTTAAAAAGAATTAATGTAGCAAACAGGCTCCTTATTACTGGAACACCTCTACAAAATAATTTGAATGAATTATGGTCTTTGTTGAACTTCATCTTGCCAGATATTTTTCATGACTTGGCATTATTCCAACAATGGTTTAATTTTGATGACTTTACGAACTTACAAAAAGAAGCGTCAAATGAAGAGGATGAAGAAATCAAAAAATACATAAAGAATAACATACAGGAAAATCTAATTGGTAACTTGCATACAATTCTTAAACCATTCATTCTTCGAAGAATTAAGAAAGATGTTGATAAGACTTTACCACCGAAGAAGGAGTATTTGATCCACATACCATTGTCTCCTGTTCAAAAGAGATTATATAAATATGCATTGGACAAAAAATTAGTTCACGGGTTGTTTGAAGTTTCGCTTCATGACTATGTCATATCAAACTTTCAAAACATATTCCATTCTCAAGATGACTTTGAATGTATAAGCATCTTTCTAGAGAAGCTTGGTAAGCAGGAATCCCCAACAAAAAACATTTTTGCTCCCAATTATATGGAATCAAACTCTGATGATGACTTTACCTTGGCAAATGAAGAGGTAGCGACTAAAGAGGAAATATTCTGTGACTCGGATCAAATAAAAGATTTTCTTAAACGAAAGAGATTATCAAAGAAAGCAAAACAAGAGTTTGTTTTGAGCAAAGCCTCTCCAATAATCAGGAGTAACATCAAAGTTTTATCTTCAAGAAACGTTATGATGCAGTTGCGAAATATTTGCAATCTGCCCTACATTTACTACGAGCCTTTTGATATATTGAATTATAAAGAAGCTCAAACCTCCATATTCATGAAATTATTTAAACAGAATTCGGCTAAGATTCAAGTGTTAGATCAACTATGCAATGAATTATTTGCACGAAACCATAAAGTCTTAATATTTTCTCAGTTCACAAAGATGTTGGACCTACTTCATGATTGGTTTGTTTACAAGAATCTTAAAGTTTCCAGGTTAGATGGCAGCTCCAATCAAGATATACGCGATTCTGAGATCAATCAATTTAACAACTCTGAAAACACAAAAGTTTTTCTTTTATCAACTAGAGCAGGCGGGTTGGGCATAAATCTAACATCATCAGATACTGTGATTTTGTTCGATAATGACTGGAATCCCCAAATGGATCTTCAAGCTATAGACAGAGCTCATAGAATTGGTCAATTGAAACCAGTGAAGATTTTCAGGTTTGTAATCAAGGACTCAATTGAGGAAATTTTATTAAGCAGGTCTTCCTCAAAACGATTCTTGGAAAGACTTGTGATACAGCTAGGAGAATTCAAATTTAATAAGATTAAAAAAATAATAGATGATGCAGGCTCTTTAGGAGCATCTTCTGTCAATTTAAAAGATATATTAGACATTTCGAACCTACAACCTAACTCTACTAATGATGCTTTGTTGAACAAAACGGATCAAGAGATATTGGCAGGAAACCAAACATTTCAACTTGATGATGAGGAAATCTTAGAGCTTATGGATAGGTCTGATAAATGCTACAAGGAACCAAATAATACTTTATGGAAGAATATCTCAACATTCGAGACTATAAATAAATTAGATATGTAATATCAAACAAATGAGGCGACTATGATTTCTCTCCATCTCAACGCGTTCCAGAGCGCGCTATAACTCCAAGTCAAATCTCTAGCACCTTGCATATACCCATTATATTTATTGAATTGCTCAGACATGTGACCCTCAAGATCGGAATGTTCCTTTATTACACTTAAGAAGGAATCTGCGTAATCGAAAAGATCAACTTTAATCAACTCAAATCTGGCAGTACCAGAAGGAATAAAAAAATGGGAATCTTTGTCTTTTATAAAATCACTGAAATCATGAAATAGTTCAAAAAATGGCCTATTTACTTCATTAATTTGAATACCTTTCAGATTCAATTCAAGTTTATGTAATAACTTGAATATTACTTCCGCTGCAGCTGCAGTTGTCAAAAACCAAGGATTCCCTTCTGAAGTATCATAACCATCATAAATATCTTCTGGGTATCTTCCTAAACCAACCCCTTTAAGTTTGTCTTCTATCCGATTAATAGGATATCTAACTTTCATATCAGATATAATAGCAGCCAATGAATTCAAGACCTTATCATGATCGACGTCAAAAGGTATGCTATCATAATCTGTTTCTAACTCATGAGAATGAAGTGCAGCAAGAATCACTGCTGAATCAAGGCCAGACCGATCTCCCAGATCAAATAATGCGGGACACTGAATAATATATGGTACTCTTTTGCTAACAAACCCAGAAGTTACTTCAATGAAAGCCTTCAAATTATCGAATACTAATTTTAACTCCTCGATGAACAATTCATCACCCAGGAACTTTCTTAGAAAATTAATACCATCATTAATAGCTCTCAATTGGACCATTGATGTATAAAAATGAAAAGAATTTACTTCTTCCCATAAATCAAAACCTTCTTTGTTCCAATTTTTAGTAATATATATAAGATCAGGTTTCACCACAGTTTCAACAACATTTTCAATGGAAATCAACCTAGAATTGATTATCGATCTATTCTGATATAGAAGAGTATTTAAAAACCCAAGGACAGCTACTGCCCTCAAGGCAGGCCCATCACGCTGAGGTCTTCCCCACCCTTCACGAAATACGGAATTGTCAGGGTGAAACTTTGGTTCACCTAGTCCACTCAAATCTAAATCATCAAATCTCCCAGATAAGTTCTCTAATCTTTGCAAATCACAATTGTTTTCAATATACGATTCTATAATATCAATTACTCTATCACCCCTCATAAAATCAGATTGATTAATGTACGTATTCAATGTCATCACAGTCAAAGCAGAATCCCTTGTCCATTGATAGAAGTAATCGGGGTTGGAAAAGGAAGGAGACGCAACTATAACCCCCTTTTTAACTTCATGTGTATCAAACACATCACTCAAACCACCTATATTCTGCAATATACGATCAATAAGGAAAGCCTTACGACTATTAATCCATATCTCCAAGTCATCAGCTTTTGAAAGTTTATTAACATACTTTAGATTGGAATTCGATTGGAATTGATTAAACCAAGTAAGATAACTCCTAAAAATTCCGGGGTAAGGAATTGAAATCGACTGTACATATGCAAAAAGATAAAATATAGGAACAAGTAAATCTATCCTCATTATCAATCTAACAATTCAGCCTTCGTAACCCAGCTATGATTGCAAATGAAACAGATACCAACGAAATTCTGTTTACAAAAAACAAGGGATCACCGTATAGCTCACAAAAAGCGACAACTGCAGGATTCGAACCTGCGCGGGCAAAGCCCAAAAGATTTCTAATCTTTCTCCTTAACCACTCGGACAAGTTGCCAGATTTTTTAAGCTTAAACCTTATTTTTGAATAGAAACAATAAAACATATATAACCCTAATTTCAATATGTAAATTTTCACTTCATTAAAAACGTTCACATCCATTTGCAAAAATATCATCTCAGAATACTAATAAAAGTACCTTCATTCTTTTGAGATACCGAAAATATTAATCAATATCGGGAAAAATTAAATACAATTTTCATATTTGAATTAAATTCTTATAGAATCAACAGAATCCAACAATAAAGCTGTCAAGGAAAATTTACACACAATTCAAAAGTAATAATCCTCCGAAACCTCTCATATAATTCTCACTCATTCAATAAACTGTTCAAAATCATCAAGATAAGAAAATATGATCAAATATTCTTCCCATACGACATTGTAACTGAATAATTCTCTACAATCAAATCAATTGCAGCAAAATCGCAACCAAATTTAGCGCTACGAACGAAAAAACTATTTCCAGAAAATTCCCAAAACAATTAATCAACCATAAGTGACATCTAAATTAAAAAGTCCGCTTGAAAGTAAGAAAATTAATATGAAAGATCCGAGAATACCGAACATTAAAAAAAATATCAACATCAACCCAACATTTCCAAATATAATATAAAATAGAAAAAATTTCATTTATTAAAATCGCCTATATCTACTCTATATTAAAAAGCTATTTTGAATATCAATGAACAAATACCAAATTTTAATCAAACATGACTACTATTCCTATCTGATTTTTCAATTTACTTTCATTCAATGGACAAAATATCAAGCAAATAATAAGAAACTCTATTCAATAAAAAAGAAAATCATTGTATTGACTTACTTCTCAGCAATTAATAGAAGAATTTCTTCATTTCAAATAGTACATTCAATATTGCGCTACTTAAATATTACAATAAAATATCCCCGCAAGATAGTAATGAAAATAATCACTCAATGAATTCTATAAAAAAAAATACTGAGCTACATCAATTATTAACCGAATAGCAGTCAGTTATATCTACAGAGTATGAAGTAGTTAATATATCTAAATTGGGAATGGGGGTTTTCTTGAAGAAATAACATGATTTAAGACTTTCTATTTTTAAATAAGGCAAATTAATTATAAAGAGATGGTCATGCCATTATTCAATAGTTTTCAAAAAGAGACTAAATATAATTACATAAAGAAAATTTGCCAAACGTGCTAAAGTATAACTGATATCCTACACAAGAGATTGTTAATTTCCATTTGTAGAAGAAAACAAAAGTATCTTGTGACAATCGTTTATGTTACATTTCAACGAAAATCATTGGACAACTACTAGTCAAATTCAATCTATGAAAATTTAGTAATTACATGGCTTACACTTAAGATTCTACTTTCAAAACGAAAATAAGATTATTTGCAAATTGAAGTTCAATACATTTTAACAATCCTGTCCAGAATGTAAAAAAACAAATGCTACAATATTGCACTTAATTAATCAACCATACTCATTATTATTGTACATATATCGAATTTGATTAATTCGCCCCTACAAAATCGCTACGCAACAATGTTTGTAATGATTAAAATTTAATCTAAATACTTCAATAGTTAATAATGCATACCCATAAACGATTCATAAATTGACGCTAAAGAGAACAATTACATATCCGTATTCTTACGATAATCGCAGATAATTAAACGCTACTTGGATATAATTTGATGTAATAATAGAACTTATCTAATTTGATGTTCTAGCATAAACTTTTCTTTTGTTTGACCCAATTTTGTTGTACTCAGAATTTTAATCCCGCTTTGTCTTTTTTTGTTACCATGTTAATTTATCAAATTCAAATATGGATAAATTAGAGAAACTATGGCGAAATGACTGGTTTTGGAATTTCTTCAATTACATGATGGATACCATGAGTTTTCAAATTCATCTGTTTATTTATAAATGAAATGGATCTCTTAGTAGGACTCGAATGGGGTTTTCTGATAGTAGGATGAACTTTCAAGATTTTTTAGTTGTCAATGAAGATTCTTCCTGATCATTTCCTATATATTTGATAAAATACAAAAAAAATTTTAATTTTTGCTTAGAAGTAATGAATTTCGATTGTACAATTCCATTCTCATATTTTTCTTTCCTTGTTGCTCTACTTCTTGTTTTCGGAATAAGTTTTTTTCAGTATGCGCAACTCCACGATGGATACTAATTGAAATTTAGATAAATTATTGCAGTATGGGTTTTATTTACAAGATCATAATTTTCAAGGTGAAATATCAATTCGTGTATTTGCAGGTATGGGTTTTTGTTTTTATTCTTTGGTAAATTGAATGAGATTATATTTCCTAGTGGTTGATATCAATCATTTTAGCTTTTATGTGTAGTATATTTTCATCCTTTGGTAGACAGCCGGTATAATTGGGAGAATAATTGGTGAAGAGACAGACTGATGAAAAGAGAAGATTGATTAAAAACTACCGCTAATTGAATGCACATTCATTATATATTAAAGATTTGGGAAGTTTTTGTCTGAGTAGAGTAAGCGAAGTTTTTTAGACGGTATATGTTTTAAATCGTGTTGGAGTTTCAGTTGGAATAAGTTTCAGTACTACAATGTTTGATAATACTAGTGATGATATCAAGCAATTGACTTGTTTGATATTATCATAAGGTTTTAGGCACTTTGATGTAATTGTAAATTGGAAATGACATTATTTTTTAATCAATATAATTGATCTTTTATACAGGATGCAATACACTTTTTCTGTTGCTTTTATCTTATTGGTAGTATTTTTGGATTTTGAGATATTGCGTAATTCGGAACACTGAATGGGGTCTTTGCTGATCATTTTCATTTTGGTACTTTTTAATGCAAGTAGTGATGTTCGTGATTTGTATTAACTTTTAATCAGTGTTCTTAATTAGAAGTTTAGGGAAATTTTTTGACTCTTAAAAATTGGATTAACATGTGCACAAAATTGTATTATCACAAGCATTTCATTTTTCGCAATTCCATAGGGCAAGGTGGGGATAGTCTGAAGTTTCAATTCGGTTTTTTATATCATACGATATCAAAGTTGATAGAAAGGTATATAAATGATATAGAAGTTTTGTTTTGAATTTTATTAAGCAAAAATGGTCGATTTCATTCCTGCAGTTATTACAAGTGATCATTTGGAAGTATTAATGCCACTTCTCGATGCAATTGTTCATGAGCCTGATCCAGAGGCCATTCGACCTTATCTAGATGAGGACTTTCCAATTGAGAAGTTGGATGATTACATTAGGACTTTTTCAAGACCGTCAAAGATTGAGGGATTTAGAGAAAGTGTTTTAGAAATTGCCAATGCTGCTTCAACTCCATCTCAAAATGCGAGGGAGCTACGTCTTTTGGCTGTGGCCCTTCTGTCTAGACTTGCAGCTCCAATTTTCACAAATTCATTGACATTAGTGAAAGATATGGATATGGATGAAAGAGAACTGTTGCTATGGAGTTGGAAGATGTCCCCTATTCCACTCAAAAGAAAAATTTTCAAATCTCTTTACATCATTGCTATAGCTGTGTTCGTTAGAGCAGCAACAGATTTACATAATTCAGCAGTTGGTTACTTCAACAGAGATCTTAGGAACGAATTATATGAAAATCAACCAAAAGATTTTTATGAATATGAAATGATGGAAAAACCCAAAGGTCAGAATCAGGTACTTGAATTACCTGATACTGATGTGGTGATAATTGGTTCTGGCTCTGGAGCCGGAGTGGTCGCTGAAACTTTATCAAATGATGGCTTTAAGTGTCTTGTTTTGGAGAAGGGTAAGTATTATCATCAATCTGAATTTAATTTTGATGAAATGGAAGGAGCACTGCTTTATGAAAATGAAGAGGCATTGTTCACTTCTGATTTACTGATGCTTATTTTGGCAGGTACCACATTTGGTGGAGGTTCAACTGTAAACTGGTCCGCATGTTTAAAAACTCCGTTTAAAGTGCGTAAGGAATGGTATGATGATTATGGTGTTCAATGGGCTGCATCGGAGATTTACGATAAGTCTATGGAATATGTGTGGAAAAAGATGGGATCATCTAATGCAGGGATCAAGCATTCGCATACCAACACAGTTATCTTGGAAGGTGGGAAAAAGTTAGGATATGCTGTAAGTGAGATAGCCCAAAATAATGGAGGACACCCACAGCATAATTGTGGACATTGTCATTTGGGTTGTAAACATGGAATTAAGCAAGGCTCCCAAGTACTTTGGTTACGAAATGCTCTGGAAAAAGGATGCACATTTATGGATCAATGTGAAGTACTTCGTATCAATCATAAGAATGGAAAGGCCATATCTGTTACTTGCAAAGACGTTTTGACAGGAGTTGAATTTGAGATAAGGGGGCCAAGAAAATTTATTGTAAGTGGTGGCTCTTTGAACACTCCAATTTTATTACAGAAGTCTGGATTCAAAAATAAACATATTGGTAAAAATTTGAAGTTGCATCCAGCCTTGACTATCTTCGGTGATTTTGGTAAAGATATCAAATCTCAACCATTTCTACATCCCACCATGACAAGTGTCTGTACAGAGTCAGATGATTTGGACGGAAAGGCGCACGGAGTGAAGATCGAGGCTCTACTTCATACACCCTTGTTGGAAACTGCTTTCTTCCCTTGGAATGGAAGTGATGAGTTAAGAAAGCGGTTGCTACAATACAATAGCATGAGTGCTTTATTGTTAATTGATAGGGATCTGGGGAGTGGATCAGTCACATATGATTCTAGTAAGCCAAATGCTATTGCTGTTGACTATTCACCTAATAAATATGATCGGAATGCATTGGTCAAGGGTCTGTTAACAGCAGCTGATATTTTGTATATTGAGGGTGCAAAGGAAATTATTCCATCGCAGTCGTTTTCACTCAAATTTACTTCCTCTAAACCAAAACAGGAAAGAAAAACTACTGATGACGACTTCGTGAAATGGAAAAAAAAGTTATCGAGCTTTCCAATCGATACACAAACAGTTGTTATAGGATCAGCTCATCAAATGTCATCATGCAGAATTTCTGGGAAAGGACCAAGTTATGGTGCCTGTGACACTAGAGGCAGATTATTTGAGTGCAAAAATGTATACGTTGCTGATGCGAGTGTTTTGCCAACAGCAAGTGGTGCTAATCCTATGATCACCATTATGGCAATAGCCAGATTGATCGCTCTAGGAATTTCTAAGGATTTACAACCACAGGCTATGCTTTAATTTTATGATTAACTATGTTTTGAATATTCTTGTTATGATACATAATTGTAGTTATGGTAATGTTACCTCGAATTTCAGATCTAATCGGAAGTTGAAGTTAACCATTCAACTTGGTTTGAAATAAATTTGCATAACTCATCCATGTTTGAATTTGAAAATCGAGCAAATTTCAATTTCTGGATGCATAGAGCAGTTTTCATATGTTGCCACTGAGTAAGTTCGAAATCTTTGGAAGGAGAGGTAGATCTTTCATTTTTGAAGCCATTGTACAATTTATACTTCAATTTCAAGTTCTCACTGTCGAAGATGTCATCCTTACCCATCAAATCTAAAAGATCAAGTTTCGGGTAATTACAATGAATGGCAAATAAGGGAATCTTGTTATGAGATTCAAAAGCTTTTTCTTCTAGCTTTTTAAGTCCTGTAATTTGCAGCTTCAAATCAAAGTTTTCAGGATATTCTGACATTTTCTTGAGTACTTCCTCCTCAAACAAGGAATTATCAATAATTGGATCCTTCTGACCCATTCCAACACCTTGGAACTTGTTTTCGGCGTTAAAATAACCCAATGTTAAAATAAACGATTTAACTTGGTAATATTTTTCATTTGTTACTTCTGCTGCTGTAACAAATGTATCTTTATCTCCTTCACCTTGCTCACCTTGTGAAAACAATTTGTAGTATAAATTTGGCCCGTAAACGTTGTAAAATAATGATAGCATGAGTGTTTTGCCGTGAGTTTCCTTGTTCATGATAAGCTGGCCAGACTCAGTGGAAAGATCAGGAATTGCTCCTTCCAAATCGTGAAATGGAACTGACTCTATATCCTCCTCCTCTATGTTGATATCGTGAGTCGTAGACCCCTTCAATGGAAATCTTCCATATCGCACTCTGTGTAACTCATTCACTTCGATTCCTGCGATCTCATAATATTTTGGAGAGGCAGTTCGTTTCCAATAATCGGGCCAAGTAATCATTCCATTGTTTTTGTAAAGGTCACTTTCAAAAATATTTTCAGGTTTCATAAGAACAAAATTATCAGAATCTAAAAGGAGAACGTGTTGAAATGATGTTGCCATTATGGCCAAAGATTTGTATTGATAGCTTTTTATTCTTGTCTGCCATTTAAGCATCACGCTTGATCCTAAAACATCTGGAAGTGGCAAACAAGTTGCATTCAACGGCCGCAAAATAGTAGAGCAAAATTCATGCTCTAATTCAAGTTCTTCAAACGAAGGTATCAAAACTTCGACTGGTAAAGTAGATCCTGCATCTCTCAAAGATAAAATAGACAAGTAAGAGAGCCATGAATACTTTCCTCCACCTACCATAACTATGCCATAGGTATTTTTTTTGTACATGGAAGTCGGAAGTTTAGAAGGTAAATTTTGTAAAAGATCATAGTGCTTGCTTTTGAGCTTGTGAAATATTTCATCTGAAATTATGGATTTTGACAAAAGTGCTTCTTTAGTTAAAGGCCCATTTATTTGATCGCTCTTATCAGTATATTTGATCGCATCCCCAATATTCTGAACATTTAACTCTTGGTGATCAATAATGTTGAAAATATTTTCCCAGAACTTATGAGAATCCTTTGATTGGTGAGCACCAACGGTAGGTTTGTTGTAATGCAAAGTCTCCTCTTCCTGATTTTTCAAGATGGTGTTGCTTAGATCGCCAAGATTTCCGTACACTAAAATTAATATAATCAAAAGTGTAATTGCAGCACCAAGATATACACGAACTTTGACTCGTGGTATTCTTTGCATAACGAAAATGATGTTTTTCAGTAGCAATTTTAAACTCTCTTTGAAGAACAACTAATTAGTACTCACTGTTGGGGGGAGGGGGTTGATACAATAATGAGTATTAACAATTTGATTCCTCTTTAGCAAGTATATTTAGAGTTGGATGAATAGAAAGGAGTTTTTGAATATGCAGAGGTTACAATCTTGTTTAGAACATTTTTTATCGCGTTGAAGCAAAGGTGGTCGTCCGTGGCACGTGTCAGGATTTATTTCTAGACTAGAACTTATCGAACTGTCAAGATGTCATACAATGGGATAGGTTTACAAAGTGCTAAGGGCTCAGGAACGTCGGGATATGTACAAAATAATATTGCAAGATCTGGAAGTGATCCAGATGATGCTATATCATCGAACCATTATAAAAGGAGGCAGCGCCAGAGAAAGATAGAATCTCAAGGTGGCGTTACAAAAGTCAAGCAACTGCAGAGCCAAGGCAACTCAAAAAGAGACAGTATAAGGGCATTGGAGATTAAATGTATGGAACTACGTGATTTGCTTGAGGACGAAGGAATAGAAGAAGATTCTATCAAGTCACGAATTGCTGCATTACGGGAATCGTACATCCAAAATAACCTGGATAAAGGGGAAGAATATAAAGACAAAATACCCAACAACGTTGAATCTGATTTAATAATAGAAAGCAAATATGAGAGGAGGTTCACAAAGGATAAAAGCTTACAACAAATACGGAATAATAATAGTTGTTGAGGTAGGTGCGGGTTACAAGACCAATCAAATAATCAATTTCATCTCATTCACGATTATTGAACAGGGTAATGATTCATGGGAACCCTATACTGCTCAAATTATATAGAGTTGCGTCCAGTACATTTGCCTGGTCTGCAGCAATATGATGTTCATTAATTTGTAACAAAAGATTCAGAGTCAATTGTCCAAAGATCATCCGTAAACAACCTAAACCTTGATTTGGATTGTAGTGTTGGCGGTTCTCTAAGTGACTTTGGTAATCTTTTACCTTTTGGACCTCTAGTTCTCCTGTCTGTTTGATTTTTCAAAGTCTTAGATTCATCAGAACCTTCTAACGTTTTTTCTGTTCTTGTGTTCTGAAGATTAGGATTGACCATGCCTGGTAAGGCAATACCACCATACATACCTTGTAAGTTAGCTGCAAACTTCTTTTTTTCTGATGAAAGTTTATTAGTATTTACTGATGGTTCTTGCGTGGAAGAATGTAAAACACTATTATTCTCGGTTGTAGGTTGCTGAAACAATTGTTGAAATGCAGCTATTTTAGATGACAACTTTTTTGGTTTTGGTGGTGGGGCTTTACCTTTTGGTTCGACTTTATCTTCTAAATTTGGAACCTTATCGTCTGAAGAGGACTTTCCTTTGACTGGGCGAGTTGGAATTTTCGGTTGTTTTGAATTAGATTCTTCCATCAATACGCTCTTTACACTCGGTCTATTTGGTACTCGGGGAAGGATGTCTTTTTTCAGTTCAGACTTCTCAGAAATTGAACTCTCAAAACTTTCCTCTTTCACATCCGATGGTAGCCTTTCCAAATTTTCCTCTGATTTTTGGGAATCAAATATGTTTTTTTTCATATCATGAACATTATTATCAAGGCTTTCATTTCCATTCATTCCATCTGGAAAGTTTGCCGAAGAGGACTCTCTATACGATTCCTCTTCCTTATCTTGCAGTACAGTTTCCGCATCATCATTGAATAGTAAGTCATCATCAGATTGTTGATTAGGTTCATCTTCGTCATGCTTGAACGTAATCTTAGTGTTAGAATTCCCTGGTGTCTTTTCACCATCTGCTGAAATATCTGCTTCCTTATCGGAATCAATTTCAGAAGCTAACTTGCAATCACTTTGATAAGTTTGCTTGTTTGAACCTAATTCTTCGTTTCTTTCAAGCTCTGTTTCTTGTTCATCTTCACCCTGGGATTGATATTTGGCTTCTTGGAAATGTTGTTCCAGATCTTCATCAGAAAATTTATCTTCCTTAACTACTTGACAGGGTACATCTGTAGAGTGTTCGTGTTCCTTATACTGTTCTTCCTTCTTTATGGGCTGATCTTGCTTTTCTTTTGATGAAAGACTTTCTTCATCTTTTACTTGTGTATCAAATGAATGCTTGGTTCGTTTGCTTGGTCTAGTCGGTACCTGTGGAATTTGCAGTTGAGGTGAACTGTCTGTAAAAGAGGGAACTTTAACCTCAGCATTTTCGATCTGATCATCTGATGGAGCATCAAATCCATCCTCTTTCTGAATTGATTGAGTTTCAATATCCAGATTTACATCTGCATCAATTGAATCTTTCACCAGTCTGATTGGTCTTTTGGGTATCTTGGGAATTAGGTCCAGCATCTTGGGGTGTAGTAGTGACTGAACTTTGTTTAATTCCAATTGCGCGTAGTGTACATACAAAGTAGGGGGTACAGTAAACATGGAAATTATGCTTATTGGCGAGTTGAATAATACTTAATAGCAAATAACTAAACAAAGTAGCCTATTCAATTCCTCATACGGATTATGAGTAATTAAGTCTGAAAATGTCGTTGAAAACGTAGTAAGAGTTGCCATCAGGGATCAAATGGAACACTTGAGAATAACGTTGTGCATTCTGCTCTTCGTCAATCAACAACTCACCAGTAACCATCACCAAAATGTCTCCACTGGGTGAAGCTGGTTGTGCATCTAATGTAGAGATCCTATGAGCAACCTTTTGAAAGGGCAAAGAAACTAATTTTTCAACAATATCTTTAGCACCTTGTAATTGAGATGTTTCAAATGTTAACATGGATTGATCCCTGTACAAATTACCCAACTGAGTTCTATCTGAATCGAATTGTTGGTAGTAAAATTTGCAGAACTCGTTGGCAACTGTGTTAAAATCAACTGTTAAGTTAGTATGCAATAATTGGAATATAACACACTGAAATGAATTACAGCTTGACAATTAATCCATTTGAGCCATTCTTCTTCGAGACAAGGTAGTCTACCTCGAGACTACTTACCTGACATGATGTTTATTGGTGGTGAATCTAAGGTTAACTTTCGTTAAAGAAAAGTTAAAAATCTGTGATCGCGGTATCCAATTTTTGAAGTCTCAAGTTTACGCTATAAAATATTCTGATCATACTAGTTGAGAGTAGTCTTTCAAGATACCCTTCATGTGAGTATTGGTAATCTTCCCTCTTCTTGCCTTTTTCTGTTTCTTCTCTTGTTGTTGTGGCTTTTTAATCAAGAGATTAGGGTCAGCACCTGTTGGTTTCAAGTTTTGGTCGATTAAAGCTTGGTATAAATTGTCAGGTAGCTTAACTCTACTCCACATTTCTTGGAATTCATCATCAACTGTATCCAACGGACCACCCAAATTTGCCCAAATGAGCCTTGGTGCGTTTTCCTTTTTATTCCGTAAAACTAGAATCTTATTCTCTGATTCCAACTCCGTGATCGCTGCTAAGCAACCACTCCAACCATCTCGTAGTTCTTTCACTGATGTACCCTTGAATGTAGGTTGTGGCCACAAGTAATTAAGAAGATCAGTTGAATTATTTATGTTGTGCAATGATACGTACTCTAACGTTTTATTTTCCTGGTCGTATTTAATACGATCTATCTCTTTGAGTAAAGGAAGCAAATTTTGACTAACATCAAATGACATGTAATTCTGTAATTTTGATAAAGATACTGGATGATCATGTTGTTTTATAAATTCAACTGCTAAGTGTAATTGAGTTGACAAGTGTGACCCGGAAATTTCACCCATGGCAACCTTTTGTCTCTTTATGGCTTCTGTAACTGAATCCGGTGTACCAGACCTTTTCGGATTGTTATCATTGCGTGAAGTATTGATTAAAGGCAGGTTAGACCTAGAAATGGGACCAACTGGTCTTCTTGCAACTGACACAGAAGGGCCACTCTTGATTTTGTTTTTGAATGCTGATAATTGTGCAGAAAGATCAGACATGACGTGAATTTTATGCCTGTCTTTATTCTTACATGTACCCCTACATGAGATTAATCAGTAATAATGTTACCCGGATTTGAAATACAAAGTATATAAAAGAACAAAATTTCGCGTTTAACTCGAGATGTGGATTTTTGTTAGTCTTGTTGCCTATTCTAGGAGATTTGTCTCTAAGTAGTAAGATTTAATGAATATTCTAAAGTGAATCACAGTTCTAGGTATCAACCTATGAATTCTCCAGCTTTAAAACCATCGCTGTTCGAGGTCGCCGCTGATTTTTCAGGTCAGGCAGATCCATGAAATGGTGATGACCTGATGCCTGGTACATTTTAATTTGAATCCCATACATTCAAGCTAAATAATTTTCACCCATCCTTCCTCTTCGAATCCTTTCAGTTCTTGTAAACTCTTCCATCGGATCAAAAAGCTCGCCTTCTAATATTCTTTCTGCAAAAGCTATGCCATCTGGTGTACCTAAGTCAATTTTTCTTGCCCATAATAAGTTCTTATACATCCCCGAATCAGTGAAGTCGACAATTAAGTTCTGGATTTTCAACTTACCTTTTGGACTTGAAATACTCTCGTCTTCTAGGTGATATTCAAGATCATCCTCATCCTTTTCCCGATGTTCCTTCTCCTTCAGTAATGTGTAAAGTTCAGAATCCTCATTACAAATTAATGCTTTTAACATTATTTCAACCATTCTTTTGTTTATCCAAATCATAGAGGACATGTTAACGTATTTCAAATTAACTTTGCAATTCGAATGAGGATTGAAACATTTTGAGAGTCGGGATTGTATTCCATGTACTTTAATTATCAGGCTAAGTATCTCATCTTCATTGATCTGTCTCAAGTAATTACTATTGATGGATTTCAAATTCAAGTCACTTAGATAAACTTTTCCATCTCCTTTGTTAAGGTATGATATATCAGTAACGGCTTGGGGTAAGGGGGGTAATAAACTATTATACTTTAGGATTGGTTTAGTGAAAGCACCTAAAGAGCGAACTGATGAAGCCGAAGAACCTGATTGCTGGAAAGCTTTGAAAGTACCTACGAAATTGTTTCTTATCGAAGTATTGGAATTCAAGATAGTGCTTTGACAGTGGTTATCCAGATTAGTGTAGCTTCCAAACCCAAAACTGAAGATGCTACCTTCATAATTGAAAGGGTCGTCTATCTCCTCAAAATTCATTATTTCATCAATGCTTTTGATCATACCTTTAGGATAATTGTTCATTAAATCAAAATTTTGATACTTGTAAATTGTTGCTCTGCTTATTTCATAATCAATTGATAAGGATAGATTTCCTAAATTCAATGAATCAATATTCGGACATAAATTGATGAGATGTAGAATATAACCCACAGGAACGTCCTTCGAAAATGCATAACTCAATAAAAACTTGTTAATCACAGGATGCTGAGGAGAGATACTCGTCGAAGATTTATCACTTTCATTTTCAATTTGGCGATCAGTTCCAAATAACTTTCTAGATTTCAGACTTTCAATGATACTCAAAGAATGTTTCCTTTTCTTCTCTCGGAGATATTTGAATGGCTTTGAAAATCTTTTCGTTGCAATTGAGTACTTGCTTGAAGTGACAGATTTCGAGGAAGAATTCAGATACTGTGAATTAGATGCGATCTTTGTTAAACTCGTGGAAGAATTATGATGAATTGAGTACAAATGATTATTCTTGTACTTCCAATCTCTCCATCCGGCGAGTATCTTTTCGGATACAAATAGATCCTCTTCGTCGGAATTTTCTTCTGTCCCAGCAATTCCAGTTACAGACGTATCATTGTCTTCCTCAACATATCCAGGCTGAATTCCAGACAAGTCAACTAATTTCACGTATTTCCCAACTTCAGAATTTAATCTCAAGTAAGATATGAATTGTGCAAAACGATATGTTGAAGTGAAGGAAAGATTCTGATAGTAATATGGTTTTGAAAAGAAGTAAAAAAGTTTGCAGGTATATAGACAATTCTTGTAATCTCCCTTGTCGTCAATCAAAAAAAATATGAAGTCAAGTATCTCGATAGGTAAGTTTTTGAATTCTCTTTTCGGATGTGCTAATATGTGTGAATCTTTGGAGATGAGATTATTAACAATCAGAGAATGTGTTCCACCAGTCGTATTTGAGTGAGATTGTGGTGATCCACTTAGGTAAGGATTACTTAGTCGTAACGAAAGGGTTTTCGTGACATCACTTAGTAAAGATTTGTATTTCATTTTGAAGGAAGAGCCTGTCTTGTGTGGCTTGATATTCTTTGAATTCACGGTTTCATTATTTTGGATTAATGTGTTCACTTCATTCTGGCTCAACGGTACCAATGAGTGGGTGCGATAATCATAACGGGCATGAGGGTTGAGAAGTGAGCGATAAGAAGGCAAATGTGATCTGTAATCAATGGTCTCTGTCATATTAATGCAGTCTTACTTGTCTGTAATAGTAAAAACAATAAATGAACTATTCAAATTCGATAATGGATAGCAAACGGAAGACGAAACCGAACTGATGTAAAATTGCTATCTCTTTGGACAAGCCAATGATCAAGGATCAAGAGTAACTTTCAAAAAGCTATCAATGCGTCGTGTGATGGGACAGATATATAGGAAAGATGAAGATTTTCGACAATATTTGTACAATTGTTGGTAGCTGGAGTGATGAAACTGTGTATTAAATAGGGGAAGATCCCTGATTTCTGTGGGGTCGATCTACAATAACGCCGAATCAACTGCACTGGGAAAAGGACAACGGTATACAATAGGATGTAGGTCAAGCGGCGTGTGGTTGGAGCGATTATATCCACTAGCAGGTTAGTAGTCAATTAGATTTTATTGACTTAGCGTTATCGTGCATAATTGTTATCGTGTGGATCTTACTGTGGGGCTGTGAGGGATGATGGTGGGGCCACAATTTTATAGAAAAAACCGCAGTTCGCCACCAACCACTAGTGTGACTCGAAGCACATCAAGACAACGTTAAGTCAACCAACAGATCATCTCTAAGTTTTACATGAAGATTGAAACAGTAATGTATGGCCTACAAAACAGAGTATATCCATCGAGATGCACCACCTGTTGTTAGAGTGTAACCAAGGTGGACCTGTTTTATGGCTGGCTGCACTTGCATCCCACATTTCTTAAATTTAACCTCGGATGCCCGATAGTTTTGGTGTGAACGGCGGTATTGAACAAGCGACCACAGCAAAAATTGCTTGGCTTGTACTTTCACCCCTCCCCCTCATCCCCTCCACCTAGATTTGGAATGAGGGGCTTTGATAACCGAAATTTTTCGAGGTAAGATGTACCTAATTAGTCGCAATTTTTGTGAGCTTCAAAAATCTTATCTGTCTCGAGATTAATCGTTTATGTATTTCATTATATTTCCAGAATGGATTTTCTATGGAACGTTGGACAAATTGAAAATTGGAAGGTCTTCATAGATACTGTAAAGTGGTAAATTTTATCATCAACAGGTTAAAGATTTTGATCACTTTCCACTAATATAATGCAAATAAATTGTTTCGGTAAGAATCAGTTGGAACAAGTAACCTAATATGTTTAACATATAATGGAATTCAGGTTATCTCAACCATGTTTTGAACTTTCCTATAGAGATTATGTTCCTTGAAAATCATTTTAAATGACTTGATTTCTCTGAATTTTTTCATAATCGTAAGATTCATGTTTTTTATTCTTTTTTTTTAAAATTTTGTAGTTTGATTGAAGTTGGGATTTTAGGTACATCAGCTCTTTCTAAATAGTAAACATAGTGAAAATAAGGAATCCTTCCAGAAAACTAGACCTATTGTTGATATATGTATCTTTTTACAGCATATGTGCAATTCTGCCTTGATTGGTTATTATGTCGCGCTCCAATTAGAACATTATTTCGAGGCACGATTATGCAGAGGTCTCGACCAATACAAAAGTGAATCATTATTTGAAGGGAAGTTTAAGAGAGTTGTAAAATTACGCCCCAATTAATCATTATATGTGGCATGATCATTATCGGGTGCATAATTTTCTTCAATTACTTGGGAAATATTACACTACGCGAATTCTTAATAAGAACCCCTGATAATAGAAGAAATGGGAATAGAAAGGAAGCCTTGTCTGATGTAGCCGAATTTGTTTCAAAGTGAAAAATCCTCGAAGAATAAGAATAATAAATAGAACACATTGGTCTAATATGTTGCGAAGATAAGAGTTGAGAGCTCCATGGATGCGCAAAGTGACACGAAAAAGCAGCAAGATTTCCCGCAATTTAAGGAACAAAGCACCACATGCAGGATTAGTGGTTTTTTGAACACAACAACTTGCGGTTGTCTGTCTGAGTCTCGTAATTTGAACGTGAAAATTTAGGCTAGTTTGAGCGCATGCCTTCTAGCACCACTTGCATATACATTAATTATATCTATCAAAATATGAGGATGATGCCTGACAGAACGTAAATATTTGTAACTGCATTGACATTAAATCGTTTCGCTTCCGGCCGAAACAGTTCGAGTTTTCGGTCGCTTACTATCAATGTTCAAAATTCTTTTCATTTGGTAGGTATCTTCGGAATTGTGCAAATGTGGTACATTATGGTCTATGTCGCATGATTTAGGCACAAATTCAATAGTGTCTCCTCGCCTAAACAAAGTGGTGACAGAACCACAATATTCTCTAAATTAAAGACTTGAGGTGATGCCTTGCAGCTGTGATCAAAAAATGTGGAAGGGGTATAAACACTAGTAGAAGAATAGCAGTTAGTTATGAACCTGTGCTTTGATATTTCCCAATTAATAAATAAGCATGTGTACCTTGAGGCATTGGGGTCACAGAATTTGCCGCAGTGCGTGTAGTTTTATCTTTAAGCAATGCCGACTCCCCCAAGAAGTAGTTTGTTTATCCGCCTGGATGATTTATGAATTCATCTAATGCTCAGGTTAGTCTATACCCTAGTGGTAAAGTTGACATTTTTCCATCATATTAATTTTGACCGATTTATTTTCGCATGAGGCTTCAAGCCGATTAAACTTTAAACGTCATCGAACAAATTAATCTGAGGGCCTATCTCACAACTGGATCAATCATCTCACCTACACTCAAAAGTAGTTGACAAATTTTTTAAACGCAATGTGTGTGTCTTACTGCATTCTGCATTCTGCATTGTGCATGCATAATGCGAACCATGCATATGTAGAAAATAATACCCCTACTATTCAGGGTAGTCAGGTTAGAAGTGTTATGACAAAAGGTCGCCAAAGGGTCCATTTGTATACCCATGGTGCAGCCCTTGTACGAAGAAGGTTATTCAAACATGTCTAGATTGGGATTTTTGCATATTTTCGGGTTTACTAACATTGCCGGAAACCCGGGACCCTCACTTCTTAAAAAATTCTACTAACCTTTGTTCTTTGTCTGCCTACCTGCCAGTCTTTGTCTCTTTGCGTCTATTACTGCTACCGCCTCGCTATCGATACACTATAATAACTTTACTGTAGACAGCGCAAATTGCTTATATAGTGGACCTAGTCGTGTCAATTTGTCTTACCCAATCTTAACTTTAGATACAGTAGAGTTTACAAAATCTGGACTTAATAAAGGAAATCAGTTCGTGGTCATCAAGTTCTTTATTTGATTAAGCAAATGAAAGGTTTGTGGATGGTTTTTTTTTTGAACAGTGATTTAGAAGTGTACCTTGTTCCCTTCAACTATTCATATTCAACCTACACAACCTGAGCTTTTCCGATCTATCCGTGAGTTACTTCTATAAGCCATAGCTTCTGGCCAGTGAATATACTCTTCGAAACCATTCAATTCGAACCTCCCCAGCAAAAGGATTTGAGTTACCTGGGGCTAATTCTTTTTTGAAGAAGAACAGAGCAGAGATCTTGAGATTCAATATATTCAATTATTACAGTGATAAGATCTCAGGAACCTATTCAGCCTTTCCGAAAACAGGCCGATTGAAAGAAGCAGAAATTTACATTGAACTGCCTTGGGAGACTAAAGAAGCATGTCAACATCAAAACTATACCCAACTTACTACGGATATGTAGGCTCAACAAAGGATGCATTATTAATAATTCAGGAGATTGTGGATAGGCAGTTGGAGTTAGTCCCCAGAAGACCGCATGAAAGAGAACGACCCAATCTCATAAAGTCAGGCAATGTTTTTGTTTTCATCGAAGAACACTCTGGAATAAAAAGATGGACTGATGGAATAGCCTGGTCACCATCACGAATATTAGGAAGGTTCCTTGTCTATCGTGAACTTGATAAGCATTCTTTGAGTGAAAAAGACGATAAGAAGAAAAAAAAAAGGAAAATCAGTATGAATCAAGATCCTTTAGATAATTCAGATTCTGTTTCCAAACTGAAACCATCAATTCCACATGCACAACAACTTTTGCAGAAAGAAAATTCAGCCGACCCTCAAAATAGAAACTTGGTTGGTACTCTTCTCACTTCATATGTGTTTAAAGATCAGGGGTTAATCAAAAAAACGTTGAGTTTAACTACAACTTCAAAAGATTTGCATATAGATAAGAGAGAAGCAAAGCAAACTATACATCTTATTAGTTACTACAATGCGGATGATGTACTTAATGGAAAGTTACAAAGGCCCTCTAAAAGTGATTTAAAAGATTCCACCATTTCTACCGCGTTATGGAACTCAGTTAAAGATTCTTCATTAGGGGGTAAAATTCCAATAGAGGACGAAGCTTACTATTTCTTGGATACAAATTATCAATTGCAAAACATGTCCTTGCTACAACAACAACCTCAGCATTCACAAGGTATGATGGGTTCTGTTCAGCATCACACACGCCCACAACAACTGCACCAACATCAACATCTTCCTCACAATCAGCATCAACAGCAAATCCAGCATCATCAACCACAGCACCAAATCATGCCACCTCAACATGTACTGTTTTTACCCCAAAAATATTCCGTACAGACTCTGAATGGCTCCATGTCTGAATCAATGCCAGCAAACTTCACTCGTCATAACTCGCATCCCCCTTCCCATGTAACTACCAATCAACAATACTTATCACCAATCGTTCAACAAAATCAAACCCAACAAACCACTCAGTCCTCATTGCACCAGGGAATTCCGGTGGAATATGGTCAATATTCTAATACTAATAATGTTTCCGTAAAGAGAGAGGAAGATCAAGGTAATAATTCGGTTGCAAATTCAAATGAATTGACTTTCATAAACCCTTTTACAGGAGCACCTCACCAGTCGAGCTTTTCGTTTGGGAATCTGAATTCTGTTCCTGTCACAGGAACCAGCACATTAAACGGAGGATCTGCTCCGAGTTCAACAACTGCAGGAAGTGTGCCTATGTACAATATGAGTGGCCCTCAACAGTTTCATCCTAGTTTTGTTCAAAACCTGATATCTACTCAACAACATGAATCTAATGTAGGAGCTTCAGGAAGCACAGCAAATTCATATTTTCCACAATATCCCCAACATTATCAACAAGTTTACACCAACCAGCAGCTACCCCAACTGCAGCAAGTACCTGCTCCACATCCTCCACAACAATCACATCAATCCCAACAACAGCAACAGCAGAAGCAATCGCAGCAACAAACACCGATTGCACCACAACAGTCACAGTCAGCTGCATCACAACAATTACAACACCTGAATTCAGCTTCACAACATCAACAACAATCATCACAGTCTCAACTTCCACAACAAGTACACACACAGCCACAGCAACCTCAAGCACATCACCAACAATTGCTGGGACCTAATCCGGCACCTGGACATGTTGTTCCTCCGAATCAACAAACGCAACAATTACAACAACAATATCATATGGGTTCAATATCAACAGCTAGCGATCAATTTTCAATGAGCGCGGTCTCGAACAGCTCCGTTAGTTCAGTTACAAACAACATTCCACATAGCAGTTCCACATCTAATAGCTTTAGTGGAACATCTGGAATAAGTTCCAAAAAAAGTTTTCGCAGTAATAGTTCTGGAACCACGAATAACTTAGGTGGTGTGAGTGCAAATAATTCTAATGGGGGATGGTTTACTACAAATCCTCCAGCTAATGCTTCAGGAGCTTTTGGAAATGCACCACCACCTCATAGTAATATAGGTGAAGCTGGTGACAGTGGGTCGTACTTTTCAGGACCTTCAAATCATGTTTATCATCCGGTCAGCAATTCTTCAGGAAATGGTACACATTCTAATTTGGCACATGGCCATCATCACTTCTATCTTACACCTTCTTACCCCATGTCTACAGTTTCTACAGGGATTTCCGGAGGTGGCACAATAGGTGGAACTAATGATGAACCTACACCTGTTCCTGCACCTGTTCCTGCTACAACTGCAACATCAGGAACCACTTCAGCAGGTTATGGATATCAAGGGACAAATTAATTTTATGAGTAAAAAGCACTTTTAACTGAATTTCAAGTGCCTATTTTCAACTAAATTTATATATACACCTGAAAATCTTTCCTATATGTATTTATATAATAATTTAAGTAATGATAGTGTGTATTCTTGGAGTTCTTGTAGACAGCTTCAATCAGAAGCGAGAGGAAATGTCAAACAATTAGCCAACATTAAACTGCATCGATGGAATTAATTAAATTTGGTAGTCATCAAGTCACCCTAAATTTTGAACCTTCTTTTTAGTTATTCTGCATCAAGACAACCAGATGATACCAAGTTAGGTATTTTATGGAATCTGAGATGTTTCGGGTTTTGGAACAATATTTTTGCATAGAAGTTCGCAAGTATCCGAAATCTATTCTTCAATTACGTTGTCAATCTGGTACTTCCCTTTGTTCCGAAAGTTAACTTTTTAGATCATACATCACGAAGCGTAAATAGCGAGCAATTATATTTTATGAGCTGACATTGACATGTGGCTCTATTTTACAGAAGGGAATTAGAGTTGCGCAATATGACTTCAGCGGATATTTGATATACCAGTATATATTTCTGGTTTTAATTGCTTAGAATTATGCTGAACGGTTCAAAATTATTCGGAATTCAATTCAATAGAAGAGGTGAAGCTATACTCAAGCATTCTAATGTAATTTGTCTAATAGTTTGGGCACTGTTGGAATGCTGGGTCTAGAGTTACTGGTGGACGGAACTTAAAGCCACTTTTCTGTACAGGAATTTACAACATCAAAAATATTTTATACACTGCACCTTAAACTCGTATAAAGTTGCAGAGTCAACTTTGTGTTGGTCATCAATTGTATGGAACAACCAAAGTGAGGGGTGTGGGCCACAGTGGCTTAGCCCATATTAAGGAGTTTGCATAAAGTGCAATTTTACGCCTTATTTTCTGTTTGGGGTATTATAATATTTTACAATCCACCAAATATGATAGCAAAATGAGATAAAGATGTCAAATTGGGCAAGTCGTGTAATTATGTATTTTTAGGTACAGCACTCCACAAAATGAAACACAGAAACAATAGAAATGTTGATTAGCGGCATTTGTATGCAAATTTAGTTTTTTTTTATTTATTTCATCCTGCAGGCTATTTTCTCTGTGCAAGGGCAGACACATTCAAGATTCGAACACTCGCATGAAGCCTCTCTTCACAAAAAGTACTAAACTATGAATCTCAACGTGGACCTTTAGAAGCTTTTATATTTTATACGTAGGTGACAACCTTAAATACCTCTAGAGATCCCATAAGATTGAGTTGTTGATGATCTGAACACAAGAAAATTACCACCTTAAAATGATTTACCAAATACGGCTTAAGCAGAAATTTGAGCCGATGTTGCAATTTACAAAGTGACCCAAAAGTAAAGACTTTAAGGTAACCGACGCTTACCGCACTCACCTATACTTGTCAATTGCTTCAAATATGTTCGACTACTAATCACATTGAAATTTCGCTACTTATTAACATTTTATGATTCATTACAATTCTATATTCTTTAAAATCAAGCCAAAATGAAAGTAACCTAATTGTTAGGCTTTAAGAAGGAAAAACTTGATTAGAAATCAAGTATGCAAATTCCTGAAAAACGTTGATATAATAGATCCAAACGAACTGAAGAGAGCTAAGCAAATTAGAGCTTCTGAAAATTTCAAACTCCTTTTGCAAGATCAAGGTTGTATACCATAACTCACCATTTTAATAAATTTTCCTTAGATTGATAGACACCTGTTTCTAGTTATGAAAGTTATTGTTCTCTATAAATACTGTTTCCATGAAGAAAGTTCATTCCAAGCGTAATTCGCTTATACCATTAAGCTCATTGAAATCTTCAAGATCATCCGCATTTTTAATCTTAGTATACTTCTTCAAGGAGTCTAATATTGATGGATCTCCTTTAGCAAAATATTCTTCGAGATGCTTGTGGATCATGGAAATATATTTCTCACAATTACCTAATTGTCTTTGAGATTCAACGAGTTTTTGCTCGAACTTTGTTATGTTGGTTTGTAATTGAAGTTGTGCTTGTTTTTTTCTCTGTCTACACTTAGATGCAGCAATTCTGTTCCTTTCTAACAAGCGTTCTTTCTTCCATGCAGCAGTGCCCGGAATAGGTCCATTGTTTGGGTTGTAAATAACTTCATTATTGTAAATCAATTGATGATTTGGTGGTGGTACACCTGCCGCATCAGAAAGTGAAGCAGGTAAACCCATTTCGCCTTCGCCTCTAGATTCATTTTGTTCAATTGAAACGTTAGATGAATGGACCAAGCCTGAACCAGTATTGTCTGATAAATCACCACCAATTAAGTTAACCGAAGATGGACTTCTCTTGACGAATTTTGGGTCAAGCGGGTCTAACACCTCATGTGTGGTCTGAACTGACACTTGAGGATGTGGCGGAGGTCTCGAGGTAGCTTGTTGTGGAACTGCTTGTTGCAGAATCATTCCGTTATTATTTTGACCCACTGCAGGGAAGTTATTCATCACCATCTGATTATTAAACCCATTCAACTGCCCGTTCACAATGGAGCCTTGTGGTGGATGTGCAAGTGACTGGCTGACCTGAGCAGGCACTGTCTGGGTATGCTGAATTGCTTGTGGTGGTTGAGAGTGTGTATTCAGTGTTGAACCTAGGCTCTGATTTTGAGGTACACGAGCAACATGGTGTACTTGGTTTGAACCTTGAGAAGTTCCATGATAATGTGAGCTGTGGTGGGAATAGTAACTTGGAGAAGGGAACTCATCCAGAGCATTGAGTTCGTTCTCAAAGAATGCTTCGTGGTTAATAATTTGACCAATTTGACCATTAGAAATAGAAATTCTGCGTCTTCTTGGGACTCCATCACTAGAATAGTAAGGGAACATCATCGTGGAGTCCAAAATGGGGGGATTTGTGATGGGATACGAGCTAATGTCGAAAGGGTTATGGAATGGAAATGAAGACTGAAAGTTAGAGAAGCTCATGGTTTCGTGTTGATGTCCGTTGTTAGGATTGCCTGAGGTAGTTGATGAAGTAGTGGCGTTTGAAGTAAGACCAGCACCAGAAGAAGAAGGGTGATTATTGTTTCTATTTGAGTTGCTAACTGAACTCGCCGACGTGGAACTTACAGTCCCGGCATCCCCTGCGAGATCCATCACTGTATCTTTCGACATCGAGTCCACTGAATTAGTAATATACTTGAGACCTGCCTTTTACTATCAGCCGATATGTGAAAAAAAAAATAATCTGTTTGTGGAGCTTTTGCTAAAGTGGCGAAATGGTGCTATGATTCTGATGACTATATGTTCCAGGAGGTTGTCGAATACCTTCCTTGGTAGTTAAACTGTGTAATGTCCCAAAGATTCAAGTTTCAATTTTTTGAGGTGAGCGTGGTGGAACTAGGGAGTTTCTGGTTTTGTACTGTACACAAATAAGACACTTATAAACGGAACTGGTTTGTAAATCAGTAGCTTGCTAATCATATACAGATGTTTTACTCTGGAGAGTGTATACTAACACAAGGCTAGCCCAATAATAGGAAATACGTATGTCGGGCTAAATCAAATACAGAGGCGCTCCTATAAAATGAAGGTGCAAATCCCGGAAAGTAACTGTAAAATGTAATTCCAGGCATTGCACTAAAACGAACAGGAACGTGAAAGGGCTTGAACTTGTCCCAATACGGATGTAATGCTTGGCTAGAGTTTGGTCTATGTTTAAATATGCCATTTTATGGATGTAGAACATCCTAAATCTTTTTGCCTCTCGATGTACGGGCTTCGAGGGTGGACTTCAATATGATTTGAAACACTATCCACCCTGCTACATAAAATGGACAAAAAGTGTCTTTATTCAAATTAGTTGGAGACGGCACTTTCCGTGGTTACTTCTGCAACGTCTACCTCAACTACCTCTGCTCAAACGGATGGGCTGAGATGAAGCCGGCGAATTTCCTAATACGAAGTTTTACTGTACCACAAAAAAATATATCGTTCCACTTCTTGGTTACATGGTTGCTGGTGAAATTCTTACCACTTAGCACGTGATGGCAGGATGCTTAGAATACTGGGTGTAACAGAATTTTGCTTCATTTGGGCCACACAAAGGACGACGTGGTACTTCGGTTATACCATGCTTCACTCTCATAACCAAATATGTTCTTACCTTCGGATTTGCGTCCGATTCTCGTTCTTCCGACCTTGGTGCAGTTGTTCCGGGTGTCACGTGCACACTTTGACCGCCACATTACTTTAGGAAGGCGTAGCCGCCATACTCTTCTCGATAGCCACTGAGATGGATGTCGACCCCCAACCCCAGACAGGGCAATGCGATAAGGATCTGCTCTATGTGGGATTAATTCAGCAGCTTAACCGCCAATTAATGGCGCAGCATAGCTCTCAACGCAAGTTATCTTACATCTTTGACGTATTAGAGGGATTTAATCAGTCGGTGGCTCATTTGGAAATTCAATTTGACTTTGTTTTGGAAAATCAAAGAGGGATGAAATTATTTGGCATACCGTTATTTTCAAACAAAACGTTGTTGCCTCTACTTGATCCTCCCAGTTATCAACTGCTCTCGGAAAAGCCGATTGTTCTATCTGAAAACTCAATCGTCAACTATCCTTTACCCGATTTAGATTGGAAATGGGCTTGGGATACCTGGTATGTGTTGATGTACAATGATGTTGATGACCAAGGGTGGGTGTACTCCAACATCGTCTTCAATAAATCCATCAGCGACTTCCATTGGAAGGGCAAATATTACACGGGCAATTTTGTCCGAAGAAGGATATGGACCAGGATGAGGGAACGCAATACCTTTTGCCATAAACCCACTAATACTTCCCTGTCAATGGAGGTGGCTTAATAAATCCACATAAAACACGCAGGCGTGTTTTAGAAAATCTAATCAGCATAATATATTGTCTGTATCAGAACAACTAATCTATGGCGTATGATATTTGTATCTCTTCACTCTGAATCAAAACCTGTTAAGTTAAGTTGTACTGCGTCTCTGAATTAGTTTCTTTTGCCCAATTTTTATTGAGAACTGAGAAGTTTTTTATTTTGCAACCATGCCAATAAGTTTAACCTTGCCGTTGGCATTAGTCTTGACCCAACTATTCAAGTCCAAATTCGATTCTGATGATTACCTGTGTATGTCGATTGCGATACCGAAAGTAAATGTACTAATTATTAGCATTTATTTCAGTTGTTCTGAAAATACTCGAAGAAAATTCTCAGCTTCAAAACAAATTAGTATCCAATTTTCCTTGTCAAAGAGCAATAGAATGTGCAGCTCGATTAAAACCTGACGATAAATCGAAGAATATTGATCATTTACTAGAATTGTTGAAATCAAATGTGCAGAAACCAAAATGTGATCATCTGAAAGAGGAGTTTCATGCAATAATTGAATCAATCAAAGCTATCATTGGAAACCCACGCAAAATAAAGGTATGCAATCTCAAATCTCTTAACGAAATTATCATATTGACTATCTTAAATATCAATCGCAATCACAGTATGATCTTGCTAGACTCCACCATACGCGCATTAGTCAGTGTTTATCTGGTGCTTCTTAAAAAATTGAATCATACAACCATCAAGAATAAGCTATTGAAGAAAAGAGTATACGATTTTGCTGTAACGAATATATACAAGATAATTGGCTATCGCAAGCAGAAGTTGAATTCTATCAGTAAATCTGCTGATAAAATTTTCCATGAGAACAGTTCCAGAATGATACTTCGAAATGGTTTTCAAATTAACCAATATTATGGAAAAATTACGAAAAATCACGAAAATTTAATGATTTTAGTAAGCATATTGATTGCTAGAGCCTTTAAAGCCAAAAGAGAATGCGAATTATTAAGCTTGTTGATTCTATACAATGATTCTATGATATTGCAATTTTTTCGGGGTGGATTATGGGTTCAAAAAGAACATTGAAACGATGAGTTGAATGTAATTAGTTCTTACTTCAAAAATTTAATTGCCTTATTGTTTAACACGTAGCTGAGTCCACTTAAGATTGTAGTAACACTTACAAGTAATCCCATGCCTTGGAAGTATACGTCCAAATCCAACATGGATAAATTTTCGACCGCAGGTTTGAACATCAATCCACCAATATACAACATTTGCAAACCAGTGTTAACCTTACCTAGCATATTTGGATGAACACTTATTGTCTCATTTTTTGTTATGTTTAAGAATCGTCCAATTGTTTTTGGAGGTGGAAGAGTCTTATACCTTAAATAGAATGACATGAAACTCAACATAACGTCACGCCCGATTATTAAAGCGGCCACAATTGTTGGAATAGAGTTAATGTAAGTCAATGAAAGTGTACAAATTGTCATCAATAGCTTATCCGCCAATGGGTCGATTATAGATCCCACTATTGATTTCATATTTAATTTTCTTGCTAAATATCCATCAATAAAGTCTGTTATACAAGAATATGAAAACAAATATAATGCAGTCTGTGAATCGCCTTTTACCAAGAAATATCCAACGAATGGGGCACATAAGATTCGAGTAAAGGTTAACATGTTTGGGATGGTGTAAATGTTCTTCACAGGTTTTGGCTGGTCTGTTTCGTGTGAGCTTTTATCGCGTGGAAGTTCCAAGATTTCTTTACTTATACGAGATTTATCGTTGATTGATTTATCTTCTTTTGTAATATTTTGTTTGGTTGAATGATATCTAAGGCCAATTTTGTAAATCGATGGAGTGATGCAGATAGAAGGTTTCAAATGAACGAACTGACCATGGAAGTGCTGACTGAGATTCTTTATATGTAATCCACTTTTCACATATTTAACATTGAGAAGTGCATGTCTTACCAATGAAGGTGTATTTATTAACCTTATGGTGACCATGGGCAATGTTTTGTTCTCTGTATGCTTTTGATTGTACGAATAGTGTCTTTGATTTTCGCACCAAATCTGAAAACTGAGGTTTTTGAGATTGATGACTTATCAGAAATCTGGAAATTAAATCCATAATTAATGATCTAGTATAGAAGCACGTATAATTAATCGAAAATCATTGGTTAGTCACTTATAACTCAATGCTCCAATTAATATCATAAAAATCAAGCAATAGGAAAATTTTAGAGAATGACTTGAGAAGTACAGATCAGCTTGAAAAAGAGCAAAAAAAGAACAACCATTCTTTGAAATTTTTCTTGATTGATTTATCTCATACACTTTAGATTACCTATGGGACTCGAGGCAGTACTTTATTTAATGCTATAACATAGGAAAGGTGGTGGTTTTGTTGTCCTGCACTTAGTAATTCCTAAAATTTTTACGCGACGACGAAAAGTGAAGTAGAAGAAGTAGAAGCTTAACTGGTATTACCAAGCCTGATAAACAATTTAAGATATGTCGCTCAAGCTTCCCCAAGCCCCAAATTCTGGCTTATTCAAGCAAGGATACCAATCACATTCATCTGCTGATGGTGCAATCATCCGGAACATTGAGGCAGTTCGAGAGATCTCCTCTATTTTACTCACTTCAATGGGACCTAGTGGGAGAAACAAGATTATTGTCAACAAACTTGGTAAGATTTTCATCACCAATGATGCAGCCACCATGTTGAATGAATTGGAAATTATTCATCCAGTAGTGAAGATCTTGATAATGGCTTCTAAGCAACAAGAATTTGAGATGGGAGACAACACCAACTTGGTCATAGTCTTGGCTGGTGAATTATTGAATGTTGCTGAAAAATTACTTACTTTGGGATTGAATGTCACTGAAATTATGCAGGGTTATAATTTAGCAAACAAATTTGTCAATGAATCGTTAGACAAGTTGGTCGTTGACCAAGTTTCTTCTGTTTTAGAACCCGAAGAATTGAACAAGGTTATTAAACCTGTGATCTCTGCAAAGCAATATGGTAATGAAGATACGGTGTCCAGATTAGTTGTTGAAGCTGTTCAAACCATATTGAATCCAAAGAATCCACAATCATTCAACATTGATAATGTTAGAGTTGTTAAGATTATGGGTTCTTCCTTATCCAACTCTCAAGTCATCAAGGGTATGGTTTTCCCAAGAGAACCTGAAGGATCGATCAAAAATGTTACTTCAAGATCAAAGGTGGTCGTTTTCACATGTCCTATCGATATTTCAACAACAGAGACCAAGGGTACAGTGTTATTGCACAATGCCAAAGAAATGCTTAACTTTTCCAAGGGTGAAGAAGAACAATTGGACCAGATGTGTAAGGAAATATATGAGTCTGGAGTCAAAGTAATTGTTGCAGGCTCAAGTGTTGGTGAATTGGCATTGCATTACTTCAATAAATATAACATCTTGGTGTTGAAGGTGCCATCTAAATTCGATTTGAGAAGAATTTGTCAAGTATGCGGTGCAACCCCATTGCCAAGATTAGGTGCTCCAATGCCAGAAGAAACTGGTGACATCGATATAATTGAAACTAAAGAAATCGGAGGTGATAGAGTTACTATCTTTAGACAAGATGACTCAATCTCAAGAACATCCACCATCATCTTGAGAGGTGCAACTCAAAACAACTTGGATGATATCGAAAGAGCAATCGATGATGGAGTTAATGCCATTAAAGGTTTATTAAAAGACAATAGATTATTACCGGGAGCTGGTGCTGTTGAAATTGAATTGATTAAATTGATTACTAAGTATGGAGAGAATACTCCTGGTTTGTTACAAATTGCGATTAAGCAATTTGCTAAGGCATTTGAGGTAATCCCAAGAGTTTTAGCCGAGACTTCTGGTTTGGATTCTTCAGAAACATTAAGTAAGTTATATGCTGCGCACTCCCATGAAGATGGTTTGAAAATGGGAATTGATGTTGAAAGTGAAGAATTGATAAACATCTCAGATATTGGTATTTACGATTTATTGTCGACTAAGCAATCTGCTATAAATTTTGCTGTTGAGGCTACAAACACCATTTTATCCATTGATCAAATCATTATGGCCAAGAGAGCTGGTGGACCTCAGATGCCCAAACAACCAAGACCTGGTAACTGGGATCAAGATGATTAATGAGAAATTATAATAGATACAATTCGAGCATTTGTAGAATGTATTAAAGCATCATAACTTCGTACTTTTGCTATCAAAATTAACATAAGTTATACAGAAGAACTATACATGAGTCTTGGCAATTGTTATAAAGTCTTCGATCTTTTGATGGTCCTTGACTCCATCAGTTTCTACTCCACCACTAACATCATAGCCCAAAATATTCTTTACTTGTTCCGCATTTGACAAGTTATCAGGTTTTAATCCACCTGCTAGTATAAAATTTCCATAATTCATGCCATTAACGATTTCCCAATCAATGAGATTGCCTTCGCCACCAATCTCTGAATCTAAAAGAGGGATAACCAATTCCTTTCCAATTGTAAACTTTTGGAGGTGTTTTTGTATTACTTCTTCATCATTTGGTACAACATATCTGTTTATCAAACCAAAATTACCCTCAAAATTTCTGTCCATATATGCTAATTTGTCTTCATTACCATGTAATTGAATAAAGTCAACTTCCAATCTTGAGGCAGTAGAAAAGACATCCTCGAGATCTTGATTTCTGAACACACCCACGGTGAATGGCCCATGTTCAATTAACAAATTTGATACTGCATTATAGTAATCTTTTTGATCACTCATATCCAAGCTTTTTAGATGCGTAACTAAGTCGGAAACGTTGACAAATCTGCTTTTAGCTTCAACTCTAGTGTTTCTTGCCAAAGCTGTTATTTCTTTTGCAGAGCTCTCGTTAATGGTTCTGGCTCTATTTGGAACTAGAATGAAACCAAGCAAATCAGCATGCGAATCGATAGCCTTCTTTGCAGCATCAACAGTTCTCAAGCCACATATTTTAACTAGCTTTGGCATTATTCTTTATCTGCTCTTTGTTTCTTTGAAGTATATACTATCTATGAAGAAAATTATTTAATGGCATATATGCAGTACTTGGATTTTATTCAATCGTTATCTTTCCTAAAAAACTTCCCAAAATTCTTGAAGTTTTCATTTAATTTACTGACATGGTTTTCACCATTCAAAGCAAATTCCCTCAAGTTCTTCTCGAAGTTGTTGATTTTAGGCAATAAATTCGGGGATTTAATATCCGGGCTCAATGCTCTAGCTGCAGAAGGAGATCCGACAGAGCTTACAACTTTTAGTTTCTCTTCTTCATCGACTTCAATATTTGAAAGCAAACTGGATTGTTCCACTAAATTGTTATTTTCAAGCGTCAATTGAAGCTTGAAATTATCTATGTATTTTTTGCGTCCATGCTTTTCTATTCCTTTTAAGCTCAAAATCTTTCCGAAATTTTTCAAAGACTTATCTGCTATGGCTTCAAAATAACTTTCAATCAAATCTTCAACAGGGAGTGGAGGTGATGACAATACATTTATAATCGCTTGGAGAGCTTCAAACTCTCTATTAACTAAATTTTGATAAAGTTTTGAAACTTTGATATGCTCATTTGCATTACCCTTATCATGACTCGAGGTTACTGGAGTGAAATGAGGATCAGCATATAATGGAAATATTAATGCTAATTCTTTCAATGCAGATAAATCATTCAACAAGTACTCTCTTGTGTTGATATTGAACGTTTTCACAACCTTTAAATGATTACCAATCAGCATAACTAACATTTCAACTAACTTATCATCAAAATTCCTGATATAGCTATCTCTTATTATTAATGGGGAAATTATTCTTAGGTTCAGCAAGATGACATTTTTCATCTCAACTTGAAACGAATTTGAATTATTCCCATCATTAGTAGGTTCAATATTCACCCAGTTGGTGTTCTCAAATATTCTCCATACACTCCTCATATCCAATGCAATTTTAAGCAACAATGTTGATATTGACTTATTGATAAGTTTGTAAAAGAAATCTTTTGTATCCTCGAAGCTTACATTGGATTTGAATTGAGGACTAACAAACTTTTCAATCTGTTCTTGTAACTCACCAATATTATTGATGATGTAGTCACCAGTATTTAAAAGCATTGTAAGATACTTCAATGAATCAACTGCGCCAACTCTTAAGTCTTCGTCCCTAATAGGAAGGATTGGCAAAAGGACTTTGTTGTGATAATCTCGCAAGACTGCATTGAATAATCTCGAAAGCTCGATTAAAATTTCACCGTTACTGATTCTTAAAACCTGATTCAATACTTTATTGAAACTTTTGAATAAATCAATGGAAGAATTTGCGATATTGGGAACATTATTTAGCTTTAAAGTTGTAATGAAATCTTCTTCTTTATCACCTACTAATTCACTTGGTAATTGCGATGTTCCCAAAAACTCCATCATTTTTGAATTAAAGGTTCTTTCCTGTTCTTGTATGTAAATTTTCAAATGCGGTTCAAATGCTGATGAAATCATTTGTGAAAATTCCTCGGTCTTGAATTTTTCATTCAAGTATTTTTCAAATTCTAGAGTGGAGAGCAAGTTGTCCATTAACTTTCTGGAATCTATTTCTCTGTTATTTCTTCTTAATAAATCCATGATATCTTGATTAGTAATTTTGCAAAAAATCTTTGAAAACTCAAGACTAATTTTCCATTCTGGCGGGAAAACTTTAAGGAATTTTGACTGTAACGTGGCAAGAGTGTTTTTGAAATAAATGAACCTTCTGTTAAGATTATCCAAAGAGCCAGCTTCTTCAGAAATATTAAATATTCCTTTGATATCTTTTAGTTGGTTATTGTAGAATAAGTTCAATAGCTTATCCTTATATTTGGGATCAATGATTTGAAGTATATGGCACCCAAACAAAAGACTGTTCTCTTCAGCATTTCCATTGTTGAAGTTATCACCTCTTGTGTCTTGAAAGCTAGTTCTGGAATTGTTCAAGTTCGAATAGATTTCCGAATTTTCATCTTTCAACTCTTCAAAATCATTGAAGATATCATCAACCAATTTATTCTGTGTGTTGATAATCATGAGATTGATATTGTTGATTTCGTCTATTGAACGGTAAGGCTTGAAGTAAACGAGCAACTGCTTGATTACGCTTAGAAGTTGGTATATCTCGCTATATTTATGACTCGGTATGATAGATATAAGAGTGTTATTAGCGTTAATCAACATTTGCAAACGCTTGACGATAGTCATTGTTAACACAAGATTCTTTTTATAATTATCCAATGTTTGAATGGAACTTGTCATGGAAGTGATTGAGTATTGTGTTGCCTTGGAGCTTGTTTTGATTCTTTGAATGGAGGAAATTAGCGTGGCGGTCTCTTCACGTAAATCCGTGTTCTGTTGATTGTATTTGGAGATATCACTCACAATATTCTTATTGAGTTCTTGCTTGTATTCATTGGTGTAAGAGAGCAATTGAGATATCTCATCTAGAGATTGCGGTGATCGAAATAACTCATTGACTTGGGCTAATGGATCGTAGTCGGATCCTTCCGATATCGACGACATATTAATGCCACTTAATAGAAGTTGGTTATCTGAACTGGTGTAATTTTTATTGGTAAGCGCACGAGTATAGATTTAAAGTGCTGGAGGTTCGTGGTGAGCACATAGAAATTACCAGAACAACTGCAGATCGACCAGTATAGCCAAAATTAACTCATGATTATTTTGGATAAAATAAGCAGGGACTCCAAACAGACGTATGATTTCTAGATTGGACCAAGCATGTAAATTTTTGTTTCATTGCTGGAATGGCATGAGAGACATTCTGCCAGCACTCTCACTATGGAAGATGGTGAAACTGTGTAACTCAACCACCTTCAAACCAAAGGGTCAAACCATTGAAGCTGGTCTTCGCTGGTTGATTAGATCATTCTATGGCTTAACTAATTTCTATTTTCCAAATTTGACATTTATCAAACAAAATTAAAAACTACAATAGACATAATATACTGACAGATATTATGTTATTTTCATATGCTTAAACTGTTACTTGATATTTTACATTAGAATACTTCCCAATATACTATTATATCTTATACTATAATATGCTTTTCCTGACAAAGAATTGCATTTTGGCCAACGATTGGCTATTGGCAGCAGTAAACCATCATCTTGTGTATTACCAGTTACCCCGGGCTCCAAACCCAGGATTTTAAGTAAGGCACCATCCAAGACCAAAAATGGGAAATGGGGCAAGTGTGACTGTAACTCCTGGCCGGCTCAAGTATCAATCCGCGTGATGATTCCTCTTGTCATTTGCCGAATTATCGTTCTAGATCACCCCTCTTGATTATCGGGGCCCATTTAATTCCGCAGCTCGTATGTATGCAACTAAATCTCCATTTCGGTCAATGTTGTGAATAGGTGTCATGAAGCATACCCAATTGAGCGGCCGCATACACTAGACAAGGACTAAACAGGACATTTGCAAAAGTGGCATCGTTCAAAGGTGGGGCAACTGAACATTACATGAGATTGCCAGCCAATTATGGTGGGGCCCTTAGATACTCTACCGGATCCAGCAATTGCACTGCGTCTGCAGAATTTCCTAATTAGGAAGTAGCAGTCTTTTCTGTGGTGAACAACACCAACGGCGATGTAGACGGGAAAGTTATAAAAGACCCACAGCGAGCCGGCATCTGCTTTCTACACCATAGTGCTTGGTTGCTGTTATTTATCTAACTCCACGATTGTGGCCCATCAACAAATCAGCTTTCACAACCCATACCCAAGTTCGCTGAACTTTTATTGCCTGCGACTTTCTGCACTGCCAGCAAAAATTCACTACAGTAATTTCACAATACCTATCCCAGTTGAATATATGTGCAAGCACACTGTCAACTTAGAAATTATTACAGCCCCCCTTCCCCTCAATTAACATTAGCGTAACGAATTTCGCTATATTATAATAGTTGAACCGATTCCTACTGGTTCAATATTACTCATAAACAAGTGAGTACAACTTACCTATGGCCCGCTTCAAGTTTGGTAAAAAGAAGAAAGGAGACAGAAATTCAGATATCCAATCCATTCAAAGCGATTTTACCAAAGGACTGATCGACGAAATGCCTATTAGAAGAGGAGATTCAATCAAGGAACAGGTTGTTCCTCAATCTCATATTCCCCTTGCTGTATCCAAGGCATCTCCTGTCCACACAGAACAAGTCACTCCACACGTAATCCCAATTAAAGTCCCTCCTAAAATCACAGTGAACACTCCATGGAAGAGATTCAAATTATTCAACTCCCCATTCCCCCGTTATAGACATGCTGCATCGAGCATCAGTAGTGAGAAGAATGAAATCTTCTTAATGGGTGGTCTCAAGGAGGGTTCGGTTTTTGGTGATACCTGGAAAATTCTCCCTGAAGAAAGCCCATCCGGCCAAGTTGTCGGTTATTCTTCGAAGAATATCGATATTGCCAACTTGAATAACCCTCCTGCAAGAGTCGGCCATTCTGCAGTGTTATGCGGCAATGCCTTCATCATATACGGTGGTGACACCGTGGATACTGATTTCAATGGATTCCCTGACAACAACTTCTACTTGTTCAATATCAACAATTCAAAATACACCATACCAAGCCATATCCTTGATAAGCCTCATGGAAGATATGGTCACACAATCGGTGTAATTTCCTTGAACAACAACTCTTCTAGACTCTATTTATTTGGTGGTCAATTAGAAAACGATGTCTTTAATGATTTGTACTATTTCGAATTGAATACCTTTAAATCTCAAAAGGCTAGATGGGAGATCGTTGAACCATTGAACAATTTTAAGCCACCTCCATTAACCAACCATTCAATGTCTATGCATAAAAACAAGGTTTACATCTTCGGTGGTGTCTACAATAATGAGAGAGTTTCTAATGATCTTTGGAGTTATGACGCTTTGGCAAACAAATGGACACAGCTTACTACTACCGGTGTGATTCCTCAACCAGTGAATGAGCACTCTGCCTGTATTGTTAATGACAAGTTGTACGTTTTTGGTGGTAATGACTTCAGTGGTATCATTTATAGCTCTTTCTATGTCTTAGACTTGAATTCTTTAGTATGGTCCAAGTTATTTGATGGTGATTTACAAGGCCCTGGACCAAGATGTGGCCATTCCATGACTTACTTGCCTAAGTTCAACAAGTTGGTCATTATGGGTGGTGATAAGAATGACTATATCAATGACGACCCATCCAACTTCGAAACATACGAAGAGTATAATGGTGAAGAAATTGGAACTATGATTTATGAATTAGATTTGGGATACCTTGAACAATTCCTCAGAGATACATCTCCAGAAGCTGAGGTTAAGCAACCAACTCCAAAGAAGATAGCAGCTAGTGCTGCTAGACCAGTTGACGGACCATCAACTGCTCTTAGACAAAGTTATGAACGTCATGCTCGTAGCTTTTCTGCTGGTCCCGAAGACTTTAGAACTCCAGAACCATCTCCACATAGGGCAATTCCTCAAAGAGATGACAAGTTCGTGAACGTTCCAGACACTACAGAACACTCCTATGGTGCTGGCACCTTGGACCCAAGCACGGAGCATGAGACTGAGGACTTGAACAATAGCGAAGACTTAAACAATATCGATGGCCATGAATATCACAAAAATTCTTTCGGTAATGGTGGAGTGGTTGAACCAACTTCTCAGCACCAGTTTGCTGCTGAGATCACAGATGAGAACCCAATTTCCAGAGAACCTTCCACAAAGGGTAATTCAGAGGATGTCAAGAAGATCATTTTCGAATTGAACCGCGAGCTTAATGAATTGAAAGCTTCCACCAAGCAGCAGATGCAAAATGCCACAGAAAGAATTCACAACTTGGAACTGGAGAATTCATCTCTTAAGGATTCACACAGAAACGAAAGCAGCAGTTACGAAAAGAGATTGCAAGAGAAAGACTTATTAATTGGTGAGTTGAAGGGATCTATCGAACCAAATTCTTTGGAGATAGATCCAACTCGTGAGGTAGATGACAGATCTTTGGGTGGTGCTTCAATCACTGAGTTATCCAAGTACAAGTTGGATAGATTAGAGTTGAACAATAAATTGCTCTACTTAGAACAGGAGAATGCAAAACTCAATGATAAAATCAATAGATTTGAACCATTTATGAACAACCAAATCGGTGGTTTAGGAAAGTTCCAAAAAATCATTAAAGTTCAAGAAGAAAAGATTCATAAATTATCACAACAAGTGAAGGACGAGATGATTTTACATAAAGAGATTAACGAATGGAAGTCTAAATATGAAAACTTGGATATGGAATTCGAAAATTACAAGAGCATCTACTATGATGAGCCAGTTTCCGATGAGGAAGACGAAGGAAGTCCAGAATTAGATGACCCTCAAAACAACAGATCTATTTTGAGTAGTGCAACTAGAAAGTCTAAGAAAGATATTTCTGGACATTTGGAGAACTTGGTTACTTTATGGAATGTTAAGACAAACGAACAAAGCAAGGACTCTGCGTCTATTCAAGAGCAAGGTAGTAACAATCCATTTGTTACCAAGTTACAAGCCCAAATTGATGAACTTTTGAGTATTGGAAAGATCAATGAAGAGAAATCTCAACTTGAAATCTCTAAATTGAAGGGAGACTTGAGCGAGAAGTTGAATAACTTGAAGACTTTTGAAGAAAACTACAGAGATGCTATTCAATCTGTTAACAATACCAGCAAGGCTTTGAAGTTGAATGAAGATGAAATCAGAAACCAAAAAGTTTTGATAGAAAAGTTGACTAAGGAGAATAATGAACTTAACTTGTTTAAGAAAGCAAGCAAAAGACACAGTTCTAAGCAACCTATTCCTTTCGTTCAAGGCCAACCAATCTCAGCTGCATCTATTCCAGAAGTTGATAACGAAGAGGAAGACGTTGATGAAACTAGTGCCATTCACAATGCTCACTTTAATATGAAGCTTCAAGATTTGGAAGCTGATTTGTACATTTTGAAACAAGAAAGAGACCAGTTGAAGGATACTGTGACTACCTTGCAAAAGCAATTGTACTTCCAAACCAACAATTGAGTGATGAACTCATTAATATCCCGGAAAATTGCTTAAGGTTTGTAAAGCATCCGATCATTTCCAACGATAATCGTTCCCTAATTTTGACGAATCAATGTTTTTAGTTCTCGACCTGTTAAATGGGTTAATATACATATTGTTAGAAAAAAGCGGAAGTTCCAACCACTGGAATTAGCATGAAGAAGTAGTTTCTCCACTTGAGATGTTGGAAATGCTTCTGTTTGTGGTGGATATTTGTAAACATGCGTTGACGAACCTTAACTGCTTTGTCACAATCTGTTCAGCTTCCGTCTAACTGTGTTCCACCAATGTCGCATTTTCCATACTTTGAAACTTGAATGCCGATTTCCATATTGGGCTTAATTATACAACTCAAGTTGGTTCAGGTGGCACCCACTGGTGCATAATACAATAAAGCCAGCTACAGTTGATCATGTATGAGGTCTACATGGCGCAATGTCGTACCATATTCGAGGGCGCTATATAAGTAGGAAACTTCGTCTGCGACTACCGGCTCATTAAGCTTGTAATCTCCCAGCAACCACTGGCAACGCAAGGAGACATAGCCCGAGATTTAACCCCCCAAAATTGGGATTCGTGAGCAGAGAATTGCACGGTTCTTTTGGTTCGACAAACTACTTCAGGTATCTTTGCAGGCATCTTTGCATTGTTGTACCAGTTCTGAATCAGATCACTTCCTCAAACCATGAACAAATACACCGAAAAGATCAATCAATTGAAGGAGGCATCCGACGAAAAGGAGGCCGCCTACTATGAGCTCAAGAAGACTTACAATGCTCTACAAGATCAAATCACGCAAAAGGAATACCAATTAACTTCTTTAACAAACCAGAATGCATTTTTGACTGCCAGGTTGGATAAGCACACCAATCAGTTCAAGGAGCACTCCGATCAACTTTCCAAAAACTTGGATAGCATTTCAGGGCATGAAGCCACCATCACAAAATTGACTAACGAAATTACCGACTTGGAGACTCGTTACGATGAATTACAACTCAGTTACAATGCTGTACAGGCCGAACTTCAAGAAATACACCAAGTGCTCCTTTGAACCTTAAACTTGTATCCACCACAAATAAGCCTACATCATGTTGCATCACAATCAATCCGGGTACTAGTCTATTAATACACACAAGGCAGGCCAATTTTGACCATATGGCCCCAATGGTTATATAATACATAGGAGTGAAATGTAGATAATTGAAGAACTGCTGAAACATGAATTGATAAATCATAGCTTCAGCTCAAATGTTGAGCAAACCCTAGTGGCTCAGCCCATCGTTGGTACCAGTACCTACGCCTTGGCCTTGCACGAGGAGCTTGTCCTTGTTTGCGGTTTCATATTGAGGAACGAAATCAATTGCACTGTAGTGATCGTCGCTTGTAGATGGTGTGGGGTTATGATATAGATCGTCATCGCTTTCATGCTGTTGATGATCTACCTCGGAAATCGTATTAAGTGGGCTTTGAAATGTGAAAAATTGGAACTGATTGTTTGTTTCTAGTGCCTCATTAGGTGTCGCCAGCCCACTTATGGGTTGGACCAGCCCTGGCGAAGCACTTTCGTGAATATTTGTAGTTCCGTCATCTATTACATGCCCACTTTCAGGATGGCCCGAACAATGGTCTGGCAGTCGTAATATGTCATCATTGACTGGGCTTACGACTTCTTCACCCTCATCAAATTCTGGTGGTGCTGAAGGTAAGAGGCTTGATTCATGCAATTTCATCCTCTCTTTTTCTGTCATTGGACTTGTTATTGCTGCATTCGGGAACTCTAATTGCCTTCCAGATGAATTGATGTATGCTAACTCATCATAATTGGGAATTGGGCCAAATGTGGGTTCCGAATGATCACCTCTATGGCTAGCAAAATATGATGGTGTATCTGGATGATTACCGTCTATATTTGGTGGCTTCATTACAACGTTGGAACTCCTGCTAGATTCTTCAGATATTGCTGCCGTGTTATCTAGAGGCGTTGTAGAAGTTACAGCTGCAGGTACCGATGAAGAGCTACTTTGACTCAAATTGGCAGGCGATCCAACCAGTGCAGGTGAACGCCCAACCACAGATTCTCTTATTGGGACTCCAGATTGCTCGCGAGCAGAAGGACTTGATGCAATTTGTTCTGTTGTTGCAATACCTGGCACTGACGTATTTGCTTGAATATTAGATCTATGGGTTCCAATTATAATTTCGGTCGTCAACTGAAGAAACTTTTTCAGCCTCTTGAACTTGTCTGTATTCACATATCCAGATCTTTCTTTCTGATGGTGAAGGGTTGAAACTGTTGAATTATAGTTGAAGTTGAATTGGAAATTGCTGGTATTAGAACCATCATTTTTGGTATTATTATGATTTTCCACTTCATCCAAATTTGAGGCTCTGTGATGAGGAACATGTTCATCGTTCTCCAATGATAAAGATTTTCCGGACAAGTTAATCAAAACTTCAATAAAGTATTGGAAAGATACCAATGGACATCCAACAATTGTCGGAAATGCATCAGCTGGTACCCTGACACTACTATTGATCTCAGATTTAAAAGTTACTGGATCAACATATAAAGGAATAATCAGCTGCTGCAAATCCTTCCTGAATGATTCAAATAAACCGTCCGGACCATTGTCAAGTCTACAGACTCTGACGAATGTGACAATGATTCCATTTAAGTCTTGAATCTTCTTGAGGTGATTAATCGATACTTTAATTGGTATTAATTCACCCCGAAGGTAACCCTTTTGAGGTATCTCAAGGGCGACTTTAATATTTTCTGATTTTGGAGGATCGTTGATTGGCGGCATTGGCAATGTATTTGTGGACGCTATTCCAATTTGCAGATTTCTTTGTCCAACAGGTGTATGTATGGAGTTGCCATCTTCTGAATTATTTGAGGAATATGTGCTGTAACTGTTGATGGTATTGAATGTATTGATTGTAGAAGTTGATGATTGGGTCCGTGAAAGTTTCCGACTTGATCTTGGGTCTCTTATGATCAATCTTTTAGGTTTTGGAGGAGGTAATTTAGCAACATCAATAGGACTAATGAGATTAATTATCTTTTCAGCGTTGAATATTGGATTATGAAGTACTTTCAAATTTCTTGGTTTAGCGAAACCATGATTTCCAGAACCTGGACTATACATTTCACCAGGGGAAGAGTTGTTGGGAGAATTAGAAGATGAAGGGTAATTTGTCAGACCAGGTGATAATCCGGTTGTATAATTTGAATAATTACCTGAATTTCCGATGGATGCTCGCAAGATATATGTTATACTTCCTTTGCCGAAATCGATTGAAGTGAATACTCGCTTATTTGGAAGCTTCACTATGAAAGGAAAACGATGCTCACCCTTGAATAGACCATTTGTAAATTCAGCATCTGAGCTCAGAACTTCTCCGTAAATCTTAATTGTGTGATTGAAAAGAGAATGCTTTATTGGTCTTAATTTCGAATGAGAAGAGGCATTAATTTTGACATGGCCTAGAAGTGATAGCGTTATGACGATATTTGCGAGGTTTTTCTTGGAGATGAGAATGATTTGACCAGAGACTTCATCGCCAGGGAGCCAAGGTTTGTGAGGATTATCAAGCTGGATATAGAATTCGTCCACAGAGTTAGAATCTATTTTGAGGCTGGAGGATGAAGCATGATAGAAAGTGGACGAAGAGGAGTCATTTGATGTTGAATTGGATAGAAATTTGGACGTAGGTATGATCTTAGCTACTGCACGCCTCATGATTAACTTTGAATACAGTCATTCGACGGACAAGCCGTTGGGAGGGTCCGGTAGTGAAACTAATGAGAATAAGATGGAACGAAGAACAGCACTGATCGGTTAATTGGAGTGAGCCTATGGTGGAAACCGGGGACTGAGAATTAGAATGGCCACTAATAAGCAAGGTGAACTATCGATAGTGGGAGGTGGACTTTTGACCAAGGGAGTTATGACAATGGTCGACGAGGGTGAGGCACACAAAAGTATGGAAGCAGATTGGTATGGCGAGAGGGTTCAGGAAGGAACTGGAACGAACAGGAACGAACACCCGTGAACACCAGAGGATTGAAGGAGTTGCGATGGAGTAGCTGGTAATGGAGAGTTGGACCAAGTTGGTTGTCAGTTTTTGGTGGAGCCTGTGTACAGGTCTTGAGTATTAGGGGCAGTGGCCACAAGGCATTTGTGTGGTAGCGGATGTAGTTACGGAGAAATACGGGTTACACTACAGCCTTGCGGAAGCGAAGCGGATAAACTGGGGATCAAGGCAGAGCTCGTTGGCGTACTATGGATTCTACAGGTAGACTGTCTTACACCGCCAGCGATAAGTGGTATGTTCGATGAAACACGGCGCTTTCTCGGGCGAGTAACGAAGACAATTAGTGCCACTAAGGGCAGGTGGGAAACTACAACCTGCATATAACCGGAGCCCACACTAGCCCGGGATGATTTTGTAGGGTATGAGGTCTGGCGTGGAACAATAGTGATACCACCAACCCGCCTAATGAGGGGCATTTTAGTGGCACCGGCTGATTTCATGGAGAAAGCGTGGTGGTGCCGAATAGCGCAGATGAATGTCTTTCACACAAGTAGGCGCAGATCCCCGCTGCACAAGGGCACTACACAGACAAAAGGTTGGGCTGGACCCTGGAAGCTTCAAGCGAGATGAAATCGTTGGCCACACACCCGAGACCGTGTGGGAGGAACTCCCACTGTTTCAAGAAACACCAGGCGACTAGTGCTGATGCTAAAGATAAGACCACCTTGAGGCACGGGTGCCAAATTTGGTGCCAATTTTGGCACTCTCATATACCCAGGTCGCGAACTCTGATAACGATATATTACTGTACAAATGCACTAGGCTATAGAAGATAAAAGGAAGTCAATGCAATGAGTTGGCGCTTAGTCAAAGGTCTTCTTGGTACCCTTGAACTCAGCAGCATTAGGGCCAGATCTTGGAGGAGCTCTGTCACGGCCACCGAAGCCACCTCTGTTGCCACCACGGCCGCCGAAACCACCTCTATTGCCACCACGGCCACCGAAACCACCTCTGTTACCACCGGCGTTGTTGTTGTCTCTTGGGGTGGAGAAGTCCAATCTGCATGCACGTCCTTCGATGTATTCACCGTTCAAGGCTTCGTAAGCAGCCTTGGCCTCGTCAACAGAGGAGAATTGAATGTATCCGAAACCCTTTGGTTGTTGGGTGTCTGGGTGGGTTGGGATTCTGCAGGAGATGACGTTACCGTATTCTCCGAAAACGTTAAACAAGTTGTCTCTGTCAGCGTTGAAGGACAAGTTACCCACGAAAAGAGTGTCGGATGGGGCAGATGGGGTGTCACCGAATTGCTTAGCTCTGTCGTTTTGCTTGGTGGCGTGTGGCTTACCGGTGGACAAGTCTAAGTTGATTGGTCTACCATCAATCTCTTTACCTTGGTACTCAGCGAGAGCCTTTTCAGCCTGAGACTTGGTTTCGAAATCAACGTAACCGTAACCTCTGGACTTACCAGTAGCCTTCTCCATGATCACTCTGGCGCTGACAACACCGCCGATTGGTTCGAATTCTCTCTTCAACCATTCGTCGTCAATGTTCCAGGACAATCTACCAACGAACAAAGTTCCAGCTTCTTCCTCGGTCTTGGCCTTCTTGGAAGATGGCTCTTCTTCGGAGTCGTCAGCCTTACGCTTTGGAGCAGCATCAGAAGAAGAGGACTCAGCTTCAGATTCAGAGTCAGAGTCGGAATCAGAATCAGAATCAGAATCAGATGAGGAGCTAGAGTCGGAGTCAGAGGATTCAGAGTCAGAAGTGGCCTTCTCTTCCTTCTTCTCTTCCTTCTTTTCTTCTTCTTCGTCAGAAGAGTCAGAAGAGTCAGAAGAGTCAGAAGAATCAGAAGAATCAGAGGAAGCCTTTTCTTCCTTCTTTTCTTCCTTCTTTTCTTCTTCTTCGTCAGAGGAGTCAGAGTCAGAGTCGGATTCGGAATCAGAAGAAGAAGAAGAAGAAGAGGAGGAGTCGGAGTCAGATCCAGAGTTGGAAGATTCAGAGTCTGAAGATGAGGAAGAGTTAGATTCGTCGTCAGACTTTTCTTCTTCACTGCTGGACTCATCAGAAGATTCGTCCTTCTTCACTTTGCTGGATTTCTTGTCATTCTTGGACTTCTTTTGGACCTTAGTCACCTTTTCGACCTTAGTAGTCTTAGCCATTTTGGTTAGAGTAGTAATGTGTAATGATTTTTTTCTAATGGGGTTGAAAAATTGTGAGATGAGCTGGTCGCGTGACACGATGAGATAGTGCGAAGGAGAATTAACTATTTTGGCAGGTAATGTTTAGGTGTGCATATGCTCAGGCAAGATAGCTCGATTTTTCAAACAAATGAAGTTTCCCAAGGAGTAATATTACGTAATATGGAAGAGGCAAGATGGAATGTAATGGATGGTAAGGATTGGAAACGGAGAGTTGCTTCAGAAATTAGCTCCAAGGAAAGGTTATGTCTGCTTCGGCCTCATGTAATTTCCAGTAAGTTGGGCCTTATCAATCAAGATATTCCTTAGAGCCACTAAATTTGCGAAATATACGGAATAAAGAAGCTAAGTCCGTTGCATTGTGCAATATAGTAAGCAATGGATACGTGGCAATTTGGCGTTAAAATCAAGGAATTCGTCATAACAGTCCTTCTTCATTGTTGTGCATCAAGGAATTGTATTTATCCGATTTTTGGGGTATTGCAGGGTGAGACTGGAATCATTAGTTGTAGAACTGAGCTCAATCCACAAATTTGAACGTAAACTATTGCAGTATGGATTTTTTATGGGTTTCAATTGAGGAGAAAATGGGTTCTTTATTAACTATGGAATGTACTTAGTTTTGGAGTTTGTACAAAAGGGTGAAATGCTTAATTCCCAAAATCGTACCTCTACGCGGTAGTATATGCAATGTAACGGGAAAACATCCAGTTAACTTCAAAAAAACCTTAGGGCAGTCCTTTAACGACACTTACAAAATAATTGTGTTGTTTGTAGCGATTGTTTAACCTTCATATATCTACAGTAGGCTGAATGTGAAAAAAAAAAATTACTTACGATAAAAAAAATGCAGCAAATATTGCCAGCCCCTGCTAATGTATAGAGTCAAGAATCTGCTACATACAACAGCAACGGTTCTAGTGGTGTAACCGGAGCTTGAAATGCAAACATCAACTGACCCTAGTGTACTTCACGTACCGCGCCGATACCGGCTGAAATAGTGGGGTAGTACCGGTCCTGAACTGTCCTGTACCGGACCGATTCTCATGTCCTCCATACACCTTGTTTTCTCTACTTAACCCTTGGTTTTCCCTACGTGGTCCTTTTCAATCCAGCACGGTAATCACTGCATCCAACTCATCAACCCAGTTACCATGAGACAAACAATCGCTTGTTTGCAAAAAGCCGTGGGAACCGCCGCTTCGGCAACCAAACGTATCCCACCAGTGAATTTATCATACAAGAATATGCTTAGAGACCCTTCTACAAAGTACACTGCCTTCAAGGGAGTTGACCTCCCTAACAGAACATGGCCAAGCAAGTCGATTACAAAAGCGCCCAGGTGGCTCTCCACCGACTTGCGTGACGGAAACCAGTCGTTACCAGATCCCATGTCCATTCCAGAAAAGAAGGAATATTTCCACAAGTTAGTGGAAGTTGGTTTCAAGGAAATCGAAGTTTCATTCCCTTCTGCTTCACAAACCGATTTCGACTTCACAAGATATGCGGTTGAACATGCACCAGAAGACGTTGCTATCCAAGTCTTGACCCAGTCCAGAGAACCATTGATCAGAAGAACCGTGGAAAGTGTCAAAGGTGCTAAAAAAGCTATTATTCATACATACTTGGCTACTTCTGATGTTTTCAGAGATGTCGTTTTTGGCATGTCCAAGGAAGATGCAATTGCCAAGGCCGTCGAAACCACTAAGTTGGTCAGATCTTTAACCAAGGATGATCCAACCATGCAAGAGACCGAATGGACCTTTGAGTTCAGTCCTGAATGTTTCTCCGACACTCCAACAGAGTTTGCTGTTGAAATTTGTGAGGCTGTCAAAAATGCATGGGAACCAACTGCGAAGAAACCAATTATCTTCAATTTGCCAGCTACCGTGGAAGTTGCAGGTCCAAATGTTTATGCTGACCAAATTGAATTCTTCTGTAATCACATCACCGAAAGAGAAAAGGTGATCGTTTCTGTCCATTGCCACAATGACCGTGGTTGCGGTGTTGCAGCTACCGAGTTGGGTCTTTTAGCTGGTGCCGACAGAGTTGAAGGTTGTGTCACAGGTAACGGTGAACGAACTGGTAACGTTGATTTGATTACTGTTGCTCTCAACATGTACACTCATGGTATTTCCCCAGGATTGGACTTCAGTGACATTAATTCTATTATTGAAATTAGTGAGAAGTGCAACAAGATCCCCGTTCACCCAAGAGCTCCATATGGCGGTGATTTGGTTGTCTCTGCTTTCAGTGGCTCCCATCAAGATGCAATTAAGAAGGGTTTCACCAAGGCCGAGGAAAGAAAGAACGAGAAATGGACCATTCCATACTTACCATTGGATCCTAAGGATATTGGTAGATCATATGAAGCAGTTATCAGAGTCAACTCTCAATCTGGTAAGGGTGGTGCAGCTTGGGTCGTTTTGAGATCTTTAGGCTTGGACTTACCAAGACACTTGCAAGTTGCATTCTCTTCTATCGTTCAAGAGAAGGCCGATTCATTGGGTAGAGAATTGAAGACTGAAGAGATCATTCAATTGTTCAAGACTGAGTACTTGTCTATCCCACAATTGGTTCTCAAAGACTTTGAAATCACCAAGAACAAGAAGTTATCTAGCTCTACCGATAACGATAGAGAGATTTTCCTTGTATTCGAAACTCCAAGTGGAGAACAAGTTAAATTGACTGGACAAGGTAATGGTCCGATTTCTGCATTCCTTGATGCTTTATCTAACAAGTACGGTACTTTGTTGGAAGTTGTCAACTACTCCGAGCATATGGTGGGTAAGGGCTCTCAAAGTAAAGCTGCCACTTATGTTGAATTGAGTTACATAAACAAGGACAACCAAAAGGTCAAGAGATGGGGTTGTGGTATTCATAGTGATGTTTCTCAAGCTTCTTTTGAAGCCATCCTCACTATTGTTAACTCTTTGATCAAGAAGAACGAGATTGAGATCTAAGAATGGACATTTAAAATTAGTTATAATATAATTATGACCGGTAAAACTCACTGTAAACTAAGTTTATTAATAGCGTAGTACAGAGTTTGATAGCTCAGATTGGTGATGAATTAATGTACTCTGAATGGTTATTAGTAGAATCAATCACAGTGATCATTAGTTCTACAATGCCCACGCCAGCATTTTGGAACTAATAATTGAGGCTACAGAACTATTATAATCAAACAATTTCATACACTTAATAAATCTGATAAGTAAAGAAACTCAACATAATAATATTCTTTTAGTTTCCTATAGTGTATATTGGGGGTGGTGAACATTTGCAACCAGTAGGGCACAAGCCCTAACACACGTGCTCCAGGGTCAACTTACCCCAGTCACGCGAAGAGAAAACTGTACTGCACAAACCATAGGAAGCTTACATAAGCTGGTGGTATCTGTACTCCCAGAAACATCCACACCGCAGTACATTCGCAGTCTCCTCCCATCGAAAATTTTTTTGTCAATACCCTCCAGTGCGGTTTAACAAATTTTTTCATCCTTCTGGTTAAGTTTTCTTTTAGGACAACTCAAAAATCGACATGTCTCAATTCGAACCAGTTATTGTGATTGATGGTAAGGGCCACTTGTTGGGTCGTTTGGCTTCCATTATTGCCAAGCAGTTATTGAACGGTCAAAAGATCACCGTCGTCAGATGTGAATCCTTGAACATCTCCGGTGAATTCTTCAGAAACAAATTGAAATACCACGACTACTTGAGAAAGTCCACCAGATTCAACAAGAAGAAGGGTCCATTCCATTTCAGAGCTCCATCTAGAATTTTATACAAGGCCATCAGAGGTATGATTCCTCACAAGACCGCTAGAGGTCAAGCCGCTTTGGAAAGACTCAAGGTCTTCGAAGGTATCCCACCACCATACGACAAGAAGAAGAGAGTTGTTGTTCCTCAAGCCTTGAGAGTTTTGAGATTGAAGCCAGGTAGAAAGTACACTACCGTTGGTAAGTTGTCCTCTGCTGTTGGATGGAAGTACGAATCCGTCGTCGACAAGTTGGAAGAGAAGAGAAAGTTGCACTCTGCTGAATACTACGCCAAGAAGAAGGCTTTGTCCAAGAAGGTTGAAGCTGCTAAGTCTGCTACTGCCGAATCCGATGTCGCTAAGAAGTTGGCTGCTCTCGGTTACTAAGCGTAAATGATAATAACATAATTGGTTTGGATTGTTTTATTATTATTTGTAATCCACTATAATACATGCAAATAACATTATCAGCACCGGAAAACTAGTAGTTCTCGGAGGTACATTTTGTAGAACATGAATGTACTTAATTCTAGATTCACAGTTGCTTTTCAAAGCCTGTATATGGAAATGTCGTACAACCACATTTGTACAAATGTCGCACTACTTTATGGTGCAATATAGATAGCAGTAGAGGACTAAGGGTTCCAAGTTTGTGCTTGCAAAAGTAACAAGCAATTCGGGAGATTTTCAATAATTTAGTTACTGTGCACAGAATAAGGATTGACTATCCTTTCGTAATATTACATGCCTATATGAAACTCTCTCCTGAATGACGAATCCACCTCGTCAACTACAGTGCTTTGCAGCCAGTAGGAAACCTTTCAATACCAGATTTTGATTCATCAAAGCGGCCACAAAGCTCAACCAAATAAGAGACGCCTGAAAGATCTCTTGTTTGTATGTTTAAACGACAGCTTATCGGCATCTCTTTCTGAACCAGCAGAAGAGACAGATGGTCTGACTCTGGAGAAGATTTTGGAAACGATGGAACATTTCACGGAGAGAGAATGGGAGAGGAAATTCTCTGCGTTGAAGTATTGGTACACATTTAAGGGGCCACCTTCGCCGTGGTGGATGATGAGGTGAAACACGTTGAAGTTGGCGATGTTGTGCAACAGCAAGATGGTTTGGGAGTAACTGGCGATATGGGGATCCATATCCAAGTCGGTGATCTGTTTGGGGGTGAAGCGGAACGCTTTACCACAGTGCATGAGTGTGAATTGGTTCACATAGATCTTGGACCTCAGACCAAGAAGGTTGATTTGGTAGTAATATATGAACACAATAAGGTGGTTGATGGTGATGGCAGAGTATGGCAATGGAGTGGTTGCAAAGGAATTGATGAAACTGGCCACCACCGAAAGCTTGATGACGAACCGGCATTCCTCGTACATGAAGATGAGGTCCATGTCTTCTGCCGGTGAACCACACTGGGCTCGGCTATCCATGTATGTTTTGAGGATTTGGGCACTGTAACGAACGCCAGCCACAGTGTTGACCACAGTGGACCCCGAAGAGCAGGGTGTCAATATATCCATGATGATGCTAAAAGATACGTTTGGTGCTGGTTGTTAATGTTGGTTGGGTGTTGTGTGAGGTGATACTAAAGATGGACTAATGGCAGTGATTGGATGTGCAAAGCCTCTGGACGATTTCTGGACCGATTCCTGGAAGAAGCTAGCTAAGAGTCTTTTCACAAGATACAATCAACCACAAAAGGGAAGCAAGCACTAACGATGTACCACTGTAGAGAAGGATAAACAGTGGTTTATAACTGAGACTTCAAACATGATCTCCACAAAATTCTGGGATGTGCGGCACATACAGCTGCTGCACTTACAACTGATCCCGAACGGGATAAGATCAATGCAGTTACCGCGTCACACAATAACGTCAATTGCAGTACATGGCTACAGCCGGAAGCGGTGAAAGTGCAAGTTGAGCCTCCCCAACCCCCAACTGCCCCAACTCCCCAAATCGGCAGTCATTTCCTGGTAGGCGGGGCACCGAGGGGGAGGAGACCGTTGTCACCAGTTCATCCAGGGCTAGAGCCCGGCCATGTGGAGTGAGATGGTTCGGTAACGTAATAGGGGTCTGTGGGGGCGGGGTGGGGTAGTGGGTACGCACGTGACCTCCCAAAAGGGCATTACGTCAGTGGTATGGTGGAGGGGAACAGGTTGCATGCAAATTGGCTTGATGATCGGGGAGATATTCGATGGTGGGTGGGTGATGTTGGCCTGGAGGGAGAGAAAAGGGCTTTGATGGTTGTGAAACGGCCCAAAACAGCAAGCACATTGCGATTGTTCATACACTATTGTGATTGTTAATACTAATGGTAGTGGGCAATTGGCAATTGGCAATTGGCAATCCCTAAGAGCCCGAAAACGCCGTTCCCCAGGATACTTGTCTGGCATCCTTGTTAGTTGCCTGTTTCGGAGGCCCGCCTGGTGGTATGTACCTCTATTGGCCATAGTGGCCTGCAGGACCACATCAATGGCTCGCCTGGCTGTGTGCAGGGCGCTTCCGTCGTAAAAGCACGATTTACGGAGGTTCATGGCGTCAGCCTTCCATCCCTATTGATACCACATAGCGCCGTATGTTCACCATCTGCATGGATACGGACCTGTTCGTCTGTCAATCGCTTCACAAACTCGTTGGGTTGGATGTCCAAAAGAAACACCCTTGTGGCAACATTGGTGATTGTGGTGAGCCAATAGTTGAGCTCGCCGTACTCCATGTGATGCAATCCATTGCAAACCACGGTGTGAACCCCTTCCACTATCAACACCGCTTGTGGCATGAGGGAGACCTCAGCCACTTGCTTCAAATTGTCGATTCTGCAATAGTCGATTGTTTGCAAAAGTTGCTTTTGCTTTTCAGGGGTGGTTGCTATCGCGTTGATGGTGCTTATCAAGGTGTTGGGAGAGGTACTGTTGACATACACGAAATGGATACCGTGGTCGGCTAGCTCGTACATGCGGAGCACCATCCAGTGGATTACCAGGGCCATCAGCGTGGCTGCGGGGCTTCCGTATACGTAAGTGGATGCTTGGGGGGACATGGCATCGGATGGCGATGGCGATGGCGATGGCGATGGAGGTTTTGGCGGTTTTGGCGGCGTTGTTGTGGTTCTGCACCTAACCGGCAGAGTGGCGGCTTTGTGCCACCTTGCCTGACTCTCATTTCCTTTTCATAGGGAAGTCTATCATTACAGGGAGCTACGGTAGTGATGATCTTTACTGTGTTCACACCATCGTGTATTGGACTACTTCTTGAGAAGTGGCTTGGAGTCACCCGTCTTCTTTCTATTAGCGACAATTTCAGCGATAACCTCGTTGCTGTGCAACAAGCCGTATCTTCTGTGTTGCTTCACAGCATCTGCAAAACCGGAGGTGTCCTTACCTTCAATGTAGTCGCTGAAATTGGTACCAATGAGGGCCAAGTACTCGTAACTCATTGGGAGCTTGTACTCACCGTCCTTGTTGGGGGTCTGGACGTCCTTGAGAGTAAACTTGGAGCCCATTGGAGTGTTGTAACCCTCGTCCTTACCAAGGAAAACTCCCAACAGTCTCAATCTCTCAAACAAACCACCTTGGTGAGCAGTGATCATACCTCCGTATTCCTTGATTCTGTATTCACGGTAGTATTCCTTGTACTCTTCAATGGAGGCCTTTCTGGAACCGGTCCATCCCAAAGCAAGCAATTCTTCCTTAGTGATGTTCAATTTGATGTTCTTGGAACCAAATCTGAACAACTTGATTGGGTTGAAAGCACCAGTGTTGAGGAAAGCAAAAATAGCAACCACCTTGATAATGTGGAAAACAAAGAAAATCACTTGGGCAGTGATAGAAGATGGCTCGGCGATATCTTCGATCATGGCTTGCGACAACTTGTCAAAACCGACCATTAAGGCGATATTGGACACCAAGTAAGAAACTTGGTTGGTCAAGCAAATACCGGGGGTTGGCGAGATGAAGTCTGGCAAGTCTGTGTACAACCAGGTGAGCAAACCGGCAATGAAAGCATAGAAACCGAAGGTGTTGAGCTCCCAAACTGGTAAGATTAACTGTCCGGGCCACACGTTTTCGGAGATTCTGTCATCAAGCGACTTTACTGGTCTCAGCACCTTGTCTGCTTCGTAATCAAACAAAATACTACCATCCTCAGTCAAGTAACCTGGACTGGTGCTCACACGGAAACCGATAGGCTTAGGATTGTGGAACAAGTTTGGTCTCAAAGCAATAGGCAACTCGTTGAACACTTTGAACAAGTCTGTGAAAGTGGTGGTGGACTTGATTTGGAAACAGTAGTCCTTCTCCAGGTCATTGTTGAAACGCATATAGACCTCCAAGTATCCGATCTCTTCGGACTCTTCGATATCGTTCATGAGCTTCTCATCTTCGGAGATGGTGGGTGCTTTGGCGTCCGTCATTGTTGAAGAATTAGTAGTAGCCAGAGTGGACTTGTGATGACTGGTGAGTGCCACTGGAAAAATTGATGGTTACATGCAGGAGTTTGTGGGGCTATTGGTAGTGGCGAGGTGGGGTCGGGGCATTGAGATTCCCCGATTCATACCCGGACCTGAGACTCTCCGACATCTAGGAACTTCGAGTCCAACACCAGCGAACTCGGTGCTATGAACATGCACTGGAAAAATTGGTGCGGTTCCGTGGGATTCCACAGGATTTGTAACCCTTTAAATTGGTGAAATTTAGTCACCATAATTGAAGTGGGC